>CM039502.1:35965290-36670458 GCA_022432975.1 Begonia masoniana
TTGTGATGTAGGCCTGAGCGCAAGCAATACTTACTTACTGCCTCCTGGAAAGCTCTTCAAACTACTTCATAAGTTTTCTTTCTCCACCTAAGTCATAGAAAGGATATCAATTAGATTTCTACAAGCCTCATTCTAATCCATTCAGGACTCAGGGAAACTAGTTTGGAAGCTTAGTTCATTGTGCTTTCCGATTCAACACTAAACCCGAAAAAAAAACCCCCTCAACTCCTCACAGTATTCCCTCCGAAACTCTTCACACATTGTACTCCCTCATCTATCCTAATTGTTAAAAATCACAGACAAACTAAGAGAGCTTACCTAGGTTGAGGAGAATCGGTAAAGAAAGACATTGCCCGAAGTTTTAGTTGAGAGCTGAAAGCAAATGTCCGTTCACAAATCGGACCACGTTTACTAATTTTACTGAAACGTCCTTTGTATTACGAGGAACTCAATTACTCGGAATATAGCGTCAAAACTCCTAAAATTCCCCAAAATTTCTTAAAATTCCTATTAATTGTTAGGATCGAAATAAAGCTTTCCGTTTGCGAAACTAATTTTATTTGACATATTTACCAAAAATGCCACATATATAATAAAATATACTATATCCAAAATCCGTACGAGCCGGGTATTACAGGTACAGATTGAAATGCATTGGCGGTTAAGGGAACTAATCCACCCCTTAACTGATGAAGAGGATTTATAACATTGGGAGAATTGATCCCACTCCCAAGGGAATTGAGGGATCAGAACAGCTATTAAGGGAATTCATCCACCCCTTAACTAATGAAGAGGATGTATAACATTGGGAGAATCGATCCCACTCCCAAGGGAACCAAGGGATCAGATCAGTGACTGAACGAATGTGCAACTGAGATGTGAAAGTAGAAACTGCATAATTAGGATTTAAGTTTCATCATATCATTTCATTATTGCTTTACTTACATAGCATTAGGCTAATAGATGAGTTTTGTGATGTAAGTGTTGAGGATACCACAGGTGAATTCCATGAGTTTACTGATGAATAGATGGAGTTGGGGGATCACTTCTCTGTCTCGAACTGGTATACTAATGTGGCGGATTAACTGATGTCTGTTGGTGTGAAAGTTCAGTTGACAGTGTTTCAATTTAAGTATGTTGAGTTTTCATGACAGTAGTGATTTCAATGTTTTGAATACGATTTCGAGATCTTCCTGTTAATAATATTCTGTTGGGATTTAATGTTGGCACTCACTGGATTTTTAGTAATGTAGTGGTTTGAAATGTTTTTGAATGGTTTCAGTGAAGTGAGTAAATTCTTTTCTGTAGTTAGAGTTGTTTTTGTATACCAAGGAATAGATGAAATGTAGTTCTGTTCTCAATCATTAGATGAAGTTTATCGGCAGAGGTTGAGTTGTGGTTCTGTTGTCTATCGAAAGATGTCTTCAGTGGAAGCCATCGGATGATATAGAACGAAATTTTTTGTTTAGTGATTGGTATATATAGCTTGTTTTATCGGAAGATGTTGTTTTGTTCACTATCGGTAGATGAAGTCTATCGGCAGATGTCGAGTCGTTGTTCTATTCACTGTCGGTAGATGAAGTCTATCGGAAGATGTCGGGTTATAGTTATGTTGTCTATCGGAAGATATAACTAGAAAGTTTGTCGTTTAGAGATCAGTGTATGCAGTTTACTCAATCGGAAGGTGTAGGTTTAAGTCTATCGGGTGATGTCTCAGTAAACTCATCGGCAGATGCGTGCTGACGTCATCGGTAGATGTAGGAGGACTTTTGTCGTTTAGTCACCGAAAGAAGCCTTCTATTTCTTGTTTCATTCTTTTCCGTTGACTTTATTCATCGGCAGATGAATTTGACTTCTGTGACTTCTTAAGTATTTCACGATTTAAACCTCTATTTCTTTTTGGCCGATTAACTCTTAACATTCCGAACGATTATCCTAGCGACGTTTTTCACAGTCTTGCTTATCTCTATTATTGTCCAAATGATTTCCACTGCAAGTTTTAAATGTTTATTTATTTTGGATTCTAACTTATGTCAAGAGTCGATTGTTGAGAGAAATTTTTTTAAAATACGGATGAAATTTCTTAGTCATGTACGGGCTTTTGAGTAACGAGCCGGGTTCAGATAACTCGGGGCGTTACATTTTCAGATTAATCAAAATACAAATGGTATTTTCTTATGTCAAGAAAAATATTATAAAGAGCTTTTAAAGTGATTTGGGCTGAGTTCTTCTAAGCCAGCTAGAACCCCCAATGAGCACCACTACAAAATTGGACAAAGATGAAAATGGGTTAAGTGTAGATATTAAGAAATATCGAGGAATGATTGGTTCACTTCTATACTTAACCGCTAGTAGACCTGATATTCTGTTTAGTGTGTGCTAGATTCCAAGCCTCTCCTAAAGAATCTTACCTAAATGCAGTTAAAAGAATATTCAAATACCTAAGTGGCACTTATGATTTAGGATTGTGGTATCCAAATGGTACATCTTTCGATCTTGTAGGATATTCTGATTCTGACTATGCTGGATGTCTTATAGATAGGAAGAGCACTAGTGGAACGTGCTAATTCTTAGGAGAATCACTTGTCTCTTGGTACTCCAAAAAACAAAATTTTGTGGCACTTTCAACAGCCAAAAGTGAATACATTGCTGCCGGTAGTTGTTGTGCACAAATGCTTTGGATGAAACAAACTCTAGAAGACTATCATCTACTCTATGTTAGGATTCCAATTAGATATGATAATACAAGTGCCATACACATCTCAAAGAACCCTATCCAACATTCTAAGACCAAGCACATAGAGATTAGATATCACTTCATTCGAGATCACATCCAAAAAGGTGATATCAATTTGGAATTCGTTAACTCATCTGATCAATTAGCTTATATCTTCACAAAACCTCTAGATGAGAAGACTTTTAATAATATTCAAATTCGTTTAGGTATTATTAGGAGTGAAAAAGCTTAAACGGTCGATATCATATGTTCGTAAAAACTTATATCTCTCTGGAATGAACGGTTGAAAAATTGAGGTATTCTGAAGTATATCGACCGCGTCAATATATGAAGCGGACGATATGGGGAACGGTTGATATACGCATCGGACGATATCTGTTCTTAAATCCTTTAAATTAGCATTCGGATTACAGAAACCCTACTTATCGTCTAGAGCGCACAAAACTTTCAAAAACCTTTCATCTTCTCATGTCTCTCCAACGATTATTTCACTCGTCTCTAGTCACCTCTCTTATCTCTGCTCCATAAATGGCATCCTCCTCCAACGCCGGATTAACCTTTTCAAGGAAGAAGCAGAAGAGTGCAGATCAAATGGAGTCTCCACCTATAGTGCAACCTCCTTCTCTTCAATGGCCTTCTCCACAATTTCTCAATGAGGGTACATTTAAAAGGTACTATGAAGATTTTGAAGAGAAGCCTCTCATTAGAAGTAGAGGAGTTGTGTTTAAGGACCTTTATGGGTTACATCTAGAGAAGTCTCTCCGTGAAATGGGGTTACTAGGTCTATTTGAACTAGGTTCTTCTTACTGTGAAACCCCAATCAGAATGTTTTATGCAAATTTAGAACACTCCTCTACGCCTCTTGTTATCCGCAGCTATGTGTATGGAAGGCACATCGAGCTGACACAAGAAAAGCTTCATGAATTGCTCAATTGTGAGTTTCTAAATGATATGGCCAAATATTTTGAGATTTCCAAGGATCCTCCCTTCGTTGGAAAATAAGAGGGACTTGTTTTAGCCAAAGAGATTTCTAATGATCCAAACAACACTTCTCTGAGGCTCAAGGGTAAGGATTTGAATATTAGGGCCAGATTCTTTCATTAGATGATCAATTACAACATCCTTCCCAGAGATGGCCATCAAGACCATGTCAGTGGCATGAATCTCTTCATTCTTTACAAGTTCTTCCGTAAATAACTATTTCACATTGGGAGCATTATTCTGAAACGGATGCTCCAAGTTGTCAAAACTGCATCAAAATCTCTTCCATATAATCTTCTCTTAATGAAGATCTTCCATAGATTTGGTGTTCAATTGCAAGCTGAAGACGAGCCAATTTTGTTGAAGAACACTGATCACTTTTTTGCTTCCACCTAGCTGAAAATGAGAATTGCAAGAAATAAGCAAGGTGTTTTGCATGACAAAGAAACACGGGGAGGTTTTTCAAGAAGCCATGCCTCTTAGGCTATTCCTGAACATCTAAAGAGGCGAAGAGTGCTATTGGGGGAGGAAGTAGAGTCTGATGCTCAGGAAGAGTCTTATATTCCGTTTTTTGATCCTCCTCAGATTCAAGGGTCTCACATTTCAGCTCTTCCAACCTGCTCGGACTCTCTTCCAATAGCTACCGAGGGCTTTCATGATCAAAATTTTCTACTTGATTCTCCGAAAGTTCCAGCCACCGCTCTTCCACATCCCTCCCTTCCAGTTCTTGCTCCTTCGCCAACACAGGCTCCTGACTTGTCAGCTCGTGTTCCTCCTCAAACTCAAGGTAGTCCCAATCCTCCTGTGAAGAATTCTATTTTTGAGGAATAATATCATGAGCTTAGGGCGTGTATAGAAATTCTTGGGACAACCATCGAATCCTTTCAGTCCCTTTATATCGCTCGACAAGATCATTTTGAAGATTTCCTTTTGTCAAGACAAGAACACTTTGAAGCCTCCCGCCTCTCATAGATCTGACAACTTGAAGCTACCACCCTCTCTCAGTATGATCATTTCACATCTACTAATCAAGGACTTCACCATCGTATTGATCAAGTGGAAAAGGAACAAAGTAAAGTTATTGACGATGTCACCTCTTCCATTCGACAATACAAGTCATTTGGTGGATCAAATGCGACGGGAGTCTGACCGGGTTATCATTCACATTTGATATCTTAACACACATTTGGCTAGCAGTGATAGTGAGCCCATTCCTGTAGATGAGAGTTTGGACAAAGGTGGTGAGGATCATGAGGAAGTTCGTCTAGCTTCTCCAGCTGCTCCTTCAGTCGATGAGCCTTTGGCTGCCTCTCTCAGTGCTGTTAGAGATGCTGCTGCTCAAGTTGCTGTTGTTTGTGAGGACGAACCATTCATTCATCCAACTACTGGTTCTGATGATATTGTTATTACTGAACCTGTTGATGAGCTAGCGCCTCAAGCTGGTGTTCCAATGGCAGCAGTAGGGGATGCAAATTATGGAGACAAAATTCCTCCTGTTTCTCCTGTTACCACTATTCCCGATGAAGAGACGGCAGATGAGGATCCAGATGAACCTCTGTTCAGATGTGCGAGGGATTTCTACATCCGCATGAATTAGGATGCTGTTTCTTCCGATGTGTAATCAATTCCTTCATTCTACACTATGTCTTGGTTAGATAGTTTAGAAACTTAGGACTATTTTAGGATTAGTTTAGCACTTTGTATTCTTATCCCTATTTATTCCTGACACTTGTGTATATTACACTGATTGTTTATATTTTTATGATAATGTCAAAGGGGGAGAAAAATATGATGCAGTTGGTTGAATACATAGAGTATGGGAGAGTATATACTATATATATTATTAATTGGGAAAAACAGAATAGCATAGGGGAGTATATGTTTAATCATTTTATATTTGTCATCATCAAAAAGGGGGAGATTGTTGACTTAAAATATGTTTAAGTCTAACTATGTTTTTGATGATTGTGATTAACGTGAAAAATATAAATTGATGATTATAAGAAATGAGTGATATTATTAATTATTGCAGTTAATTGGGAATGCCCTTTTACAAAGGGTATTATGTTTTCTAACATTTTTGAATAAGTGTTGTTAGTTGAGACTGATGCATGCATAATGTTAACCAGATGTATAAGTCGTCTGCCAAAAGGAACATCGATCGCTGTCAAAGTAGATTTGAAAGTCATTCGGCAGATATATCAACCGAACAAAGCAAAGTCGACCGATGGCGGAACCAATTGAATATCGACCGATACATTAAAGCCAGAAGTCGTCTGTGGGAATTATGTCAACTGGTTTTTGAAGTCTACCGAAATCAATGACGACCAAAACCAAGTCGACTAGATTCTAAAGAATACCGAAATCAATAACGGTCAAAATCAAGTTGACCAGATTCTAAAGTCTACCGAAATCAATAACGACCAAAATCAAGTCGACCAGATTTTGAAGTCTACCGAAATCAATGACGACCAAAACCAAATCGACCAGATTTTGAAGAAGTCTTCCCCGCGAGTAATATCGACTGTAGACCACAACGGCTAGCTTTCTACGTACGGATTCTTCAATGGTCATATTTTTGGTATGGAAACAAGGAGTCGTCCGAATGTGAAGCAGATTACAGACATGAGTATTAATAGACGATCGAAGCTTGGGAGAACAACTTTTTGCCAACTTGAACAATTCTTTCTCAACTCTCACGAGATCTTAAGTCTGCAATACTCTTCGATTCTATAGACCTCTCTACATTTAAACTTGAGATTTAGCTTTTTGAGAGAGTGTAGTTTTGTGCTCTATATTTTTCAACATTGTAAAACTTGAAGGCAGTGGATTGACAGCCGTGAAGTTCAATCCAAAGTTGTAAGGTAGTAGATCGACGCCCGTGAAGTTCGATCAATAAATCTCGTTGAGGAGAAGAAAATGATCTTTAAGGGGGTAACCTTGAAGCGTTGACGTAGGCAAGGTTGGCCGAACCACGTAAAAATATCGGTGTCAATCTTTTTCTCTTACTCTTACTTTTAATTGTTTGTTAGTAATTGCACACAAAGATAAAAGATAGGATAAAACTAATTTGCATTGTTAAAAATGATTAGGTTAAGAAATTTCTAATTCACCCCCCTCTTAGACAATCACGATCCTACAATTCCAATGAAGGATGCCCCTGCTCCCGCCCCTGCCCCTGCCCATGCCCACGAGGATGCCCCATACACCAAGTATGCCACTGCGCTGCCATTGTACCCCCACGAGGCTAGTATGTGGGAGCATAAATTTGACAGGATAGATAACTATCTTGTCGAGATGAGGCAGACGTTGGACATGATGCACAACAACTGGAATCAGAGGTGGTACATTTTTCAGGAAAGGCAGGAATTGATGAGATTGTCCCAACTACGGCTCGAAGACTCATTCGAGCGTTGGCGTGTAGGCGGCGGCAGCAAGGGCGATGATGTCTATAACGACCCATTTTCTCAGTAAGATATTATCTGCTCTAGGGATTGGATCGTAACCCAATATCCTCCCCTCATGGTTTTGTTTGGCGAGTACTTCCCAGTCGGTCACCCAACATGGTACTGCTCTCACCGGAGTACTTTTAACTTCGGAGTTTTTATGGGATCCGTTGCCAATTGTGCTCCAAAATGCATCTTACTATCTTGTGAGGATTTTCTTACATACATTTCATTTCTGTATACCTCTCCAAGCAATGTGAGATTATGACGACCCCCTTTTTACGACTCGGGATTTACCTATACTTGAGTCCGGGATTTGCCTACACTTAGCTTAGGTCCTGAGTTTTTCCCCGCAACCCAAGATTTGCCATGCAGTCGTGCTCATACATACACATTTGGGTCATCACAATGTCGACGATGCCTCACCCTTACCGTAGTGTAGTTTATGTTGTATATTTCTTTTAATGTACTCTTTATATTTGACATTTAGCAGTTTAAGATATGTGATGGATCTAAGTATTAGTTATTTAGTATATGTTTGACATTTTAGTATAGTTTATTTTTGTTATGTAGTTTAGTTTAATTTATTTGTGTACTGGATATAGCTGTTAGGTATATATTTGTGATCTGAATATGCAGGAATTGTTTGAAGATAGTTATGGGGGAGTCATGAAACAAACAAAAATCTGTCAATTTTTTTTTCATTAATTAATAATTAAATTAATTACATTATTTAAATTACTAATAAATTATTTATTATTTATTATTTTTATTTTTTGTATCACAGAAACTAA
Organism: Begonia masoniana; assembly: GCA_022432975.1. Classification (NCBI taxonomy): domain Eukaryota; kingdom Viridiplantae; phylum Streptophyta; class Magnoliopsida; order Cucurbitales; family Begoniaceae; genus Begonia; species Begonia masoniana. The sequence goes on from CM039502.1 coordinate 35,973,249, forward strand.
AATAAATAAATTATCATGATTTGAATATAATTATAACGGTCAATTACGACATAAATTATAACGGTCAATTATTTCTGCGTCGGCTGCGCATCACAGATTCCTGCGTTCCCTCAAATGTGTTGAAGCCCATAAACGTGTCTTGAGAAGCAGCGCCTGAAGTGGATCCCCAGTGAAGACAACTGCGGCTATTGTGCTCCTTTTGCCCACATATACTGCACGTCATATTAGAGTTCCGCCTATTTATTGTCAAATTCGACGGCTCGTCGACATCTCGCACTCTTGTCTTCTTTGGCCTACCAGCTTGGCGATATCTTCTCAGCGGGATGAGTTACTTAACATCTGTCACTACCGGTCACATTTGATTACCGCTCAGGGGTCGTATATGTAACACCTGGTTTTACAGGATTTTATTATTCCAATAGATAGTGACATTTTTTAAAATATGTCAAATTAAGTCCGTTTTGCGAACGGAAAGTTTTAATGGAGCCCTAAAAATAAATTGGAATTTATGGTGAAATAAGGAAATTTGGAGAAACCGAATCGTTAACTAAATAACAAAATAAGTAACGAAACAAATAGGAAGTCAAGTAGAGGGGCAAAATGGTCATTTGACATGTTATTTTAGATTAAATAGGCAAAATTGGTTTTCTTCTTCAACACTTCAACATAATTCCCTCCCCCCCTCATGCAGCGATTTTTCGTTCCCCTCCCACGCGACTCTCCTCTCCAGCGACGAAGGCTCGCTTTCCGGAGATCCATCCTTCGCGTTTCTTCCTTGTCTTCGCTTCTTATGTAAGAATCTATAGTTTTGGTATGTTAGATTTCGATTTCTAGAGTTTAAGCAATTAGGGTTCGTTTAGGGTTTTGTTAAAAACGTGAAATAAGGTTTGAAATTGATAGGGTTTTCGTGATTATGGCTCAAATGGACGTATTTATGGTTGTTGATAAGAGTTAGTTGAATTAATGAGGGTTGTTGAGGTTTTGGGTTGTTGGAAGTTTGGAGAACTCCATTAATGGAGATTTAGAAATTCACGAACACGAATTGATCGATAAAATGCCTCAACGAGTTAAATTTGAGTTTTAGAAAATTTCCTTTAGCTAGGAATTTGTAGTTTTCGAAACTCAATAGTTTAGACTCAATTTTAATGACGAATGTTGTGAATTGTCATAGGTGAACAACGCTCGTGGACAGAGCTTGAATTGCAACGGACGCGAGGTAAGTCTTCGTGACTTGTTTGTCCGATTGGCCTACAGTGTAAGAACAGTTGTTGATCGAGGTTTTTTGGTGAATTCAAATGCTTCGGGGAGATAGGATGGGTAGTTTAGGTTGATTGTGTATTATAATGTTTTCCTAGGTTTTTTTTATGCATTGTTCTATGTTTTTACTCGCATTGTACGATCCATGTTCATGCACCATGTTTTCGAAAAGCATAAAAAAATGGATTTTCACATATGTTTTCATGAAAAGAATCGCCTAATGAAAAGATATGAAATGCATGTAATCCTGGTCACGTCGGGGTGGGTTCAGACATGGCTGTTCTGAGAGGAGGAGCATGTTTTCCCCCTGCGGATGGAAAGGGCTATCTAACCGCGAAATGTGTCCTCTCAATCTGGTGAGTCAACCCCCGGTGACACCTCCCGCTATGTAATTAAATAATGAAAAAGAAATGCATGTTTTTACAAACCCTGCACGTATAGCATGCATTTACATTTACGTAGATTTATTGAGCCTTTAGCACATAGTTTATTTTCTACGGTGTAGGTGACTTCGATACAAGTGAGGACGACGTTCCTCTGCCCGATGTATAAGTAGGTTGAAGAAGAATGCTCGTGAGAGTGTGCCGGCGCAGTTGACGTGTATTTTGACCCGTGGGGACGTACATAAGTATTTTGGGTTAAAAATGGGTTGACGGGTGAATAGATAGGAGAATTGTATAGTTGAACCATTTTAGGATGCTTGGTTTCTGGATAGTAGACGTACAAATGTTTTGATGTTTTGAGAAAGCTCGTTTTATGAACTATTTACTGAAACTGCTTGGTGGTTTAAATTTCATAGGGAAATGTTTGGTTTTTAAACGGATCCATGAGGTTTGTTTTCACAAAATTTTACTACGTTTTTATATACGTCTTGAGTCAGTTTTTGAGTAAGATTGTGAAGGATGTACGAGTGTCGGGTGACTATATGTTGAAATGGGTTGTTGTGATGTATGTAGTGTTTAGAGGTAAATTTATGAAGAAAAAGTGTAAAGTGTATATGCGTGTGTGCAGGGAGTTGAAGGAAAGAAAGGAGAAGGGTAGGAGGATGAGGAGCAGCTCTCATGATTCCAAAATCCAGATAGTCTGCCGATCGATCGCCCCTCGCCAGGAGGGGCGATCGATCGGCAGAAGAGGGGCGACTCTCTAGAAATTCCAGAGAGTCTGCTGATCGTCCGCCAAAGAAGTGGCGAACGATCGGCCCTCTTTGGTCATGCACTGGAAGAAATTCCAGAGCGTGTGCCGATCGATCGCCTGGTAAGGGCGATCGATTGGTCCAATGTGATCGCCAAGGGGCGATCGATTGCCTGGCGTATAAACGCCACAGCCGATCGATTAGCTGAAATGGCTGATCGATCGACCATGCAATTTTGGGCACAATTGCCCTTTTTGCCCTCGGCTTGTTGTTCTGTGATTTTCCTATTTGTTTATGTGTTTCTTCAAACAGTTTTCAAATGATTTTCAATAACTTAGACTTCGATTTATGGTGTAAGAAGATAAAATATAATTACGGTCAATAAAATTACGAGAAATTAGGATATGGGATTAAGGGTAGCTACAGTTATGGTATCAGAGCCCCCGGGTTTTAAAATCGGTTCTGTAGAATGCTCAACAGCACAGCCAGTACGCGGACATCCTTCCTCAACTGTAAGTACGTTTAATTGTTTTATTTGATTTTGATTCTTAGGATTGTATGTTTTGACTTTTATAGGAGTTATAGAAAAATAGTTCGAGCGAGAGATGCCAGGGACGAAGCCCTGGATAGGTTGACAGATTTGTTGGATCGTCAGACCCAGCATATGGACAGGCAAGCACAACAGATCGAGAGCCTAGTGAACCGTGAAAAGCAGAGAGCCCGGGATATAGTAGTTCCGGACAATCACAGCATGGAGAGGTTCCAAAAGCTACGGCCTCCAGTATTCAACAGACAATCTACGGACCCTTCTTCGCTGAGGATCGGGTTCGAATGATGGAGGATATGTTGGCTTACGCCAAAGTGGAGAATGTTGAGAAGGTCATGTGCGTCACTTTCCACCTGGCATTAGATGCCCGATTTTGGTGGGATTCAATTAAAGTGACTACGGACGTGACACTGATGAGGTGGGAACGGTTTAAAATCGTGTTCTTCGATAAATACTTCAGCCGTATAGTGAGGGCGGCAAAAAGAGCGGAGTTCACGCAACTGAAGCAGACCGGTTGCGGAGTATATTAGGAAGTTTGAGTCTTTATCCCGGTTTGCACCGCGCTTAGTAAGCGACAATGAAGACAAGGTGCAACAGTTTATGGATGGACTAAACCCGGAGATTCGAAAGAATATCATAGTATCTGGCATTTTAGATGTGCCCTATGAGGACATCGCGACTAGAGCCTTGGAGTTTGAGGCTGCGGAGTTGACTTGCATCAAGCCAAGAGAGCCAACTAAGGGCTTCTTTCGAGAGATCCATCCTCAATCACGGAATAGAGGTTGGCAACAAAAATGATAACCACCGGTACAACAACAGAGGGAGTCAAGAGACCATTTGAAGGAGGTAATGACCGGGGCAAAGGAAAACAAGTACAGGGGAATACTCAAATGCCTTGGTGCCCTAAATGCCAGAAGGAGCATAGCGGTGAGTGCCGATTGGGCACAGATAGATGTTTCCGGTGTGGAGAGACAGGTCATTATGTTAAAGATTGCCCGAAGTCGGGCCGAGAACAGCCAGGCAGAGACCAGAGGAGAGTTATGCCACGGATCTTTGCCTTTATCGAGCCTGGTGACGTCGACAACAAGGCTCAGCCATTTGTTATAGCAGGTACTATCTTAGTCATGGTGTACCAGTATTTTCATTGATAGACACGGGAGCTACGCACTCCTTCATTTCAACTGCTTGCATGACTAGATTGGGGTTAGTGTCTGAGTTAGACGAGTATGAGTATAAAGTGATGCTATCTTCAGGAGCGCATATGCAGTCTGATCATGTCTTCCAGGGCAATGTCATCTCGGGGGGAATAACACACTCTACGCCTGATTGATAGTTATGGGCATAGAGCAGTATGATCTGATTTTGGGAATGGACTGGTTGTCACGCCATTTCGCTACCATTGACTGCCGATCTGGGTTAGTAACTTTTCGGCCCCCGGATAAAGGAGAGTTTTCATATCAGGCAATGAATAGGTCGAGTGGGTCGCCTACTTCCTATTCCATGAAGGTCAGAGAGCAGTTTAGGGGCGAATGCTCTGTTTATCTGGCTACAGTGGTTGATACTCGGCTGCTCCAAGGGTTAAAACCAGAAGACCTCCCAGTAGTTAGGAATTCTCTGAGATCTTCCTCGACGATCTTCCCTGATTACCGCCGGATAGGAAGATCGAGATTACTATTGATGTTTATCCAGGCTCCGGGCCTGTATCAAAGAATCCCTATAGACTGGCACCTGCTGTGTAGCGACCGGTACACTATTCCTAATTTTTTTTTTCGTGTAAAATTTTTGACTTTTAAAGCGTTAAACCAAAGTCTAATTCGTTTTAAATTATCTTGAAAATCATTTGAAGAAAGCATTGAAACACATGTAAAAACAATCGGCCAAAAAACCAGACAAAACGCGGGGCAAAACAGGCAGATCGCCAATAAAAGCAACAGCCGATCGATCGGCAGTTATAAAAATGTAGGGGGTATTCGATTGCCCCACATATCAGGTGATCGATCGCCCCTGCGATCGATCACCAGCCGATCGATCACCCCTTTGGACGATCGATCGGCACACTCTACGGATTTTCCAGAGAGTGCCGACTCTTCTCGCCGATCGATCGCCTCTTTAGGCGATCGATCAGCAATGCTCTCTGGAATCCGAAAATTCCATAGAGCATACTTCATCCACTTTTCTATTTTTCTCATCCACTACATATACCAACATTTCACCTATTCTTTCCTTAAACTTCAACATCAATTAAACCCATCAATACACTTCAACAAAAACCGCTCAAACGTATCCTAAATCCAATCAAAACAAGACCAAAACTATGAAATCCAATTGCATGGATAGCTCAAAAACTCGAGCATATCCATACTTAACCTAAAACATCTCCAAACATTACCATAAAAATCAAAATAAAAGCTTAGTAAAACGTTTTATAAAAACAAGTTTACCAAAACATCAAAATGTCTTTTTATCAACTATCAAATACCAAACATCCAAAAATGTTTCTAACTATACAAATATTTTATCTAATCCACCATCAGTCCAAAATAACCCGAATACCCTCAAAACGGTTACTTACATCCCCACGGGTCAAAATGCGCACCGACTGCCCAGCACACTCACACGGGCCACTCTTCTTCAACATGCTCATTCCTCGGGTGGAGGGATCTCATCCTCACCTGTATCGAAATCACCTACACCATACAGACAACTATGAGCTAAAGGCTCAGTAAGCTTCGTAAATGCAAATGCATGCTGTGCATATGAGTTTCGTAAATCATGCTGACATTTTAATCATTACGTCGCAGAACAGATTGTCACCGAGGTCTAAACCCATTAGATGGAGAGGGCACGTCCAGCAGTTGGACAGCTCTTTCCATCTACCGGGGGGGGGGGGGGGGGGGAGGGGAAACATACTCACATCTGTAAACAGCCATGCCTGAAGCCCACCTCGCCATGACCAGATAATAGATTACGTAGATTCGTTTCGTTAGTTCATTTCTTTTCTTAAACACGTGCAGAAATTCGTTTTCATGCTCTTTGAAAGATGTGATGCATGAACAATTAAATGCATAACATAAACATACAGCCTGTGTACCATCAAGATGATAAAAGCATAACATATAAAAGCAACTAATCCTAACTACCCAACCAAAGTAATTAAACGAACAAACTCCAATATTCCTCAACGCAACTTCGACATACGGTGTAGGCCAATCGGCCATAGTAAGTCACGAGAACTTACCTTAGGTTCGTTGCAATTCAAGCTCCGTCCACGAGCGTTGTTCACCTAAGGCAATTCAGAACAATCATCGTTAAAATGAGCTTAAACCGTTAAACATCCAAACTAACGGAACCCTTAACTAAGGAATTTCCAAAAACTCTAATTTAACTCGTTGAGGCATTTCATCGAGCAATTTGTACTCGTGAGTCCATAGACCTCCATTAATGGAGTTTTCCAAAATCTCAAACATCCACAAACCTTAACATTCCTCAACAAATCGACTTACTTCGTCAAATAACACCCAATACGTTCATTATACCCACAAATACGATAAACCTATCGATTTCAAACTCTAATTCACGTTTTAACAAAACCCTAAACGAACCCTAATCGTTTTAACTCTAGAAAACCGAAATCTATCGTCCGAATACTATGGAACCTTACCTAGAATGTTGACCGGAGGAGAAAACGTGAAGAGCGAACCGTCGGATAGTGAGCTTTCATCGACGGAAGTGAGAAACGCACGAGGGAGAAGAAAATCGCCGATGGAGGGTTCTGCAGAAGGGAAATCGCATGAGTGCTGGGAAAGGAGAGGAAATTTTGTGTTTTATTAAAGATTTTGCCTTGCAAAATTACCATAATGCCCCTCTTTTGATTTTCTATTTGTTTCGTTACTTATTTCGCTATTTAGTTAACGATTTGTTTTCTCCAAATTTTTTTATTTCACCATAAATTCTAATTTATTACTAGAGCTTTATTAAAACTGTCCGCTCGAAAAACAGATCTAGTTCACTATATTTACCAAAATACCCATTTTATTACAAGAAACACAAAACTTGTAATTTAGCGTTACAACTCCAAAAATTCCCATATTTCTCCAAAAATCCGTATAAATCATTAGGATTCTAATAATGCTCTCTGCTCGTAAAACAGACCTAATTTGATATATTTACAAAAATACTATTATTTATTGGAATATTAAAATACCGTAAAATCGGGTGTTACATTCCATCCATCTTATTTAAAATTTTGTCCTCAAAATTTGATTACACAAACAACTCAGAATTCTTAGACATCATATCCTGCTGTCTCTCCCAAGTAGCTTCCTCCACGCCATGGTTCCGCCACAGAACTTTTACTAGTGGACTTTCCTTATTTCGCAATACCTTGATGGAGGACTCTAGAATTTGCACTGGCTTCTCCACATAAGTCAGTGTTGGTTGTACCTCGATCTCTCTTGCCTCCACGATATGCGACGGATCACGTACACATTTTCTGAGCATAGACACGTGAAACAGGTTGTGGATACCTTCCATTGAAGCCGGAAGCTGTAGTCGATACGCCATCTTCCCAATCTTCTTCAAAATAGGGAAGGGCCCCACATATTGAGGGCTTAACTTGCCCTTCCTTCCGAACCGCATAACACCCTTAAATGGAGAAATCCTCAAATATACATCATCTCCCGCATCGAACTCCAATTCTCTCCGTCTAGTGTCAGCATAGCTCTTCTGTCGGCTCTGAGCTATCTCGATACGTTGTCTGATAACGGAAATCTTCTCTGCCGTTTGCTGTAGAATCTCGGGACCAATGATGCTAGCTTCACCAACCTCGTCCCAATATAGCGGAGATCTACATTTCTGACCATACAACGCTTTATACGGAGCCATGCCAATAGTAGCTTGGAAGATGTTGTTGTATGAGAACTCGATCAGTGGCAAATAATGACTCCACGATCCCTGAAATTCCAACACGCACGCTCTAAGCATATCCTCCAGAATCTGATTCGTTCTCTTCGTCTGTCCATCAGTCTGAGGATGAAATGTCGTGCTAAAATTTAGCTGAGTTCCCATAGCTTTGTGCAGACTCTTCCAGAATTTTGAAGTAAATCTCGGATCTCGGTCTGAGACTATCGAAACTGGCACTCCATGTAGTTTAACAATTTCTTGCACATAAAGCTCGGCGAGCTGATCCATAGAATAGGTCATCTTCACTAATAGAAAGTCGGCCGACTTTGTCAACCGGTCCACAATAACCCATACGCCATCATGTCCTTTTGTTGTCCTCGGGAGTCCCACTATAAAGTCCATGGAGATCTGCTTCCATTTCCACTCCCGAATCGGTAGCGGTTTTAATGTTCCGGCCAGCCTTTGGTGTTCTGCCTTAACCTGTTGGCAAACTAAACACGTTTCCACATACCTTCCGACCTCTCTCTTCATATTCGGCCACCAGAAGTGTTGTTTTAAGTCTCTATACATTTTTGTGATTCCTAGATATACAGAGTAAGCCAATGAATGTGCCTCAGTCAAAATCTCCTTCTTCAACTCCTCGTCGTTAGGCACGTACCACCTGTTCCTGAATTTTAAGATACAATCCTCTAACACGTTGAAATCAGACGAATCCTCAGACGTCATGCTCAACCGATGCTCCTCACACTCCGGATCTTTTTGTTGAGCTTCTCGTATCTTGTCCAGAATAGTCGGCCTAAGAGAAATGTTGGCGAGCATAATGGACAACTCAGCAACAATCTCCACATCAAACCTCTCAGTCTCAGACCTCAACGTCACCGACATCGTTGCAAGTGAAGGCTGGCTCACAGTAGGCATTCTGCTCAAAGCATCTGCGACTTTGTTCGCCTTTCCTGGGTGGTACTTGATTTCAAACTCATAGTCTTTAACAAATTCCAGCCACCTTCGCTATCGCATATTCAGCTCTTTTTGCGTAAACAAATACTTCAGGCTCTTATGGTCTGAAAATATCTCGCACTGCTATCCATATAAATAGTGTCTCCAGATTTTCAATGCGAAGACCACGACTGCTAATTCCAGGTCGTGCGTAGTATAATTCTGCTCATATGGCTTCAACTGCCGAGAAGCATAAGCAATAACTCTCCCTTGTTGCATCAATACGCACCCAAGCCCAACTCCAGACGCATCACAATAAATGCTGAACTTGTCACCTTCAACGGGCAGTGTCAGAACTGGAGCTGTAGTCAATTTCTGTTTCAACTCCATAAAACTCTTATCGCATGCAGCTGTCCATATAAATTTTTCATTGTTCCGAGTCAAGCGAGAGAGTGGAACAGCAATCTTCAAAAATCCCTCGATGAACTTCCGGTAATATCAAGCCAACCCAAGAAATCCACGCACCTCTTGCACGTTTTTAGGCTGTGGCCAATCTCTGACAACTTGAATCTTGCTCGGATCCACAGAAACTCCTTCTTGCGATATAATATGGCCAAGAAAACTGACATTGTCCAGCCAAAACTCGAACTTAGAAAACTTTGGATAAAGCTGGTGTTGACTCAGAATTCTCAAAACAATCTGTAGATGCTCCTCGTGCTCTTCCTTTGTCTTAGAATAGATCAAGATGTCGTCGATGAAAACAACAACAAACTTGTCCAAATACTCCTTGAAAACACGGTTCATCAAATCCATAAACGCTGCAGGGGCATTGGTAAGTCCAAAAGACATAACAAGGAACTCGTAATGCCCATACCTCGTTCGGAACGCCATTTTCTGAATGTCTTCTCTTCGGACCTTCAACTGATAATAACCCGAGCATAGGTCAATCCTCGAAAACACTCGGGCACCTTGTAGTTGGTCAAATAAATCATCTATTCGGGGAAGTGGATACTTATTCTTCACTATCAGCTTGATCAGCTCTATGTAATCCACACACATCCTGAGAGTCCCGTCTTTCTTCTTAACAAACAGAACGGGCGCACCCCAAGGAGAAAAATTGGGTCAAATGAAACCCTTATCCAACAACTCCTCAAGTTGGAGTTTCAATTTCTTCAATTCGGCCGGCGCCAACCTGTAAGGATTCTTGGACACAGGTGCGGAGCTTTGATATACATCAATAGTAAACTCGATCTCCCTGTTCTGTGGTAATCTGGGAATATCATCGAGGAAGATCTCAGTGAATTCTCTGACTATAGGAAGATCACTCGGCTTTACTCCATTGAGCAACTGAGTATCGATCATAGTGGCGAGGTAAATTGAGCATTCTCCTCTAAACTGCTCTTTTACCTTTATATAATAGGAAGTAGGCGATCCACTTAATCTATTCATTGCCTGATAAGAAAACACTTCTCTATCCGGGGGTCGAAAAGTCACTATCCCAGACCTGCAGTCTATGGTGGCGAAATGGCGGCAAAATGGCGTGACAGCCAGTCCATACCTAAAATAAGATCATACCACTCTATACCCATAACTATCAGACGAGTATAGAGGGTATTGTTCCCCACGGAGACAACATTGCCCTGGACAACATGACCTGACTGCATACGCTCTCCTGAAGGTAGCATCATACTATATTCACATTCTGCTAACTCAGGCACTAGCTTCAGTCTAGACACACAAGTAGTTGAAATAAAGGAGTGCATTGCTCCCGTGTCTATCAAGGAAAATACAGCTACACCCATAATCAAAATAGTACCTGCTATCACTAAGGGCTGAGCCTCGTTGTCGACATCACCAGGCTCGATAAAGGCGAAGATCCTCGGCATAACCCTCCTCTGATCTCTGCCTGACTGTTCTGGACCCGGCTTCGGACAATCTTTGACATAATGGCCAACTTCACCACATCTATAGCACTTATTAGGGCCTACCCGGCATTCACCACTGTGCTCCTTCTGGCACTTAGGGCACCAAGGCATCTGAGGAGCCCCTTGTACCTGCTTTCCTTTTCCTCGATCATTGCCTCCTTCAGAAGGTCTCTTGACACCTCTTTGCTGTTGTTGCTGGGGTTGTGTCTTTTGTTGCTAGCCTCTATTTCTGAGTTGAGGGTGGATCTCACGAAAGAAGCCCTTAGCTGGCTCCCTTGGTTTAACACAAGTCGATTGGGCAACCTCAAAGTCCAAATCTCTCGCAGCGATCTCTGAGTAAGGCACATCTAAAATCCCTGAAACTATAACATTCATCCGAATTTCTGGATTCAGCCCATCCATGAATTGGTGCACTTTGTCTTCATTGTCATTCACCAAACGCGGCGCAAACCGAGACAAGGCCTCGAACTTTCTAATATACTCTGTAACTGAACCAGTCTACTTCAGCTGCGTAAATTCTGTCCTCTTAGCCGCCCTTACCGTACGGCTGAAGTATTTATCAAAAAACACGGTCTTAAACTGCTCCCACGTCATAATTGTTACGTCCGTAGTTGCTTTAATCGAATCCCACCAAAAAGGGGCATCCAACGCCAAATGAAAGGTGACGTAAGCAACCTTATTCCCATTCTCTATCTCCGCGTACCCTAGCATATCCTCCATAGTTCAGATCCACTCTTCGGCTAAAGATAGGTCTAATGACTGTCCGTTGAATACCGGAGGTTGTAGCTTTTGGAATCTCTCAATGCCACGATGGTTTGGAAAAATCACCTCTCGGGCCTCACGATCCTTACGGTTTACTAAACGTTTGATTTGTTGTGCTTGCCTGTCCATATGCTGGGCCTGACGGTCCAGCAAATCCGTAAGTCTGTCTAGAGCTTCATCCCTAGGGTCCTTTCCTTGAACCATCGTATAATTCCTATAAAAGTTAAAAATAAGTAATCCTAAGAAATCAAAATCAAAGAAAGCATTTAAACGTAATTACAGTTGAGGAAGGATGTCCGCGTAGTGGCTCTGCAGTCGAGCAGTCTACAGAACCGATTTTAAAACCCGGGGGCTCTAATACCATAACTGTAGCGACCCGTACACTATTCCTATTTTTTTTTTTGTGTAAAATTTTTTACTTTTAAAGCGTTAAACCAAAGTCTAATTCGTTTTAAATTATCTTAAAAATCATTTGAAGAAAGCATTGAAACACATGTAAAAACAATCGGCCAAAGAACCAGACAAAACGCAGGGCAAAACGGGCAGATCGCCCATAAAAGCAACAGCTGATCGATCGGCCATTTCACCCGATCGATCGGCAGTTATAAAAATGTGGGGGTAATCGATTGCCCCACACATCGGGCGATCGATTGCCCCACACATCAGGTGATCGATCACCCCTTTGGGCGATCGATCGACACACTCTCTGGATTGTCCAGAGAGTGCTGACTCTTCTCGCCGATCGATCGCCTCCTTAAGCGATCGATCGGCAATGCTCTCTGGAATCTGAAAATTCCAGAGAGCATACTTCATCCACTTTTCTATTTTTCTCATCCACTACATATACAAACATTTCACCTATTCTTTCCCTAAACTTCAACATCAATTAAACCCATCAATACAACAAAAACTGGTCAAACGTATCCTAAACCCAATCAAAACAAGACCGAAACTATGAAATCCAATTGCATGGATAGCTCAAAAACTCGAGCATATCCATACTTAACCTAAAACATCTCCAAACATTACCATAAAAATCCAAATAAAAGCTTAGTAAAACGTTTTATAAAAACAAGTTTACCAAAATATCAAAATGTCTTTTTATCAACTATCAGATACCAAACATCCAAAAATGTTTCTAACTATACAAATATTTTATCTAATCCACCATCAGCCCAAAATAACCCGAATACCCTCAAAACGCTTACTTACATCCCCACGGGTCAAAATATGCACCGTCTGCCCAGCACACTCCCACGGGCCACTCTTCTTCAACATGCTCATTCCTCGGGTGTAGGATCTCATCGTCACCTGTATCGAAATCACGTACACCATACAGACAACTATAAGCTAATGGCTCAGTAAGCTTCGTAAATGTAAATGCATGCTGTGCATATAAGTTTCGTAAATCATGCTGACATTTTAATCATTACGTCAAACAGATTGTCACCGAGGTCTAAACCTACCAGATGGAGAGGGCATGTCCGGCAGTTGGACAGCCCTTTCCATTTACCGGGGGGGGGGGGGGGGAACATACTCACATCCATAAACAGCCATGCCTGAACCCCACCTCACCAAGACCAGATAACAAATTACGTAGATTCGTTTTGTTAGTTCATTTCTTTTCTTAAACACGTGCAGAAATTCGTTTTCATGCTCTTTGAAAGATGTGATGCATGAACAATTAAATGTATAACATAAACATACAGCCTGTGTACAATCAAGATGATAAAAGCATAACCTATAAAAGTAACTAATCCTAACTACCCAACCAAAATAATTAAACAAACAAACTCTAATATTCCTCAACGCAACTTCGACATACGGTGTAGGCCAATCAGCCACAGTGAGTCACGAGAACTTACCTCGCGTCCGTTGCAATTCAAGTTCCGTCCACGAGCGTTGTTCACCTAAGGCAATTCAAAACAATCATCGTTAAAATGAGCTTAAACCGTTAAACATCCAAACTAACGGAACCCTTAACTAAGAAATTTCCAAAAACTCTAATTTAACTCGTTGAGGCATTTCATCGAGCAATTTATGCTCGTGAGTCTATAGACCTCCATTAATGGAGTTTGCCAAAACCTCAAACATCCACAAACCCTAACATTCCTCAACAAATCGACTTACTTCGTCCAATAATGCCCAATACGTCCATTATACCCACAAATACGATAATCATATCGATTTAAAACTCTAATTTACATTTTTAACAAAACCCTAAACCAACCCTAATCGTTTTAACTCTAGAAAACCAAAATCTATCATCCAAAAACTATGGAACCTTATCTAGAATGTTGACCGGAGGAGAAAACGTGAAGTGCGAACCGTCGGATAGTGAGCTTTCGTCGAGAGAAGTGAGAAACGCACGAGGGAGATGAAAATCGCCGATGGAGGGTTCTGCAGAAGGGAAATCGCGTGAGTGCGGGGGAAGAAGAGGAAATTTTGTGTTTTATTAAAGATTTTGGCTTGCAAAATTACCATAACGCCCCTCTATTGATTTTCTATTTGTTTTGTTACTTATTTCGCTATTTAGTTAACGATTTGTTTTCTCCAAATTTTCTTATTTCACCATAAATTCTAATTTATTACTAGGGCTTTATTAAAACTGTTCGTTCAAAAAACGGACCTAGTTCACTATATTTACCAAAATACCAATTTTATTATAAGAAACACAAAACTTGTAATTTAGCGTTACAACTCCAAAAATTCCCATATTTCTCCAAAAATCCGTATAAATGATTAAGAATCTAATAACGCTCTCTACTCGTAAAACAGAACTAATTTGACATATTTACAAAAATACCATTATTTATTTGAATATTAAAATCCCGTAAAATCGGGTGTTACATGCTGAACTAAAGGAGTTGAAGTTTTAGTTAGAAGAGTTGTTAGACAAGGGGTTTATTTGACCAAGTTTCTCTTCTTGGGGTGCGCCAGTTCTGTTTGTTAAGAAGAAAGATGGAACTCTCCGGATGTGCGTCGATTACAGAGAGTTGAATAAGCTAACAGTGAAGAATAAGTATCGACTGCCCCGAATCAATGACCTGTTCGATCAACTGCAGGGCGCTCGAGTATTTTCGAGAATTGATCTATGCTCGGGTTATTATCAGTTGAAGGTCCGGAGGGAAGATGTTCACAAAACGGCTTTCTGAACAAGGTATGGACATTACGAATTTCTTGTGATGTCTTTTGCACTTACGAATCCTCCTGCAGCTTTTATGGATTTGATGAACAGTGTTTTTAAGGAGTATTTAGACAAGTTTGTCGTCGTTTTCATTGATGATATCTTGATCTATTCAAAGACAAAGGAAGAGCACGAGGAGCATTTGCGAACTGTTCTTAGGATTTAATGTCAGCACCAATTGTATCCGAAGTTCTCTAAGTGCGAGTTTTGGCTAGACAGAATAAACTTTCTCAGCCATATCATATCTCAGGAGGGAATTTCGGTGGATCCGACTAAGATTGAAGTTGTCAGGGATTGGCCGAAGCCTAAAAACGTGCGAGAGGTACGTGGATTTCTTGGATTGGTCGGGTATTACAGGAAGTTCATTGAGGGATTTTCGAAGATAGTAGTCCTTCTATCCCGATTGACAAGGAAGAACGAAAAATATATATGGTCGGCTGCATGCGAAAAGAGCTTCAATGAGCTAAAACAAAAGCTGACTACAGCACCCATGTTAACATTGCCAGTTGAGGGCGATAAGTTCAGTATTTACTGTGATGCATCAAGGATCAGACTTGGGTGTGTATTGATGCAAAAAAGGTAGAGTCATTGCATATGCTTCTCGGCAGTTGAAGCCGTATGAGCAAAATTATCCTACACACGATCTTGAGCTTACAGCGGTTGTCTTTGCTTTAAAAATCTGGGACACTATCTGTATGGGCAGCAGTGTGAGGTGTTCTTAGATCACAGGAGTTTAAAATATTTGTTTACGCAGAAGGAACTCAATATGCGATAGTGAAGTGGTTTGAGTTCGTTAAAGATTATGACTTTGAAATTAAGTACCACCCAGGGAAACAAAGTCGCTGATGCCTTGAGCCGAATGCCCGCTACGAGTCAGCCTTCACTTGCATCGATGTCGGTAATGCTAAGATCTGAGATCGAGAGGTTTGATGTGGAGCTTGTGGCCGAGTTGTCCACTATGCTCACGAACATTTCTCTTAGGCCGACAATAATTGACAAATTCCGAGAAGCTCAGAAGGAAGACTTGGAGTGTGAGAGATATCGATTGAGCATGACATCTGAGGAACCGTCCGAATTCAGCTAGTCGGATGATGGCATATTGAGATCCAGACATAGGTGGTACGTACCTAACGATGAGGAGCTGAAGAGAAAGATCTTAACCGAGGCACACTCCTCGGCATACTCAGTGCATCCAAGGAGCACAAAAATGTATGGAGACCTAAGACAACACTTCTGGTGGCCGAACATGAAGAGAGAGATTGCCAGGTATGTGGAAACCTGCCTGGTTTGTCAACAGGTTAAGGCGGAACACCAAAGGCCAGCCGGAACCTTACAGCCATTGCCGATTCCGGAGTGGAAATGGGAGCAGATCTCCATGGATTTCATAGTTGGACTCCCGAGAACGACGAAAGGGCACGATGGCATCTGGGTGATAGTGGACCGTTTGACAAAGTTGGCCCACTTTCTATTAGTGAAGATGACCTATTCTATAGATCAGCTTACCGAGTTGTATGTGCAGAAGATCGTCAGATTACACAGAGTACCCATTTCGATTATCTCCGATAGAGATGCCAGGTTTACTTCAAAGTTCTGGAAGAGTCTACATAAGGCTATGGGAACTCAGTTGAGTTTCAGCACGGCGTTTCATCCTCAGACTGACGGGTAGATTGTAGTGATCCTAACGCTGTACCCTTAATTTCCCGTATAAATTTTTTTTTATCCTTGTAAACTTCGTAACGTTTGAGCAAAATTTAAATCGTAGACTAAAGTGTTAAAACCGTTCGAAAAACTATGATTTAAAACCACATAAATAAAACTTAAAACAATTAAAACAAGAGAGTATAATCGGCCAACAAATAAAGGGCAAAAGGGACAATTGTCCCAAAAACTATAGGGGCGATCGATCGCCTGGACAAAAATAGGAGGGGCGCTTGATCGCCCTTCACACTGGTGATCGATCGCCCCGCGATCGATCGCCATGCTTTCTGAATTTTCCAGAGAGCAGCGACCTTTGTTGCCGATCGATCACCTCCTTAGGCGATCGATCGGCAACCTCCCTGAAATCCGAAATTCTAGGGAGCTCGCCTCTCTCTTTTTCTTCCTTCTTCCCTTTTTCATGCACATATTCCTTACCACATATACACACTTAAACATTTCAACATTTAACCATACTAAAAACCTTTCACAATCACCCACTCATAAACTACCGACCATTCCCCTCGACCCATAATCAAAACGTAAATAAATCTCGTGAACACGAACTGCGTGGAACCGTTTGAAAACCAAACAAAATCTCTAAGAAATTTAGCAATCCAGCAGTTTACTAAACGACAGGTTTAACAAAACGTTTTATAAAACATCAGTCTATTATCCAGATCCAAACAACCTAAAATTTATTTAACTATACAATTAACCTATCTAATCCACCGTTAGCCCAAAATAACCCAAACACCCTCAAAACTCTTACTTACATCCCCACAGGTCAAAATGCGCACTCACTGCGCCATCACACTCCCACGGGCCATCGTTCTTTAATTGTTCATTCCTCGGGTGGAGGGATCTCGTCCTCACCTGTGTCTAGATCACCTACACAATACAGACAACTATGAGCTAAAGGCTCAGCAAGTTTCGTAAATGCAGATGCATGCTATGCATATGAGTTTCAGAAATCATGCAACATTTTCTTATCATTACGTCGCAGACAGAATATCACCGAGGTCTCAGCCTATTAGATGGAGAGGACACGTCCCGTGATTAGAAAACCCTCTCCATCTAACCGGGGGGGGGGGATACACGCTTACATCCGTATACAGCAGTGCCTGAGCCTCACCTCGCATGACCAGATAACAGATTACGTAGATTCATTTCGTTAGTTCATTTCATTTTCTTAAACATGTGCAGAAAATCCGTTTTCATGCTATTTTAAAAGACGTGATGCATGAACAATTAAATGCTTAAGATAAATATACAACGTACATACCATCAAAACAATAAAAGCATTCCTATAAAAGAACTAATCCTAACTACCCAACCAAAAAATTTAAACAACCAAGACTCCAATGATCATCGACGTGACTTCGACGTACGGTGTAGGCCAATCGGCAAGAGTAAGTCACGAGAACTTATCTCGTGCGTGTTGAACTTCAAGCTCCGTCCACGAACGTTGTTCACCTAAGCAATTCACAACAATTATCGTTAAAATGCGGTTTAACCATTAATGTCCAAATTAACGAAATCCTTAACTAAGGAAATTTCTAAATTTCTAACTTAACTAATCGTGGCATTTTAACAAACAATTAACGCTCGATACCTCGAAACCGCTATTAACGAATTTTTCCAAAAAATCCAAAAATTCATCAATCCCTCACATTTGTCCTAAATCGGTTAACTTCGTCCAATAAAGCTCAATACGTCCTTTATATCCACAAACACGGTAAATCTATAAATTTAAAACCCTAAATCACGTTTTTAACGAAACCCTAATCGTTTAAACTCCGTAAAATTGAAATAAACCTTCCTAAAACCTTAGAATCGTACCTAGGGTCGGGTTTGGAGAAGAAAACGTGAAGAGTCGGAAGAGAATTGGTCGTCGGAGAGAAGCTTCGTCAATGGAAGTGGAATCGCGCAAGGAGGAGAGAAAATCGCCTGGAGGGAGAAGAAGAAATCGTGCTGGAGAAGAAAAGGAAGTATGATTTATTTATAATGTTGACTTGTCAAATGACCATTTTGCCCTTCCTTTGATTTTCTATTTGTTTCGTCCTTTGTTTCGTTATTTAGCTAACGATTCGGTTTCTCCAAATTTCCTTATTTCCCCAACAAATGCAACTTATTACTAGGGTTCCATTAAAACTGTCCGTACGCAAAATGGACCTTATTTACTATTTTTACAACAACGTCCTTTATATTATGAGAAACGTAATTCTCGTAAAATTAGCGTTAAACTCCTAAAATTCCCAAAATTTTCTTAAAATCCATATTAATTATTTGGATCGTAATAACGCTTTCTTTTCATGAAACCGACTTAATTTGACATAATTACAAAATGCCTTTATATATATATAATTACAAAAATCCCGTAATAACCGGGTGTTACATTCCATCCATCTTATTTAAATTTTGTCCTCAAAATTTGATTACACAAACAACTCAGGATACTTAGCCATCATATCTTGTTGTGGTTCCCAAGTAGCTTCTTCTACCTTGTGGTTCCACCATAAGACTTTGACTAGCGGAATCTTTTGTTGCGCAATACCTTGATGGAAGACTCCAAAATACGCACTGGCTTTTCCACATAAGTCAAGGTAGGTTGTACCTCGATCTCTCTTGCCTCCACGATATGCGATGGATCGCGCAAACACTTTCGAAGCATAGACACGCGAAATACATTGTGGATGCCTTCCATTGAAGCCGGAAGCTGTAGTCGATATGCCATTTTCTCGATCTTCTTCAAAATAGGGAAGGGTCCCACATATCAAGGGCTTAGCTTGCCATTTCTTTCAAATCGCATAACTCCCTTGAACGGAGAAATCTTCAAATAAACCTCATCACCTTCTTCGAATTCCAGTTCCCTCCGTCTTGTTTCAGCATAGCTCTTCTGTCGGCTCTGAGCTATCTCGATACGCTGTCTGATAACGGCAATCTTCTCTGCCGTTTGTTGTAGAATCTCGGGACCAACAATACTAGCTTCACCAACCACGTCCCAATATAGTAGAGATCTACACTTTCGACCATACAAGGCTTTGTACGGAGCCATACCGATGGTAGCCTGGAAGCTGTTGTTGTAAGAGAACTCAATCAGTGGAAAATACCTGCTCCACGATCCCTAAAATTCCAACACACAAGCCCTGAGCATATCCTCTATAATCTGATTCGTTCTCTCTGTCTCACCATCAGTCTGAGGATGAAATGCTGTGCTGAAATTTAGCTGAGTTCCCATAGCTTTGTGCAGACTCTTCTAGAACTTCGATGTAAATCTCGAATATCGATCCGAGACAATAGAAACTGGCACTCCATGCAGCCTAACAATCTCCTGCACATAAAGCTCGACGAGCTGATCCATAGAAAATGTCATCTTCACAGATAAGAAGTGAGCAGATTTTGTCAATCGATCCACAATCACCCAGATGCCGTCATGCCCTTTTGTCGTCCTTGGAAGCCCCACAATAAAATCCATGGAGATCTGCTCCCATTTCCACTCTGGAATCGGCAGTGGCTGTAACGTTCCGGCCGGCCTCTGGTGTTCTACTTTTACCTGTTGACAAACTAAACAGGTTTCCACATACTTGGCGACCTCTCTCTTCATGTTCAGCCACCAGAAATGTTGCTTTAAGTCCCGGTACGTCTTGGTACTTCCCGTGTAATACCCGGCTGTACAGAATATTAATATTTTAATATAAATGGCATTTTTGTAAATTGACAAACCAAGTCTGTTTCACGAAAAAGAAGGCGTTATTAGAATCCTAATAATTAATAAGGATTTTAAGAAAATTTCAGAAATTTTAGGAGTTGTAACGCTAATTTTATGAGAAAAATATCGTAATATAAAGGATACTTTGGTAAAAAAGTAAAGTTTCTTCTCCAATCCCGACCCTAGGTACGATTCTAAGGTTTTAGGAAAGTTTATTTTGATTTTTATGGAGTTTAAACGATTAGGGTTCGTTTAGGGTTTCGTTAAAAATGTGATTTAGGGTTCGAGATTGGTAGGTTTATCGTGTTGGTGGATATAAAAGACGTATTGAACGTTGTTGGACGAACTTAAATTGATTTGTGAGAAAAGTTAAAATTCGAGGAATTAGGGGTTTTTGGAAAAAACTCGTTAATGGTGGTTTCAAGGTATCGAGCGTTAATTGTTATAAAAATGCCTCGTAGAGCTAAGTTAGAATTTTAGGAAAAAATTTCCTTAGTTAAGGTTTCGTTAAATTTGGACGTTAAACGGTTTAATCTCATTTTAACGGCGATTATTGTGAATTTGCCTTAGGTAAACAACGCTCGTGGACGGAGCTTGAAGTTCAACGCGCACGAGGTAAGTTCTCGTGACTTACTATGGCCGATTGGCCTACACCGTAGGTCGAAGTCGTCTCGAGGAGCTTTGGTGACGTGTCTGTTTAAATTGCTTTGGTTGGGTAGTTAGGTTTAGTTCTTTTATAGGTTATGTTTTTATAGTCTTGATGGTATATATGCTGTATGTTTAAATTATGCTATAAATTGTTCATGCATCATAGTTTTAAATTATGCATAGAAAATGAATTTCTGCACTATGTTTTAAAGAAAATGGCGATGTGGCCTGAAAGGGGGCTATTGATCTATTGTGTGGATTGATTAAGGGTCTGTCACAATACCGCATCTAATATGAACCGATGTATGTTTATGGTTATGCGAGGTGGGGCTCAGGCATGGCTGTGCGTGTTTCAAGCATGTACCCCCTCCTCTAGGTGAATAGGGTTGTCCAACCGCAGGATGTGCTCTCTCCATTTAGAGGGTTGAGATCTCGGTGACAACCTATGTAAAGATAAGAAAATGTTGCATGATTTACGAACTCATATGCATAACATGCATTTGCATTTTACGAAACTTGCTGAGCTTTAGCTCATAGATCGTCTGTATGGTGTAGGTGATCTGGACATAGGTGAGGACGAGATCCCTCCACTCGAGGAGTGATGCAGTTGAAGGAGGATGGCCCGTGGGAGTGTGCTGGGCAGTTGAGGTGCCTTTTGACCCGTGGGGAATGATGTAAAGGTATTTGGGATCGTAGGAAAAATTGTATAGTCGAACATATTAGGATGTTTGGTTCTTGTTAGCTGATAGAATGATGTATAGATGTTTTGGTAAATTGATTTTATAAAACGTTTTGTTAAGGTTTTTATCGCGATTTTTATGAACTGCTTGGTGATTTTAGTAAGAGGAAATGTTCAGTTTTCAAACAGATCCATGCAGTTTGTTTTCGTGAAAACATATTTCGCTTTAAATGCATCTCGAGTTAATTGGGTTTTAAAATACGTTGTGAGTCGTTATTTTGGGTGATTGATGAAGTGAGAAATGGATGAGATTTTGAATGAGTTTATGTTGGAATTTATGGTTGATGTAGGTGGAATTGTGCTGATGAATTGTGAAGGGTGTGTTAGGCGTATAGGGATGCAGGGAAGAGAAAGAAAGAAGTAGAAGGAAAGAAGAGAAAAGAAAAAAAGGAGGCAAGTCCTTTGGAAAATCCAAAGGACTTGGCGATCGATCGCCTGTGGGGGGCGATCGATCGCCCCTCTTGGTCACGCTCTGGAAGAAATTCCAGAGCGTGTGTCGAGCGATCGCCTGATCGCTTGGCAAAATATGCGATCGCCGAAGGGCGATCGATCGCCTGTTTTGGGCGATCGATCGCCCCTCACAATTTTGGGACAAAAGTCCCTTATGCCCTCCTTTCTTCAGCCGATTGTTTTTATGTTTTAAATATAATTTCTTTTAATTGTTTTACTCAATTGTTTCAATTGGTTTTGTAAGTTTTCAATGGTTTTATTTAAATGGTTTCTAAATATGTTCTAAACAATTTTAATAATTTGTTTCCGTTCAAACCCTAACGTATAAAACGTTTGCATTTTTTTTGTACCCAATCAAACCCTAACGTATAAAACGTTTGCAATTTAAACTCTACCGTCAATTTTTTAGTTAAATTTAACAAATTCCTTTCAAATTTCCCAAACTACCCCTTCCCTCTCTCTCTCTCTCTCAACGAAGTAGAGTCGGGCAGTGAAGATTAATGTCCACCTACCTTGTCTAACCTTTCGCTTTCTCTCTCATCTTGTGTTTCATCAATCTCCCTGACCCATTTGTTTACGCTCATTTCTGAAGCTCTACTGATTCCTACCGAGAAACCGGCGTCCATAGGCTGGAATCTGATGACCCAGGATCCGTTTCTTCGCCGGAGGCATTGATTTTTTCGGCAAAAAGGATCCCACTCGAGAACTTTCAGTCTTGATGCCAAAATCAGCTGATGCTATCAGCTGTTCTGGAGGAGAAGGAAATGAAGGGTAGAGAGAAGGGCGTCGAATGTTAAGGTGCGAACCAAACAGAACCATTGGAAAACTTAGATCATTAAGATCATCAACAATGCCGAGGCCTATTCTCTTTGAATCCAACTTGTCCCAATGGCGTCTACTTTCGGTCGGAGATGTTTTAGTGGTCTTCGTTTCGTACCAGAAAGGATTAATCAAACAAGAAAATGGTTTGGTATCGAGTATGGAAGTCGGACTCATCTGAGTTTCCATTTCCGTCAAGCTCTTCACTGAAAAACCAGTTAAAAGTTTCGGACAACTGAAAAAGGACGATATCGGTCTTCTTCTTCTACAACCTTCCTCCGCAGACCACGCAGAGCCATTTTTCGCCATTAGAGCAGACTTAGTCTATCTGCACAAACTTTTTTTTTCTTAACGGGTAAGAAAGATTCAGATCTCCGGAAGTCATACGACCTCCATTTCTGAAGGCTGAGAGAGAGAGAGAGAGAGAGAGAGAGAGAGAGAGAGAGAGAGAGAGAGAGAGAGAGAGAGAGAGAGAGGTAGTTTGGGAAATTTGAAAGGAATTTGTTAAATTTAACTAAAAAATTGACGGTAGAGTTTAAATTGCAAATGTTTTATACGTTAGAGTTTGATTTGGTACAAAAAAAACGTTAGGTACCAAATGGTCACTGATCCCATATGTTGGGGTCTAAATTGAACTTTTCTCAAAAAAAATAATACGGGAAATAAGGGTACAGTGTTAGGGTCGCTACATCCCGGGTGTACAGAATAAGCTGAAGAATGTGCTTCGGCCAAAATCTCTTTCTTTAACTCCTCTTCATTAGGCACGTACCACCTATGCCTGAATTTTAGAATACTATTATCTGACAAGTTAAATTCAGACACGTCTCCAGATGTCATGCTCAATCGGAGCTCCTCACACTCCATATCTTTCTGCTGAGCTTCACATATCTTATCCAGAATAGTCGGCCTAAGAGAAATGTTGGTGAGCATACTGGACAACTCTGCCACAATCTCCACGTCAAACTTCTCAATCTCAGACTGCAATGTAACCGACATCGCTGCAAGTGAAGGCTGACTCGCAATAGGCATTCGGCTCAAAGCGTCAGCGACCTTGTTCGCCTTTCCCGGGTGGTACTTAATCTCAAACTCGTAGTCTTTGACGAACTCTAGCCACCTTCTCTGCCGCATATTAAGTTCCTTCTGGGTAAACAAATACTTCAAGCTCTTATGGTCTGAAAATATCTTGCACTGCTGCCCATATAAATAATGTCTCCAAATCTTAAGTGCGAAAACCACGGCTGCTAACTCCAGGTCGTGCGTAGGATAATTCTGCTTATTCGGCTTCAACTGCCGAGAAGCATAAGCAATAACCTTTCCTTCCTGCATCAATACACAACCAAGTCCAACTCCAGACGCATCACAATAAATACTGAATCTATTACCTTCAACAGGCAGCGTTAGAACTGGAGCTGTGGTCAGTTTCTGCTTCAATTCCATAAAACTCCCGTCACAAGCAGCTGATCATATAAACTTCTTATTCTTCTGAGTCAAGTGTGAGAGAGGAACTGCAATCTTCGAGAATTCCTCTATGAACTTTCGATAATAGCCAGCCAACCCAAGAAATCCACGCACTTCACGCACGTTTTTAGGCTGTGGCCAATCTCTGACCACCTGAATTTTACTCGGATCAATAGAAACTCCTTCCTGTGATATGACATGGCCGAGAAAACCGACCTTATCCAGCCAAAACTTGCACTTGGAGAACTTCGGATACATTTGGTGCTGACATAGGATCCTCAGAACTATCCTCAAATCCTCCTCGTGTTCCTCCTTCGTCTTTGAATAGATCAAGATGTCGTCGATGAAAACAACAACAAACTTGTCCAAATGCTCCTTGAAAACACGGTTCATCAAGTCCATAAACGCTGCAAGGGCATTAGTAAGTCCAAAAGACATAACAAGGAACTCATAATGCCCATACCTCGTTCGGAATGCCGTTTTCTGAATATCTTCTTTCCGGACCTTCAATTGATAATAACCCGAGCGTAGGTCAATCTTGGAAAACACTCGGGCACCTTGCAGTTGATCAAACAAATCATCTATCCGAGGCAGTGGATACTTATTCTTCACTGTAAGCTTATTCAGCTCTCTGTAATCCACGCACATCCTGAGAGTCCCGTCCTTCTTCTTAA
The DNA here is from genome assembly GCA_022432975.1 of Begonia masoniana. Lineage (NCBI taxonomy): Eukaryota > Viridiplantae > Streptophyta > Magnoliopsida > Cucurbitales > Begoniaceae > Begonia > Begonia masoniana. The sequence goes on from CM039502.1 coordinate 35,998,092, forward strand.
CAAACAGAACGGGCGCACCCCAGGGTGAAAAACTAGGTCGGATGAAACCCTTATCCAGCAACTCTCAAGCTGAGTTTTCAACTCTCTCCGATAGAAGACATCATCCGATGCCGATTGACACATGCATATCACGTGACTTATTAAACTTCATTCCGATAGAAGACATCATCCGATGCCGATTGACACATGCATATCACGTGACTTATTAAACTTCATTCCGATAGAAGACATCATCCGATGCCGATTGACACATGCATATCACGTGACTTATTAAACTTCATTCCGATAGAAGACATCATCCGATGCCGATTGACACATGCATATCACGTGACTTATTAAACTTCATTCCGATAGAAGACATCATCCGATGCCGATTGACACATGCATATCACGTGACTTATTAAACTTCATTCCGATAGAAGACATCATCCGATGCCGATTGACACATGCATATCACGTGACTTATTAAACTTCATTCCGATAGAAGACATCATCCGATGCCGATTGACACATGCATATCACGTGACTTATTAAACTTCATTCCGATAGAAGACATCATCCGATGCCGATTGACACATGCATATCACGTGACTTATTAAACTTCATTCCGATAGAAGACATCATCCGATGCCGATTGACACATGCATATCACGTGACTTATTAAACTTCATTCCGATAGAAGACATCATCCGATGCCGATTGACACATGCATATCACGTGACTTATTAAACTTCATTCCGATAGAAGACATCATCCGATGCCGATTGACACATGCATATCACGTGACTTATTAAACTTCATTCCGATAGAAGACATCATCCGATGCCGATTGACACATGCATATCACGTGACTTATTAAACTTCATTCCGATAGAAGACATCATCCGATGCCGATTGACACATGCATATCACGTGACTTATTAAACTTCATTCCGATAGAAGACATCATCCGATGCCGATTGACACATGCATATCACGTGACTTATTAAACTTCATTCCGATAGAAGACATCATCCGATGCCGATTGACACATGCATATCACGTGACTTATTAAACTTCATTCCGATAGAAGACATCATCCGATGCCGATTGACACATGCATATCACGTGACTTATTAAACTTCATTCCGATAGAAGACATCATCCGATGCCGATTGACACATGCATATCACGTGACTTATTAAACTTCATTCCGATAGAAGACATCATCCGATGCCGATTGACACATGCATATCACGTGACTTATTAAACTTCATTCCGATAGAAGACATCATCCGATGCCGATTGACACATGCATATCACGTGACTTATTAAACTTCATTCCGATAGAAGACATCATCCGATGCCGATTGACACATGCATATCACGTGACTTATTAAACTTCATTCCGATAGAAGACATCATCCGATGCCGATTGACACATGCATATCACGTGACTTATTAAACTTCATTCCGATAGAAGACATCATCCGATGCCGATTGACACATGCATATCACGTGACTTATTAAACTTCATTCCGATAGAAGACATCATCCGATGCCGATTGACACATGCATATCACGTGACTTATTAAACTTCATTCCGATAGAAGACATCATCCGATGCCGATTGACACATGCATATCACGTGACTTATTAAACTTCATTCCGATAGAAGACATCATCCGATGCCGATTGACACATGCATATCACGTGACTTATTAAACTTCATTCCGATAGAAGACATCATCCGATGCCGATTGACACATGCATATCACGTGACTTATTAAACTTCATTCCGATAGAAGACATCATCCGATGCCGATTGACACATGCATATCACGTGACTTATTAAACTTCATTCCGATAGAAGACATCATCCGATGCCGATTGACACATGCATATCACGTGACTTATTAAACTTCATTCCGATAGAAGACATCATCCGATGCCGATTGACACATGCATATCACGTGACTTATTAAACTTCATTCCGATAGAAGACATCATCCGATGCCGATTGACACATGCATATCACGTGACTTATTAAACTTCATTCCGATAGAAGACATCATCCGATGCCGATTGACACATGCATATCACGTGACTTATTAAACTTCATTCCGATAGAAGACATCATCCGATGCCGATTGACACATGCATATCACGTGACTTATTAAACTTCATTCCGATAGAAGACATCATCCGATGCCGATTGACACATGCATATCACGTGACTTATTAAACTTCATTCCGATAGAAGACATCATCCGATGCCGATTGACACATGCATATCACGTGACTTATTAAACTTCATTCCGATAGAAGACATCATCCGATGCCGATTGACACATGCATATCACGTGACTTATTAAACTTCATTCCGATAGAAGACATCATCCGATGCCGATTGACACATGCACATCACGTGACTCATTAAACTTCATTCCGATAGAAGACATCATCCGATAGAAAATATCACCCGATGGAAAATATCATTCGATGGAAGACATCATCCGATGCCGATTGACACATGCATATCACGTGACTTATTAAACTTCATTCCGATAGAAGACATCATCTGATAGAAAATATCACCCGATGGAAAACATCATCCGATGGAAGACATCATCCAATGGAAGACATCATCCGATGCCGATTGACACATGCATATCACGTGACTTATTAAACTTCATTCCGATAGAAGACATCATCCGATAGAAAATATCATCCGATGGAAAACATCATCCGGTGGAAGACATCATCCGATGCCGATTGACACATGCATATCACGTGACTTATTAAACTTCATTCCGATAGAAGACATCATCCGATGGAAGTCATCATCCGATGATAGACATCATCCGATAGACAGGAAACTTTCAGACTTCCACAAACTTCAACATGACCGAATAAACTAACACACAGTTACACCATAATCTCATCTAGAATACGTGTAGCGAGAGACTCTAACAAAAACAGATCATTCTATCATTTCACGATCATTCTCAAACTCATAAGTTAATCAGTCAGGTTCCAGTATCCATTGTTTTAAGAAAACATCCTACATAGACCTCAGTGTTCATAACTCAGTATTCATAACCTTACTAATACGATAAAGTAGTACCAGGAGTTGAAATCGCCTTTCCAGCCACCAACCTGTCACCCTGAGCCCCTTCCAGCAACTAGCCTTAAACATCCTCATTACACTTGAAATCCTCACTTGGTAGTTCTTCACCTACATCATAAGGTTTAAACTATAAGCCTAATGCTTAGTAAGGAGTGCAATGCTAACATGTATGCATGAATACACAAATTAAAGGAAACACATGTTCATGATCTTTTCGTGTTCTTGTTCTCGTTCATGTTCATCGTTTTCATCATATGGATTAAGAGAGGATTTGTGTCGAAAAGGGGGTTGACAGTGAGAGTGTACATAGTCCCTTGCAGGTCGTATTCGTGGTCCTTCTTTTGGACAGTGACATACGCCAAACCACCCCCAACGCTCTCTTAATCCTTGTTGCATAAGTTTCATGTTCATATCTTGTTCATGGGAGAAATCATGCACTTAAAACATTTTCATATGCTAGAGAAATATTCATGATGCATGAGCATGGGTAATCTTAGTTCATCAGACTATTGAATAAGTAATTCATTCATCAAAGGATCATAACATCAACTCGAGTACCGAAGACAACCAGACGTTAGCACATGTACTTTTAACATCATAAACAATTTCTACTTAGTACCCTTGTGATGTAGGGCCTTAATGGCTGGAAGTCTTTCTCACTCACTTACCTTGTTTTCCTTGGCAACTTGAGCACTTCTCTTCAAACTTTTTTACCTAGAAACATTTCACGTTACAGTGTTAAATCAAAATCTTAACTAAAGTCATCCTAGTATCTAACATAAATATTTCTAAATCTTCCTAGTCGAGCGCCTAATGTGTACAGATTAAACTTCCAGAACTTAAATAACCGGATTAAGTCTAACAACTAAACACAGTCTGTTATCTTAATGTCCAGAATCGAATTGGAAATACCATTACTAGCACAGATCATGATTGTCACTACCATTACTCTGCTAGTGAAAAATCCGAAACCTCAAGTTCTAGCTGAAGACATAGCTCTAAGTAACTACCCAGTAACTACATTATCTAAGTCTTACCTAGAGCGTGGATTGTCGGAATGGAGGCTGAAGAATTGGTCGCTGGCGAAGGAATAGCTGGCAGAGAGGGAGCTCTGGAAGGAAGGGAATCGCCGAGAGAGAAAATGTCAGCTACAGTGAGGTTTTAATGAGGTTTAAGAATTCCCATAACCTATTTATACCAATTAAAATCCACCTTAATTACAAACTTGCCACCCAACCTAGTTTCACTCAACTTGTAATAAATAAGTCTTGGCATTAAATTTAGAATCATAAAGGTCAATAAAAGGGTGACAATTAAAATGGTTAAGAAAATCACCTGGCCGAAATTTTCGGGTGTTACATCCTGGGCATGACTCTCCTCTAATCTCCGCACAAATGATCTCGGCCCGACTTTGGGCAATCTCTGACAAAATGGCCGACTTTTCCACACCTATAACATTTGTTAGTGCCCACCCGGCACTCTCCACTGTGTTCTCTTTGACATTTAGGGCACCAAGGTATCTGAGAAGCCCCCTGTACTTGCTTGCCTTTCCCTCGATTGTTGCCTCCCTCTAAAGGCCTTTTAACACCCTGTTGTTGTTGTTGTGGCTGTCCTCTCGGTTGCCAGCCCTTATTTCTGAGTTAAGGATGGATCTCACGAAAGAAGCCCTTAACTGACTCCCTTGGTTTAATAGAACTCTGATCGATAGCCTCAATCTCCAGTGCCCTGGCCACTATCTCACCATAGGATACATTCTGCACCCCTGATATGGTAAGACTCTTCCGAATTTCTTGGCCAAGTCCTTATACAAATCTACATACCTTGTCCTCATTAACATTGACCTGACGCAGCGCGAATCGAGACAAGGCCTCAAACTTCCTCACATACTCGGCAATCAAACCAACCTGCTGCAGTTGCATGAACTCCACCATTTTTGCCTCTCGCACAGTATGGCTGAAGTACTTGTCATAAAATATCATTTTGAAACGCTCCCAACTCATAATCGTCACATCGGTAGTTGCCTTGATGGAATCCCACCAGAATCGGGAATCTAGTGCTAAGTGGTAACTCACCAACGCAACCTTCTCTCCGTCCTCTATACTTGCATAGGCCAGCATGTCCTCCATGGTTCGAATCCACTCCTCGGCTGAAGAGGGATCCGCAGATTGCCCATTGAACACAGGAGGTTGGAACTTCTGGAATCTCTCCATCCCTCAATTACCAGGAGTCACTGTCTCCCGAGCTCTAGTGCCCTCACGGTCTATTAGGGTGCCCAACTGTTGGGACTGTCTCTCCATTTGTTGAGCCTGTCGTTCCATGTGTTGGGACTGTTTTGCAATAAATTCCTTAAGATGGTCTATCGTATCGTCTCGGTCATCTCGGTCATTTCCTCGACGCACCATTTTTTTTATAACTCCTATATAAAAGTTAAAACAAATTCTCTAAGAAATCGAAATCAAATAAAGTATTAAACATACTTACAGTTGAGGAAGGATGTCTGCGTAGTGGCTATGCAGTCAAGCAGTCTACAGAACCGATTTTAAAACTCAGGGGCTCTGATACAATAACTGTAGCAACCCTAACGCTGTACCCTTAATTTCCCATATAATTTTTTTTTTATCCTTGTAAACTTCGTAACGTTTGAGCAGAATTTAAATCGTAGACTAAATTGTTAAAATCGTTCAAAAAACTATGTTTTAAAACCACTTAAATAAAACTTAAAGCAATTGTTTAAAACAATTAAAACAAGGGAGAATAATCGGCCAACAAATGGAGGGGCAAGAGGGACAATTGTCCGAAAAACTATAGGGGCGATCGATCGCCCCATTATCAGGCGATCGATCGCCTGGACAAAAATAAGAGGGGCGCTCGATTGCCCCTCACACTAGCGATCGATCGCCCCGCGATCGATTGCCATGTTTTCTGGATTTTCCAGAGAGCAGCGACCTTTGTTGCCGATCGATCACCTCCTTAGGCGATCGATCGGCAAACTCCCTGCAATCCGAAATTCCAGGGAGCTCGCCTCTCTCTTTTTACTCCTTCTTCATTTTTTCCTGCACATATTCCTTACCACATATACACACTAAAACATTTCAACATTTAACCATACTAAAAACCTTTCACAATCACCCACTCATAAACTACCGACCATCCCCTCGACCCATAATCAAAACGTAAATAAATCTCGTGAACACGAACTGCGTGGAACCGTTTGAAAACCAAACAAAATCTCTAAGAAATTTAGCAATCCAGCAGTTTACTAAACGACAGGTTTAACAAAACGTTTTATAAAACATCAGTCTATTATCCAGATCCAAACAACCTAAAATTTATTTAACTATACAATTAACCTATCTAATCCACCGTTAGCCCAAAATAACCAAAACACCCTCAAAACTCTTACTTACATCCCCACAGGTCAAAATGCGCACTCACTGCGCCATCACACTCCCACGGGCCATCGTTCTTTAATTGTTCATTCCTCGGGTGGAGGGATCTCGTCCTCACCTGTGTCTAGATCACCTACATCATACAGACAACTATGAGCTAAAGGCTCAGCAAGTTTCGTAAATGCAGATGCATGCTATGCATATGAGTTTCAGAAATCATGCAACATTTTCTTATCATTACGTCGCAGACAGAATATCACCAAGGTCTCACCTTATTAGATGGAGAGGACACGTCCCGCGATTGGACAACCCTCTCCACCTAACCGCGGGGGGGGGGGGGGGGGGGGGGGTTACACGATTACATCCGTATACAGCCTTGCCTAAGCCCCACCTCGCATGACCAGATAACAGATTATGTAGATTCATTTCGTTCGTTCATTTCATTTTCTTAAACATGTGCAGAAAATCCGTTTTCATGCTATTTTAAAAGACGTGATGCATGAACAATTAAATGCTTAAGGTAAACATACAACGTGCATACCATCAAAACAATAAAAGCATATCCTATAAAAGAACTAATCCTAACTACCCAACCAAAACATTTAAACAACCAAGACTCCAATGATTATCGACGCGACTTCGACATTCGGTGTAGGCCAATTGGCCAGAGTAAGTCACGAGAACTTACCTCGTGCGCGTTGAACTTCAAGCTCCGTCCACGAACGTTGTTCACCTAAGCAATTCACAACAATTATCGTTAAAACGCGGTTTAACCATTAACGTCCAAATTAATGAAATCCTTAACTAAGGAAATTTCTAACTTAACTAATCGATGTATTTTAACAAACAATTAATGCTCGATACCTCGAAACCGCCATTAACGAGTTTTTCCAAAAAACCCGAAAATTCATCAATCCCTCACATTTGTCCTAAATTAGTTAACTTCGTCCAATAACGCTCAATACGTCCTTTATATCCACAAACACGGTAAGCCTATAAATTTCAAACCCTAAATCACGTTTTTAACAAAACCCTAAACGAAACGCTAATCGTTTGAACTCTGTAAAATCAAAATAAATCTTCCTAAAACCTTAGAATCATACCTAGGGTCTGGTTTGGAGAAGAAAACGTGAAGAGTCGGAAGAGAATCGGTCGTCGGAGAGAAGCTTCGTCAATGGAAGTGGAATCGCGCAAGGAGGAAAGAAAATCGCCTGGGAGGTAGAGGAAGAAATCGTGCTGGAGAAGAAAAGGAAGTATGATTTATTTATAATATTGACTTGTCAAATGACCATTTTGTCCTTCATTTGATTTTCTATTTGTTTCGTCCTTTGTTTTGTTATTTAGCTAACAATTCGATTTCTCCAAATTTCCTTATTTCGCCAATAAATCCAACTTATTACTAGGGTTCCATTAAAACTGTCCGTATGCAAAACGAACCTCATTTACTATTTTTACCACAACGTCCTTTATAATACGAGAAACGTAATTCTCGTAAAACTAGCGTTAAACTCCTAAAATTCCCAAAATTTTCTTAAAATCCATATTAATTATTAGGATCGTAATAATGTTTTCTTTTCACGAAACCGACTTAATTTGACATAATTACAAAATGCCATCATATATATATAATTACAAAAATCCCGTAAAAACCGGGTGTTACATAGATAGAAAGAACAAATCAGATTCTTGAGGATATGCTTAGAGCTTGCGTGCTGGAATTTCAGGGCTCGTGGAGCCGATATTTGCCCTTGATTGAGTTCTCGTACAACAACAGCTTTCAGGCTACGATTAGCATGGCTCCGTATGAGGCGTTGTATGGTCGGAAATGCAAGTCTCCGCTATATCGGGATGAGGTCGGCGAGGCTAGTGTAGTTGGCCCAGATATTTTATAGCAAATAGCGGAGAAGATCGCTGTTATCAGAAAACGTATCGAGGTAGCACAGAGCCACCAAAAGAGCTATACTGACACTAGATGGAGGGACTTGGAGTTCAATGAGGGCGATGAGGTTTATCTTAAAATTTCTCCGTTTAAGGGCGTTATGCGGTTCGGAAGAAGAGGCAAGTTGAACCCTCGTTATGTGGGGCCCTTTCCTATTTTGAAGAAAATCGGGACTATGGCGTACAGGTTACAGCTTCCGGCATCCATGGAAGGCATTCACGATGTGTTTCACGTGTCCATGCTTAGAAAATGCATGCGTGATCCACCACACGTCATTGAGACAAGAGAGATCGAGGTGCAACCAACACTAACCTATATGGAGAGGCTAGTGCGGATTCTAGAGTCCTCTATCAAGGTGTTGCGGAATAAGAAGATCCAACTGGTAAAGGTCCTATGACGGAATCACGATGTAAAGGAAGCTACTTGGGAGAGGCAGCATGATATGATGTCTAAGTATCCTGAATTGTTTGTATAATCAAATTTTGAAGTCAAAATTTTAATTAAGGTGGATGGAATGTAACAGCCGGTTTTACGAGATTTTATTATTCCAATAAATAGTGGTATTTTTGTAAATATGTCAAATTAAATCCTTTTTGCGAACGAAAAGTATTAATTGAGCCCTAATAATAAATTAGAATTTATGGTGAAATAAGAAAATTTGGAGAAATCGAATCGTTAACTAAATAACGAAATAAGTAACGAAACAAATAGGAAGTCAAGTGGAGGGGCGAAATGGTCATTTGGCATGTTATTTTAGATTAAATAGACAAAATTGGTTTTCTTCTTCAACACTTCATTAGAATTCCCTCCTCCCCCCTCACGCAGCGATTTTTCCTTCCCCTCCCACGCGACTCTCCTCTCCGACGACGAAGGCTCACTTTTCGGCGATCCATCATTCACGTTTCTTCCTTGTCTTCGCTTCTTAGGTAAGAATCTATAGTTTTGGTACATTAGATTTTGATTTCTAGAGTTTAAACAATTAGGGTTCATTTAGGGTTTTGTTAAAAATGTGAAATAAGGTTTGAAATTGATAGGGTTACCGTGATTATGGCTCAAATGGACGTATTTATGGTTGTTGGTAGGAGTTAGTTGAATTAATGAGAGTTGTTGAGGTTTTGGGTTGTTGGAAGTTTGGAGAACTCCATTAATGGAGGTTTAGAAATTCACGAACATGAATTGCTCGATAAAATGCCTCAACGAGTTAAATTTGAGTTTTAGGAAATTTTCTTTAGCTAGGAGTTTGTAGTTTTCGAACCTCAATAGTTTAGACTCGATTTTAATGACGACTGTTGTGAATTGCCATAGGTGAACAATGCTCGTGGACGGAGGTTGAATTGTAACGGAGGTAAGTCTTTGTGACTTTTTTGGCCGATTGGCCTACACCGTAAGAACAGTCGTTGATCGAGGTTTTTGGTAAATTGAGATGCTTCGGGGAGATAGGATGGGTAGTTTAGGTTGATTGTGTATTAGAATGTTTTCCTAGGTTTTTTTATGCATTGTTCTATATTTTTACTTGCATTGTACAATCCATGTTCATGCACCATGTTTTCGAAAAACATAAAAAAATGGATTTCCTCATTTGTTTTCATGAAAAGAAACGCCTAATGAAAAGATATGAAATGCATGTAATCCCGATCACATCGGGGTGGGGTTCAAACATGGCTGTCCTGAGAGGAGGAGTATGTTTTCCCCCTGCAGATGGAAAGAGCTATCTAACCGCGAGATGTGCCCTCTCTATCTTGTGAGTTAACCCCCGGTGACACCTCCCACTATGTAATTAAATAATGAAAAAGAAATGCATGTTTTTACAAACCCTGCATGCATAGCATGCATTTACATTTACATAGATTTACTGAGCCTTTAGCTCATAGTTTATTTTCTATGGTGTAGGTGACTTCGATACAGGTGAGGACGACGTTCCTCCGCCCGATGTATAAGCAGGTTGAAGAAGAATGCTCGTGAGAGTGTGCCGGCACAGTCGACGCGTATTTTGACCCGTCGAGACGTACATAAGTATTTTGGGTTAAAAATGGGTTGACGGGTGAATAGATAGGAGAATTGTATAGTTGAACCATTTTAGAATCTTGGTTTCTGGATAGTTGACGTACAAATGTTTTGATGTTTTGAGAAAGCTCGTTTTATGAACTATTTACTGAAACTGCTTGGTGGTTTAAATTTCATAGGGAAATGTTTGGTTTTTAAACGGATCCACACAGTTTGTTTTCACAAAATTTTATACGTTTTTATATACGTCTCGAGTCAGTTTTTGAGTAAGATTGTGAAGGATGTACGAGTGTCGGGTGACTATATGTTGGGGTTGTTGTGATGTATGTAGTGTTTAGAGGTAAATTGATGAAGAAAAAGTGTGAAGTGTATATGCGTGTGTGCAGGGAGTTGAAGAAAAGAAAGCAGAAGGGTAGGAGGATGAGGAGCAGCTCTCTAGATTCCAAAATCCAGAGAGTCTACCGATCGATTGCCAGGAGAGGCGATCGATCGGCAGAAGAGGGGCGACTCTCTGGAAATTCCAGAGAGTCTGCCGATCGTTCGCCAAAGAAATGGCGAACGATCGGCCCTTTTTGGCCATGCTCTGGAAGAAATTCCAGAGCGTGTGCCGATCGATCGGTCCAATGTGATCGCCAAGGGGCGATCAATCGCCTGGCGTATAAACGCCACAGCTGATCGATCGGCTGAAATGGCCGATCGATCGGCCATGCAATTTTTGGGACAATTGCCCTTTTTGCCGTTGGCTTGTTGTTTATTGATTTTCCTAGGTGTTTATATGTTTCTTCAAACAGTTTTCAAATGATTTTCGATAACTTAGACTTTGATTTATGGTGTAAGAAGTTAAAATATAATTATGGTCAATAAAATGAAAATTTTTTACGGGAAATTAGGATATGGGATTAAGGGTCGCTACAGTATAAACTGTGAGTACATCTGCAGGTAAGTTACCCAGTGGTAGCTTGGATGCACGTAATTTTCTGGTGTCATTCTCATGAAACGAATGCATTGAATGACATGGATGCACAAGATTCCAGTACGTATCCATTTGGTGCAGTTGCACATACTCGTACTCATGTCGACTGTGTATTGTTCGTAGCCATTACTCACCTCAAATTGTGCATCTTTTGCAGGCTGAGCACTCCAATGTTGAGCTGTCATTCCTACCTTGTCAAACTTATCCTTGATCTTGGGACACAAGAGATCAGTTGATTGGGCCAACTTCTCAAATTTTTTTACTATGCGAGTCATTATGCACTTTTCAGATTAGCTCGAACATGGTCAGTATCGGCTTGTCCCTCGCACGTAGTAGAAGTACATTGAATGACTCGCTCAAATTATTCAGACCCATTTCGCACTTGGGGACCCAAGAGAAGTTATGAGAAGCCCAATATTTAGGCTCTTCTGCTCGTAGCCATGCGTGGGCATCCAAACTAAGTTCAAATGATTTGCTCATTTCGTGGTTCAAATAATACTCTGTCGGTGCTCTGACCACACTCCACATCGCATCTCTGAACGCTCTGCCTCGGAATAGAGATTTGAAGTTTGCGTACATATGCTGGAGGCAGAAGTGCTACTCGGAATCTTTAAATTCATTTTTCACGACATTCAACAACCCCTGAAATTTGAAAGACAAACAAAAATTTATATAAATGTAAGAATCACAATTAGAAATATACTATACCTTTTGTCGGTCTGAAATAAATTTCCATCTGCCTCCCTCGCCAAGGTTCAAGTCTCGCTTCAAGTGTTGCAAAACCATGTCCAAGTGTCTTCGGACTCTCTTTCGACGTTGGCAACCGCAACGGGATATATTCTATTGTTGCCATCAATACTCACGGCTGTGAGTAATTGTCCGGGACACGACCCCTTCAAATGACAACTGTCCAAATAGATAATAGGTCTACCAAACTGCAACAAAGTTGCCTTGCATGCAGCCTGCCTTGTATGGAGCCATGCACAGATACATTATTTGATATGCCCACGTGTCAGAGTCCACCTCGTAAGCATATATGTATAACGAACTACCCGAATTTGATATATAAATTTCCGCTGCGTACGACCAGACTTGCTTGTACTGTTCGTTGCCGATACCTTCGTTATGTGTTCAAGCTATGCTTTTTGCTCTTTTGACAATACTGGGTGTAATGTTGACAACAAAATCCTTCTTGACTGTCTCGACGATGGAAGATATTTTCCACGTAGGTTGACTTTTAAACCTGTCAAGATAATAATTTGCAAGATATTTTGCTCGAGCGTTTGGATTATCAACTACCATCTTACAGCTGTGAGAATCGATAAAACTCTTTATTTGCTAGGTTTCCATGTCTTGCATCTGCGACGCATGCAATCGCCATGCACAACCCTCTACCCCTCTAAGCATTTAGCCGTCAGTCATCATTTGTCACATTGAGGGAATTTGATGCTATAACCATTTTTCAACGAATATTCACGTATTCCGTCTTTAATTTCCTTTATATAACAATATTTTTTCCAAAAAAAAAAACCTCATTGAGATTTCTTCACGTACCGGTATGCTTTCCACCTCATCAATGTCCGACCCGGCCGGTGTTCGAAGCTCCTTGTCAAGAGTTCTAGAGGTCGAATGCACCTCTATTTTTTCATCTCCACCTACGTGATCGAATGCTCTAAGATTGCCATATGCAGGAGTGGCATAAGCATACCAATTGATATAGACATCAAAGCTTGTTGGCTCGTCTAAATCAGTCGCTCTAATTGAAATATCATGCATCGTCGTTGCTAATACCTGAAAATTCTCGAAAGCAAGATAATATTTGAGAAACTTTAGAGAGATTGAGAAGAGAAGAGTAGAGTTAGAGGTGGTATGAGAAGGAGGGAAGAGGCCATTTAAATAGTCCTGGAGAACGGCAAACCGTTCTAATAGAGGAAAATTGAGGCCATTTAAATCCCTTTTTCACGTTTCCTCAATTTTCTTCAAACCACACACACCCAAAACACCTAAAACTTACCCAAAATATTTCCCGACATTTCCCACTTCCCGACACGAGAAAATCCCAGAAAAACAAGACTCTAAAAAGTCAACGAAAACATGAAAACAAGTGAAAACCAACGTCGTTTTCTACACGAAAAATTGAGCAGCATAACCACTGAATTTTCTAAAACTGTAATCCTAAAATCAAACAATTTATAAACATATTCAAAACCATCCCAAAACATTCTTTACAATATTATAAAACATCGTCTTTTATAAAAACAATTCCAACAAAAGACCAAATCTCACAAACATCAAAAAATAATTAAAAAATGTAATGCCCCGAGTTTTATAAACCTGGTTCGTTACTCATAACCCGGACATAACTAAGAAATTTTGGACCAATTTAAAACTTCGCTCGAAAGTCAAAATTTGACATTTTTCTAAAACCTCAAAACGTTAAAACTTGCAGCGAAAATTATTTTGAGCAGAATAGAGTTAAGCAAAGCTATAAAACAATGTTTAAAAAAAAATCTGTTAAAATATTAAGAAAGTAACTCGGCCGGAAGAGATGAAGGCTTAAGCGTGAAATACTCAAAGTTCTTAAAAGTCAAACACATCATCCGCTGAGCAAAGTCAACGAAAAGGGCAAAAACAAAACCGAAGATTTCCACCGATGACGTCAGCCGGATGAATCATTTATCCAACTTCTGCCGACTGCAAAACGACAAGTTTTGCTACTCGCGTCTACCGATGACATCAGCCGAATGATTCGTTCATCCAGCCTCTGCCGACTACAAGACGACAAAACTTTTACTCACGTCTTCCGATAGAACAAGCTTCATATACCGATCACAAAACGACAAAAGGCCCTTACTCACCTCTTCCGATAGAACAAACTACATATACCGATCACAAAACGACAAACTTCTACTACATCATTCGATAGGTTTAATACCCGACATCCATCGATCGCTAAACGACAAAAGACTATTACCTTCATCATCCGATGGATAAAATACTCGACATCATTCGGTTACAAAATGACAAAAGACTTTTACCTCCATCATCTGATGGATAAAATACTCGACATCATCCGGTTACAAAACGACAAATTTTCTACTTATATCTTCCGATGGCTTCCACTGAAGACATCATCTGATGACTTTACTGAAGACATCTTTCGATAGACAACAGAACAACAACTCTACATCTGCCGATAGACATCATCTACCAATAGATCAAAAATACTCAACGAAAACAGCGTAGCAACAATTTCACTCTAACAAGAAAACTCCTACTACCAGTAGAACATGAGCATTTTACTAAAAACCATTCAAAACTATTTAAATCAGTGTAATACTCTGAAATATGGTAAAACCACTATTAAACTGACAGACTATCATTAACAGAAAAGTCTCAAGATGTATTCCAAAAACATTAAAACTACTACTGTCATAAAAACTCAACGTACTTAAATTGAAACATTGTCAACTAAACCTTCACAACTACTGACATCAGTAAACGGCCCCGTCAGCTGCCAGTTCGATGCATGAATGCACCCCTCCAACCTGCCTAGCTCTCAACAAACTCAGGGAAACATCTGATCCCCAGGTTCCCTTGGGAGTGGGATCAACTGTCCCAATGTTATAAATGCACTTCATCAATTAAGGGGCGGATTAATTCCCTTAACAGCTATAATGATCCCCAGGTTCCCTTGGGAGTGGGATCAACTGTCCCAATGTTATAAATGCACTTCATCAATTAAGGGGCGGATTAATTCCCTTAACAGCTATAATGATCCCCAGGTTCCCTTGGGAGTGGGATCAACTGTCCCAATGTTATAAATGCACTTCATCAATTAAGGGGCGGATTAATTCCCTTAACAGCTATAATGATCCCCAGGTTCCCTTGGGAGTGGGATCAACTGTCCCAATGTTATAAATGCACTTCATCAATTAAGGGGCGGATTAATTCCCTTAACAGCTATAATGATCCCCAGGTTCCCTTGGGAGTGGGATCAACTGTCCCAATGTTATAAATGCACTTCATCAATTAAGGGGCGGATTAATTCCCTTAACAGCTATAATGATCCCCAGGTTCCCTTGGGAGTGGGATCAACTGTCCCAATGTTATAAATGCACTTCATCAATTAAGGGGCGGATTAATTCCCTTAACAGCTATAATGATCCCCAGGTTCCCTTGGGAGTGGGATCAACTGTCCCAATGTTATAAATGCACTTCATCAATTAAGGGGCGGATTAATTCCCTTAACAGCTATAATGATCCCCAGGTTCCCTTGGGAGTGGGATCAACTGTCCCAATGTTATAAATGCACTTCATCAATTAAGGGGCGGATTAATTCCCTTAACAGCTATAATGATCCCCAGGTTCCCTTGGGAGTGGGATCAACTGTCCCAATGTTATAAATGCACTTCATCAATTAAGGGGCGGATTAATTCCCTTAACAGCTATAATGATCCCCAGGTTCCCTTGGGAGTGGGATCAACTGTCCCAATGTTATAAATGCACTTCATCAATTAAGGGGCGGATTAATTCCCTTAACAGCTATAATGATCCCCAGGTTCCCTTGGGAGTGGGATCAACTGTCCCAATGTTATAAATGCACTTCATCAATTAAGGGGCGGATTAATTCCCTTAACAGCTATAATGATCCCCAGGTTCCCTTGGGAGTGGGATCAACTGTCCCAATGTTATAAATGCACTTCATCAATTAAGGGGCGGATTAATTCCCTTAACAGCTATAATGATCCCCAGGTTCCCTTGGGAGTGGGATCAACTGTCCCAATGTTATAAATGCACTTCATCAATTAAGGGGCGGATTAATTCCCTTAACAGCTATAATGATCCCCAGGTTCCCTTGGGAGTGAGATCAACTCTCCCAAAGTCATAAATCCTCTTCATCAATTAAGGAGCGGATTAATTCCCTTAACAGCTATAATGATCCCCAGGTTCCCTTGGGAGTGGGATCAACTGTCCCAATGTTATAAATGCACTTCATCAATTAAGGGGCAGATTAATTCACTTAACAGCTATAATGATCCCCAGGTTCCCTTGGGAGTGGGATCAACTCTCCCAATGTTATAAATCCACTTCATCAATTAAGGGGCGGATTAATTCCCTTAACAGCTATAATGATACGTTCTGTTCATGCCTCACCATACATTCCATGTAAATTTATTTTCGTATTCTTTCAAAACATGAGGCATGACCAAACTGAAAACATTCAACATGCAGAAAACCTACTGTTTTGTGATGTAGGCCTGAGGGCACAAACACACTTCACTTACCTGGCTCTCCTGGAAATGCTTGGTGTTGCAAACTACTTTGGGAGCTTACTCAACCTAAAACCATGGACAGATTATCGATTAGATTTTACTAAACCTCATTCTACACTATCCAGAAGCCTAAGGAAACTAGTTTAGGAGCTTAGTTCGTTATACATCTCTGATTACCACAACACCTGAACTAGTTCGCTCACAGCATTCTCGAAACTCACATTTATCCACTCCCCAAATCATCGATAGTTACCAATGTAGCAAGGAATCGAAATAGAACTCACCTAGTTTTGAGAAAAATCAGATGGAGGAATCGCCTAGAGACCTCTGCTGCTTGAGATGAATACCGAGAGGGGAGAGTAGGGAAAGAGTGGCGGCTACAGTGCATTAAATCCAAAATCTCTTTCCTTAAATACGTTATCCACTTTTTAAACTTCCAATTACCCTAATGCCCTTGCCTAGTCATCCATTAACCCTACTTTTATTATTGCCAAAAAGTGTGCCATTAATTTTAAAAAAAGAATATAGAATTGGTTTGATAGAACCAGGTAACAAAAACTATATACAATCCCAAAATACCGCTCCACCCACGTCTTTCCGAAGACCATGGTCGAGACGCCCCGACAAATACCTGCACCGGCATACCCCGTACATTAACGACTGCGTCCCAATCCTAGCCTTCCACATAGCTTTCACATGTAACTCAGTCGTCACCTACACCACAGAACACACACACACGTAAGCTTACGCTTAGCAAGTAGAGGATAATAAATATAAACATGCACAATGCACACACAACCCTCACACAATCCTTACACATACAGTTTCTACTCGCTCTGTTGTTCTCGATTCAGTTTCTTTGCATTGTTCTATCATAGAACCCCTCACCAGTGCTAACCTTGCACCTTCACGCGACTAAGCATCTCCCTTAGAGTCCCTCGCAGGTGTCCGACTCCCACAAAGTCCCTTGCAAGTGCCACCCTAACGTGACTGGGCGACTCCCTTGAAGTCCCTTGCAGGTAGGCGACTCCACTATAGTCCCTCGTAGGTGCCACCATAACGCGACTAGGCGACCCCACTATAGTCCCTCGTAGGTGCCACCATAACGCGACTAGGCGACTCCACTATAGTCCCTCGTAGGTGCCACCATAACGCGACTAGGCGACTCCACTATAGTCCCTCGTAGGTGCCACCATAACGCGACTAGGCGACTCCACTATAGTCCCTCGTAGGTGCCACCATAACGCGACTAGGCGACCCCACTATAGTCCCTCGTAGGTGCCACCATAACGCGACTAGGCGACCCCACTATAGTCCCTCGTAGGTGCCACCATAACGCGACTAGGCGACTCCACTATAGTCCCTCGTAGGTGCCACCATAACGCGACTAGGCGACTCCACTATAGTCCCTCGTAGGTGCCACCATAACGCGACTAGGCGACTCCACTATAGTCCCTCGTAGGTGCCACCATAACGCGACTAGGCGACTCCACTATAGTCCCTCGTAGGTGCCACCATAACGCGACTAGGCGACTCCACTATAGTCCCTCGTAGGTGCCACCATAACGCGACTAGGCGACCCCACTATAGTCCCTCGTAGGTGCCACCATAACGCGACTAGGCGACTCCACTATAGTCCCTCGTAGGTGCCACCATAACGCGACTAGGCGACTCCACTATAGTCCCTCGTAGGTGCCACCATAACGCGACTAGGCGACCCCACTATAGTCCCTCGTAGGTGCCACCATAACGCGACTAGGCGACTCCACTATAGTCCCTCGTAGGTGCCACCATAACGCGACTAGGCGACTCCACTATAGTCCCTCGTAGGTGCCACCATAACGCGACTAGGCGACCCCACTATAGTCCCTCGTAGGTGCCACCATAACGCGACTAGGCGACTCCACTATAGTCCCTCGCAGGTGTCACCCTAACGCGACTAGGCGACCCCACTATAGTCCCTCACAGGTGTCACTTTAACGCGACTAGGCGACCCCACTATAGTCCCTCGTAGGTGCCACCATAACGCGACTAGGCGACTCACACGGAGTCCCTCGCAGGTGTCACCCTAACGCGACTAGGCGACTCCACTATAGTCCCTCGTAGGTGCCACCATAACGCGACTAGGCGACTCCACTATAGTCCCTCGTAGGTGCCACCATAACGCGACTAGGCGACTCCACTATAGTCCCTCGTAGGTGCCACCATAACGCGACTAGGCGACTCCACTATAGTCCCTCGTAGGTGCCACCATAACGCGACTAGGCGACTCCACTATAGTCCCTCGTAGGTGCCACCATAACGCGACTAGGCGACTCCACTATAGTCCCTCGTAGGTGCCACCATAACGCGACTAGGCGACTCCACTATAGTCCCTCGTAGGTGCCACCATAACGCGACTAGGCGACTCCACTATAGTCCCTCGTAGGTGCCACCATAACGCGACTAGGCGACTCCACTATAGTCCCTCGTAGGTGCCACCATAACGCGACTAGGCGACTCCACTATAGTCCCTCGTAGGTGCCACCATAACGCGACTAGGCGACTCCACTATAGTCCCTCGTAGGTGCCACCATAACGCGACTAGGCGACTCCACTATAGTCCCTCGTAGGTGCCACCATAACGCGACTAGGCGACTCCACTATAGTCCCTCGTAGGTGCCACCATAACGCGACTAGGCGACTCCACTATAGTCCCTCGTAGGTGCCACCATAACGCGACTAGGCGACTCCACTATAGTCCCTCGTAGGTGCCACCATAACGCGACTAGGCGACTCCACTATAGTCCCTCGTAGGTGCCACCATAACGCGACTAGGCGACTCCACTATAGTCCCTCGTAGGTGCCACCATAACGCGACTAGGCGACTCCACTATAGTCCCTCGTAGGTGCCACCATAACGCGACTAGGCGACTCCACTATAGTCCCTCGTAGGTGCCACCATAACGCGACTAGGCGACTCCACTATAGTCCCTCGTAGGTGCCACCATAACGCGACTAGGCGACTCCACTATAGTCCCTCGTAGGTGCCACCATAACGCGACTAGGCGACTCCACTATAGTCCCTCGTAGGTGCCACCATAACGCGACTAGGCGACTCCACTATAGTCCCTCGTAGGTGCCACCATAACGCGACTAGGCGACTCCACTATAGTCCCTCGTAGGTGCCACCATAACGCGACTAGGCGACCCCACTATAGTCCCTCGTAGGTGCCACCATAACGCGACTAGGCGACTCCACTATAGTCCCTCGTAGGTGCCACCATAACGCGACTAGGCGACCCCACTATAGTCCCTCGTAGGTGCCACCATAACGCGACTAGGCGACTCCACTATAGTCCCTCGTAGGTGCCACCATAACGCGACTAGGCGACTCCACTATAGTCCCTCGTAGGTGCCACCATAACGCGACTAGGCGACTCCACTATAGTCCCTCGTAGGTGCCACCATAACGCGACTAGGCGACTCCACTATAGTCCCTCGTAGGTGCCACCATAACGCGACTAGGCGACCCCACTATAGTCCCTCGTAGGTGCCACCATAACGCGACTAGGCGACTCCACTATAGTCCCTCGTAGGTGCCACCATAACGCGACTAGGCGACTCCACTATAGTCCCTCGTAGGTGCCACCATAACGCGACTAGGCGACTCCACTATAGTCCCTCGTAGGTGCCACCATAACGCGACTAGGCGACTCCACTATAGTCCCTCGTAGGTGCCACCATAACGCGACTAGGCGACTCCACTATAGTCCCTCGTAGGTGCCACCATAACGCGACTAGGCGACTCCACTATAGTCCCTCGTAGGTGCCACCATAACGCGACTAGGCGACTCCACTATAGTCCCTCGTAGGTGCCACCATAACGCGACTAGGCGACTCCACTATAGTCCCTCGTAGGTGCCACCATAACGCGACTAGGCGACTCCACTATAGTCCCTCGTAGGTGCCACCATAACGCGACTAGGCGACTCCACTATAGTCCCTCGTAGGTGCCACCATAACGCGACTAGGCGACTCCACTATAGTCCCTCGTAGGTGCCACCATAACGCGACTAGGCGACTCCACTATAGTCCCTCGTAGGTGCCACCATAACGCGACTAGGCGACTCCACTATAGTCCCTCGTAGGTGCCACCATAACGCGACTAGGCGACCCCACTATAGTCCCTCGTAGGTGCCACCATAACGCGACTAGGCGACTCCACTATAGTCCCTCGTAGGTGCCACCATAACGCGACTAGGCGACCCCACTATAGTCCCTCGTAGGTGCCACCATAACGCGACTAGGCGACTCCACTATAGTCCCTCGTAGGTGCCACCATAACGCGACTAGGCGACTCCACTATAGTCCCTCGTAGGTGCCACCATAACGCGACTAGGCGACTCCACTATAGTCCCTCGTAGGTGCCACCATAACGCGACTAGGCGACTCCACTATAGTCCCTCGTAGGTGCCACCATAACGCGACTAGGCGACTCCACTATAGTCCCTCGTAGGTGCCACCATAACGCGACTAGGCGACTCCACTATAGTCCCTCGTAGGTGCCACCATAACGCGACTAGGCGACCCCACTATAGTCCCTCGTAGGTGCCACCATAACGCGACTAGGCGACTCCACTATAGTCCCTCGTAGGTGCCACCATAACGCGACTAGGCGACTCCACTATAGTCCCTCGTAGGTGCCACCATAACGCGACTAGGCGACTCCACTATAGTCCCTCGTAGGTGCCACCATAACGCGACTAGGCGACTCCACTATAGTCCCTCGTAGGTGCCACCATAACGCGACTAGGCGACTCCACTATAGTCCCTCGTAGGTGCCACCATAACGCGACTAGGCGACTCCACTATAGTCCCTCGTAGGTGCCACCATAACGCGACTAGGCGACTCCACTATAGTCCCTCGTAGGTGCCACCATAACGCGACTAGGCGACTCCACTATAGTCCCTCGTAGGTGCCACCATAACGCGACTAGGCGACTCCACTATAGTCCCTCGTAGGTGCCACCATAACGCGACTAGGCGACTCCACTATAGTCCCTCGTAGGTGCCACCATAACGCGACTAGGCGACCCCACTATAGTCCCTCGTAGGTGTCACCCTAACGCGACTAGGCGACTCCACTATAGTCCCTCGTAGGTGTCACCCTAACGCGACTAGGCGACTCCACTATAGTCCCTCGTAGGTGTCACCCTAACGCGACTAGGCGACTCCACTATAGTCCCTCGTAGGTGTCACCCTAACGCGACTAGGCGACTCCACTATAGTCCCTCGTAGGTGTCACCCTAACGCGACTAGGCGACTCCACTATAGTCCCTCGTAGGTGTCACCCTAACGCGACTAGGCGACTCCACTATAGTCCCTCGTAGGTGTCACCCTAACGCGACTGGGTGACTCAACTCAAAACCCCATAGCATTTTTACTTATCAGGTCACTTTTCATTATCGCAATTCAAAACCATGCTCAAAACTCATATTTTCGTAATTCAAAACCATGATGCATGTCAATACAATGCAAAAACACAAAATAAAACAACCAAGCAAACAATAAACCCTACCGTTCCGTGGTGCAGGCCCGAAGGCAACAAAACACACGTTCACTACTTACCTGGTTTCCCGACACGTATCAGTTACTTCGACTACGCTAATTGCTCGCTCGTCAACCTAGAAAATATAGGGAAAACCATTTAGTAACAACCTAAGGAATTCTAAAGAATACCTAGATCCAAACTAACAACAATTAAACAAATTCTAAAATCTAAAACTCCAAAACCCGAAATTCCCACAATATTTATTGTCCAAACTTCAAACGACCATAATTTACTCGTTTTTCAAAGGATTTTTACATGCTACCCAAATCCGTATACCTCTACATGTCTACTATCCCTTGAAACACTTAAATTAACCAACCAAACACAATGGCCAACTCGAATTCATAAAAACAGAACCGGTGCTTAATATGTTAAAAACCGATTTTTCACAATCTTTCTCCTTAACAATCTACGTCTAAAAATCACCTAAACCAATCCATCTAAGATTTAATCCACTAATTTAGGAAGGAAAAGCACAAACCAAACCAAAAATTTGGACCCTTCATCTTAGGGTTTCCAAACCCTAAACAATTCCAACAAAAAATACCTTAAAACCTCAAAAACCAACCCCTAATTGCATCATTATCAAAACCCAATAAATTTTTACCTTGATGTCTTGCCAAAATAAATAGATGAAAGCTTGAAGAACCCTAGCTACGGCTGAAGTCTCGTGGAGAGGAAGGAGAGTCCCTCGTAGGTGTCACTTTAACACAACTGGGCGATCCCACTATAGTCCCTCGTAGGTGTCATCCTAACGTGACTAGGCGACTCCACTATAGTCCCTCATAGGTGCCACTGTAATGCGACTAGGCGACTCACACGGAGTCCATCGGAAGTGTCACCCTAACGCGACTGGGTGACTCAACTCAAAACCCCATAGCATTTTTACTTATCAGGTCACTTTTCATTCTCGCAATTCAAAACCATGCTCAAAACTCATATTTTCGTAATTCAAAACAATGATGCATGTCAATACAATGTACAAACACAAAATAAAACAACCAAGCAAACAATAAACCCTACCGTTCCGTAGTGTAGGCCCGAAGGCAACAAAACACACGTCCACTACTTACCTGGTTTCTTGGCACGTAACAGTTACTTCGACTACGCTAATTGCTCGCTCGTCAACGTAGAAAATATAGGGAAAACCATTTAGTAACAACCTAAGGAATTCTAAAGAATACCTAGATCTAAACTAACAACAATTAAACAAATTCTAAAATCTAAAACTCCAAAACCCAAAATTCCTACAATATTTATTGTCCAAACTTCAAACAGCCATAACTTACTCGTTTTTCAACGGATTTCGTCGTGCCACCCCAATCCGTAAACCTCTACACGTCTACTATCCATTGAAACACTTAATTTAACCAACCAAACACAATGGCCAACTCGAATTTATAAAAACAGAACCGGTGCTTAATATGTTAAAAACCGATTTTTCACAATCTTTCTCCTTAACTTCAATCTACCTCTAAAAATCATCTAAACCAATCCATCTAAGAGTTAATCCACTAATTTAGGAAGGAAAAGCGCCAACCAAACCAAAAATTCGGACCCTTCATCTTAGGGTTTCCAAACCCTAAACAATTCCAACCAAAAACACCTTAAAACCTCAAAAACCAACCCCTGATTGCATCATTATCAAAACCCAATCAATTTTTACCTTGATGTCTTGCCAAAATCAATGGATGAAAGCTTGAAGAACCCTAGGTATGGCTAAAGTCTCGTGGAGAGGAAGGAGAGGAAGAAATGGGTTTCTTTTTGCTATTTTACCTCCACCTTTCTTAATTTATAAAACATAGATTTCTACTTTTAATTTCCTTCCACCACTTTCTTCTTTTTATAAAACAAACCCCTCCTTTCACTTTGGTTTCTCTTCCACGTGAATTGCATTCATCAATCACTTTTCATTAAATTTTTCCCTTGTTTAAATCACTTACTTCTTTCCTATTGGTTAAACTCTCATTTGACTTTTCAACCACCACTTTCCATCTCTTCCTTAAACTCTTCCTCCTTTTTATTGTCTTCAACGCCAAACCCCACTCTTAACACCTTACTTGACTTTCCTTTCCATGCCACAAGTAAACTCATCTATTATTTTTCAATCTCTTAAATTTTTCTCATCTCCATAATATCAAAATCTTCTATTTTTATTCACTGAGCTTGACTTTTCAATTTCAACTTTCCACTCAAAAACTTAGGAGAACTCTAGAATTAACATTAAACTCCCATAACACATATAATCTCGGGCTACGTAATTATAGAAAATTACCAGGTGTTACAATCCACCCTCCTTAAAAAAAATTTTGTCCTCAAAATTTGTGGGATAGTAAATTCTCAACTTACTTACTCTAACAGTATCCTCCTAACTTTGTGGGTTGCCACACTGAATCTCAACTATCTATCCTACAGCCTAATCATTTATCGGGTGATAATTTCTACATCTCCAAATTTTGACTTAACCTAACTCTGTACCCTATAGCTCGAGCATTTATACGTTCATTGACTTCAATTAAATCAATTATCACCTATACTTCCGAACTTTTCCAACTTAATTCTAACTCTAACTTTTCTTCTAAGTAAGTTCATTTAGTTACTTATTTTTCTAATCCAATGTAACACCAAGAACTCAATAATAACCATCTTACCCTAAATCCTTTCAATTCTCTTATACTCTCCTAACTTATCGCTCCCACCTCTCACACCTATTTACCTCGAACAATCACGATATTTCATTGGTCATTCAATTACTATCCCCGTACACCAAATTCTCACTATTTAAATCTATTCCCCGTTCATTCAAGTACTATATGACTTCCCATAATTATATCCAATACCCTCAGTTTATCTAACTTCTACTGCAGTCATTACCAAACATTCTCAAATGCTTAGGTCTAAACTAACTCTTTTCCACTTTTACACTCAACACCCTAAATGGTGGTCACGCACTTCATTTCGACCCCAAAATTTCAAATTAAAACTTCCATAATTCTCCTGAATTAACCCTACTCTAAGTTTCCTCGTATAATCTTCGTGTCCTTCCTATTCAATATCCTCCATTAGAATTTATTAATTTCCTCACTTACCTTTTTCCTATGTCTTTAAAAATCTAGAATGTAATCTAGCCACTTATCTTTCCTTACATCACACAGTTTCTATTCCCTTGTCCTTACTCCAATAGTACTGGTGTTCTAATTTACATCTCACTCTTTAGCTCGTCACCTCTTAAGCTTATCGATTCTAGCCTAAGCTATTCACAAAATCACCGGTTTTAACTTCGTTACCTACGGGTCGAACCTTCGAAACTTTCTAACTTAACCTTATCACTAACGCACTCGAACGGTTTCACTAAGCCTTTTTCCTATACCGAGCTGGTCGTAACCTTTTTGCTTGTCCACGATTATCCTTGATTGAGTAATTTTATAAAACAATACCAAAATCCTTAAAGATCAAATATTTTTCTAACCTGAGTATCACCTGGTTGTCGCTGTAGCTGATCCTTTCTTTACTATGGGTGCGGCTATATGACCGGGTTGGTTACACTTAAAACATCCAACAACTTTTGGCTTTGTACAATCTCGGAAAATATGGTCAGTGTCGAAACAGTTATAACACTTACCTGCATACTGCCCACATTTCCCCAGATGGACTTTCAAGCATTTAAGACATTGCGGATACCCTCTCTTCTTCAATTGTTGCGGTTTCTTTCCTCCTCTCTGATCATCCAAATTTTCTCTCAGGCTTTTAGTTCCCTGCGACTGCGAAGAAGATCCATTTCGGCTCATCTGGCCTAGAATCTCTGTTACCATTCTCTTCGGGGCTTCAGCTGGTTTTACACACTTTTCATCAGCCTCCTCCACCTCTAAGGCTTTAGCTACCACTCTCGTGAAGGGTACTCCTTCAATCCCGTAAGTCTTTACTAATCTGTATATCTCCGGTTTTAGGCCTTGTACAAACTGAAATACTTTATCTTCTTCTCTGCTAACCATGTGGCTGGCAAATCGAGACAGAGATTCAAATTATTGAATATACTCCCCCACTGATCCAGTCTGCTTTAACCCAAAAAATTCCATTCGTTTAGCTGCTTGGACTGTCCAGTTGTAATATTTCTCGAAAAACAAGCTCTTAAACTCTTTCCAAGTCAAACCCTGAGCACCGGTGGTAGCCTCCACCGTCTCCCACCAGCTTTGGGCATCGTTAGCTAAATGAAACGTTGCACACTTCAATTTATTTTCTTCCTCTACCTCAGCGAGATTAAACATATTCTCTATAGTGCATATCCATCGTTCAGCAGCTAATGGATCTGTTAAACGACCTTCAAAGGCTGGAGGCTTTAATCTTCGAAATCTTTCCCCGCTAGAACCTGTTCCTGTGCTGGAGCCCACTCCAAGGTTTCCCAATATACCTAGGTTCATAAAAACTCCTAACAGTTGAGATTGTATATTCAATAAATCTCGGAGTTGCTTATTAGGGTCCTCGGGTTGCTCTCTAGGTTGTTCGGGTTCATTTCTAGGTCGTCCGGGTCGTCTTAGGTTCCTTGGAATTTTCTATTCCTGTAAAAAGGTAAAAAGGATCTAATCTTAGCTATATATAAACTAACTAAAGGAAAAAAATACTTACAGTCGGTAAATCACGTTGCATGGCGGCCGGCATTGTCGGGTAATCCTTTGAACGAATCGACCACTTTTGTTCTGATACCATCTTGTAACGCCCCCGAACTCGGCGCGGCTCGGTGCGCTACTTTGCTAACCAACCCCGCGTTTAAAACGTAATTTAAAATAATTTTCGATAAAAAATTTGACTCGATTTTTTTTGGTTTTTCGAACCCTCGAAATTTGTTAGAAAACGTGCATAAAATACGTTTAAAATATGTTGGAAAAGATCGGGTTAAAACATTTTTGAAGTAGGAGAAATTTTAAAAAAATTTGAGTTGGCACCTAAAGGGGCCGCGCGCGCGCTCCATTGCGCACCCGTGGCCGATCAATTGGCGCCCTCTTGGGTCCCTTGGCCAAAAATCACCCATTTTACCCCTTTTTCATTTTTCCTCAATTTTCTTCAAACCACACACACCCAAAACATTTCTCGACATTTCCCACTTCCGACACGAGAAAATCCCGAAAAAACACGACTCTAAAACGTCAACCAAAACATGAAAACAAGTGAAAACCCAAGTCATTTTCTACACGAAAAATTGAGCGACATAACCATTGAATTTTCTAAACCGTAATCCTAAAATCAAACATCTTATAAACATATTCAAAACCATCCCAAAACATTCTTTACAACATTATAAAACACCGTCTTTTATATAAACAATTCCAACAAAAGACCAAATCTCACAAACATCCAAAAATAATTAAAAACTATATACAATCCCAAAATACCGCTCCACCCACGTCTTTTCGAAGACCATGGTCGAGACGCCCCGACAAATACCTTCACTGGCATACCCATTACATCAACGACTGCGTCCCAACCCTAGCTTTCTACATAGCTCTCACCTATAACTCAGTCGTCACCTACACCACAGAACACACACACAAGTAAGCCTACACTTAGCAAGTAGGGGATAACAAATATAAACATGCACAATGTACACACAACCATCACACAATCCTAACACATCCAGTTTCTACTCGCTCTGTTGTTCTCGTTTCGTTTTCTTTGCATTTTTCTATCATAAAACCCCTCACCAATGCTAACCTCGCACCTTCACGCGACTAAGCGACTCGCTTAGAGTCTCTCGTAGGTGTCACTTTAACACAATTGGGCGATCCCACTATAGTCCCTCGCAGGTGTCACCCTAACGTGACTAGGCGACTCCACTATAGTCCTTCACAGGTGCCACTGTAACGCGACTAGGCGACTCACACGGAGTTCATCGGAAGTGTCACCCTAACGCGAATGGGTGACTCAACTCAAAACCCCATAGCATTTTTGCTTATCAGGTCACTTTTCATTCTCGCAATTCAAAACCATGCTCAAAACTCATATTTTCGTAATTCAAAACCTTGATGCATGTCAATACAATGTACAAACACAAAATAAAACAACCAAGCAAACAATAAACCCTACCGTTCCGTGGTGTAGGCCCGAAGGCAACAAAACACACGTCCACTACTTACCTGGTTTCCTGGCACGTAACAGTTACTTCGACTACTCTAATTGCTCGCTCGTCAACCTAGAAAATATAGAGAAAACCATTTAGTAACATCCTAAGGAATTCTAAAGAATACCTAGATCCAA
This sequence comes from Begonia masoniana, assembly GCA_022432975.1. Lineage (NCBI taxonomy): Eukaryota > Viridiplantae > Streptophyta > Magnoliopsida > Cucurbitales > Begoniaceae > Begonia > Begonia masoniana. Next base: position 36,026,624 of record CM039502.1, read on the forward strand.
ACAACAACAATTAAACAAATTCTAAAATCTAAAACTCCAAAACCCGAAATTCCCACAATATTTATTGTCCAAACTTTAAACGGCCATAACTTACTCATTTTTCAACGGATTTCGACGTGCCACCCCAATCCGTAAACCTCTACACGTCTACTATCCATTGAAACACTTAAATTAACCAACCAAACACAATGGCCAACTCGAATTCATAAAAACAGAACCGGTGCTTAATATGTTAAAAACCGGTTTTTCACAATCCTTCTCCTTAACTTCAATCTACCTCTAAATATCACCTAAACCAATCCATCTAAGAGTTAATCCACTAATTTAGGAAGGAAAAGCGCCAACCAAACCAAAAATTTGGACCCTTCATCTTAGGGTTTCCAAACCCTAAACAATTCCAACCAAAAACACCTTAAAACCTCAAAAACCAACCTCTAATTGCATCATTATCAAAACCCAATCAATTTTTACCTTGATGTCTTGCCAAAATCAATGGATGAAAGCTTGAAGAACCCTAGGTATGACTAAAGTCTCGTGGAGAGGAAGGAGAGGAAGAAATGGGTTTCTTTTTGCTATTTTACCTCGACCTTTCTTAATTTATAAAACATAGATTTCTACTTTTAATTTCCTTCCACCACTTTCTTCTTTTTATAAAACCAACCCCTCCTTTCACTTTGGTTTCTCTTCCACGTGAATTGCATTCATCAATCACTTTTCATTAAATTTTTCCCTTGTTTAAATCACTTACTTCTTTCCTATTAGTTAAACTCTCATTTGACTTTTCAACCACCACTTTCCATCTCTTCCTTAAACTCTTCCTCCTTTTTATTGTCTTCAACGCCAAACTCCACTCTTAACACCTTACTTGACTTTTCTTTCCATGCCACAAGTAAACTCATCTATTATTTTTCAATCTCATAAAATTTTCTCATCTCCATAATATCAAAATCTTCTATTTTAATTCACTGAGCTTGACTTTTCAATTTCAACTTTCCACTCAAAAACTTAGGAGAACTCTAGAATTAACATTAAGCTCCCATAACACATATAATCTCGGGCTACATAATTATAGAAAATTACCAGGTGTTACAGCACATCCTTAATATCAATCAACATCATAACATATTTATGAACTACAACTACATCTCCAATTTAAACCATCAACAACATAAACTTCATAGCACCTCGTGATGTAGGTCAATAGGCCAAGCGCATGCAACATCACTTACCTCAAGTCCTTAGCAATTTAAATCAACTTGGTTAACTCCTTTTCGTAACCTAAAAACCTAAAGCACATTAACTCTCAAGTCAATAACATAAATTGCATATCCCCAACTTAAATCATAAACCAATTATCCAAAGCACAATGACAATACCAAATCAGTTTAGCAATTGGAATTCAATAGCTCAACTAAAAACATCAAAACCGAGACATCCCCAGAATTTCTCAATTTTTAACCTATAATTTGTACCAACTTCAAAAATTCATAACTAATTGTACTTATCCAAATCTAATAATTTCAAAGCCAAATATTCACTCAAAGAGTCTATTTTAACATGGTAAAATCCATTTATCAAAAACCAAACACCATAAATGGCAGAAAATCAAAAATTGAAACTGCCATGTAAACACATTGCAGATTTTTGCCTCAACATTGAAAATCTATAACTAATTGTATACTTATCCAAATCTAATAACTCCAATGCCTATGGATCATTTAAAGAGTCTAATTTAACATGGTACAAGCTATTTATCCATTTGAAACCATTAGATTAGGCTAAAGACATCAAACACGAAACTGCCCAGATTTTTCCTTGTTTTTTTTAACAAACCTCAAAATTCCATAACTCAAGATTTACTTATCCAAATGCATTGATTTCAAAGCCAAAAGTTCACCCAAAGAGTCTATTATGACATACCAAAAAAGCTTATCAAATGGAAATTAATAGATTAGGCTGAAAACTAAAATACCAAACCTATCCAAAATTCCAATATTTTGAACAATTCAATTTCCAATCCAAACATATAATAATTCACAATCCTATCCAATTCCAATCACAAATAGGGTTCAATGTCAGTAATTGAAACATATAAGCACCAAAGATTGATCATATTTTTCCAAATTTTTGTGCATCCTAAACAACATTCATTGAATTTACAAAATCCAACAACAAACTAATATCCTTAAGCCATAAACTTGGAAACCCATTAAGGGAAATAATTCTTTACCTCTAAAGATAGAGAGGAAGAGGAGAATGGCGTGGAGAATAAGAAGGAGCCGTGGGTTTCCTTGCCCTTAATGATCTTCCACGAAAACTAACGAAAGGGAAGGAAATGTAGGTTGGCGTAGAAGAGCAAACCGTGGGGGAAGAGTTTATCTTCAGAAAATGGAAGAGAGCTTTGGCGTGGAGATGAAAATCATGGGAGAGGATTTTCTTCTTCTTAGTGGAAGGGCTTCAGCACAAAATGGGGAGATGAATGGGAGGATTTCTTCCTCACAGTCCCCCCCCCCCTTTTTTTTCTATTTCTCATTAAAAGTTTTATTAGAACCCTAGGAATATATTGGAATATTTGGAGTAATAAGGGAATTTCGGAGAAACCAAATTGATAGGCGAAACAACAAAATAATAAGTAAAGGATCAAGTAAAAAGAGCAAAAATGTAATTTGTTAAGTTAAAAAAATTAAATAAAGATCAAAACTCTTCCCCCCTCACGTATTCAGTTCTGCAGAAAGGGGAAGAGCTTCTCCCTTAGGCGATTTTCAAGCCCCCCTGCCGTTTTCTTCCGTTCGGCCAATTCTCCTCCTTCGATCAACGATTTATCTCATGTTTTCTTCCGCGATCAACATTCTACGTAAGATTCTAGCATTATGAATGGTTAGTTTTCGATTTTAGGGTTTAAAACGGTTAGTGTTTTTATTACGGTTTAGTTGAAATTGTCGGGTTATGTTAGAAATTGTTAGGTTTTTTGTATTTAAGACTTTTGATGAAAGATTTAAAGTTTTTATTGAATGCAGTATAAGTTTGGTGGTTGAGAGGTTGAAAAACACCATTAATGGAGGTTATAGGAATTGTTAGCACGAATTGCTCGATGAAATGCCCGAATGAAGTAGATTGAATTTTTAGAAAATTTGCCTTAGCTAAGAGTTTCATTTAGTTTCAAAATTCGATTGTTTAGGATCGGTTTTAATGCCATTGTTGTGAAATTTTCCTAGGCGAACAAAGAAAGGACAAGGATTCCCGAGGCTTGATTGCGACGGATCCGAGGTAAGTCTTCGTGCCTTGTTTGGCCGATCTGGCCTACACCATGAGAATTTGACGTTATTAAGAACATTAGTGTTTAAGTAGTTTTAGAGTAAGTGGATAGGTAGTTAGGTTGTTTATGCTATAGAGTGCTTTTCTAAGTTTTATTAATTGTTTTCTATGTTAGTTATAGGTTATGCAATATGAACTGTCCATGCATCACGCCCTTTCAAAATAGCATGAAAACGAGTTTCTACACGTGTTTTATGAAAAGAAATGAACTAATGAAAAGAAATGAATGCACGTAACCCTGGTCACGTCGGGGTGGGGTTCAAATATGACTGTCCTATAGGTGAAACATTTTTTCCCCCTGGTAGATGGAAAGGGTTGTCTAACCGCAAGATGTGCCCTCTCTATCTGGTGAGAGTAGACCCCGGTGACATCCCGCTATGTAACGAAATGAATGAAATGACTCCATGATTTTATGAATTGCATATGCACAGCATGCATTCTCATTTACAAAGTTTACTGAGCCTTTAGCTCATAGATGTCTCTATGGTGTAGGTGAACTCGAGGAAGGTGAGGAAGATGTTCCTCCACAAGATGAACGAACAGATTGAAGAAGAATGCCCGTAGGAGTTTCCTGAGAAGTCGAGGCGATTTTGACCCATGAGAACCAATGTATAGGTATTTTCGGTATGTTAGATAGAAATGATGTGGAAAAAATATATAGCTAGTTCATTTTAGGATGAATAGCAACTAGAAGAAAATATTGTTGTTGATGATGGTTTTTTGGATAGTTTTGTGGACAAATGTATAGAAAGTTTATTTTGATGGTTTATATAAATTGGTTTACTTTAGGATGATTTTATGAGTTTCCGCTGCTTGGTTGATATTGATGAAATAGGTTTTGATGATTAGAGTCGAATTGTTGATTAGAGCTGATTTTGATGTTAATAGGATGAGGTTTTCGAATGAATAAGGTGTATATTAGGTGGAGATAGAAATATGAATTGTGGTGTAACGACCCGGGGAGGATCGTCACGAAATTCTTGACTTTACATAAAACTTTAATTCATATTTGAACTCTTTTCTCCTTCTCTGTTTTTTTTTTTTAATAACAGTGTACCTAACAGGCATAAAGACTTCAACTTAACGGATGGAAAATTAGTCCCTCGTACAAGCTTCCAATCGACGTACAAGTTGCATGGGTCTGCATGCATCAACCGATAGACATTGCGTCTTCCGGATGGCACGTGCACCCTACATGACTCATTTAAACTCCTATCGGCAGATGCGAATACTTGCATCGACCGACGATCACGTGCATCTCGTGTGACCAATTAAAACATCTACCGATAGACATGTGAAATTCACGCGTTCATCTAAGACATCTTCCGATAGCTTACAAGCTCTATATCATCCGATCACTAAACGACAAATTATCATTTACATCATCCGGCGAGGAAACATACTTCATCTTCCGGTGTAATATGGGAACATCATCCGATGGACTTGTGCTCCCCACGTGCATAATTAAAACATGACCCGATCACTAAACGACAAGAAAACCCTCACATCGTCCGATGGCTAAACACTCTACATCTGCCGATCGCTAGACGACAAAATAGCACTTTCATCATCCGATGGCTAAACACTACATCTACCGATGACGTCAGCCGGATGTTTGTCTCATCCAGCTTCTATAGTATGGCAGTAAAACACTATAATCATCAAACATCTTCATTCGATAGAACATAACACAACTCACCCGATCCCTAGCTTATTAACCATAAACCTCAAAGAGTAATAATCATAAACTCATCTAAAATACGCATAGCGGAAGACTCAAACAAAACAAACCATTCATTAATCTTTAAAATCATATTCAGACTCTAAAGACAAGCTCTTCAAATTCAATTCTCATTGTTATAAGAAATTCTGTTCTATTTAGTCATCTGTTCATCGTAAACTTTTCTAACTTACTATTAGCACAACCAGGGAGCTTAATCGCCTATCCAGCCTTCACTGTCACACTGAGCATCCTCCAGCAACCGAGCTTAGACATCTTCATTGACCTTGAGTTCCTCACCTGAAAACTCGTCACCTACATCATAAGGTTTAAACTATAAGCCTAATTCTTAGTAAGGAATGCAACACTAACATGGATGCATGAATGCATAATTTGGGAAAATCACATGCTCATAAGTCTTTTCTTGTTCATGTCTTTGCTCGTAATCATCATTCATAATCATGGATCATATTCATCGTTCATAATCATTGATCATATTCATCATTCGTAATCATTGATCATATTCATCATTCATAGTCATTGATCATATTCATCATTCGTAGTCATTGATCATATTCATTGTTTTGGTTGTGTGGATCAAGAGAGGATTTGTGCCGGTAAAGGGGGTTCGACAGTGAGTTTGATCTTGTTCCCTACTGCAGGTCGTATTCATATGTCCTTCTTTGGACTGTGACATACGCCGAACCGCCCCCAACCCTCACTTAATCCACGTTGCATAAATCTTATACATATACATATATACATACATATCTTGTTCATGGAAAACATGCGTTAAAACATTTTCTTATGCTTGGGAAACATTCATGATGCATGAACATGAGAGCTTTTAACTCATCAAACTATGACAAAGATCATGCCAGAGCAGAAAACTTCACATTCACTAACAGGTCATCACATGGTATAAATCGCAACATACATAAATCCTTCAAGTGCAGACAAGCTCATAATCATAAGGTAAACATTAGACATCCCAACCTAGTACTCCCACGATGTAGGGCTCTATTAGCCGGAAATCTTAATACATTCACTTACCTGGTCTCCTTAGCACTTGAGCTCCTTTCTCTTCAAACTTCTTCACCTAAACATTTACATTGCAGTAGTTAAAACAAAATCCTAATAGTTCTAATCTCGAGTTATCCTAAGATCTAATAGCTAAGAGTCCTTCCCGAGTTCTTAGTTTAATACTCAATGTAACCCGAAATCCCAAAATCAAAACAGACGGATTCGATAATGATAACTCAGGGTTGGTTGTTTTAAATGTCCAGAATCGATTCAGAATGACATTACCAATCTTGGGTTTCAAATGTTCTTATCAATACTCGGCCATTGAAGAATCCAAAACTTCAATACAGAGCTGAAAACAGAGCTAATAAACTAACAGATAGCCACATTGTCTAATGCATACCTCAGGCGCAGAGTAGTCGAGTGGTGGCGGAGTAAACCGGCCGTCGAGGAGAGTTTGCTGATAGCAGAGAGTAAGGACATTGCGAGAGAAGAAATCGCCGGAAAGGGTGGTGTCAGCTATAGTGGTTTAAATGAGGTTTAAATCCCTGTCCTTTTCCTTTAAATACTGGCCTCAATCCTCCATTATTACAACTTTGCCACTCAACCTAGTTTAGATCCACATGTAATTAATTAAGCTTGGCATAAAATCCTAAACTGCGAAGATTAAATATTTATGACCGTTAAAGCAGTTAGGAAAGTCACCTGGCCGTTAACTCGGGTGTTACATGTGGAGGTTATATTTGATGGTGTATTAGGTGAAAAATTAAAGAAAATGGCAAAGGAAGGAAAAAGGATGGGTATGGTGCGCTGGGTGCGCAGCTGGCGCGTGCAGGCGGGGCAAGCAGGGCGCGCAACCCTGCTCAGTCGATTGATCGGTGCCCATGGCCGATCGATCGGCCAATGTTCTGAAAAAAATGGCTGCGGGACAGAGTGATTGCCGATCGATTGGCGCCCATGGGTGATCGATCAGCAAAATGGCGTTCATTCTGGTGAAAATCCATAGCGATCGCCGATCGATCGGCCCGCCAGCCAATCGATCGGCATTCACAAGGCACTAGGTTTGCAGCGCGCGCGCGCCAAGTTCGGGCAGGCGTGTGGTTGAGGCACACGGTGAGGCGTGTAGGTAAGCACGCGATGGAAGCGTGCGGTGCACTCGGCAAGGGCGCAGGGAGCGTGGTGCGCGCTCGGCATGCGCGCATGGTGTGCGAGGGGCGCGCTCGCCAAATGCTGGGCGCACCCCATGCATGCCACTCTTTATGTTTTGAAGCCTCGAGCCTAAATTGATGTTTTCCGACCTTAGACGAATCTTTTTAGATACGTTTTAAGTTAGACCCTAAATGTCGATAGAGGTAGATTGAATGCCTAAGTCCGATCTCTAATGTATGATAAAGGAAAAGGAAATGAAATGAAAAATTTTATGAGAACGGGCGAGGGTAAAATGAAATGTATGTCACGCTATTAGGTCGTGGCAGCCCTGACGAGGTCGGGGTCATGGCAATTGTTAGTATCCGAGCTCCCGAGTTTTAAAATCGGTTATGTAGACTGCTCGATTGCACAAGCCACTACAAGGACATGCTTCCTCAATTGTAAGTACATTTATAGGCTTTCTTTTGTTTGATTTCTTAGAATTATTTGTGTTTTAATTTTATAGGGTTAACAAAATGGTCCAAGGTAGAGACATTTGGGACGAAGCCATGGATAGGCTGACGGATTTTCTCAATCGTCAGGCTCAGTATATAGATATGCAAGCTCAGTAGATCGAGAGACTAATAAACCGAGAGGGATATAGACAAGGTAATACTCCACAGGGCCAGCGTAGGGAGCAATATAGACGATTTTGACCTCCAATATTCGATGGATGATTTATAGATCCGGTCCATGCTGAGGAGTGGGTTCGAGCAATGGAAGTATTGTTTGACCTTGTTAAAGTGAAAGAGTTAGAGAAGGTCTCGTATGCTGCGTTTCATCTTGATCTTGATGCAAAACTTTGGTGGGACACTGTCAAGGCCATGACTAACGTGGGGGAAATGTAGTGGGAATCGTTCAAGAATTTGTTTTATGAAGAATATCTCTACAAGGCTGTGTGGACAAGCGAGATGTCGGAACTTCCCCAACTGCGGCAGATAGGTACAGTCGCAGAATATGTTAGAGAGTTTGAGGTGTTAACCTGTATCATCAGCCATATAGTGGAGGAGAAAGAAAGTAAGATCTATCATTTTGTGCAAGGACTAAAGGAAGAAATCTATAAGGGTGTGAAGAGGAATGGAGTCCGGGATGCCTCATATGAGGAAGTCATAGTCCAAGCCTTTGAGTTAGAAGAAATGAAACTTAAGAATAACAATCGAGAGGAGTCCACTAAGAGGTTCCTCAGAGGGTTTCAACCACACCCAGTAGGGGAAAGGCAACAACCAATGAGGGGAATAAAGAGGATGGGTAAGAAATAAATTGAACAAAGCCGACAGAAGCACGTACAAGAACCTCAGTATAAGCCTCGATGCCCAAAGTGTAAGAAGAATCATTACGGTGTGTGTAGAGTAGGTTCGGACCGATGTTTTAGATGTAATGGACTGGGCCATATTGCCTGTAACTGCCCAAGACGGGATGGAGGCCCAACCATAGTTGCACCGGAGGTCGCGACTTGCAGAAAATTGTTGGTACCGAACAACCAGCCAGAAGATCAGGTACAATTCTATGGTGATAGTTAATGAAACAAGGAACATTAGAATAGAGGGTAGTTGGAGTGGGGATTAATGACAATATTTGTATGATTGATAGAAGTAGGCTTGAAAATAGAGAGGTAATAGAATAATAGGACATGGGTAAGAAGGGTTACTAGGTGAACCTCGACGAGAAGATAATAGGTTAAATACAAGACGATATAGACCATATAGAAAGAGAGTTATACATTAATTGGATTAGCCTGGCTTTACCACAAGAATTTGTGCACTTAGAATTTGGTTACCATTAGAGGGATACAACTTATGAGATATAAGATTTAAATAGATAGAAACTGGACCCCAGTTGATAAACCCTTGGAGTTTTAGAGTATGATGAATCAAAGAGAAATTTGATGCTTAGATATAAAATGTATCGAGGGATACTCTAGATTGTCAAGGTATAATTAGTGCATTTAAGCAAATAAGAAAATATAGCAGAGACTCGTATATCCTAGATCCATGTGAAGTTGGATGTATCTAGATGAAAACAATATTCAAGAATTCAACTTAAATTCATTGTTGAGAGGATATGGGGAGTGGCTATTACAGTTGTGATTTTGGAGGACGTGATGGATCAATACAAAGTCGTGGATGTAATATCTGAGTGATTGGGTAGGGATGTTAGTATCGACCAATATTGATAAAGAAAATAAAGGAGATTAGCACCATGAATTAAAAGTCATGTTGGAGATTTAGTGTAACATGTATGACAATAGAATAGATGGTGGCTCGACAAGAGTGGGTATCGATTATAGAAAATGTAACAAGTAATAGATTGCGAACTTTTAGTTTAGGAGTGTAGGAGTTAAGTTGTGAATCTATAGTTGATACAGTTTAAGTTAAGAACTCCAAACATAAGGCTTACCTCCAGAATGAAAGTAGAAACATCAGTGTTCAAGGAACTAGGAGGATAAACCTTAACGAAGAGGTGTTTCAAAAAATTTAGAAAATAAAAGGGCAAGATTTGGGGATTTGAGGAGATTTTGGTTAAGGTTGTAAACTTATCTACAACAAATTTGCAAACAAGAAGATCGTTGGATGAATAGTTGTACGGGAGCCAAGTAGAATATTTAGAACCTAGCTAGGAGGAGCGAAAGAGGATAGACTAGTTAGTAAACTTCAAAGAAATCCTTGTGTGATATTAGGAATAAGTGAAGAAGATCGTTAAATTAAATGAAAGGTTAAGATTGGAAATTAGATCAGTGTTTAATGTCATGCGATTGTGAAATTTGCAGATTATCGAATGAGGAGAATTGTAACGCCTCGAGTTTTCTGAACCTGGTTCGCCACTCATAATACTAAACCGAATTATGACTTTTTGAGAAAATTTCAAAATTTCATTCAACGATCAAGAATTGACCCTTAAAACATTAAAACTTGCAGCGGAAAAATATTTGTATGAACGACATTTATTAAATAGTTAAAATATTGAAGACAGTTGGTTGAAAAGGAAAAGAAAACAGAACACATCTACCGCTGAATAGTTCCAGCGGTAGAGATAGAGACAAAAGAGTCTCGGCGGTAAAAGCCCAACAAATTACATCTTCCACTTACAAAACGACAACGTTTTACACTCACATCCACCGCTCACATGCGCAAAACACTTCTACCGCTCAGACCACGTGATATCCACGCGACTTCAATAACTCGGCAGACGGCATCTACCGTCACAAAATGACAAATCACCTATTCACTTCCACCGCTCACAAAACGACAAATCTCCTATTCACTTCTACCGCTCACAAAATGACAAACATTCTCAGCTCACATCTACCGATAGAACAAGCTGCGTCTTCCGGTCACTAGACGACAAAAATCCTCAATTCACATCTACCGATAGACTACATCTGCCATAAACAGTAACTCAACTTCTACCGATAGACCAAACACTCAATTTCTACCGATAGACAACATCCACCGGTAGAAAACAGAACAACATTTCAACCATCCACACCCTAAACCAGACAACTCCGACTACTACAAGGACTTGTACAATTCACTGGAAACATTCTAAACTACTTAAATCCGTGCATTACTCCAAATTTTGGTAAAACCACTATTAAAACCAACAGAGTATCATTATCATAAAAGTCTCAAAATATATTCAAAAACATTAAAACTACCACTGTCATAAAAACTCTCAACATACTTAAAATGAATCATGGTTCACTAAACCTTCTCATCTACTGCCACCAGTTAAACCGCCCCATTAGTTGCCAAATCAATGCATGAATGCACCCCTCCAACCTGCCTAGTTCTTAGCAAACTCAGAGAACACACCTGCTGTCACTTCTTCACCTACATCACAAAACTCATATATTAGCCTAATGCTAAATAAGTGAAGCTATAACAAAAGGAAATGCTGAAACATAAATCCTAATCATGCAGTTTCTACTTTCTCATCTCAGTTGCATTTATATTCTTTCACTGATCTGATCCCTCGGTTCCATTGAGAGTTGGATCAATTTTTCCAAAGTCATACATCCTCTTCATAAATTAAGGGGCGGATTAGTTCCCTTAACAGCTGATCTGATCCTATATTCCATTGGGAAGCGGATCAATTTTCCCAAAGTTATAAATCCCTTCATAAGTTAAGGGGCGGATTAATTCCCTTAATAGCTTATCTGTTACAATCTGTTCATTCTTCACCAAACCAATACATGTAAATTCATTTTCGTATTTTTTCAAAATATGATGCATGCCACACAGACAAATTCAAACATACATAATCCTACTGTTTTGTGATGTAGGCCCGAAGGCTCATGCATACTCCACTTACCTGGTCTCCTGGAAAATATTGGGTGGAAGACTACCTCAGGAGCTTACTCAAACCTAAAGTCATAGACAGAACATACATTAGACTTTCTCTAAACTCCATTCTAAACCGCTAGTATTGTAAAGACATTAGTTTGGAAGCTTAGTTCATTGTGCATTCCCGATTTACCACAAAACCCAAACTAGCTCACTCATACGGCATTATCAAAACTCAAATTTATACTCTCCTTGTAACACCCGAAAACTTTGAATTCTAGTTTTAAGTTATAGCTGCCGGGTTTTTAATTTGTAAGCCCTATATCGTTTAATTCGTGGAAATAGTAAATTAAGTCCAAATGGCCAACGGGAAGTTTTGTTAGGACCCTAGGAATAAAATAGAATATTTGGAGAAATAAAGGAATTTTGGAGAAATAAAATCGATAGGCGAAATAACGATTTATGTTAAGAAATTTACTAAGGGTATTTAGGTAATTTTGAGGTTAAATTCTATTAAAACCTAAGTTCTCTCTCTCTCTTTCTCACTTCTCCTCCACGCACGAAAATCCTCTCCCTCTCCTCTCTCGCGACATTTCTTCTCCTCCATCGCCATTCCTTCAATCGCCGACGACTCCTCTGTTTTCGGCGAGTTTCTCCTATAGTTTCTTCCCCAAATCGACTCTTAGGGTAAGCTCTACGTTTTAGTCAAGATATTGTTCGTTTTTTAAGCTATTTTTAGTTAGGGTTTGTGGAGAAACTTAGGGTTTTTGTTAGAAATCGTTAGGGTTGTTTATTTATTACTCATTAATGATGTATTAGTAATTATTGAGGTTGTTGGAGTAGATTGATGATGTTGGTTGAGGTTTAATGTTAAGTTTAGGTTGTTGAAAATGATTTGGAAAGTATTAATGGAGTTTTGAAGTTGGTGAGCACCACGTGCTCGATGAAATGCCTAGAAGAAATGAATTAGAATTTTTGGAAGAGTTTGTCCTAGCTCGAGAAGTCGATTGTTTAGATTTGATGTTTGAAAGTCGATATTAATGATGTGTTGTTAAATGCTCTAGGTAACCCAAGCTCAAAGGACAGTGCTCGGCATATTTAGGACGCCAGGTAAGTGAGCGTTAGGCTTTCCGGCCACTAAGGCCTTACGTCGTACAATGTTGATGATGTTTGATGTGATGAAAAAGGTGGAATTAGGGGTTTGTAGAAAGGACGGGTAGTTTTAGGTAGTGCTTTAGTGATTTAAGTAGTGCTCGTTTGATAGGTTTTTCCTTACGTATGTTATACCTCATGCATCATGTTTTACTAAAGTGCATACGAACTATTTATGAACATGTTTTATGAAAATGTTGAATTGAAGAACGATAATGAATGATGAATGATGAATGTACTACGGGGCAAGTCACGAATGTACTACGGGGCAAGTCACGAATGTACTACGGGGCAAGTCATGAATGTACTACGGGGCAAGTCACGAATGTACTATGGGGCAAGTCACGAATGTACTACGGGGCAAGTCATGAATGTACTACGGGGCAAGAAAACGGTTTAAAAGAAATAAAACAAAAATGTTTTATAAATGTCATGCATATATGTAAAGTTATGTTTAGTACGCTCCTTACTAAGCATTAGGCTTAATGGATTTATTGTATGATGTAGTTGATGAGAACGAAGGTGAGGAACCTCTTTACGATGACCAAGTATAGTTGGTCGGTGGCGGAGCTCGTGGCGGCGGAGCGTGTTTTGGCAGGGCGGGTTGACTCACGGTTAGGTGTTTTGACAGTTTTTGGGTATTGTTGGGATAATGACGAATTTGATGGATTTTTAGTACGTTTAGATATGTTTTAGGATGTTTGGTGATGGTATTGAAAATGTAAAATGTTTTGTGATGTTTTTGATTGTTTTTAAAACAGGTAGGATTGTTAAACGTTTAAACGGAACCACGCGGTTCGTTCTTACGAAATTTGATTAAGCTTAAAAGTGAATTGTGTTGGGTTTGGGGGTTTGAATAAATGTTATGTTTGAAGTATGTTTTAATGATGTACGTAAGATTTGTGTGAAGAAGAAGGAATGAGAAAAATGAAGAGTAAGTATTACGTTTTGTATGTTTTGGGTTAAAAATGTGAAGGGTATTGTGTGAAGTGAAGAAAAGAAGAAGGGAGGGAGAAAGGGGCTCGACCCTGTGGAGAAATCCAGAGGACCTGCCGATTATTCGCCCCTGGGTGGCGAATAATCGCTGCTGGGGAAGGAAAAACGCCACTCTCTGGAATAAAATCCAGAGAGTGTGGCGACTGTTTGCCACAATTGTGGCGAACAGTCGCCACTGGCGATTTCAACAGGCGACTATTCGCCTGTTGAAATCGCCATGCAGCCAGTCGCTGCACTTTTGCAGCGACTGATCGCCATCCCCTTTTAATAAAAAAAAAAATATATGTTTTAAATGAATTATTTATTCATTAACAAATTGTTTTCAATTGTTTAAGTTTATTCTTTTAGTAATTGTTTTAAATGATTTATTAAACGAACTCCGATTTCTATTTCGATTTCAACTCCGATTTAGATTTCACTTTACGTACAATTAAGGTAAGTATTTAAAAAAAAAAAAAAAAAACGTTATCACGGGTACGGGTCGTGACAGTTATGGTATCAGAGGGATAGAGTTTTAAAAGCGATTTTGTGATATGCCTGCTAAACACACCGCCGTACGGGACTCTCCATCGACTGTAAGTGTTTAAGTTTAAGTACGATTCTTAGTTATTTATATTGTTCGTATTGTCTAATGTGTTTAGGAACGAGAAATGCCAAGAGCACCTAGACTGCCTGAAGGAAATCCTATGGACCAATTTATGGGTATATTACAACAACAGTCGGATCAGATTGGAGTTCTACTAAATCGGGATGGAAATGGTAACGAGAGTGGACAAGGGAGTTCTTCCCGGGACCAAAGTGGAGAGAGATTCCGACGCCTTGGGCCTCCGGCTTTTGATGGACAATCTACGGATCCTTCGAGTGCAGAACAGTGGATTCGTAAGGTCGGAAGCATGTTTGCCTATGCAAAGGTGAATGAAGCCGACAAAGTGATGTTTGCGGCATTTAATTAGAGAAGGACGCTCGATTTTGGTGGGATACAATTCAAGCCACTACCAATGTGGGAGTTATGAGATGGGAAAGGTTCAAGATGGTATTCTACAACAAATATTTCAGTCGCACCCTTCGGGCAAGTAAGAAAGTGGAATTCATGCAATTGCGTCAGACGGGGACGGTGGCTGAATATGTGCAAAGGTTCGATTCATTATCTCGATATGCCGGGTACATGATTCATGAGGAGAAGGACAAAATTCATCAGTTTGTACAGGGTTTTAAATTTGAAATTCAGAAAGGTGTGATGACGGTGGATGATGTGGAAGTGCCGTTTCATAAAATTGTGGAGAGAGCCCTCGGACTTGATGATATCGAGATGAAGCTTCAGCGACAAAGAGAAGCATCGAGAAGGTTTAGAGATGGACGACCGCAACAACAAAACCAGGGATGGCAGCCACAAGCACAACGTGGTGTTAAGCGGGCTAATGAGACGCCGAGATTACAAGATAAAGGAAAACGTCCGTAAGGGGCGTCACAAGCTCCAACCTGCCCTATTTGCCTAAAGAATCATCGAGGGGAGTGCAAGCTGCATAGTGGACGGTGTTTTCACTGTGATAAGGTGGGCCACAAGGCTGTTGATTGCCTAGGGCCGAATAGGCAGCCACCGGGCGGTCCCTCCCGGATCTTTTCCTTGATTGAGGCCGAGGAAGCGGCTCAGCCTTCAGTTGTTACAGGTACTATTCTGGTTTGTGGAAACACGGCTCATGTTCTAATTGATACTGGGGCAACCCATTCCTTTATAGCACAGAATTATGCAGTTAAGTGGAGTTTAGATGTCGTCCAAGCTGATCATAGTTATAGTGTTATGTTGCCTTCCGGATAGTATCTTCACTCAGATCGAGCGATTGAGGGTGAAGTCATATCTGTTAGTGGTAGGCAGTTGTATGAAAACCTGATTGTCATATGTATGAAGGGGTATGATGTAATTCTGGGCATGGATTGGTTGTTCAGGCACTATGCCACAATCAATTGCAGGTCGGGAGTAGTGGGTTTTAGGCCTCCAGGCGGGGGAAGTTATGATTTTACAGCGACCCTCCGATCTAGTGATATGCCTCTTGTCTTATCAATGAGTGCCCGATACTCCACAAAACCTCAATGTTTCAATTTCGTGGCAAGTATTGTGGATGTAAGGAAACGGGAAGAACTAAGGTTGAATAACATGGCAGTGGAAGAAAATGTTACTGAAGTATTCCTCGACGAGCTACCCAGCTTGCCTGTAAGTGCTTTGAACTCGATGAAGCATGGATGCTTTGGGTTGATAGCGAACGTTGAGGAAGTAAGCATGCAAGAAAAGTTGAAGTTGTGTGACATTCCAGTTGTTAAGGACTTTGCGGAGGTATTCCTGGAGGAATTGCCTGGTTTGCCTCCGGATCGGGAGATGGAATTTACAATTGAAATTATTCCTGGTTCGGCGCCAGTGTCCAAGAATCCTTACAGGATGGCGCCAGTTGAACTTAGGGAGTTGCAAGTCCAATTGAAAGAGCTAACAGACAAGGGCTTTGTTCGACCGAGCGTTTCTCCTTGGGGCGCTCCGGTCTTGTTTGTGAAAAAGAAAGATGGCTCTTTGCGAATGTGCGTGGATTACCGCGAGTTGAATAAGCTGACTATAAAGAAAAAGTACCCATTACCGAGGATAGATGATCTGTTTGACCAGTTGCAAGGAGCTACAGTGTTCTCTAAGATCGATTTACGGTCTGGGTACTATCAGTTGAAGATTAGAGCAGAGGATGTACCAAAGACTGCTTTCAGAACGCGCTACGGGCACTATGAATTTATGGTTATGTCATTTGGCTTGACCCATGCCCCGGCCGCGTTTATGGACCTCATGAACAGAGTATTCCGGGAATTTTTGGATAAGTTCGTGATAGTATTCATAGATGACATCTTAGTATATTCCCGAAACAATGAAGAGCATGCAGTGCACTTGAGAGCAGTTATGACTACTTTGAAGCGACACCAGTTGTATGCTAAGCTTTCTAAGTGCGAATTCTGATTGAGTCAAGTAAACTTCTTAGGCCACGTGATTTCAAAAGAAGGCGTTTCGGTGGATCCGGCCAAAATTCAAGTGGTAAAGGATTGGCCTCGACCGAGAAATGCAAGCGATGTACGAGTTTCGTGGGCCTAGCAGGGTATTCTTGGAAGTTTATCCAAGGATTTTCGGTGATTGCTAAGCCTTTGACGAACTTGACAAAGAAAGAAGTGAAGTATGAGTGGACTAAGGCGTGTGAAGAAAGCTTTCAGACCTTGAAGCGGAAGTTGACCACTGCGCCTTTATTGACTCTGTCAGTGGAGAACGGGGTGTACTGTATTTATTGTGACGCGTCCAAAGTCGAGTTGGGATGCGTGTTGATGCAGGAAGGAAAGGTCATTGCCTATGCTTCGAGGCAATTGAAAAGTTATGAAGAAAATTATCCAACGCACGATTTAGAACTGGCAGCGGTGGTATTCGCGTTAAAGATATGGAGATACTACCTCTATGGACAGAAATGTGAAGTGTTTTCAGATCACAAAAGTTTAAAATACTTGTTTACACAAAAAGATTTGAATATGAGACAGAGAAGATGACTCGAATTTGTAAAAGATTATGACTTCGAAATCAAATATCATCCTGGCAAGGCAAATACAGTGGCAGATGCGTTGAGCAGGGTTCCTAGAACAGAGGAGTCAGTGGTTTTCAGTATGTCAGCTTCATTGAAAAAGGAGATGCAAGAGTTTGAACTCGAGTTAGTTCCAGAACTTTCAGCCCTTTTAGCTGACTTGACAATACGGCCTACTCTGTTGGACAAGATAAAAGAGGCTCAACAGTTAGATACAGAAGAGAAGATGGCTATTGTAGCAAAGTTGTCAGTTGTACCTTCTGATTTCAGTTATGCAATGGATGGCGCTTTGAGATTCCGAGACCGTTGGTACGTGCCAAAAGATGAAGAGCTGAGGAAGTTAGTTATGTCAGAGGCACATTCGTCAATGTCCTCAGTGCATCCAGGTAACACTAAGGTGTACCGAGACTTGAAAGTGCACTATTGGTGGCCAAATATGAAGCGTGATGTGGCCAATTATGTACAATCATGTCATGTCTGCCAACAAGTGAAAGTAGAGCACCAAAGACCAGGTGGAACGTTGCAACCACTACCGATTCCCGAGTGGAAGTGGGATCAAATTGCAATGGATTTCGTGGTTGGATTACCAAGGACAGTAATGGGGCACGACAGTATATGGGTCGTTGTTGATAGATTGACGAAAGCGGCTCATTTCTTGCTTATAAAGATGACCTACACGATGAACCAGTTTGCAGAACTTTATGTCCAAGAGATTATTAGATTGCACGGGGTTCCTATATCGATTGTTTCAGATCGGGATCCCAGGTTTACTTCGAGATTTTGGAAAAGTTTGCAAAGCGCTATGGGTACCAAGTTGACTTTTAGTACGACATTCCACCCACAGACCGACGGACAGTCTGAAAGGACGATTCAGGTACTCGAGGATATGTTGCGAGCGTGCGTGCTAGAGTTTCAGGCATCTTGGAGCCGATATTTACCTTTGATTTAATTTGCTTATAACAACAGTTATCAGTCCACGATTGGTATGGCTCCATACGAAGCGCTTTATGGCAGAAAGTGTAGATCGCCACTATACTGGGATGAAGTAGGCGAAGCTAGATTGATTGGACCAGAAATTTTGCAACAATTGTCTGAAAAGGTTGATTTGATTAGACAAAGAATGGAGACCACACAGAGTCGCCAAAAGAGCTATGCGGATCGAAGAAGGCGAGATTTGGAATTTGTAGTTGGTGACGAAGTGTTTTTGAAAGTTTCACCGTTCAAAGGCGTGGTTCGCTTTGGTAAGAGAGGGAAGTTAAATCCACGGTTTGTTGGACCGTTTCAGATTACAGAAAGGATTGGAGTTACAGCATATAGGCTTCAATTGCCGTTGTCTATGGAGGGCGTACATGATGTCTTCCACGTGTCTATGTTAAGGAAGTGTATACGTGATCCTACGCACGTGGTAGAACCAGTTGGTCTAGAGATACGGCCAACTTTGACCAATGAAGAGAAGCCGATACAGATCTTGGAATCTTCGGTTTAGGTCCTGCGTAATAAGTCAATCCCTCTTGTTAAAGTACTATGGAGAAATCAAAACGTAGAGGAGGCAACGTGGGAACGACAACAGGACATGATGAACAGATATCCAAATTTGTTCAGGTACGAAATTTTGGGGACAAAATTTTAAATAAGGAGGGTAGGATGTAACACCCGGAAACTTTGAATTCTAGTTTTAAGTTATAGCTGCCGGGTTTTTAATTTGTAAGCCCTATATCGTTTAATTCGTGGAAATAGTAAATTAAGTCCAAATGGCCAACGAGAAGTTTTGTTAGGACCCTAGGAATAAAATAGAATATTTGGAGAAATAAGGGAATTTTGGAGAAATTAAATCGATAGGCGAAATAACAATTTAAGTTAAGAAATTTACTAAGGGTATTTAGGTAATTTTGAGGTTAAATTCTATTAAAACCTAAGTTCTCTCTCTCTCTTTCTCACTTCTCCTCCACGCACGAAAATCCTCTCCCTCACCTCTCTCGCGACATTTCTTCTCCTCCATCGCCATTCCTTCAATCACCGACGACTCCTCTGTTTTCGGCGAGTTTCTCCTCTAGTTTCTTCCCCAAATCGACTCTTAGGGTAAGCTCTACGTTTTAGTCAAGATATTGTTCGTTTTTGAAGCTATTTTTAGTTAGGGTTTGTGGAGAAACTTAGGGTTTTCGTTAGAAATCGTTAGGGTTGTTTATTTATTACTCATTAATGATGTATTAGTAATTATTGAGGTTGTTGGAGTAGATTGATGATGTTGGTTGAGGTTTAATGTTAAGTTTAGGTTGTTGAAAATGATTTGGAAAGTATTAATGGAGTTTTGAAGTTGGTGAGCACCACGTGCTCGATGAAATGCCTAGAAGAAATGAATTAGAGTTTTTGGAAGAGTTTGTCCTAGCTCGAGAAGTCGATTGTTTAGATTCGATGTTTGAAAGTCGATATTAATGATGTGTTGTTAAATGCTCTAGGTAACCCAAGCTCAAAGGACGGTGCTTGGCATATTTAGGACGCTAGGTAAGTGAGCGTTAGGCTTTCCGGCCACTAAGGCCCTACGTCGTACAATGTTGATGATGTTTGATGTGATGAAAAAGGTGGAATTAGGGGTTTGTAGAAAGGACGGGTAGTTTTAGGTAGTGCTTTAGTGATTTAAGTAGTGCTCGTTTGATAGGTTTTTCCTTACGTATGTTATACCTCATGCATCATGTTTTACTAAAGTGCATACGAACTATTTATGAACATGTTTTATGAAAATGTTGAATTGAAGAACGATAATGAATGATGAATGATGAATGTACTACGGGGCAAGTCACGAATGTACTACGGGGCAAGTCACGAATGTACTACGGGGCAAGTCACGAATGTACTACGGGGCAAGTCATGAATGTACTACGGGGCAAGTCACGAATATACTACGGGGCAAGTCAGGAATGTACTATGGGGCAAGTCACGAATGTACTACGGGTCAAGTCATGAATGTACTACGGGGCAAGAAAACGGTTTAAAAGAAATAAAACGAAAATGTTTTATAAATGTCATGCATATATGTAAAGTTATGTTTAGTACGCTCCTTACTAAGCATTAGGCTTAATGGATTTATTGTATGATGTAGTTGACGAGAACGAAGGTGAGGAACCTCTTTACGATGACCAAGTATAGATGGTCGGTGGCGGAGCTCGTGGCGGCGGAGCGTGTTTTGGCAGGGCGGGTTGACTCACGGTTAGGTGTTTTGAGAGTTTTTGGGTATTGTTGGGATAATGACGAATTTGATGGATTTTTAGTACGTTTAGATATGTTTTAGGATGTTTGGTGATGGTATAGAAAATGTAAAATGTTTTGTGATGTTTTTGATTGTTTTTAAAACAGTAGGATTGTTAAACGTTTAAACGGAACCACGCGGTTCGTTCTTACATAATTTGATTAAGCTTAAAAGTGAATTGTGTTGGGTTTGGGGGTTTGAATAAATGTTATGTTTGAAGTATGTTTTAATGATGTACGTAAGATTTGTGTGAAGAAGAAGGAATGAGAAAAATGAAGAGTAAGTATTACGTTTTGTATGTTTTGGGTTAAAAATGTGAAGGGTATTATGGAAGTGAAGAAAAGAAGAAGGGAGGGAGAAAGGGGCTCGGCCCTCTGGAGAAATCCAGAGGACCTGCCAATTATTCGCCCCTGGGTGGCGAATAATCGCTGCTGGGGAAGGAAAAATGCCACTCTCTGGAATAAAATCCAGAGAGTGTGGCGATTTCAACAGGCGACTATTCGCCTGTTGAAATCGCCATGCAGCCAGTCGCTGCACTTTTGCAGCGACTGATCGCCATCCCCTTTTAATAAAAAAAATATATATATATATGTTTTAAATGAATTATTTATTCATTAACAAATTGGTTTCAATTGTTTAAGTTTATTCTTTTAGTAATTGTTTTAAATGATTTATTAAACGAACTCCGATTTTTATTTCGATTTCAACACCGATTTAGATTTCACTTTACGTACAATTAAAGTAAGTATTTAAAAAAAAAAAAAAAAAACTTTATCACGGGTACGGGTCGTGACACTCCTCAATCATCGATAGCTACTAATGCAGCAAGGAATCGAAATAGAACTCACCTAGTTTGGAGAAGAATCGAGTAGAAGAATCGCCTAGAGAGCTCTGCTGCTGGAGCTGAAGACCGAAATAGGAAAATAAGGAATAGTGGCGGCTACAGTGCATTAATCACAAAGTCTCTTTCTTTAAATAGGTTATTACTATAGGTCTCTATTTACCATTATGCCCTTACGTAGTCACTCATTAACCTAATCAATAATTCTCCTAATTTCATCCATAAAATGTATACTATTAGTTGATAAGATAAGTTGGTTCAATGGAACCGGGTGTTACAAGAACAATGATTTGTACAGAAACCATTTAAGTAAACTTAGAAGTGAGGCTAAGTTAGAAAAATTCCAAAAGTTCGACTCGTGTTTAACAAGTTGAGACCAATGAATACATGAATAACTTAAGGTTAGAATGAATAGTTTATAGCAAAGTAATGGGTTTACGCAGAAGATTGGATTACCAACTGGGAGTTAGTAAGAGTCTTCAAATGATAGCTAACTCGAGAGATGTTAGGAAGCTTAGGTATGACTATTATCTAAAGGTGTAGTCAAGGAAAACGTTGAATTAGGTAAACCTTGAAGTTAGCTTTATTTGGATGTCACGCCCCTAATACTGTACCCGTATTTCCGTACTATTTGTTTATTTGTATTATATATTTTTCTTTATCCTAATAACTTTAATTAAACTCTAGGCGGAACCTAAACCGAAATCGAAACCAAAATCGAAATCGGAATTTAAATCTAACTTTTAAAATATTTAAAACAATTAAATAAAAACTTAAAACATTTAAATAAAAGTTAAAATATTTAATTAAAACTATAATTCGATGGGAGGACAAAACTGTCCAACCCAAACAAATCAGGGCAGCGATCAGTCGCTGCCCATGATCGCTGCACATAGGCAGCGATCGATCTCTGCCTTGCTGCCTTCTAATTCCGTCGTTCTCTTTTTCTCTCATCTGCTCTCTGGAATGTTGGATTCCAGAGAGTAAACCAACTCTGTTTTTCCACACTAAATTCTTTTCAATCGCAATAAAACTATAACTTAAACTCGACTAAATTAACAGCAGACTTTGCGAAATCCAACTGCGTGGATATATCTAAAAATCGAGGTTATCCGTATCAAACCTACAACATTTCAAAGCATTTCTATAACGTTCAGATAACTGTTTTAAACCAAAACATTCTCTATAAACAGTTTACTAAAAAACCTTTAAAACATCAAATATAAACCTATCAACTACCAGAACCAAGCATCATAATATATCTATACAACCAACAGCCCAAAATGTCCCAAAAAGCCTCAAAACTCTGTACATACTTCCCACGGGTCGGTTAAGCCTCGACTGCGCCAGTACACCACCGCAGCCATCCTCCGTCAACTGAATCATGCCTCAGGTGGAGGGATTCCATCATCACCTGTTCCCTCGTAATTACCTACACTATACAACACACTATAAGATAAAATCTCAGTAAGACTCGTAAATGCAAATACTATGCCATGCTATGCTATGCTGTGCTATGCCATGCTATGCTGTGCTATGCCATGCTATGCTCTGTAGGTGTCACCGAGATCCTATCCCCCTAACCGGAGAGAGCTCATCCAGCGGGCGGACTACTCTTTCCAGTTAGAGGAGGGGGGTACATGCTTACAACACGTACAGCCGTGCCTGAGCCCCACCTCGCGTGACCTATAACTGTATGCCTTTCGGCCTGTAAGCCTTTCGGCCAGTGAACTGTAAGCCTTGCGGCCGGTGAACTGTAAGCCTTGCGGCCGGTGAACTGTAAGCCTTACGGCCGATTTTAAACTGTATGCCTTACGGCCCAATTTATTCTTTACGTTATCTTTAAAACAATGCACGTGATGCGTGAACAGTTCAATATGCCATAAGGTAAACAATAACATATATACCATCAGGACTATAAAACACACAACCTATAACCTATAAAACAACTAAACCTGTCTACCCAACCAAAACAAATAAACATACGCATCTCCAAAATTCCTCGAGACGACATTCGACGTACGGTGTAGGCCAATCGGCCAGAGAAGATCACGAGAACTTACCTCGTGTCCAAAGCAGCTCAAGCTCCGTCCACGAGCGTTGTTTGTCTGAAGTAAAACACAATATTGACGTTAAAACGAGTTTAAGTTAATAAACGTCCAAACTGTCAAGACCTTAACTAAAGAACTTCCTAAAGCTTTAATTCGATTCATTGCACTATTTTACCGAGCAATCTATGCTCGGCACCTGAAAATCCAAAATACGAGTTTACCCTAAAATCTCGAATTTTCTCGATTTCTAACATTTTTCACGAATCGTTCTAACTTCGTCCTATAACGTTCGATACGTCCTTTATATCGTCAACCACAGTCGAACTATTAATTTCGGACCCTAAAACGACATTTTTATCGTAACCCTAATCGAAAACTTAAATGTATAACTCTGTGAAAACTGAAACTTAACGCTCGAAAACTATAGAGACTTACCTAGAACGTCGATTAGAAGAGAAAGCGTGAAGGCAACGGGACGATCGGAGGTCGGATCGTCACCGGAATGGGAAAGGCGTCGACGGAATGGAAGAGAATCGTAGGGAGAAAATAAATCAGAGAAGCTCTCTGGCGTGGAGAAGTGATAAGGAAGAAGAAAGCTTTTTGATTTAATATAATTTGAGTTAGCCAATTACTAAAATGCCCCTTACCTCTAATTTCTATTTGTTTCGTCCTTCGGTTCGTTAATCGTCTAACTATTTGGTTTCACCAAGTCTCCATACTTCACCAATAAGCCCAACTTATTATTTGGGATTTATTAAAACTGTCCGTTCACAATTTGGACTTTGTTTACTATTTTTACTAAAACGTCCTTCATATTACGAAAAGCTTAATTGCTCGGAATATAGTGTTTAATCCCCGAAAATTCCCATAATTTCCTTAAAATTCCTATTAATCGTTAGGATCGTAGTGACGCTTTCTTTTCGTAAAACGGACTTGATTCGACATAAATAGAAAAATGTCATCCAATAATATAATAATAATATAATATATGAGTCCGTATAACTGGGTATTACATTGGAGACTTAGGATTGGAAATGAGCTTTGATTGAGGACACCTGAACATAAGGCTAAATTAAATGAGTTAGGAGATTTAATCTGCGGGTGATTAAGTGAAGGTCGATGCATGCGCAAATTTTAAGGTGACAAAATATACCATTGGGTTATTTGATTGGAGACTTAGGAATTTGATAGCACGCAATGCATAATCTGAGGCGTACTTAGCCAAATCGAAGATAGCGAATGCGGTTAGGGGCTAATGTTACACCATTGGGTTTTAGAAATTTTGGTCTAGAACTATAGAGATTGACTCTAAGTATAGATAGAATCGGAGTTCTCAAAGAAAAATTCAATTATTTTGAGAGATGGTGGAAAGAGACTCAAAAAGAACAGAGTGATGGTGAGTTGAAGGATAAAGCCGTAAGACATGAGACGATAATATCAAGGACTATAAGCTGAGTCAAATTTTGAGGACAAAATTTTGTTTAAGGTGGATGGAATGTAACACCTGGTTTTATGGGTTATGGATTTTTGTTGTACATGGTTATTTTTGTAAATATAGTAAATTAAGACCGTTTTGTGAACATGAAGTTTTATTAGAACCCTAGGAATAAATTAGAATATTTGGAGGAATAAGAGAATTACGGAGAAGCAAAATCTATAGGCGAAACAACGAAATAAGTAAAAAGGGCAAAAAGGTAATTTGCTAAGTTAAAAAATTTAAATAAAAACCAAAACTCTTCCCCCCTCACGTATTCAGTTCTGCAGAAAGGGGAAGAGCTTCTCCCTTAGGCGATTTTCACGCTCCTCCCACCGTTTCCTTCCGTTCGGCCGATTCTCCTCCTCCGATCAACAATTTCTCTCCCATTTTCTTCCGCGATCAACATTCTAGGTAAGATTCTAGCGTTATGGACGGTTAGTTTTCGATTTTAGAGTTTAAAACGATTAATGTTTTGATTAGGGTTTTGTTGAAATTATCGGGTTATGTTAGAAATTGTTAAGTTTTTCATACTTGAGACTTTTGATGAAAGATTTAGAATTTTTATTGAATGTTGTATAAGTTTGGTGGTTGAGAGGTTGAAAAACACCATTAATGGAGGTTATAGGAATTGTTAGCGTGAATTGCTCGATGAAATGCCCGAATGAAGTAGATTGAAGTTTTAGGAAATTTGCCTTAGCTAGTTGTTTCGTTTAGTTTCAGAATTTGATTGCTTATGATTGGTTTTAATGCCATTGTTGTGAAATTGTCCTAGGCGAGAAAAGCAAAGACAAGGATTCCCAAGGCTTGATTGCGACGGATCCGAGGTAAGTCTTCGTACCTTATTTGGCCGATTTGGCCTACACCATGAGAATTTAACGTTATTGAGGACATTGGTGTTTTAAGTAGTTTTAGAGTAAGTGAATAGGTAGTTAAGTTGTTTATGCTATAGAGTTCTTTTTCAAGTTTTATTGATTGTTTTCTATGTTAGTTATAGGTCATGCAATATGACCTGTACATGCATCATGCCCTTTCAAAATAGCATGAAAACGAGTTTCTACACGTGTTTTATGAAAAGAAATGAACTAATGAAAAGAAATGAATGCACGTAATCCTGGTCATGTCGGGGTGAGGTTTAGACATGGTTGTCCAACATGTGAAACATGTTTTCCCCTTGGTAGATGGAAAGGGCTGTCTAACCGCAAGATGTGCCATCTCCATCTGGTGAGAGTAGACCCCGGTGACATCCCACTATGTAACGAAATGAATGAAATGACTCCATGATTTTATGAACTACATATGCACAACATGCATTTTCATTTACAAAGTTTACTGAGCCTTTAGCTCATAGATGTCTCTGTAACGCCCCCGAACCCACCCTGGCTCGGAGCACTACTTGGTTCACTCTAACCCCGATGAAGACGACGTTTACAACTAGTTTAACATAATTTTCATAATCTCCAAATTCAACTAAACTAACACAGCGGAATTTAAAACTAAATCTCTCGAAACTCTCTTACGTCATACCTAGCTGCCTAGACTCACTAATTCCCTTACCCCTAACCTTTAAGCACCACGGTGTCCTTACCGAAAATTTCGGCAAAGTAACGCCTGAAAATGGCGCCTCCAAAATGCTAGGTACCTGCAATAAATAAATCCCCAAACAGATCCAGAATACTCCTAACCAACTATCCAGTATACGGCATGAGAAATCTCCAAATAGTAGTAAAGAGGGAAACTAATGTAACGACCCCGGCCAGGAGCCGTCACGTTTTCATAATCTTTCATTAATCGTTTGCTTGACTTTTACTATTATTACATCTTTTCTATTCCTCGACAGACATTCACATTTTGCATATTATTATATCTTTTTTTTATTTCTTTCCTAAACTGGAAACAGAGACGTAGAACCATCAAGGAAGAACCCTCTCGTGCTCGACTTCCTACGCCTCGTCGGCTCAAACTTTCACAGAGTCGAGCGACTAGACTCGGTCATCGGTTTCTTGACAAATTCGGGCAAATGAGAACTTCCCTCAACTCTCTTAACATGATTCCACTCGGGTTTGCATGGGTTGCATGTGTTGGCAACCCTCAGAAATTTCATCGTCCGGTCATCACGTGCATTACGCGTGACTCGCTTAACACCGCCTAAAAGGAGACATCTTCCGGTGGGCACGTGGGCCTCGCGTGCTCAATTAAAACATCATCCGGTGACATCCACCGGTCACTAGACGACAAAATAACATTTACAACTTCCGGTCGCTAAACGACAAAACACATTCTACATCTACCGGTGACTAAACGACAAAACACATTCTGCATCTACCGGTGACTAAACGACAAAACACATTCTGCATCTACCGGTGACGTCATCCGGAAGACTAACCCATCAAACTACTATCATTCGGCATCTGCCAATGACGTCAGCCGGAAGACTAAACCATCAAACTACTATCATTCGGCATCTGCCGATGACGTCAGCCGGAAGACTAAATCATCAAACTACTATCATTCGGCATCTGCCGATGACGTCAGCCGGAAGACTACTTCATCCAGCTTTCATCTTACGGTAGAAAACACTAAATCATCAAATGACACCTTCCAACAGAAAGAACCACAACTCATTCAGAATGCATATAGCGGAAGACTTAAGCTACAGATCATTTATAAATCTATATAATCATTCCCTGACTCAGTGATCAACTAGACAGTCTCGAGGCTCAACATTATAAAATAATCTCATCCTACTTAAACTACCATATCCTTTATTATACTGAAACAAAAGAGCATTAACCAGGGGTCATAAATCGCCTTTCCAGTCCTGCACTGTCATTTTGAGCTTCCTCCAGCAACCAGCCTTAAGCATCCTCTTTGAACAAAGTATCCTCACCTGAACCTTCTTCACCTACACCATAAGGTTCAACTATAAGCCTAATGCTTAGTAAGGAATGCATGCTGACAGATATACATGAGTGCACAAATTAGAGAACACAAGTTCATAAACCTTTCTTCATTCATGTTCATTTTCATTATTTACATGGCATGTATTAAGGCAGGAAACGAGGGAGAAGGGCAGGGGTACATAGTCATTTGCCTATCGCGGCAATCATAGTAACGACTTGCTCGGCCTCCACCAGTGGGAGAATTCGCGAGCCATACATGTCATCAACTCGGCCTCCACCAGTGGGAGAATCCACGAGCCATAATAATCATTAACTCGGCCTCCACCGGTAGAAGGATTCGCGAGCCATTCATATCATAGTCTTTTCCCCCGCTCTGCACTTAATCATGGTTACATTTGCTCTTCATGTTCTTAACTTAATCATAAACGTGGACATAATGCATAGACATGAAGTTCACAGAGAAAAGTCATACCATAAAGACAAACAAAACATCTCGTAGCTTAACATCTTCGTACACAAATTCTTCATATCATGGAAATAACTAATCATAATCAACAGACTAACATCTCAATGATTTCCTAATACCCTTGCGGTGTAGGGCCCTAGTGGCCGGAAATCTTAATACATTCACTTACCTGGTTTCCTTAGCAATCCGAGCTTCTTCCCTTTAAACTTCTTCACCTAAAACATGTACATTACAGTAGTTAAAACAAAGGTCCTAATAGTTCTATTCATAAATCGTCCTAGGACTCTAATAGCTAAGGTTACTCCGAATCCTCTGTTTGACACACTGCAGTCTGAAATCTGAAACTAGGTGGACAGGTTTTACCATTGATTAAATCCGAGTTGGTTACTTTGAAATGTTCAGAATCGATTTGGGATGACATTTCTACTCTCAGACTTAAAAGGGTCTTAAACTACTCGGCCACTGCTAAGAAAATTCCGAACTCAAATGCCGAGCTGAAAGCAGAACTTTAATCACTAATAAATGACTACATTGTCCATTTCATACCTCGGGTGCGGATTTGCAGAGGAAAGCAGGCTGAAACCAGCCGTCAGCAAGGGAAGATTATGGTAGCCGAGAGCAAAAGCTTGGGAGAGAAGGAATCGCCGAGAGGGAATGTCGGCTACAGTGGTAATAAAATGAGGTTTAAGGTTTCCATTTTCTATTTATACTCAACCAATCAATCTTAATTACAAAACTGTTACCCAACCTAGTTTTACTCTACTTGTAATAAATTTGTCTTAACATTAAATTTAAATCATAAAGGTTAAATAAGAGGGTGACAATGAAAATGGTCAGAAAATCACCTGGCCGAAATGTCGGGTGTTACAACTAAGATATAAACATTCCTAAGTGAAGAAAGTCCACAGTACAGGGCGACACATCACCCTTAACTATGATTATATACACCAAATACAAATAGCTATGTAATAACGCTAAAACAAACATCAACCAAAAAGACAACTCTACAAACCACCACCAAAATAATTGTAAATTATACACGACCCCAAAAATACTGTTCCACCCACGTCTTTCCGAAGACCATGGTCGAGGCGCCGCGACAACTACACGCACCGGCATGCCTCGTACTCCTCCGACTGCTGACTAGTCCTGGGCTGTCTCCTCTACGTCACCTGTAAAACTCGCCACCTACACCATAGAACACAAAAGTAAGCCTAACGCTTAGCAAGTAGGGAAAGAATGCACAACAACACACTAAATGCTCGACTCAACCCTAACATGCAGTTTCTACACACTCTGTTGCTTTCTTTTCATTTCGGTTGCAATTATCTTTCACTTTCAGGTGAATCAAGTAGGCACACGCCCCCACACAGTCCAGGACGGCCACGCCTTGATCCACGAAGCTAGACCGGAGGCACACGTCCCAACACAGTCCAGGACGGCCAACACGAATCTCCCCCAATCGATCGTAGAATCCTCATTGTGCACTTCAAGCACGAACAGGTCGAGGCATTCATACTCACGATACATTACGTACATTAGCATAGCATCTCGAATAGAATCCCTCGCGGGGTGCTCAACGAGCCACTAGCCCGACGAAGCTATTCTACCCCGAGACCACATTGCAATCAATTCTTATCTTTACGTTTCATTCTCACCACTCAAGCATGCAAAACACGTGGTTTCGTAGTTTAGAAAACAATGATGCATGAAACACGATGCATGACACGAATTTAAAACATAGCAATCAAACAAACAATCCCTACCGTTCTATGGTGTAGGCCCGAAGGCAACAAACATGCATCCACTACTTACCTGGCGTCCTAGCTCGCTGAGGTTACTCGGTTACCTGTCCATCTACAGCTCGACCTACGACAATAATTCAAACTTCATTAAAATCAAGTCTACTTTCACCAATTAACTCTCAAACTACTATTTCTAGCCTAATCCAACTAAACCTATATAAACGGGCCACTAATTTGGGTTTGGTAAAAACCGACCCGAAACTTCAAACGTGCATAACTTTCGCGTCGGATATCGGAATCAAACGATTCCAGCGCCCACGTACTCCTATAATGACCTATTTTAACCTGCTAAAAGGAATTTAAAAACAAACGACCTCAGCTAGGTCCAAATAGCAAAAACCCGAACTGCCCCTTTACCCAGAAAATCCCCCATTCCAATTTTCCATCAATTCTCCACCGATTCCTCGCTAATCAACCACTCACATACCCAATTAGCATAAACTAACCTAAAATCGAAGTTCCAATTCAGAAAACCCGAAATCCATAAATTGGAGCCCTCGGTTTTTAGCTCCTCCCGAGCTGCCCACTGCTCGGCATTCCTTGCCAACACCGAGCTCAGCAATTTGACGCCGAGAGCAACCAAAAACGGCCGGCGATTGGAGCTCTAGCAGCTCGTCGCCGTCGGCCCTAAACAGAACCGAAACAGGGGAGAAAAATCGGTCTAACTTGTCGGTTCGTGCGCGGAGAGAACCGGCCAAGCTTGTCGCCGTCGTCTGACCGGAGAACGTCGGAGGAAGGATGTCGCTCGTCGCTCGTCGCTCGTCGCCGTCGTCTCCCTCTCCTCTCCCCTGCTCCTCGCGCTCGGCATCGGGCACTCGACAGAATAGCTTCGGCTATTCTGTTGAGTTTTATTTTTTATTTTTTAAATAATAATAATAATAATAATAATAATAATAATAACATTAATATTAACATTAACATTAACATTAACATTAACAACAATAACATTACCATTAAATCTCGTTTTTAAATTATAAATTTAACTCTCATCCCGTACTCGACTTAAGTTCTCCATTTGGCATACCCGAACATAATTTAATAAACGGTTTAGTTCAACCAAATTTATTCACTTTTCTTTTTAAAAATCCCGGGTGTTACAATCCACTCTCCTTACAAAAATTTTGTCCTCAAAATTTGTGGCATTGTTATTTCTCAACTTATTCATCTCAACTCTACTCTCATAACTTAAAATTTTTACATCTCAAAAGTTTGACTTTACCTATCTCTTCACTCTATAACTCAAATACTCTGACTTCCATTAACACTTATCGCTTAGACCCTTTATCTTACCAACTTAGTTCTCAACTCTAGCTTTTCTTCAAGCTAAGTTTATCCAATTCCTCATCTTTCTACTTCCGTGTCTATCAAACACGTACAACCCACTACAACTCTCTATACTACCCCAATCGAGTAATCCAAGATACTAATAAGTCTACTTCTTACTTCCAGTTTTACTCACCTCTATAAATTCTTAGATCAGGACTAACTTATTCCTAACTCTACATGGTGTATATCATATCCATAATGCTCACTGTCCTCACTTCCTTGAAGACTCTCAATTTTAATCCTTAGTCACCTAGTAACTTTTCTCACGACAGAGCAACTTATTCGTCCTATTAGTTAACATTGTTTGGCCTTACATAACTACCTCAATCATTCAACTCACTTCAATATCATGATCCCAAGAATTCAATCAATATCCTTCTTACTCTAAATCCTCAAAGTTTCATTCTCTTCTACTCACCTAACTCTTGGGTTGCTATACTAAACTTCGACTACTCTATAGTCTTCGTCACATATCCATAAATGACAAGTTCCCATGTCTTCAATATATCTTCAAAGTCTTACGTTACCGCAAATTACCCATTATAAGCTCATCTCTTATATGTCACTTAAGCGTCTATTATTTACACCCTCAAACTTCTCTGCGTCTCCAAGAGTTTAACTAGAACTCTTTATTCCCTCTAACTTAGTTCTTAACTCAAATCGTTCCCTGAGCTCCATGCACTTAGTCCCGCATGAACCCTACTTCTAAGTGCACTCCCTTGATCATTCATGTTCAATTGTAATTTTCTGCACTTTACTCGAGATGTTCAATCCTTACCTTGCTTTTAAATCTTGAATTGTCACGCTAAATCTCAACTACATCAGTGCCCAAATCATCTACCGAGTACCCCAATAACCTAACAAGAAATCTTCAAGTTTTAACTTTCCCAGCTATGATCTTATAGTTCCATATTGTGCTTAGGTACAACTCGCCACCTACCCCCTTAGAAACACAAAAGTAAGCCTAACGCTTAGCAAGTAGGGAAAGAATGCCACAACAACACACTAAATGCTCGACTCAACCCTAACATGCAGTTTCTACACACTCTGTTGCTTTCTTTTCATTTCGGTTGCAATTATCTTTCACTTTCAGGTGAATCAAGTAGGCACACGCCCCCACACAGTCCAGGACGGCCACGCCTTGATCCACGAAGCTAGACCGGAGGCACACGTCCCAACACAGTCCAGGACGGCCAACACGAATCTCCCCCATCGATCGGAGAATCCTCATTGTGCACTTCAAGCAGAACAGGGTCGCGGCATTCATACTCACGATACATTACGTACATTAGCCTAGCATCTCGAATAGAATCCCTCGCGGGGTGCTCAACGAGCCACTAGCCCGACGAAGCTATTCTACCCCGAGACCACATTGCAATCAATTCTTATCTTTACGTTTCATTCTCACCACTCAAGCATGCAAAACACGTGGTTTCGTAGTTTAGAAAACAATGATGCATGAAACACTGTGCATGACACGAATATTTAAAACATAGCAATCAAACCAAACAATCCCTACCGTTCTATGGTGTAGGCCCGAAGGCAACAAACATGCATCCACTACTTACCTGGCGTCCTAGCTCGCTGAGGTTACTCGGTTACCTGTCCATCTACAGCTCGACCTACGACAATAATTCAAACTTCATTAAAATCAAGTCTACTTTCACCAATTAACTCTCAAACTACTATTTCTAGCCTAATCCAACTAAAACCTATATAAACGGGCCACTAATTTGGGTTTGGTAAAAACCGACCCGAAACTTCAAACGTGCATAACTTTCGCGTCGGATATCGGAATCAAACGATTCCAGCGCCCACGTTACTCCTATAATGACCTATTTTAACCTGCTAAAAGGAATTTAAAAACAAACGACCTCAGCTAGGTCCAAATAGCAAAAACCCGAACTGCCCCTTTACCCAGAAAATCCCCCATTCCAATTTTCCATCAATTCTCCACCGATTCCTCGCTAATCAACCACTCACATACCCAATTAGCATAAACTAACCTAAAATCGAAGTTCCAATTCAGAAAACCCGAAATCCATAAATTGGAGCCCTCGGTTTTTAGCTCCTCCCGAGCTGCCCACTGCTCGGCATTCCTTGCCAACACCGAGCTCAGCAATTTGACGCCGAGAGCAACCAAAAACGGCCGGCGATTGGAGCTCTAGCAGCTCGTCGCCGTCGGCCCTAAACAGAACCGAACAGGGGAGAAAAATCGGTTCTAACTTGTCGGTTCGTGCGCGGAGAGAACCGGCCAAGCTTGTCGCCGTCGTCTGACCGGAGAACGTCGGAGGAAGGATGTCGCTCGTCGCTCGTCGCTCGTCGCCGTCGTCTCCCTCTCCTCTCCCCTGCTCCTCGCGCTCGGCATCGGGCACTCGACAGAATAGCTTCGGCTATTCTGTTGAGTTTTATTTTTTATTTTTTTAAATAATAATAATAATAATAATAATAATAATAATAATAACATTAATATTAACATTAACATTAACATTAACATTAACAACAATAACATTACCATTAAATCTCGTTTTTAAATTATAAATTTAACTCTCATCCCGTACTCGACTTAAGTTCTCCATTTGGCATACCCGAACATAATTTAATAAACGGTTTAGTTCAACCAAATTTATTCACTTTTCTTTTAAAAATCCCGGGTGTTACAATCCACTCTCCTTACAAAAATTTGTCCTCAAAATTTGTGGCATTGTTATTTCTCAACTTATTCATCTCAACTCTACTCTCATAACTTAAAATTTTTACATCTCAAAAGTTTGACTTTACCTATCTCTTCACTCTATAACTCAAATACTCTGACTTCCATTAACACTTATCGCTTAGACCCTTTATCTTACCAACTTAGTTCTCAACTCTAGCTTTTCTTCAAGCTAAGTTTATCCAATTCCTCATCTTTCTACTTCCGTGTCTATCAAACACGTACAACCCACTACAACTCTCTATACTACCCCAATCGAGTAATCCAAGATACTAATAAGTCTACTTCTTACTTCAGTTTTACTCACCTCTATAATTCTTAGATCAGGACTAACTTATTCCTAACTCTACATGGTGTATATCATATCCATAATGCTCACTGTCCTCACTTCCTGAAGACTCTCAATTTTAATCCTTAGTCACCTAGTAACTTTTCTCCGACAGAGCAACTTATTCGTCCTATTAGTTAACATTGTTTGGCCTACATAACTACCTCAATCATTCAACTCACTTCAATATCATGATCCCAAGAATTCAATCAATATCCTCTTACTCTAAATCCTCAAAGTTTCATTCTCTTCTACTCACCTAACTCTTGGGTTGCTATACTAAACTTCGACTACTCTATAGTCTTCGTCACATATCCATAAATGACAAGTTCCCATGTCTTCACTATATCTTCAAAGTCTTACGTTACCGCAAATTACCCATTATAAGCTCATCTCTTATATGTCACTTAAGCGTCTATTATTACACCCTCAAACTTCTCTGCGTCCTCAAGAGTTTTAACTAGAACTCTTTATTCCCTCTAACTTAGTTCTTAACTCAAATTCGTTCCCTGAGCTCCATGCACTTAGTCCCGCATGAACCCTCACTTCTAAGTGGCACTCCCTGATCATCTTCATGTTCAATTGTAATTTTCTGCACTTACTCGAGATGTTCAATCCTTACCTTGCTTTTAAATCTGAATGTCACGCTAAATCTCAACTACATCAGTGCCCAAATCATCTACCGAGTACCCCAATAACCTAACAAGAATCTTCAAGTTTTAACTTTCACAGCTATGATCTTTATAGTCCATACTTGTGCTTAGGTTACATTTGCATACTGAACACCGCATCACTAAACTCTCAAACTCGTCTATCTAAATTTCAACTCTAACGTTTCCTCACGCTAAGTTCTTACCTTACCCCCTCCTTCTCTTTTGCACTCATTTCCTTCGAATAAACATGACATTTATTGCCTATCCTAACATCACTCATTAACTTACGACCGCTTATCTAAAATCACCTCAACTACGACAAAACTTTCATATACTTTTTGAATTACTATTGTCTTTAACTTCACACTCAAAAATTAAATTCTCAATGATTAATCTTATTATTTAACTAGCTATATTACAAAATTCCATCATATAATCTCCGTTGTCCTTCCTATCCAATATCCTCATTAGAATTACTAATCTCCTCACTTACCTCACTTCTCACTCTTTACCCACTAACAGAGCTCAAACGCATAACTTAGTCTAACTTTCATAACTATGTACTCTTCTACAATTTAGTAACTTTCGCTTAATCACTCATCACCTATACTTTCAAACTTTTACACTTTAATTCTCAATATCTCTAAGTTCCCTCTAAGTTCTTCAACTTCATAAGATAGCTAACTCTCTTATTCTAATTCTCTCTCTAGTTAACTAATATCTCATATGTCCGTCTAGAATCTAGAATTTTAATTTCATCGTTTTCTAGCTTACATCTCTCAACCTCTACTAATACTCGAGTTCATAGTCATATCTCACGCTTAAGTTCGCTAACTCTTAGGCTTATCAACTCTTGCCTAATCTATTTACGACATTAATAGTTTCGACTTCGTTACATACGAGTCGAACCCTCGAAACTTTCTAACTTAACTTTATCCGCAAGGCATTCTCACATTCTTCAACGAATTCTCCATATTCTCATTCAACGAATTCTATCTAATACTGTGCTATTTTCTTTCCCAAGGCTTTCTACCTTATACAAATATTTAATTTTCCTCCAGATTCAATCCAAAACTCCAAAACTTATAATTAATCTACTCTCGGTTCTAGATATTATTCTAAATTTCTTTACCCACAATCACTCAACACCTAAACTTGTTGTTAACACCCTTACTCCCAATATCCTACTTATTCCTCGACGAGTCACCCTTTCTCCTAATATTGTGCGCATTAATCTAAACCTCAGCACATTACCTCAATTCAAGAGGTTAGACTTTTCTCTACCTACTCAAGACATCTAAGTTTCGAAGTATTCCAAGTTATTCAAAACCTATATACTTTCGGCTCTCAATTCCTAGGTCGAATAACACCAAACACAGCACGTCCACTCCTTCTAGTCACGCCTAAATTCTCCTATACAATGTCGGTTGAAACTTTTACGCATTCACGTTCACCCTCGAATGAGTAATCCCTTAAGATAATACCTATACCCTAAGGTCCAACCATTTTTCCTAACGAATATCACCTAGCATCTTCTTTGAGCCTTTAATACCTCAATATCTATTGGTTTCCTAGCTCTAAGGAAATTTCTAACTTTTAATCCCCGAAATTGAGTACCTTTCTATGACTCATCATTCACAACTTGACTCACAATCTCCATAATTCTACTCTCGAGCATTCATCGAGAATTGTCAATTCTCTATAACTCGAGTTTAAGTCACACTAACTATACATTTTAACACTTAATACTTCCTATCATTGTTACCCTCACTTCAGACACTCGAATATAATTACTTCTAATTCTACATATACCACTTTTACATCTACACACATTCTCATAAACATATTAATGGCATGACGAAGGTCTAAAATGTCTCCCCATAAAGTTTCAAACTTCTACCCGGTTCATCGTATCCTAGTACTCCCAGGATTTGCTAACTATGCTCCACGTCTATCTATGTGTATCATCATTACATTTCTCATTTTAAGGTTTATCTCATCCTAAGATTCTCTAATCTATCTATGCTCAATCCCGCTTCTATTTCTTCTACGGATGTTACTTTTTAGTTTCGCATTCCAATAAATTCATAGCTATTCAAACTATCCATTCACTATGTCAACAAAATGCCTATAAGTTGGTTGGTTCATGGGATCCACCGAGGTTGTCCCGGTACTTCCGATATGTTCGTTCTACTCCTGAACAAGACTAGGCAATCTAATCTCAATTAACTAACTAAAGGGACAAGAAATACTTACAGTCGGAAGCACGTTGCACGGCGGCCGGCATTGTCGGGTAATCATTTGAACGACACGACCATTATGCTCTGATACCATCTTGTAAGCCCCCGAACCCACCCCTGGCTCGGAGCGCTACTTGGCTCACTCTAACCCCGATGAAGACGACGTTTACAACTAGTTTAACATAATTTTCATAATCTCCAAATTCAACTAACTAACACAGTGGAATTTAAAACTAAATCTCTCGAAACTCTCTTACGTCATACCTAGCTGCCTAGACTCACTAATTCCTTACCCCTAACCTTAAGCACCCACGGCGTCCTTTTTCGAAATTTCGGCAAAGTAACGCCTGGAAAATGGCGCCTCCAAAATGCTAGGTACCTGCAATAAATAAATCCCCAAACAGATCCAGAATACTCCTAACCAACTATCCAGTATACGGCATGAGAAATCTCCAAATAGCAGTAAGAGGGGAAACTAAGATACAACATTCCTAAGTGAAGAAAGTCCACAGTACAGGCGACACATCACCCTTAACTATGATTATATACACCAAATACAAATAGCTATGTAATAACGCTAAAACCAACATCAACCAAAAAGACACTCTACAAACCACCACCAAATAATTGTAAATTATACACGACCCCAAAAATACTGTGCCACCCACGTCTTTCCGAAGACCATGGTCGAGCGCGCACCGACAACTACCGCACCGGCATGCCTCGTACTCCTCCGACTGCTGCCTAGTCCTGGGCTGTCTTCCTCTACCTCACCTGTAAAACCTCGGCCCAACCTACACCATAGAACCACAAACGTAAACCTAACGCTTAGCAAGTAGGGAAGGAATGCCATCAACAACCCACAACTGCTCGGCTCAACCCTAACATGCCGAGTTTCTACACACTCTGTTGCTTTCTTTTCATTTCGGTTGCAATTATCTTTCACTTTCAGGTGGAATCAAGTGAGGACACCGCCCCCACACAGTCCAGGACGGCACGGCGCCTTGGATCCACGGAGCTAGACCGGAGGCACACGTCCCAAACACAGTCCAGGACGGCCAACACAAATCTACCCCAATCGATCGTAGAATCCTCATTGTGAACTTCAAGCACGAACAGGTCGAGGCATTCATACTCACGATACATTACGTACATTTAGCATAGCAATCCGAATAGAATCCCTCGCGGGGTGCTCACGAGCACTAGCCCGACGAAGCTATTATAACCCGAGACCACGTTGCAATCAATTCTTATCTTTACGTTTCATTCTCACCACTCAAGCATGCAAAACACGTGGTTTCGTAGTTTCGAAAACAATGATGCATGAAACACGATGCATGACACGAATTTAAAACATAGCAATCAAACAAACAATCCCTACCGTTCTATGGTAAGGCCGAAGGCAACAACATGAATCCACTATTACCTGGCATCCTAGCTCGCTGAGGTTACTCGGTTACCTGTCCATCTACAGCTCGACCTACGACAATAATTCAAACGTCATTAAATAAAGTCTACTTTCACCAATTAACTATCCAAACTACTATTTCTAGCATAATCAACTAAAACCTATATAAAGGGCCACTAATTTGGGTTTGGTAAAAACCGACCCGAAACTTCAAACGTGCATAACTTTCGCGTCGAATATCGGAATCAAACGATTCCAGCGGCCACGTACTCCTCTAATGACCTATTTTAACCTGCCAAAAGGAATTTAAAAACAAACGACCCCAGTTAGGTCAAAATAGCAAAAACCCAAACTGCCCCTTTACCTAGAAAATCCCCCATTCCGATTTTCCATCAATTCTCCACCGATTCCTCGCTAATCAACCACTCACATACCCAATTAGCATAAACTAACCTAAAATCGAAGTTCCAATTAAGAAAACCCGAAATCCCTAAATTGGAGCCCTCGGTTTTTAGCTCCTCCCGAGCTGCCCACTGCTCGGCATTCCTTGCCAACACCGAGCTCAGCAATTTGACGCAGAGAGCAACCAAAAATGGCCGGCGATCGGAGCTCTAGCAGCTCGTCGCCGTCGGCCCTAAACAGAACCGAAACAGGGGTGAAAAATCGGTCTAACCTGTCGGTTCGTGCGCGGAGAGAACCGGCCCAGCTTGTCGCCGTCGTCTGACCGGAGAACGTCGGAGGAAGGATGTCGCTCGTCGCTCGTCGTCGTCGTCTCCCTCTCCTCTCCCCTGCTCCTCGCGCTCGGCATCGGGCACTCGACAGAAAAGCTTCGGCTATTCTGTTGAGTTTTATTTTTTATTTTTTTAAATAATAATAATAATAATAATAACAACATTAATATTAACATTAACATTAACAACAATAACATTACCATTAAATCTCGTTTTTAATATTAAATTAACTCTCATCCCGTACTCGACTTAAGTTCTTCATTTGGCATACCCGAACATAATTTAATAAACGGTTTAGTTCAACCAAATTTATTCACTTTTCTTTTTAAAAATCCCGGGTGTTACAGTCTCTATGGTGTAGGTGAACTCGAGGAAAGTGAGGAAGACGTTCCTCCACAAGATGAACGCACAGATTGAAGAAGAATGCCTGTGGGAGTGCGCTGAGCAGTCGAAGCAATTTTGACCCGTGGGAACCAATGTATAGGTATTTTAGGTATGTTAGATAGAAATGGGTAAGAAATGGGCTGATTTGGTTAATCGATCGATTATCGTCCAGATTGCATCATGTCCTTTTGCTGTTCTGGGTAATCCTACAACAAAGTCCATGGTTATCTGCTCCCATTTCCATTCGGGGAGTGGTAATGGCTGCAACATTCCTGCAGGTCTCTGCTGTTCAGCCTTAACCTGCTGGCAGACTCAACACACATCCTACATGTTCAGCAACGCTCCGCTTCATTCCTGGCCCACCAATAAGTTTGCATTAAGGTCTCTGTACATCTTTGTACATACCAGGTCTGAACGGAAAATCTGAAGAGTGAGGCTGCATAAAGGATACACGAAGCTCTTTATGGGCTGGCACAAAAATTATTTCCTGAACGTAAGGATTCCATCCAGTATAATTGAAAGTCAAAATTGTCAGTAGATTCCATTCGTGAACTTTCACTTACAATATTCTCTCTGTACACATTTTTTTTTTTCTTTTACAGAAAGAACTTTAAACCATTGTCATATTGACAAAACTAACTCTTCAACACTCAACTCATCCAATACACTATCGACATGAACTATTCGGCAGAGCAGGGCGACTAAACTCAGACATGATTCATAACACGATCGGGCAGTAGGAAGGTGCCCTCAGACACCACGACTTCATCGTTCGCGGGGCTGCATGGATTTGCAAACATCCACCAATCAACATGTAAATCCTCACGTGCCACTTAAAACTTAAATCTTATTGCTACAGACAAAACTTTTTTTTTTTTTTTTTTTTTTTTTTTTTTTTTTTTTTTTTTTTTTTTTTTTTTTTTTTTTTTTTTTTTTTTTTTTTTTTTTTTTTTTTTTTTTTTTTTTTTTTTTTTTTTTTTTTTTTTTTTTTTTTTTTTTTTTTTTTTTTTTTTTTTTTTTTTTTTTTTTTTTTTTTTTTTTTTTTTTTTTTTTTTTTTTTTTTTTTTTTTTTTTTTTTTTTTTTTTTTTTTTTTTTTTTTTTTTTTTTTTTTTTTTTTTTTTTTTTTTTTTTTTTTTTTTTTTTTTTTTTTTTTTTTTTTTTTTTTTTTTTTTTTTTTTTTTTTTTTTTTTTTTTTTTTTTTTTTTTTTTTTTTTTTTTTTTTTTTTTTTTTTTTTTTTTTTTTTTTTTTTTTTTTTTTTTTTTTTTTTTTTTTTTTTTTTTTTTTTTTTTTTTTTTTTTTTTTTTTTTTTTTTTTTTTTTTTTTTTTTTTTTTTTTTTTTTTTTTTTTTTTTTTTTTTTTTTTTTTTTTTTTTTTTTTTTTTTTTTTTTTTTTTTTTTTTTTTTTTTTTTTTTTTTTTTTTTTTTTTTTTTTTTTTTTTTTTTTTTTTTTTTTTTTTTTTTTTTTTTTTTTTTTTTTTTTTTTTTTTTTTTTTTTTTTTTTTTTTTTTTTTTTTTTTTTTTTTTTTTTTTTTTTTTTTTTTTTTTTTTTTTTTTTTTTTTTTTTTTTTTTTTTTCTTTTTACAGAAAGAACTTTAAACCATTGTCATATCTGACAAAACTAACTCTTCAACACTCAACTCATCCAATACACTATCGACATAACTAGTCGCAGAGCAGGGCGACTAAACTCAGACATTGATTTCATAACACGATCGGGCAGTAGGAAGGTGCCCTCAGACACCACGACTTCATCGTTCGCGGGGCTGCATGGATTTGCAAACATCCACCAATCAACATGTAAATCTCACGTGCCACATTAAACTTAATCTGATTGCTAACGACAAAACTTATATACACTCATCCGGTAAAATAAACAACATCATCCAATAGGATAAACAACATCATCCGGTTGACATGCGTGTCTCACGTGACACATTAAGACTCCATCCGATCGCGAGACGACAAAACCTATATACACTCATCCGATAAAATAACAACATCATCCGATAAGATAAACAACATCATCCAGTTGACATGCGTGTCTCACGTGACACATTAAGACTCCATCCGATCGCTAGACGAAAAAACTTATATACACTCATCCGATAAAATAACAACATCATCCGATTACAAAACGACAAAGTTTAAACTACTCTTGCCGATGACGTCAGCCGGATGATTTACTCATCCGATCAAACAGCACAACTCACATCATCCGATTACTCATTTTTATTCACATCATCCGATCACAAAACGACAAGTTTAAACTACTCTTGCCGAGGACGTCAGCCGAATGATTTACTTATACGATCAAAACAGCACCACTCACATCATCCGATAGACTCTACCCTAAAGACAGGAACCTTAACTTATTAAACAACTTCTACCGACAGAAAACATCCATCGGTGGGCAAACACCTTTGACATTTACCCATAGAGGACATCCAAATTTTTACACACTCTCATCTTGACAGTATAATCCTGCTCTGACTTAAACATAAACTCAATCTGAGCATACATAGCGGAAGACTTCATTAAAACAGACCATCACATATATATATAAATCCTCAAAATCATTCTCAAGCTCAGAAGCTAAAACAAGTAATATCTGAAAATATAACGCTCTTAAGAGAAACCCCATCCTACTTAGAAATTGTATCAGTCATATTCTAGTATCTAATGACATAAGAAAACTTGTCCTATTTTAACCTCAATTTTCATAATCCTTACTGACATCACATGAGCAGTAACCACGGGTCATAATCGCCTTTTCCAGCCACGCACAGTCACCCTGAGCACATCCAGCAACCAGCCTTAGACTTCCTCATTGAATTTGGAATCCTCACCTGTTAATTCTTCACCTACATCATAAGGTTTAAACTATAAGTCTAATGCTTAGTGAGGAATGCAATGCTAACACATATGCATGAATGCACAGTTTAAGAAAATGCATGCTCATGAATCTTTTCTCGTTTTTGTTCATATTCATATTCATCGTTTATATTCATCATTCATATTATATGGATTAAGAGAGGATTTGTGCCGGTAAAGGGGGTTCGACAGTGAAAGTGTACATAGTCCCTTGCGGGTCGTATTCTTGGTCCCTCTTTTGGACAGTGACATACGCCAAACCGCCCCTAACCCCCTCATAATCCATGTTGCATAGGTTTCGTATTCATATTTTATTCATGAGAGAAAACATGCAGTTAAAACATTTTCATATTCTTGAGAAACATTCGTGATGCATGAGCAGGGACACCTCTGGTTCATCATTCTACTGAACAGGTCATACATCTAACAAGGATCATTCATTCAGTTCAAGTATCGTAACTAACAGACAAAAGCTCAGATAATCTTTAAACATCAAAAGACAACTTCTAACTACTACCCCTAAGATGTAGGACCCTAATGGCCGGGCAATCCTACACATTCACTTACCTGGTTTCCTGAGTAATTTTGAGTACTTCTCTTCAGATTTCCTCACCTAAGACATTCAACATTGTAAAGTTAAAACAACATCCTAAAAGTTCTAATCAAGAGTCACCCTAGAATCTAACGTATATATATATATATATTTATATAAGTCCTTTAGCCGAGCACTGTGTGTGCGTAGTCTAAATTTCCAGAATCAAAATAACCAGATTTGGTCTAGAACTATTCCCAATCAGTTATAATAAAGTCCAGAATCGAATCGGAGATGCCTTTATTAAACTCGGGTTATAAACGTTACTACCATTATTCTGTCATTGAAGAATCCGAAATCCCAGCTCCAGCAGAAAACAGAGCTCAATGTAAACAACTAGTAACTACATTGCTAAAATCTTACCTAGAGTGTGGATTGTCGGGGTGGAAGCTGAAGAATCAGTCGCCGATGAGAGAGTCGCTGGCAGAGGGAGACAGCTCGGGGAATGAGAGAACGCAGAAGGGAATGTCGGCTACAGTGAGATTTTGGTGAGGTTTAAGAGTTTCCACTTTCTATTTATATTAAATCCAATCATTCTTAATTACAATTTTGCCACCCAACTTAGATTTTCAACACAAGCAATTAATTAAGTCTTGGCATAAATTCCAAACCGAAAAGGTCAAACTAAACATGACCGTTAAAACAGTTAAAATCACCTGGTCAAACTTGTCGGGTGTTACAATATTGGTATTGACTTGGATTATTAGAATAGCAATATTTGTGATATGACCAATGATAATTTCTTAGAATATGCTGCTTACTTCACTAAAGGCAAAACCAAACATTTGCCTAGACATGGAATTATTGCATTGTTTAACCAAAAAAAGTTTGATGTTGCACTAGCTGTTTGTTTGGAGGCTTGGGGATTAGATTATAA
Organism: Begonia masoniana; assembly: GCA_022432975.1. NCBI lineage: Eukaryota > Viridiplantae > Streptophyta > Magnoliopsida > Cucurbitales > Begoniaceae > Begonia > Begonia masoniana. The sequence goes on from CM039502.1 coordinate 36,070,799, forward strand.
ATTGTGGAAGACCTTGAGTTTTGACAAAGAACATCCACCTTCATTGCCTATGGAGTGGGTGAATGAAATAAGCATTTGCAAAGTTTGTGATACGGAGTTTGTGGAAGAAGTAAGATCGTCGACCGATTTCGAAATTCGGAACTTGTCTCTTATTATCAATGATGATGATTTTTGAACTCTTGCCACTTACATGATCCAAGACTTGTTTTCGTATTTTCATGAAAATGATTGTGGAATGAAAAGTTTGGATTTGAGGTCAAATCCTCTTCAACCCGGGGATGGTGATGTGCGACAGAAACCACTCACAAGATTCCAAGCCAATGAGTTTCTAACCACTTTACTAATTTTGTAGGTCAAGTATTTAGTGAAAACTTGAATGAGAAATCAAGCCCTAAATGCAAGGGAATTACAAGGAACAAGGAGAAGACAAACCAATTGGATCCTTTAGCTAGTAGCATGAAACCTGTAACTGACCCCGGCCAGGAGCCGTCACGTGTTCATATTCTTTCATTAATCGTTTGCTTGACTTTTACTATTATTACATTCACTTACTATCTCTCAACAGACTTTCACATTTAACATATACTTTTTTTTTTTTTCTTTCTAAACTGGTAATAGAAACGCAGAACTATTAAGGAAGACGAACCCTCTCGTGCCCGACTTCCCACGCCTCGTCGGCTCAACCTTCACAGAGTCGAGCGACTAGACTCGGTCATTAAATTCTTGACAATTTCGGGAAAAGAGGAGGTGCCCTCAATTCTCTTAACTTAATACCACTCGGGTTTGCATGGGTTGCATGCGTTGACAACCCTCAGAAATTTAGTCGTCCGGTCATCACGTGCATTACGCGTGACTCGCTTAACATCGCCTAAAAGGAGACATCTTCCGGTGGGCACGTGGGTCTCGCGTGCTAAATTAAAACATCATCCGGTCGCTAATCGACAAAACACATTTTACATCTTCCGGTCGCTAAACGACAAAACACATTTTACATCTTCCGGTCGCTAAACGACAAAACACATTTTACATCTTCCGGTCGCTAAACGACAAAACACATTTTACATCTTCCGGTCGCTAAACGACTAAACACATTTTACATCTTCCGGTGACGTCATCCGGAAGACTAAACCATCATACAACTAACCTTCGGCATCTGCCGATGACGTCATCCGGAAGACTAAACCAACCAACAACTAACTCTCGGCATCTGCCGATGGCGTCAACCGGAAGACTAGACCATCAACAACTATTCTTTCGGCATCCGCCGATGATGTCAACCGGAAGATTGCCTCATCCAGCTTCCGTCCTACGGTAGAGAACACTAAATCATCAAAGGACTCCTTCCAACTGAAAGAAGACACAACTCATCCAAATGCATATAACGGAAGACTTATGCAACAGATCATTTATAATCTATATAATCATTCCCTGACTCAGTGATCCACTAGACAGTTTCCAAGCTCAACGTTTTGAAATAATCTCATCCTACTTAAACTACCATATCCTTTAACATACTGTAACATAAGAGTCTTAACCAGAGGTCAGAAGTCGCCTCTCCAGTCCCGCACTGTCACCTTGAGCATCCTTCAGCAACCAGCCTTAAGCATCCTCTTTGAACATAACATCCTCACCTGAACCTTCTTCACCTACACCATAAGGTTTAACTATAAGCCTAATGCTTAGTAAGGAATGCATGCTGACAGATATACATGAGTACACAATTTAAAGAGACATAAGTTCATAAACCATTCATCATTCGTGTTCATCTTTATCTTTTACATAACATGTATTAAGGCAGGAGACGAGGGAGGAAGACAGGGGTACATAGTCATTTGCCTATCGCGGCAGACATACGTAATCATTTGCCTATCGCGGCAATCATGATACATCACTCGGCCTCCCCAGTGGGAGAATTCGCGAGCCATACATATCATTAACTCGGCCTCCACCAGTGGGAGATTTCGCGAGTCGTACATATCATTAACTCGGCCTCCACCAGTGGGAGATTTCGCGAATCATACATATCATTAACTCGGCCTCCACCAGTGGGAGAATTCGCGAGTCATACATAACATAGTCTTTCCCCGCTCTGCACTTAATCTTGGTTACATTTGCTTTTCATATTCTCAACTTAATCATAACAGGGACACAGTGCATAGACATAAAGTTCATAGAGAGAAGTCATATCATGAGGACAAGTAAAACATCCTGTAACTTTACATTTACTTACACAACTTCTTCATATCGTGGAAATAACAAATCATAGTCAATAAGCTAACATCTCAGTGATTTCCTAATACCCTTGCGGTGTAGGGCCCTAGTGGCCGGAAATCTTAACACATTCACTTATCTGGATTCCTTAGCAATCCGAGCTTCTTTCCTTTAAACTTCTTCACCTAAAACATGTACATTACAGTAGTTAAAACAAAGTCCTAATAGTCCTAATCATAAACCATCCTAGGATCTAATAGCTAAAGTCATTCTGATTCCTCTGTTTGACACACTGCAGTCTGAAATCCGAAACTAGGTGGACAGGTTTTACCATTGGTTAAATCCGAGTTGGTTACTTAAAATGTTCAGAATCGATTCGGGATGACATTTCTACTCTCAGATTTTTAAAAGTCTTAAACTACTCGGCCACTGCTAAAAAAAAATCCGAACTCAGTGCCGAGCTGAAAACAGAGCTCTATTTACTAATGAATGACTACATTGTCCATTTCATACCTCGGGTGTGGATTTGCAGAGAAGAGCAAGCTCGAAACCAGCCGTCGGTAAGGGAAGTTCTGGTAGCCGAGAGCAAGAACTTGGGAAAGAAGGAATCGCCGAGAGGGAATGTCGGCTACAGTGGTAATAAATGAGGTTTAAGGTTTCCATTTCCTATTTATACCTAATCCATCGATTTTAATTACAAAACTGCCACCCAACCTAGTTTTACTCAACTTGTAATAATTTTATCTTAACATTAAATTTAAATCATAAAGGTTAAATAAGAGGGTGACAATGAAAATGGTCAGAAAATCACCTGGCCGAAATGTCGGGTGTTACAAAACCAAATCCCAGTATATTCTCCAAATGCAACATAACTCTTGAGGTTTACTTAAAGTTTGAGGGCCGTGGCCACTTGAAGGAAGGATCGAGCTTAATGGAGCCAAGAGAAGACTCAAATACTTGGAATATTTCGAAGACACCAAGGAGGCCAAGTCCAAGAGCAATTTGGAACCAACAATCTTCATAGATGAGAGTCATGGCCGAAATCAAGAAGCCTCATTTAATCCAACTTTATGTTTATTTATTTAGAATCTCTATTTAACATTATGCTTTCATATTTTGTATTTTTTAATCCGAGTGTATGTGTGTGTTCCGGTTTCCACATTTGTGAGTGTAGTGGAATCCTTTTATTGCATTCATTCTCTGCCTCTTCCTTGAAGGTAGAACAATCATCAACAAGGGTACACAAAGCTCTCATCATAGGAAGTTAGTTGGAGTGTTCTTCCACAAGGAGAACCAAATTCCTGAGAAGTGCAGCTTTATCACTTCTCGAACCAACGAGTACCATTTCAACCATATCTATCCACCACCATCGAGTTAGTTCTTGAAATTTGGAGGGTGTTTCCATCACTTCCAAGTAAGGTTCCATTAAAATTTCAGCTTCATTGGAGGTATTTTGATAGAGTTATGCATTCGGGAAGATCACCATAAAATTTGTTCAAAAATTGTTTTGTGAATCGAGTCTTTTGTGTTTCAACCATTCATCCCTTGGTTGAATCACGTCAATGCTAAAGTGTTTTCTTTTTACTTGCGTACATTTGAGCCTTCGTTTTTGAGCTCGAAATGTAACTCTCCCACTCATATACTAGAGATAGTGTACCTTTGACTCTAGAAAGTTCAATCACTAGTAATCAGAATCTTCAAGCATGAGACTTGGAGTGTGGATGTATGTTTTTTGGTCGACCCTAAGTAACAAATTGTTGGCAATTTCTTCAAAATGTTTGCAATTTCTTTTATTTCTCTTTTTAATTTATTGTTTGTGCTTGCATATTAGATTTGATTTATCTAATTAAAAGAAAATATATATGTGACGACCCAAAACCGGGACCCGATCAGAGTCCGGGATCGGAGCCGTCACTCCGGACAGTTGACGGAAAACGGTGACTATTTTTTTTTATTTTTTTATTTTTATTTTTTAAAACGGAGATGCAGGAAACGGTAGACAACGACATTGGAATCGGATCCCAGAAATGCATGGCAGAATTAAAACGGGAAGACATATTAATATTGAAAACAGACTTCACAATTAAATGACAGAATCAAAACAGAAAACATGGCATAAGGCTGGCGATGGATGTGAATTAAAATTGAACGGAAGATGGCGGAAGACTAAATTTAAAAAAAAGCAGAAATCAGAAGTAAGATTCTAAAAGGATCAGTGGATATGTCTCTAAAGGGAAACGGGCAGCGGTGGGTTCAAATACGACAACAAAGACTAAATTTAAAAAAAAGCATGAAATCAGAAGTAAGATTCTAAAAGGATCAGTGGATATGTCTCTAAAAGGGAAACGGGCGCGTGGGTTCAAATACGACCAGTGACGTCAGTCGGTAGATGCAATTTGTAAAGACAGAAACAGAGATGATGTCAGACGGTAGGAACTGAGTAAAAACTGGGTGGAAAGATAAAAGTTATCGGTGGATGTGAACTACAAACAAGAATTGAGTTCACCGGTAGAAACAGACAGTAAACGAAATCGGTAGAAGGAGATGACGTCAGACGGAAGGTGTTATGACGTCATCGGAAGTTGCAGACAGCAGAGGGAATCGGAAGATGTGATGACGTTAGACGGAAGATGTTATGACGTCATCGGTAGATAAAGTTTAAAACAGACAAATTTTGCATCTTTCACCGGTGAATTAAATAAAACAAAATATATGACGTCATCGGAAGATGTAATGACATCATCGGCAGATATAGGTATTAAACTTATCGGCAGAATGATGATGACGTCAGCCGGAAGATGGGTGACGTCACCGGTGGATGTCGAATACGACAAAACAGATGACGTCAACCGGAAGATGGATGACATCAACCGGTAGATAAATTTTAAAACAAGCAGAATTGCACATTTCACCGGTGGATGTCGAATACGACAAAACAGATGACGTCAACCGGAAGATGGATGACGTCAACCGGTAGATAAATTTTAAAACAGCTGTGAACGTAATCGGAAGATGCAGTTTTTAATGCAAAACTTGACGACTTTAACAGGAGGGCATACGAACAGAAAACTTCAAACAGAAGGCATGAGGGCTTCAAACCCTCAAACCCGATTTTAAGCACAGTTTTAAAACATGCATGGAAACACGACAGAAATTAGAAAACCTAGCAGAAGATCAAGAAGACAACTGCATGGATTACTCCAAAACCAGAGACAATCCATGCACAGATTTTCAGAGAGTATTCCAAACAAATTCAGAACACTTCATAACCCAATTTAACTGTCAAATACAGTACAAGCAGAAGGCATGAAAATCATAAACCTTTAATGCCCGATTCTAAACAAGGTTATGGAACATACTTTGCAAGAGACAGATTCAAAGAAACAGACTGCATGGATAGTTCCAAAACTAGAAGTCATCCATGCACAAACCAATAAAAGATTTCCAGAATGATTTCAATACCTATCAGAACATAAATACAACTGTCAAATACAGAGGTTTTGGACACTAAGACAGATTCAATACATTACAGAGTTTCTACAGAGTTCTTCTAAAACCAAAACATCAGAATCTAAATAAAAATCCACAGACAGTATTTCTCTTTCAAAAACTTAAACCTCAGAGCAGATACATGTCTGGCTGCAGCAACCACCCCATGAGCTCGATCCACCCTCTACATTAGATCGTCATTTGAGGAACATAGTCCTCAGTTTCGGGTTCAGTACCTACATCAGAGAGTTCACCTATGAGTCTAAACTCAGTAAGACATATCAGTATGCAATGAGGCAAATGCAATGCATGCGATTTTTCAGAATACAGTGACAGTACAGAGCATTTAGTTACAGTGGCGGTAGAATTAAGTGGGGCTTATAGGGGAACTGGTTCAGTAGGTGCACTATCAGGCACATAATCGGTAATCAGTACAGTAATATCAATGAGTGCACATAGGCACATACAGTAATACGGTATACATATAACAGTAAAGTAATCAGTGAGTTCAGTGGGGAAGGGGGAGGGTGCACTATCAGGCACATTCAGGGATACAGTACAGTAATATCAGAGAGTTCAGTGGGGGGGGGGTGTGGCACTATCAGGCATAGAAGGGGGGGGTGCACTATCAGACACAGCAGTTTCAGACTCCCAGGGACAATTTATTTTCAGATTCCCAAGGAGGGATAAAACCAGAGGGTCCTTGCTAGGGACAGCTTATTTTCAGATTCCCAAGGAGGGATAAAACCAGAGGGTCCTTGCTAGGGACAGCTTATTTTCAGATTCCCAAGGAGGGATAAAACCAGAGGGTCCTTGCTAGGGACAGCTTATTTTCAGATTCCCAAGGAGGGATAAAACCAGAGGGTCCTTGCTAGGGACAGCTTATTTTCAGATTCCCAAGGAGGGATAAAACCAGAGGGTCCTTGCTAGGGACAGCTTATTTTCAGATTCCCAAGGAGGGATAAAACCAGAGGGTCCTTGCTAGGGACAGCTTATTTTCAGATTCCCAAGGAGGGATAAAACCAGAGGGTCCTTGCTAGGGACAGCTTATTTTCAGATTCCCAAGGAGGGATAAAACCAGAGGGTCCTTGCTAGGGACAGCTTATTTTCAGATTCCCAAGGAGGGATAAAACCAGAGGGTCCTTGCTAGGGACAGCTACAGAGGGCCAGTCCCCGTCCCACACTTAACCTGGTACATTTCAGTCGGATTTTATCTTATTAATTTCAAACAGTGTACAGAAATCGGTTTGCATGAATTTTCAGGAAAACAGTGTATGCACGAACGGTGCCTGAACTTTAACTAGCAGATAACAGGATAAAACAGTAGACAGCAGAAGATAAATCAAAGCCAGACATTTCAGAACATAACTCTAACTCTTCTACCCAAAACAACCCGACAGAACAGTAAACCTAGTACCTCCTTGATGTAGGGCCTTAAGGACCGGATCTAAACTTATGAACTTACCTGTTATCCGCGATGCAGCAAGCTGGAATGTCTTGGAAACGCACGGATCTGTAACATATACGTAAGGAAAATAAATAAAGCTACAAATGCTAACTAACAACCTGTAGGATATGCTCCTAACTACATTCAGATTTTTAGAAAACAAACCAACATGTTTTCATGTAATAACAACGAGTTTCCTACAAAACTTGTTCACCCTAACTTCAACAAAACTCACATTTTTTTTTTTGTCCAAACTCGTTAACTTTGATAGATGATTACCTTCGATGGAGAAAATAGAAGAAAACAGGAAAAAGGTTGAGGTTTAAAAATCACCGTTGATCGCCTGGAAGAGAGAAACAGAAAGGAAAAGTGGAGAGAACAGAGAAGAGAAATGAGTGTTTTCACGTAGGAGGAAGAGAAGGAAAATGATCTTGGTTTCTTTAACAAGTTGTCAGGTGTCAATAGCTCATTAATTCCTTCCCACCAACCTTAATTTCTTCCCAATTTACCCCTCCATGCATTTCTAACTTAATGAATGTTTTGATTACACCATGGTTTAGTTTTCCACTAAACATCCCAACAATTTCACCAACACTTACGTTATATTAATATAAACCTAACCTCATTTGACAATTCGAGGGATAATTTTCCAATCGAAAATGCCGGGTGTTACAATATATATATATATAATTTAAGATAACAAATTAAATAGTATTTTAATTACATAAAAAAGTTGCTAAACCTAATTCATTCATTCTCTTATGTTAAATCAATCCCACAGTAGAAACTATAGAAAGATAAATGGATTTTTCTTCAAAAATGAATTTCTTAACTTTATCTTCCTCTCTAAATTCAATATTCTCAAAGAATTTGAATTTTCTAGCCTAAAAATAACTTTAGTAATGAGATTATAAAAGTTATTTCCCTTTGATCCTTTTTAGAATACTCAATGAAATAGTAATTTAATAGTTTATACTTCAGTTTCTTTCTTTTTGTCTTGTAAGGTCATTTCTTATCCAAACTTTCCAAAAGTGATATATCTATTACTAGGTTTTCGATTAGTCTAACATTTATAAAGGGTTTTAGCTACTGCCTTAGTAGTTGGTTTAATATATAAGCTAAAACTTTTAGTACTTTTACCATATTCTTATATGTTGCTTCATTTCTCCTAGATACATCATCCATGTCGGGCTTACCTAAGAAAGTGCAATAAAAAAATATATCACATTTTTCTAGATATTTAGCAAATAAACTTGAACATTGTTCTTATATTTCATCACATTTACTACAGTATTTTAATATTAAGATGACTTTGTCCTTTCCTTGAGATAATTTTTGACCTGAACTTGTAAAAGTTTTGAGCAAATCGAGTAACTAAAACTTCTTATGAATGAAATATAATTACCCACGATAAAATTTCTATGAACTTGATAAAATATTGTTGATCATTCTAAGACACTATAAAGAATGCTCAATAAATGTTGTATATATCAATTCTAAGACGTCCGAATTTCTTGTGGTATCTAATATCTTTATGTCCTTCCTTTTTTTCTTAATACAACTAAAAAAAGTTCATAGTCAGTCTAGAGTAAATTAGACATAAATATCTTTAGTCTCTTTTGAGAGAATTACATAATTGCTTGTGTTATAATAATATTGAATTCTCATTCAGAACAAAACCACCACGAGAATGTATCTCTTTGTGTCTACTTGAGTTGCAAAAGTAATAAGTAAATTTTTTAGCTTGTTATTTCCTTTTATTGTTGACCAACTGCAGCTTCATAATCTTTGTATTTTTCTTGACTTTATCCTTCTGTAATTATATTCATAGTGATCAAAAGGCTCGCGCAATTTGAACGGTCTTACATTTGCAGCTCTTCTGTAATTATATTCTTAGTGCAAGAATTAGATCTTTACAATCATAACGTTCTGTTTCTAAGTTTTTAGATCTATGATAACTAAGCACTTCATGTGTTTGCAGATAATGTAACATTTATTTTATTAAAGAATAATCATTCCCTCACATTAAAAATACATATCATAGTTAATTAATAAATTTAAATATTGATAGGTTCGCATCATAAGATACCTAGTACAATATTGATATTTAAGTCTTTGTACATAAATATCAACTTGTAAGTAGTACTCTCGGTGCAGTAATTAAACATTATAATAAATTCATGTCAAGTCATAACCTATTTTTTTCGAGTTATTACCTACATAGAAAACCTAACAATTATCATATATTTATTATTGTATTAACGTCCATTTGGGCTGATGAATACCTGCATGAATCACATACACATATCTCAATATTCCAAATTAATCAATCCAAATGAGAGAACCTAATTTAGATAAAATGTTACTTAAATAAATCAAATTAGAATACAAATACCAGAATAATTATTTGAGAATATCAAAATGAATTTAACAACTTACGAAGAAAAGAACTTAGGTGATAAGTTTTACATTCCAACTAGAAAATTTTCACAGATAAAACACATTGCTTTAAGAGATTAAATCACTCTACAGAAATTTCATGCAGATTCATCGTGAAATTTAAAAACTCAAAATTTGTTGAATCCAAAATACAACATAATCCACAATAATAATTCAATTAGCCTACCTTGTTCATACCGAGTCCGTCATGAGAGTTTCTTTATTTCAAGTTAATAGAAGCAATTCCTTTTGTAAGCTTGCAAATAGGCACTGTAAATCAATTCAAATAAATAAGGGAGTTCTGAACGAACAGCACTCGTAATCCAGAATCTCAACAAAATGTAAGTCTTTATCCAAAAATCTTATGGATTGTAATCTAAATTCTTAATAAAGATTATTTCAATTTTATACAAACAAATTAATTTAGAAATTGAAAATTTTTTAATCTAAAAGAATCCAAATCCCATAAATAAACATATAAAAATATGAAATTTAATTATCCTGGAGAAATTCCAATTTCATACGTGCATATTTAATGTAAAAATTAGAACTTTTAATTCTAAATATCAAATAAAAAATCTATGAAAGTTGAGAATCCTATTGAATCTAAATAATAATATCCAAATTTTTCATAGATAAAATCACAAATTTAATATAAAGCAAACCCAAAATCAATTTCAATTTTGTAAATACAAATTTATCATAAAAAAAAAAATTGAAATTTTTAAAGCTGAAAAATCCTAACTTTGATATCACAATCCAAAGTTACAAAAACATTAAAATTTGAAATTTTATAGATCCAAAAAATTAGACTTTTAGTTTTATTCTTACAAGTTAAAGATAAATATGTTCAGATACCACTTGTTAGACTTGACTATGTTAGCTGAAATTCCATAAAACAAAAAGTGTATTCATCATGTCAAAATCGTCAAATACAAAATAGTTGCATAAAATACTCGAATCCACAAAATCACCTTAATTTTAGTTCTCGTAAACCGTTGTCGAGTTCGAGATCGGTGGCTTTGTTATTTTAAGTCATAATGACTTTTCTTTAGAGAAATCAAGACTTATGTTGTAACACCCAACATTTTACTTATGTAATTATTCCCCAAACAATTAAGCGGAGTTATTCTGAAGTTAATGCAACGACTATTTTTAATGAAATTGTCGACGTGTTCAATTGAATAAGGATGATTCGTAAAACCGATTCGACGAACTAAATAGTAATTTAGTTAAAAACCAATAGTTAGAAATGCATAGAGGGGCAAAATGGGAAGCCAATTAAGGTTGGTGGGAGGAAGCTAATGGATGATTGACACTTGGCAATCTTGTGGAAGAAGCCATACCTTCTTCTTCCATTCTCTTCCCCTCTACGTAAAACACTTTGCATTTTCTTCTTCTCCTCTCTGTTTTCTCTCTTCCAGGTGACTACGTTATTTCCAAAAACTTCATTTCTCCTGTTTCCTCCAGTTACAGGTAACCTTCTACGATAGTTAAAGAGTTTAGGTTAAACGTTAGTTCTTTTCTTGAAGTTTAGGTTAATGTCTGATTTTGCGTACTCTAGGTTCGCGAACCACGGTTGTCGTGCGTACAAAGCTTACTGCATTTCGGACAACAGGTAAGTTCATGCATATAAGTTGGCCCTTAAGGCCCTACAGCAAGGAGACACTAGGGTTTGGTTCGGATGATGTGATCCAAGCAGCGACCAAGCCCAAGCCCAAGAGCAACGATCCAATTGAGGACATTGGCGGCCCAATGACACGGTCCAAAGCTAAGAAGATGCGTGAGGCCTTGCAAGGATTAATTTTAGAGATCCAAGGGAGAGAGGAGCCGTGACAACTTGATCTAAAACTATTGAATGTGTCGAGGATTGAAGATAATCAAAATCAAGTTGAAGCAAGGGAAACCAAAGATGCTTGAAGATTTACATGTGCCATGCACATGCACGTGTAAGAATTAAAAAGACACACGCGAAGCACATGCAAATCCAAACAAATCACGTATGAGAGATTTTATCCGACAAAATCTACTCAAATCAATTCAAATCATATTCAAACGTAGTTTAAACGTGAGATGATATCTTATCATGCAAAGGATCATTATCTCACGATTTTATTAGTTATTTTATTTTTATTTTCGTTTTTTTAATTATTTAGTTTAATTTTAATGTGTAGCCTATTTAATGGCAAAACTATTTTATTTAATGGAGGAACAAGTTTGAATTAAAAATTGAGTGTTTTTTTAGAGAGGATTTCTCTTTAGTTCTTTGCGAAGAACAACGATCTTCTTCAAGTCACGCTTGAAGAATCTCGCTTGATAGCTTTGGTTCTTACCAACAAGTTTGGTCTGGATCAAGCTCCTGTTTTGATAGCTTCGGTTCAGCCAACGGGTGTGGCTTGGGTCAAGCTCCTGTTTTGATAACTAGGGTTCCATCGAATTCTTCGATTGGGGTCTTAGTTCCTTACTTTGTTCTTGAATCAAAAAGGCGTTCCTTTGAATTATTCCGCGTTGTTGTCGGGTCCCTGGTCCTTTCGATCCGAGGTTCGCATCACGGGTAGTTAGGTCGTAGGTTATGTTTTAAGTTAAACGTGTTCTTTGTGTTCTGTTTCCCGTAGTTTTTATTCTGTCACCTGTATATGTTGAGTTTAAGCATCACACCTGTTCATGCATACACGTTTTCTAGAAAAAAACCCTGTAAATGTTTTCAGCACCGGATTTGAAGTTAAGAAAGATAAAATCCTGTAATGAAATGTATGGTTAAGTGTGGACGAGAACTGGCATCCTGTCATGTACTCCTGTTATGTCCTGTTGTGGCATGTACTCCTGTTGCGCCAGCTCTTCTTTCCACTTATACCGTCCTGTTTAGTGAAACGTAATGTAATGTTCATGTATTTGAAAATGTTCATGCACAACATATGCATCACCGTATTTCATGTTCTTACTGAGCCCTAGGCTCATAGTTGAACTCCTGTTGTAGGTATGGATCCTCCAGACGAGGACTTTGTGCCTCAAGTTATGAGCTGGGAGGGTTGGCGGATTGAGCTCATGGGGTTTGGTTGCTGCAGTCAGACGTATTTCTGTCCCGAGGTTTAAGTTTTAAAGTGAATTTTATGTCTGGAAACTCTATTTGGATTTTTGGTGTTTTCGTTCAAAACCCTATTGCGAACTCTGTTGGGATTTTTGTAATGTATAGGTCTTGGTGTTCAAGTTTTTTTTTAAACCTCTGTAATGGACAATTGAATGCATGTTTTGATTTATTCTGGAACTGCTTGGAGTTCTCCCATTTTAGGTCGTGCATGGATTGTCTCGAGCTTTAGAGCTATCCATGCAATCTGGTTTCTTGCACTTCTGTCATGTTTTCCAGCTTCTGTCATGTTTTTATGCATGTTTTAAAACTTTGTTTTGAATCGGGTTTTTGTGAAATTTGTAATTTTTATGCCTTCTGTTTTCATGCTTTATGTTTTTAAATGTCTCCCTGTTAAATATCATCCATTTTGTCTGTCTGTTATTTTAAAAGTCCAAGGTCTGCCTGTTATTTTAAACGTCCACGTTGTCTTTGAAAATAGTCATCCACGCCTTCTGTCTTTATGCCTTTCAGTTTCTGTCTTTTGAGTTTTTAAGTATTTGGCTAAGTGTTAGTCGTCCACGCCTTCAGTAAAACAATTGTCATTCTCTTCTGTAAAACAGTCATCTACGTCCATTCTGCCTTCAAAATAATCGTCAATTTTGCCTTCGGTTTCTGTTCTTTTATTCGGCTAAGTGTCATCGTCCAAAGTTATTGTCAACGATAACGTCGCCGAGTCTAAAGTCTGTCTCAAATTTTAAACATCCACGGACTCCTGTGTCCATTATTTTTGTCTTTTAGTGCAAACGTCCACGGACTCCTGCGTCCATTATTTTAGTCTTTTATTATAAACGTCCATGGACTCCTGTGTCCACTATTTTTGTCTTTTAGTGCAAACGTCCACAGACTCTTGCCTCCATTATTTTAGTCTTTTATTGTAAACGTCCACGGACTCCTGTGTTCACTATTTTTGTCTTTTAGTACAAATGTCCATGGACTCCTGCGTCCATTATTTTAGTCTTTTATTGTAAATGTCCATGGACTCCTGTGTCCATTGTTTTGCCTCTGTTACTTTTAAACGTCCACAACCTCTGTTATTTTTAAACGTCCACAACCTCTGTTATTTTAAAAGTCCACAGCCCATGTTGTTTTTAAATGTCCACGGCTCCCGAATGTCCACGACTACTGTAGCCTTCCACAGTATGTCTTCCAGTTTACGTTTTCTATTTTTATTTCCTGTTTTATTCCCCTGTCGTCCATTTCTGTTTCCTTTTTTTCCCTACTTTCTTCTGTTATTCACTTATGTAACCCAGTTTTAAATTAGTTCTCGTTCTCTCTCTGCCATTCTGTAATTCTGATATTCACCGTAGTTTATCTCTCTGTAAAGTGTTTTTCTTAGGGTTTTCTATGTTTCTTCCTGTTGTCTATTTCTGTAGCCTAAATATTAATATGTTTTCTGTTTTTCGATTCTGTTTTCTGTTAAAGTTTTAAAAGTAAAGTTCAAAAAAAAATATGTCATGTTTTAAAATGTCCAGAGTGACGGCTTGGCTCTTGGGTCCCGATCGGGATTGGGTTTCGGGCTGTCACAGTTATGGTATCAGAGCGAAAAATCAGGTTTTAAAAACGATTCTGTAAACTGTCTGACTGCCCAATCCGCCACGTGAGATCGCTACACCAATTGTTTAAGTTTCTGTACATGTTCTGTTTATTAAGTTTTTTCGTTAATATGTATAGGACTTTCTAGAATGGTGAGAGGGAATCAAGGTAATGCAAATGACAGAGGCGATGCCCTCGATTGTTTAATCGAGCTTGTCGGCGTTCAGTCACGTATGATGGAACGCATGATGGCCGATAATGGGAACAACCATGCAAACGCTTCACGTGACTCTAGTGGAGACAGATTCCGACGACTTCAGTTGCCTGTTTTTGATGGATTATCAACAGATCCTACTCACGCCGAGGAATGGATCCGGGCGATAGAGAAAATGTTCAACTATGCCGAAGTGGAGGAGAACAAGAAAGTGATATGTGCCTCGTTCTATGTCACTAAAAATGCTGGATTCTGGTGGGACACGGTGCAGTCTACTACCGTGGCATTTAACTAGGAAGGATTCAAAAGAATTTTCTACAAGAAATACTTCGATCGTTGCGTGAGGAAGGACAAGATGATCGAGTTTGCTCGACTCCGACAATTTGGTTCAGTGGCCGAGTATGTTCAGAGGTTCGAGTCACTATCCTACTATGCACCTCATTTGGTGGCCACTGACGAAAACAAGGTGCACCAATTTATTCAGGGTTTGAAGCTGGACCTCTTACGGGGGATTACATACGGGGGATTTGACGAGGCCCCGTATACGAAGGTAGTGGCCAAGGCTTATCAGTTGGAAGCCTTAGAGGCGAAGTATCAGAGATATAGAGATACATCAAAGAGAATCTTGCGTGATGCCCCTCTACAGCAACAACAACAAAGGGGTCAGCTTGGGCAACCACAATAGCAACAGAACAGAGGTATTAAGAGACCTAATGAAGTTGCCATTTATCAGGACAAGGGGAAAAGACCTATAGGAGCTCCTCAGCTTCCTATATGCCCACGATGCCAAAGAAATCATACGGGGAAGTGTAGACTCTTTACTGGCCAATGCTTTCGATGTGACAAGGATGGCCACCAAGTCTGAGATTGTCCGGTGCCTGACATGAGGCCGACTCGTGCCGTGCCAAGAGTGTTTGCTATGATAGAGGAAGATGATGACACCCAACACACGGCGAATACAGGTACGATATTAATCTGTAATGCACCTGCATATATTTTGTTAGACACGGGGGCCACACATTTATTTGTGGCCATGGACTTTGCGGGTAGAGATAACTTTTGTATTGCACCGTTAGATCAGCCCTACAGCATTATGCTACCGTCCGGAGAGTTTATGCACTCCGAGCAGGTTGTATGGGGTGATATAGTGTCAGTAGGAGACCAGAAGTTGTATGCCAACCTTATCGTCATCAGTATGAAAGGATACGAAGTAATTCTGGGGATGGACTGGCTGTTTCGACATCATGCCACCATCAACTGCAGGTCCGGGCTCGTGTCTTTTAAGCGCCAGAACGAGGTAGAGTTCTCTTATCAGATAATACCAAAGAAACACTGTATGCTTGTTATATCTTCCTTAAAAGCTCAACAGCTGATGAGGTCAGGATACGTCGAATTTCTTGCCCACGTAGTAGATGTTCAATGGCAAGGTGAGGTGGAACTTCAAAGTATTCCGGTAGTATGAGACTTCTTAGAGGTTTTCTTAGATGACTTACCGCGATTGCCACCTGATTATGAAATTGAATTTGAGATTGATATAAATCCTGGTGCTGAATCGGTATCGAAGAATCCGTACTGTATGGCGCCAACAGAGCTGAGGGAGTTGAAGGCTCAGCTAAAGGAATTGGTGGACAAGGGCTTTGTGCGCCCTAGTTTCTCTCCGTGCGGTGCTCCCGTCTTATTTGTTAAAAAGAAGGATGGATCCCTACGTATGTGTATTGTCTACCGCGAGCTAAACAAGTTGACTATCAAGAATAAGTACCCATTACCGAGGATCGACGGTTTATTTGACCAACTACAAGGGGCTCGGGTATTCTCGAAGATCGATTTGCGCTCCGGTTATTACCAGTTGAAGGTCAGGGCTGATGATATTCCAAAAACCGCCTTCAGGACCCGATACGGGCACTATGAGTTCTTAGTGATGTCGTTCGGGTTGACTAATGCCCCGGCAACATTTATGGACTTGATGAACAGGATATTCCAGGATTTTTTGGATAAATTTGTAATCGTCTTCATCGACGACATCCTAGTTTATTCCAGTAGTGTGGCCGAGCACGAGGAGCACTTGGCAATTGTGCTATCGACTCTGAAACAACACCAATTATATGCCAAACTGTTAAAATGTGAATTCTGGTTCAGCAGGATCAATTTCCTAGGCCACGTGGTGTCTGCAGAAGGAGTTTCGGTGGATTCAGCCAAGATTCAGGCTGTGAAAGAGTGGCCGAGACCGAGAAATGCCAGTGAGGTACGGAGTTTTGTCGGGCTAGCTGGTTACTACAGAAAATTTATCAAGGGATTTTCTGTGATTGCGAAACTTATGACCTGCTTAACGAGGAAAGACATTAAGTTCAAGTGGTCTGAAGCATGTGAGATGAGTTTTCAGTCACTTAAGCAGAAGTTGACCACTGCTCCTCTGTTAGTATTGCCTGTTAAAGACGGAAAATTCAGCGTATACTGTGATGTGTCCAAGGTCGGCTTGGGATGTGTGTTAATGCAAGAAGGAAAAGTAGTGGCATACGCATCTAGACAATTGAAGAGTCATGAGCAAAACTACCCTACACATGACCTCGAGTTAGCGGCGGTTGTGTTTGCGCTGAAAGTATGGAGACACCACTTGTACGGGCAATCATGTGAGGTGTTTTCTTATCACAAGAGCCTAAAGTACATATTTACCCAGAAAGAGCTGAACATGAGACAAAGACGGTGGCTAGAATTTGTGAAAGATTACGATATCAAGATTAAATATCATCCTGGTAAAGCTAATGTGGTAGCCGATGCACTGAGCAGGATGCCAGCTACTATACAACCGGTTGTGTCGGCCGTATCAACGCCTTTAAGGACAGAGATACAGAAGTTCGATATGGAGATAGTTTCTGGGCTATCGGCCATACTAGCAGACTTGACACTACGGCCCACCGTCCTAGAGCGAATTAAAGAAGCCCAGAAAACTAATTCAAAAGAGATGGCTGATATAGTAAGCAAGTTACCTATGGCCTCTTTCAATTTCAGTTATTCGGGAGATGATATTCTGAAGTTCAAAGATAGGTGGTATGTTCCGAGAGACGAAGAGCTGCGAAGGGACATTTTATCGGAAGCCCACTCGTCTTCTTTCTCTGTACATCCTGGAAGCACAAAGATGTATCAGGATTTGAAACTTCACTTCTGGTGGCCGAATATGAAGAATGAAGTGGCCAAGTACGTGGAGTTTTGCATGATATGTCAACAAGTCAAAGCTGAACATCAACGACCAAGTGGAACACTTCAGCCTCTTCCAATTCCCGAATGGAAGTGGGAGAACATAACGATGGATTTTGTTGTCGGCCTTCCAAGGACAGCAAAGGGCCATAATAGCATTTGGGTCATAGTGGACAGATTGACGAAGTCGGCCCATTTGCTGCCTGTAAAGACGACGTATTCCATGGATCAGTACGCAGAGCTGTATATTAATGAGATTATTAAGCTGCATGGCATTCCTGTATCGATCATCTCAGACAGGGATCCCAGATTCACTTCCAAGTTTTGGAAAAGTTTGCAGATCTCTTTGGGTACAAAGTTACACTTCAGCACAGCCTTTCATCCACAGATTGACGGACAATCCAAGAGAACAATCCAGATACTGGAGGATATGTTAAGGTCGTGTGTGCTGGAATTTCATGCTCCTTGGAGTAGATATTTGCCGCTTGTGGAGTTCTGTAGCACCCGGTTTCAAATAAACCGAATTTAACTTATCAATTAATGATGTGCATTTTCGTGAAAGGATTGGGAGAGTTATTGGTAAGGTTATTGAGTGACTAAGCAAGGGCATTTATGTAATTTGGCAATTTAGAAGTAGATAACCTATTTAAGGGAAGGGGTTTAGAGATTTATGCACTGTAGCCGCCACTGTTTCTTCATTAATTCCTTTCGGTGTCCAGCCCAAGCTCAGCGGAGCTCTCGGCGAATCTTCCACCAGACTCTTCGTCTATCTAAGTAAGTTTTTCCCCATTCTTATATTTTAGCAGTCAAATAGCTGAGGGAGTCCAATGCAAGGGTTTCGAGGATGCTATAGATGAGTATCAGTTTCAGTTTAGTGCAGTATCGGGAATGCATTATGACCAGAGTTCTCAATTAGTTTCCTTAGGTCTCTAGTTGAGTAGGATGAAGTTTAGTGAAGGTTTAACTAATGATCGGTTTATGGATTTAGGTTCGAGCTAATTCCCGGAGGAGATTTCAATCAAACCGTCCAGAAGACCAGGTAAGTAAAGTATGCATGTGCCTTCGGGCCTACATCACAAAACAGTATGGATGTGTATTTTGTGAATGATTTTGTATGTCATGCATTATGTTTTTGAAAGATTACGAAAATGAATTTCCATGAAAGAATGGTAAGGTATGAACTGAATGTGACAGACAATCTATTAAGGGAACTAATCTGCCCCTTAATCGAGTAGAGGATGTATGACATTGGGAGAATTGATCCCACTCCCAAGGGAACAGAGGGATCAGATCAGCTATTAAGGGAATTCATCCGCCCCTTAATCGAGTAGATGATGTATGACATTGGGAAAATTGATCCACTTCCCAAGGGAACCGAGGGATCAGATCAGCTTATGAACGTATATGAATGCAACTTAGATGAGAAAGTAGAAACTGCATGTTTAGGAATTTTATGTTTCAGCATTTCATTTTATTACTGCTTTACTTACTTAGCATTAGGCTAATAGATAAGTTTTGTGATGTAGGTGTTGAGGATACTGCAGGTGAATTTCCTGAAAGCTCAGATGATTATAAGTGGTTGGAGGAGTACATTCATGCCTCGACCTGGCAAACTGATGAGGCGGGTTAACTGTTGTCTGCTATGGTGCGGGTTTAGTTGATAATGTTTTAATTTGAGTATGATGAGTTTTCATGACAGTAGAGATTTTAATATTTCGACTATGATTTGAGTTTTACTGACACTAAAAATCTGTGAGTTTTAAATATTTATTTTTACTGGGTTTGAACAATACAATGTGAGTTGTTTCTGAATGGTCTTGATGAAATAAGTAAATTTCGTTCCGAATTGGTGTCGTGTATGTATAGCGAGAAGTAATTGAAATGTCGCTCTTAATTCTATCGGAAGATGCCTTAAGAAAAGTCATCGGATGATGTAGGTTAATTCTATCGGAAGATGCCTTAAGAAAAGTCATCGGATGATGTAGGTTAATTCTATCGGAAGATGCCTTAAGAATAGCCATCGGATGATGTCTTAGTAAAGTCACCGGTACATGAGGTTTGTTCTATCGGAAGGTGTAGGTCAAAGTCCATCGGATGATGTCTCGGTAAACTCATCGACAGATGCGTGCTGACGTCATCGGTAGATGTAGGAGAATTTTTTTTGTCGTATAGTCATCGGAGGATGTAGAGTGTATTTTGTCGTTTGCGATCGGATGATGTTGGATAATTGATTGTCCGGCTGACGTCACCAGTAGGTACAGACTATCGAGAGATGTCTTTTGGTTGACGTCATCGGCAGAAGCCTTCTATCTTCTGTTTCTGTTTCTTCCGTTGACTTTATCAATCGGCAGATGTGTTTGACCTCTGCGACTTCTCTAGTATTTCGCTGTCTAAACTTAATTTTCTATTTGCCGATTGTTTCTTAACAATTCAAACAACATTTCGTAGTTTGTTTAACTTTATTGTTGTTCAAATGATTTCCGCTGCAAGCATTTAAATGTTTTAAAGTTTCTTTTTCAAAAAAAATGTTAAATTTAGATTTTTGAGAGAGTTTTAAATTTAGTCCAAGGTTTCTTAGTTACGTACAGGCTTATGAGTAACAAACCGGGTTCTGATAATTCGGGGCGTTACAGTATGGTATCAGAGACATTCAGTTAAACGTTCAAAAGATTACTCATCAGTGCCAATCGTTGCATGGAAGTACTCCAACAACTGTAAGTGTTTACCGTAACCTTAACTACTAGATATTTAAGAGTGTAATTAACCTTGTATAGGAATATAGCGAATGTCTAGACGACCAGGAAGACCAAGGTTACCAAGAGAGATACCAAGTCCGAGGCGGGAGGAGGACTCTAGTGTAATTAGGCAGCTGACATAATTGATGCGTCAGCAGACTGATATAGTACGTCAACAGTCTGATCAATTAGGAGTGCTGTTGAGCCGGGAGATACAAGGAAGTGCCAACTCGGGTTCTAGCAGTGAACATTCTGGAGATAGATTCTGGAGACTAAGACCACCCACGTTTGATGGACAGTCAACTGATCCAGTTATTGCTGAGGGATGGCTTAGAAAAATTGAGAGGATGCTTAGGTGTGCCAATATTGGAGAAGAGGACAAAGTCACGTTGGCCATGTTCCATTTGGCTGGTGAAGCTCAACTCTGGTGGGAAACAATTGAGACCACCACTGACATTCTGACTATGACTTGGTCACAGTTTAAGGATATTTTCTATGAGAAATATTTTAACAGCACGGTCCAAACCACAAAGAAGTTGGAGTTTCTGAACTTGAAGCAGACAGGGTCGGTGGCAGAGTACAATAGGCAATTTGAGTCCTTGTCCAGGTTTGCTGGACATTTTGCTCATAGGGACGAGGATAAGGTGTTCAAATTTGTGCATGGACTGAAGCCGGAGATTTATCGAGGAGTCAAATTCTGTGGCATTAAAGGCTTGACATTTAGTGAAGTTGTGTCCACTGCTCTGGAAGTGGAAGAAGCCGAAAGGAAGTGTGCTGGACCAAAAGAGATTTCGCAAAAGTTTATCCAGCCACACCATCAGAGGAGAGCGAAGAGGCCAAGTGAAGGCCAAAATAACCAAGGATCTGGAAAGAAGGTACTGAATACCCAGAAGTTCCCTCAGTGCCGGAAATGTTCAAAGAATCACTTAGGGGAGTGTAGATTTGGATCGGGTCAGTGCTTCAACTGTGAAGAGGTTGGACACTTGTACATGGATTGCCCAAAGCCCCGGGTCATTCGATGTTTCCATTGCAACAAGGTTGGCCATGTCAAAAGAGACTGCCCAGCCTTGAAGGGCGGACCTGCCAAGATTAAACCAAGAATATTCTCCATGATGGAGTCAGGTGATGAGGACCAGCCTGCTGTAGTGTCAGGTACTATACTGATCAACTCTATGCCTGCTTTTACTTTGATAGATTCGGGTGCAACTCATTCTTTTATAGCCTCTACATTTGCTGATAAGTTAGATGCACGGTTTACTCCTACTGAGCATGTGTTTAACGTAGCATTACCCTCTGGTGAACACATGCACTCCAATCAAGTGATGCCTGATAGTGTTGTATTGGTAGGAAACATGAATTTGCCTGCCGATCTCATTGTTATGGACATAATGGGATTTGATGTGATCTTAGGAATGGATTGGTTGTTTAAGCATTATGCCACAATAGATTGTAGGACTGGAATTGTTAGTTTTCAACCCCCTGGAGGTTTAAACCATACCTTCCAAGCTCTGAAGAAGAGTAAGGAAATGACTGTAATGACTTCTATTAGTTGTAGACCCTCCCCCTGTAGAGAGTATTTGTGCTTTTTGGCCAGTGTCTTAGACACACAACTAGTAGAAAAAGCGAGCCCCGAAAACGTTTTAGTTGTCCAAGATTTTCCGGAAGTATTCCTAGATGACCTCCCTGGCTTGCCACCAGATAGGAAAATTGAATTTGTGGTAGACGTTTACCCCGGCGCCGAGCCTGTGTCCAAAAATCCATATAGACTAGCACCAACAGAACTTAAAGAATTGAAGAAACAGTTAGAGGATTTGTTGGAGAAGGGGTTCATACGCCCTAGCTTTTCACCATGGGGTGAACCTGTCCTTTTTTTCAAAAAGAAAGATGGATCAATGCGTATGTGCATTGATTATAGAGAGTTGAATAAGTTAACTGTCAAGAACAAGTACCCTTTGCCGAGGATTGATGATTTATTTGATCAGCTTAAGGGTGCAAGAGTTTTCTCTAAAATTGACCTTAGGTCCGGTTATTACCAGTTGAAGGTTAAATCTGAAGATATCCCAAAGACTGCCTTTCGCACAAGGTATGGACATTATGAGTTTTTGGTTATGTCTTTTGGTTTGACTAATGCGCCAGTAGCCTTCATGGATCTCATGAATAGGGTGTTTCACGAGTATTTGGACATGTTTGTCATCGTTTTCATAGATGACATTTTAATCTATTCTAGAACTAAGGATGACTATGCAGGACACCTAAGCTTGGTGTTGGAGTTGCTGAGGCAGCACCAACTTTATGCAAAATTCTCTAAGTGTGAGTTTTGGTTGGACAGAGTCCATTTTCTTGGTCATGTGATCTCTGGAGATGGAATATCTGTTGATCCAGCCAAGGTTCAAGCTGTTAAGGAATGGCCCTAACCGAAGAATGCCACTGATATCCGAAGTTTCCTTGGATTAGCAGGGTATTGTAGAAAATTCATCGATGGATTTTCAAAGATTGCCACACCCCTTACTATGTTAACAAGGAAAAATGTAAAGTATAATTGGACTGATAAATGTGAATCCAGTTTCCAGACCTTGAAGCAGAAATTGACCAATGCCCCAATTTTAACTCTTCCTGTCGAAAATGGTAAATTTAGTATTTATTGTGATGCTTCCAAGGTTGGACTTGGTGGTGTATTGATGCAAGATGGAAAGGTTACAGCTTATACCTCTAGGCAGTTAAAGACACATGAGAAGAACTATCCTACACATGACTTAGAACTAGCTGCTGTGGTCTTTGCATTAAAGATTTGGAGGCACTACCTGTATGGACAGACCTGTGAGATATTTTCGGATCATAAAAGTCTGAAATACATTTTCACGGAAAAGGAACTGAATATGAGGCAACGTACGTGGTTAGAGTTTGTCAAAGACTATGATTTTGAGATTAAGTACCACCCTGGCAAGGCGAATGTAGTGGCTGATGCTTTGAGTAGAGTGACCCCTTTAGTTTCTACGTTGACTCTAGACATACCGATAGCTTTAGAGAAAGAATTCCAAAGATTTAACCTGGAAGTTGTGTCTAGTGTGTCAGCCATGCTTTCGGCCATATCTTTGAGGCCAACTATTTTGGAGAAAATAAAGGAAGTTCAAATGAATGACACTGAGTGTAGTAAGTATAAGTTGTGCATAGATTCTACTGACAAGTCGGATTTCAACTGCTCAGCTGATGGAATTCTCAAGTTTCAAAATAAATGGTTTGTTCCGGCTGATACTGAACTTAGAAAGGAAATCCTATCTGAGGCACATTCCTCCAGACTTTTTGTTCACCCTGGTAGTACGAAAATGTACAGAGATCTCAAGCAACATTATTGGTGGCCAGGTATAAAGAGAAGTGTGGCGGAGTATGTGGAGTCATGTCTGGTCTGCCAGCAAGTTAAAGCTGAACATCAGAGGAATGCTGGGACATTGCAACCCTTACCAGTTCCCGAATGGAAATGGGAACAAATAACTATAGATTTTGTTATAGGATTACCTAGAACAGTAAAAGGTCACGATGCAATTTGGGTAATAGTTGATCGTTTAACCAAATCAGCTCACTTTCTGCCAATGAAGATAACATACTCGATGGATCAATTGGCTGAGTTGTATGTGCACGAGGTTGTTAGACTGCATGGAGTTCCAAGCACCATAGTTTCAGACCGAGACTCCAGATTTACATCTAAGTTTTGGAAAAGTTTGCACAAGGCAATGGGAACACAGCTTAGTTTTAGCACAGCCTTTCATCCTCAAACTGATGGACAATCAGAGAGAACTATCCAAACGTTGGAGGATATGCTTCGTGCATGTGTACTGGAATTTCAAGGTTCTTGGAGTAAGTATATATCATTGATTGAATTCTCTTATAATAACAGTTTTCAAGCAACAATACACATGGCACCGTACGAGGCATTATATGGACGAAAGTGCAGATCTCCGCTATATTGGGATGAAGTTGGGGAAGCACAATTGATTGGTCCTGATATTGTGCAGCAGACAGTGGAGAAGATTGCTCTTATCCGACAAAGAATCTTAACAGCTCAAAGCCGGTAGAAAAGCTATGCAGACAAAAGACGAAGAGAATTAGAATTTAATGTTGGTAATGAAGTTTTTCTTAAGGTGTCACCTTTCAAAGGAGTTGCGAGATTTGGAAAGAGAGGCAAGTTGAACCCCAGATTTATTGGACCGTTCACTATTCTGAAGAGAGTTGGGAGAGCAGCCTATCAGTTGCAGCTACCGAATTCTATGGAGGGGATACACAGTGTGTTCCATGTTTCTATGCTAAAGAAATGTGTTAGAGATTCATCACAGATTGTGGAACAACAGAACATTGAAGTCCTTCCTACTCTTTCTTATGAGGAGAAACCAGTAAAAATCTTAGATCATGCAGTAAAAGTATTACGCAACAAAGAGGTTCCACTAGTAAAACTCTTATGGCATAACCAGAACATTGAGGAGACAACATGGGAGCGCCAGCAGGACATGATGGACCAATATCCTGAAACTATTCAGGTACTGAATTTTGAGGACAAAATTCTTTTAAGGAGGGTAGATTGTAGCACCCGGTTTCAAATAAACCGAATTTAACTTATCAATTAATGATGTGCATTTTCGTGAAAGGATTGGGAGAGTTATTGGTTAGGTTATTGAGTGACTAAGCAAGGGCATTTATGTAATTTAGCAATTTAGAAGTAGATAACCTATTTAAGGGAAGGGGTTTAGAGATTTATGCACTGTAGCCGCCACTGTTTCTTCATTAATTCCTTTCAGTGTCCAGCCCAAGCTCAGCGGAGCTCTCGGCGAATCTTCCACCAGAATCTTCGTCTATCTAAGTAAGTTTTTCCCCATTCTTATATTTTAGCAGTCAGATAGCCGAGGGAGTCCAATGCGAGGGTTTCGAGGATGCTATAGATGAGTATCAGTTTCAGTTTAGTGCAGTATCGGGAATGCATTATGACCAGAGTTCTCAATTAGTTTCCTTAGGTCTCTGGTTGAGTAGGATGAAGTTTAGTGAAGGTTTAACTAATGATCGGTTTATGGATTTAGGTTCGAGCTAATTCCCGGAGGAGATTTCAATCAAACCGTCCAGAAGACCAGGTAAGTAAAGTATGCATGTGCCTTCAGGCCTACATCACAAAACAAAAGGGATGTGCATTTTGTGAATGATTTTGTATGTCATGGATCATGTTTTTGAAAGATTACGAAAATGAATTTCCATGAAAGAATGGTAAGGTATGAACTGAATGTGACAGACAATCTATTAAGGGAACTAATCCGCCCCTTAATCGAGTAGAGGATGTATGACATTGGGAGAATTGATCCCACTCCCAAGGGAACAGAGGGATCAGATCAGCTATTAAGGGAATTCATCCGCCCCTTAATCGAGTAGATGATGTATGACATTGGGAAAATTGATCCACTTCCCAAGGGAACCGAGGGATCAGATCAGCTTATGAACGTATATGAATGCAACTGAGATGAGAAAGTAGAAACTGCATGTTTAGGAATTTTATGTTTCAGCATTTCATTTCATTACTGCTTTACTTACTTAGCATTAGGCTAATAGATAAGTTTTGTGATATAGGTGTTGAGGATACTGCAGGTGAATTTCCTGAATGCTCAGATGATTAGAAGTGGTTGGAGGAGTACATTCATGTCTCGGCCTGGCAAACTGATGAGGCGGGTTAACTGTTGTCTGCTATGGTCCGGGTTTAGTTGATAATGTTTTAATTTGAGTATGATGAGTTTTCATGACAGTAGAGATTTTAATATTTCGACTATGATTTGAGTTTTACTGACACTAAAGATCTGTGAGTTTTAAATATTGGTTTTTAGTGGGTTTGAACAATACAATGTGAGTTGTTTCTGAATGGTCTTGATGAAATAAGTAAATTCCGTTCCGAATTGGTGTCGGGTATGTATAGCGAGAAGTAGTTGAAATGTCGCTCTTAATTCATTCGGAAGATGCCTTAAGAATAGCCATCAGATGATGTCTCAGTAAAGTCACCGGTACATGAGGTTTGTTCTATCGGAAGGTGTAGGTCAAATTCCATCGGATGATGTCTCGGTAAACTCATCGGCAGATGCGTGCTGACGTCATCGGTAGATGTAGGAGGATTTTTTTTGTCGTATAGTCATCGGAGGATGTAGAGTGTATTTTGTCATTTGCGATCGGATGATGTTGGATAATTGATTGTCCGGCTAACGTCACCAGTAGGTACAGACTATCGAGAGATGTCTTTTGGCTGACGTCATTGGCAGAAGCCTTCTATCTTCTGTTTCTGCTTCTTCCGTTGACTTTATCAATCGGCAGATGTGTTTAACCTCTGCGACTTCTCTAGGATTTCGCTGTCTAAACTTAATTTTCTATTTGCCGATTGTTTCTTAACAATTCAAACAACATTTCGTAGTTTTTTTAACTTCATTGTTGTTCAAATGATTTCCGCTGCAAGCATTTAAATGTTTTGAAGTTTCTTTTTCAAAAAAAAATGTTAAATTTAGATTTTTGAGAGAGTTTTAAATTTAGTCCAAGGTTTCTTAGTTACGTACGGGCTTATGAGTAACAAACCGGGTTCTGATAATTCGGGGCGTTACAAGTTCGCCTACAACAATAGCTATCAGGCTACAATTGGCATGGCTCCTTATGAAGCTCTTTATGGCAGAAAGTGTAGATCCACATTGTGTTGGGATGAAGTCGGAGAAGCCAAGCTTATTGGCCTTGAGTTTCTACAGCAGATGTCCGAGGTGATTACTGCTATCAAACAACGAATAAAAATTGCTCAGAGTCCGCAGAAAAGCTATGCAGACCATCGGAGAAGAGACTTGGAGTTCACTGAAGGCGATGAAGTATTCCTGAAGGTGTCGCCTTTTAAGGGCGTGATGAGATTTGGCAAGAAAGGGAAGCTCAGCCCAAGGTTTATTGGCCCTTTTCCCATTTTGAAGTGTGTGAGAAGCATGGCCTACAGACTGCAGTTGCCAGCGTCTATGGATGTAGTTCACAACGTCTTTCATGTTTCGATGCTGAGAACGTGTGTTCGAGATTCAACTCAGATCGTGAAACACGTGGACTTTGATATAATGCCGACGCTGACATATGAAGAAAAGCCCAAACAGATATTGGATACTTCACTCAAGGTTTGCACAACAAGGTAGTCCCATTGGTGAAAGTTTTGTGGCGCAATTATAATGTGGAGGAAGCCACATGGGAAAGACAACAAGATGTTAGAGCCCAATATCCGGAGTTATTCGCTTAAGAAAATTTTGGGGAAAAAATTTTGTTAAGGTGGGTGGAATGTAACACCCGGCATTTTACCTATGTAATTATTCCCCGAACAATTAAGCGGAGTTATTCTGAAGTTAATGCAACGACTATTTTTAATGAAATTGTCGACGTGTTCAATTGAATAAGGGTGATTCGTAAAACCGATTCGACGAACTAAATAGTAAATTAGTTAAAAACCAATAGTTAGAAATGCATGGAGGGACAAAATGGGAAGCCAATTAAGGTTGGTGGGAGGAAGCCAATGGATGATGACACTTGGCAATCTTGTGGAAGAAGCCATACCTTCTTCTTCCATTCTCTTCCCCTCTACGTAAAACACTTTGCATTTTCTTCTTCTCCTCTCTGTTTTCTCTCTTCTAGGCGACTATATTATTTCCAAAAACTTCATTTCTCCTGTTTCCTCCAGTTACAGGTAACCTTCTACGATAGTTAAAGAGTTTAGGTTAAACGTTAGTTCTTTTCTTGAAGTTTAGGTTAATGTCTGATTTTGCGTACTCTAGGTTCGCGAACCACGGTTGTCGTGCGTACAAAGCTTGCTGCATTTCAAACAACAGGTAAGTTCATGCATATAAGTTGGCCCTTAAGGCCCTACAACAAGGAGGCACTATGGTTTGGTTCGGGTAGTTAGGTCGTAGGTTATGCTTTAAGTTAAACGTGTTCTTTGTGTTCTATTTCTCGTAGCTTTTACTCTGTCACCTGTATATGTTCATGCATACACGTTTTCTGAAAAAAAAACCCTGTAAATGTTTTCAGCACCGGATTTGAAGTTAAGAAAGATAAAATCCTGTAATTAAATGTATGGTTAAGTGTGGACGAGGACTGGCATCCTGTCATGTACTCCTGTTATGTCCTGTTGTGGCATGTACTTCTGTTGCGTCAGCTCTTCCTCCCACTTATACCTTCCTGTCCAGTGAAACGTAATGTAATGTTCATGTATTTGAAAATGTTCATGTACAACATATGCATCACCGCATTTCATGTTCTTACTTAGCCCTAGGCTCATAGTTGAACTCCTATTGTAGGTATGGATCCTCCAGACGAGGACTTTGTGCCTCAATCTGATGAGCTGAGAGGGTTGGCGGATTGAGCTCATGGGGTTTGGTTGCTGCAGTCAGACGTATTTCTGTCCCGAGGTTTAAGTTTTAATGTGAATTTCATGTCTGGAAACTCTGTTTGGATTTTTGGTGTTTTCGTTTAAAACCCTGTTGGGAACTCTGTTGGGATGTTTGTAATGTATAGGTCTTAGTGTTCAAGTTTTTTTTAAACCTCTGTAATGGACAGTTGAATGCATGTTTTGATTTATTCTTGAACTGCTTGGAGTTCTCCTATTTTAGGTCGTGTATGGATTGTCTCGAGCTTTAGAGCTATCCATGCAGTCTGGTTTCTTGCACTTCTGTCATGTTTTCCAGCTTCTGTCATGTTTTTATGCATGTTTTAAAACTGTGTTTTGAATCGAGTTTTTGTGAAATTTGTAATTTTTATGCCTTCTGTTTTCATGCTTTATGTTTTTAAATGTCTCCCTGTTAAATATCGTCTATTTTGTCTGTCTGTTATTTTAAAAGTCCAAGGTCTGCCTGTTATTTTAAACGTCCATGCTGTCTTTGAAAATAGTCGTCCACGCCTTCTGTCTTTATGCCTTTCAGTTTCTGTCTTTTGAGTTTTTAAGTATTTGGCTAAGTGTTAGTCGTCCACGCCTTCAGTAAAACAGTTGTCATTCTCTTCTGTAAAACAGTCGTCCACGTCCATTCTGCCTTCAAAATAATAGTCCATTTTGCCTTCGGTTTCTGTTCTTTTATTCGGCTAACTGTCATCGTCCAAAGTTATCATCCACGATAACGTCGCTGAGTCTAAAGTCTGTCTCTAATTTTAAACGTCCACGGACTCCTGTGTCCATTGTTTTTGTCTTTTAGTGCAAACGTCCACGGACTCCTGCGTCCATTATTTTAGTCTTTTATTGTAAACGTCCACTGACTCCTGTGTCCACTGTTTTTGTCTTTTAGTGCAAACATCCACGGACTCCTACGTCCATTATTTTAGTCTTTTATTGTAAACGTCCACGGACTCTTGTGTCCACTGTTTTGCCTCTGTTACTTTTAAACGTCCACAACCTCTGTTATTTTTAAACGTCCACAACCTCTGTTATTTTAAAAGTCCACAGCCCCTGTTGTTTTTAAATGTCCACGGCTCCCGAATGTCCACAACTACTGTAGCCTTCCACAGTATGTCTTCCAGTTTACGTTTTCCATTTTTATTTCCTGTTTTATTCTGTTTATTGCGTCCATTTCTGTTTCTTGTTTTTCCCTAGTTTCTTCTGTTGTTCACTCCTGTAACCCAGTTTTAAATTAGTTCTCGTTCTCTCTCTGTCATTCTGTAATTCTGATATTCACCATAGTTTCTCTCTGTGTAAAGTGTTTTTCTTAGGGTTTTCTATGTTTCTTCCTGTTGTCTATTTTTGTAGCCTAAATATTAATATGTTTTTTGTCTTTCGATTCTGTTTTCGGTTAAAGTTTTAAAAGTAAAGTTAAAAAAAAATATGTCATGTTTTAAAATGTCCGGAATGACGGCTTGGCTCTCGGGTCTCGATCGGGATCGAGTTTCGGGCTGTCACATATGCATTCATTTAGCATAAGGGAGACTGATGAGCTAATTAGTTGTTTGATCTAGAGACCATAACTTGAAACTTATATCCTACATAATAGTTTAAGTTCGACCCAACATCGAATTTAAAATTTTAACTACTAGGGTAGTACACAATTAATTTCATGTTTTAATTAAATACTAAAATTCATATTTATTTGATCATTTAATCATGTTTAACTTTATAATAACTATTCATAAAAAATTATAAATAAATATACAAGCTCACAATAATTGTCAAATGTCCAATAATTGAAAGCTTTCGAAACTACAGGAACTTTGATAAGAAAATTAAAACTATGAGAAGTAAACTAAAACAAACTCTAAAATATATATCTAGAAAATGTTGGCTTTTAGGTAATGACTATTATTTTTTACTATATATTAAATTTAAAAAATTACCAATGTATAAAATATTAATTCCCTTTTGACATATTGAGTCACTAATGTTGCAATTGAAATATTACTATTTTAGAATAAAACATTAGTCTAAAATATGAAGTAGGAGATTAAGGTGGGTGATTCCAACATTAAAACAAGAAGAAAACTTTAATTTGTTTCTAGGATTCCACATCTCTCCAGATCATGAGTGAGATGATTCCTCTAGTCTACGTGCTTGTTAGTAGATGTAGATGTGAAGCAGACTCATCAAACAGTGCTTTTTAGCTTTCAAGTGTCTTGATGCATTGACCATAATTCTTTCATTGCACATCAACTTATAATTCAGACCTTGCAGAGAAGTGAGTGCGAATCAGACCTATCACTAGATCCAAGGCAACGAGGCTCATAAAGTTTTATTCTAACTCTTATTTTGCAGGTGATGAAGAACAACCACTTGGAGAAACCATTGAGACCATACCGGAGAGTAAGTAGCCGAGAATCCTATTCCATGCTCATTTGGGCGACTGAATCTAGAGACCTTGAAAATTACATCAAATGCATGAATTAATATGGGAGGGAACCAAGAGGCGAAGATAACAAATTTAGAAGATCTTGAAAAGATATTTAGTGGTATGCAAGGGTGTGCATCCATATGCACAAAAATTTCTTCAAGGAGGAGTTACATTGATCACTCAGCTACATGCTAAGTGCAGGAGTTTAGAGTGGACATTTGTGTTTTTGATAGATTTTTGTTTTTTGAGCTTTAATTAGTAAAATCTTTTTTTTTTTATGTTTTTGTTTAATAATTGATAAATTATTAAACTACCATATGGGGACCATTATATTAAATTTAGGTTTTGGTGCGTATTTAGATAGATAGACATTGAAAATTTTTCCAATTAAGTCTGAAACTTTTTAGAGAGGGAGACATTTTGTTTTTCATCTAATTCAAATCAAATTGTGATTTTTGTTCGTTGGATTGCTTCCTGGTTCAAATTTGATCTCTCAATTGGTTTGTGGGTATTAGAGAGTTCAAGATTTCAATTAGCTCTTCTTTGATTAAGTTAGCAAGAAGATTCTCAAGTAGATGTAGATTGGTCATAATTGTTTTATTGAATTCTCAATCGTGGGTAATCAAGCTGGTTCTTTGATTCTTATCATTGTTGATTGAATTGCATCATAGATCTGAATACGTGAGTGATTTTGGTGGATAGATTGGAGTTATGATTGTTTTTAGTTTACAAACTACACAGGTGTATTGATGTTTAGGAGGAAGTCTAATTATTTTCTACATTTAATACTATAGGTTTGTGCCTAGTCACTACATGTAAGAACTCTATTTCCGATTGCAAACATTGATTCAAAGAGTTATGTTGAAGATTATACAGCCAAATGCGAAGCTTTAAAGATTAGATGCTAGGTGAAATCATTGCTAGGTTTGGGATGGAATTACTTAGAAGCATTGAGGATATAGTGGAGTTACGTAATATAGCTCAATGGAGGAGTTGATTCAACTAGACATTAATGTAAGACAAAGGAAGATCGGAATGGTTTTAGTTCCTAATCAGACTAAATTGATTACAACCGAACCACATGCCAAGAACTTTGTAAGGATAAGTGCTAGTAGAAAGCATAATGCAAATACTCAAGAATAGGTGAAGAACATTGTTGAGACATCTAGACATTAAATACTCTAGGTGTCACAACCCAAGAGGGGACCTAACAGAAACGCTAGGTTAAACGATCAAATTCGGAAAGGTCCACCGTCTAACCTAAGGCTGAATGCGGAAGTTTAACACTAATCCAGGACCTCCTCGAAGCAACAAACATAAGAGAGTACAAACAATCGTAGAAATACAAGATAAATGAAAATAATTACATGCCAAAGTAAGGTACAATCTCGAATGTCTTACATAATACAAAGCTGCAAGAAATAAAAGGTGAGACTCTAGGGAAAATCCAAATACGACAGAGCTCACTTCCTAGCCTTCCTTCCTTTACCTGTAGAGGGGGAGTCATTGGGGTGAGTGACAAACTCAGTATGAGATGTTATACCTACCACTCAAAGGATGCATGCCTTATTAAATCGATGCACGTTTTTAAAATCAAAACCAGTTTCCATGTTATTTATTT
Organism: Begonia masoniana; assembly: GCA_022432975.1. Taxonomy (NCBI): domain Eukaryota; kingdom Viridiplantae; phylum Streptophyta; class Magnoliopsida; order Cucurbitales; family Begoniaceae; genus Begonia; species Begonia masoniana. Next base: position 36,103,636 of record CM039502.1, read on the forward strand.
CTCTTCTTATTATCCATTTAAAACGGTTGATGGGGCTAACAACAAAATAAGTATATATATAGTGAACATAGGCCCACATCAACAATGTTATCATAAAAATATATATCGAGGTGTACAGTGAAAAAGGAGGTCACTCACGGATCCTCAGAACCACACCAACATAGAAAGGTCGCGATAACACCAAGTAAGGCCTCATACGGAGAAGAGAAAAGGGTCAACCTGTAACACCCAGAAAAGTTCGATAACACGTATAGGCCTAGGATTAATGGTTAGAGTAGTTAATGTTAAGTGTTATGGTTGAATTCAAAGGTAATGAATAGTCAAAGGTATAGGTTGAAAATCTAAAGCATACGTGGACCAATAGAAAAGAAGAAATTTTGATGAAGTTGTGGGGGTAATGGATGCTCCACGTTGAGGAAGAAATAGAAGAGTGAAAGAAGTGAAGGGAAGTTTTAAAGAAATTGTTTGACAAGTCAAAAGTTGTAAGAACCAATAGAAATTTGTTTGAGTGGGAAAAGGCAAGATAAAGTGAAGGAAGAAGTGAAGAGAAAGAAGACAATCATGTTAGAAATTAAAGGTGAAAAGGAAGGGTGTGGTCATTTTATAAAATTAAGAATTTGGGAGGAGAAAATTTAAAAGAAGGAAAAATGAGGTTTTAATGGTTGTCTTCTCTTTCATTTTCTCTCCCACGATTTTTCTCCCAAGCTCCAAGCCCTCCATATCCAATTCTTCCTCTCCCCTCTCTTCAATTTTTCAAGGTGTTTTCAAGGTAAATTTAGTGGGGTTTTTAGTTTTATACATTAAGGGATTGATTTTTAGTGTTTTGGAGGTGATTTTGAAGAGTTTGGTTAGGGTTTGGAAAACCCTAACCATGGAGTCCGAATTTTTGGTTTCAAAGGAGTGTTTTATTTTAAAATTTGATATTTTAGTTGTTGAATGGATTAGTTTAGGTGGTTTTTAGAGAGAAATGGAAGATTGGACGTAAGTTATGAAAAACCAGGTTTTAACTAAAAGTGTGCCAGTTCTGTTTTTGCATTTTTGGTTTGGCCAAGTTGGTTTTTTGGTTAATTTGAGGATTTCAATGGATAGTAGACGTGTAGAGGTTTCCGAAGTGGGGTGGCACGTCGAAATCCGTTGAAAAACGAGAAAGTTATGGCCGTTGGAAGTTGGACGTTAGAATTTGTAGTAAAAATCGAGTTTTGGGGTTTTAGGTTTATATGTTGTTACTTTAGTTAGAAAAACAAAATCCTTTAGAACTTATTAATGGTTTTCTAAGTGAATTGTCCTATTTGTTTAGGTTGTCGAACGTGTAATTCGGTTGGACGAAGTGAACGAGAACGTACCGAGACATCAGGTACGTGGTGGATGCATGTTTGTTGCCTTCGGGCCTACACCATAGAACGGTAGGAATTGGCTACTTGTTTGTTGTGTTTTGATTTGTGTCATGCATCGTGTGTCATGTATCATTGTTTTTTAACTACGAAACTACGTGTTTAGCATGTTTGAGTGGTGAGAATGAAATGTAAGATAAGAAAATTGATATGTAACTTGGTCTCGAGTAGAATAGCCTCATCGGGCAATTGGCTCGTTGGAGCACCCCGCGAGGGATTTTACTAGAGATGCTATGCTAATGTATGTAATGTGTCGTGAGTATGAATGCCGGACCTGTTCATGCTTGAAGGCACACTGAGGATTCTACGATCGATGAGAGGAGATTCGGTATGGCCGTCCCGGATTGTGTTAGGACACGTGCCTCCAATCTCGCTCCGTGGGTCAAGGCGTGGCCATCCTGGATTGTGTTGGGGCGTGTGCCTACTTGATTCACATGAAAGTGAAAGATAAATGCCACCAGAATGAAAAGAAAACAACAGAGTGTGTAGAAACTGCATGTTAGGATTGAGTTGAGCATCCAGTGTGTTACTGTGCCTTATTTCCCTACTTGCTAAGCGTTAGGCTTACTTTGGTGTTCTATGGTGTAGGTGACGACATTTACTCAGGTGAGATAACGGAGACAGCTCAGGACTAGGCAGGAGTCGGAGGAGTATGGGGTACGCCGGTGCGGGCTATTGTCGGGGCGTCACGACCACTTCCTCGGGTATTTTGTAGGAGTTTGATGTAGAATGTTTTTATAAGTATTTTGGAAAGGGATTTGCCTGGAGAAAAGTTAGAAAAATGAAGAGATTGGGTACATTGTATTGTGATTATTTTCTTAGCTATTTTGGACGTTTACGAGTCAGTTGTGTTGTTGGATAGTAGTTGTACGTATTTGGAATTTTAAACTAGTTTGATTTCCGGTTTTGGTTTCAGGTTTTGGTTTATAGAATTTTAGGCGTTATGCCACTCGTTTTGATTTTTAAATAAATAACGTCGGATTTAGTTTTTCTATTTTTCTTTATTACCGTTTTAAGTCGGTTTTTCAAAATTTTTACAAGATACGGAGTTAAGGGTGTCGGGATCATGTGGTAAAAATTTTAGAATTTTTGGAGGTGTTTGGCTCGATAAAAAATGAAGAAAAATGTAGAAAATTCAAAAAAAAAAGTCAAAAATGGATGTTTTTAGGCCGAAGGGACCCGAGAGGGCCCGATCGATCGGGCTGGGCGCACGATTGATCGGGCTGGCGCGCAAGGAGCGGGCGCAGCGGGCGCGCGGCGCCCAGCGCGCGCCCAACATATGTTTTTGTAAATTTTTTTTTTTAAATTCCTATTTCTACTATGTTTTGACCCGACCTTTTCCGACGTATTTTAAACGTATTTCACGCACGTATTTCACGCACGTTTTCCAACATTTTTTGAGGGTTCGAAAAACCTGAAAAATCGAGTCGAATAATTTATGAAAATTATTTTAAACGTCGTTTTAAACTCGGGATAGCTTATCAAAGTAGCGCACCGAGCCGGGTCGGGTTCGGGGGCATTACACAACCACCAGGAGGGACAAACCACTTAGCCCTGGACCACCGGAACACACGCGCTAGGGCACACCAGGAGAGACGAACCACTCAACCTTGGGCCCAAGGGGACCACGCAGTGGATTTATCAACCACCCGGAGGGACGAACCACTCAGCCCTGGGCCACCGGGACACAAGCGCTAGGGCACACCAGGAGGAACGAACCACTCAACCCTGGGCCCAAGGGGACCACGCAGTGGACTTCTCATACCGGGGGTAGCAACGAACAGACACTGGCCCGGTCGGGTGACTGGGTGAGCATGTCTCCGAGCCCATTCCGCCTATTCTCAAGGGGCGTACCCTACATTCCGCCTATTATAAGGGGGCGTACCCTACATTCCGCCTATTCTAAGGGAGCGTACCCTATCCAAACAAGTGTGGGGAGTACCACAACAACTGGGCAAAACCCCCTGATACTCTTAGCATATGGGCCCAGCTAAGAGTACCAGACGGTTACCGCCAGTATCAAACTCCAAATGGCACAGCCGAAAACCAATACATGAACAATATCAAATGCATGTATAAAACCATCTGCATGCCAAACATGATAAATCTCATGACAAATCCCAAATCCAGCCAGTCAGCAAAGGCAAGTAAAACATGGCATCTCAAATCCAATAGGCAGTATGAATCGGTTAAAAAGTATACTTGCCACTATATGCAAAATAATCATGCCAGTAAAAATGCCGACATCAATACTAGTGGTATCCAACCAAAAATAATATACGTACATGCATTGATAGATATAACGTAGTAAGCATAATAACCCATACCCCTGCGGCGAGTTCTCCTATCCTTGGTAAACCGTGGCTCCTCAGGAATTGCTTCCAAATCAGCAAAATCCTTCTGAATCTGAGAAATAACACAAGAAAAGAACCCCGTTAAGGTCCAATTAGGTTTAGAAACAATATGAACTACAAACCGGGGCAAAAACGGGCCCAAACGGCTCGGGTTGACTTTTGGTCAAAAAGTCAAAATCAGTTGACTTTGACTAACCGAACTAGTTTGGTTCGATTTGGGTCAGGTTAGGTCGGACCAGTTTGGGTTGAGTTAAACCCAAATTGGCCGGGTCGGGTTCGGATCGGGCTGGGTTGACCCAGCCTGTTAGGCTCGGGTTAGACCCAAAATGACCCAACTGGGCGCGGGTCGAACCTGGCCCAACAGGCTAATGGGTCCTAGCCTAGCCTAGCCCGGCCCGAACACGGGTTGGGCTTGGCCAATCATAGCCGGCCCAACTCGACCTTGGGCCTGAGTCAACTCGGCCCATTGCCCGAGTTGACTCAGCCCACAGCCAAGTTGACTCGGCCGGCGACAGCCGAATGCCGACGACATGACGGCAACACGCCGGCGACCCCTCGGAATAAAAAAAAACACATTTCCTAACTTGCTTTTCGCCAAAATTCGTTTCCAACACGTTTCTCGACCCTTTTTGGACCTTAACAAGATTCCTTGTGTTGTTTCTCAGATTCAGAGGATTTTGCTGATTTGGAAGCAATTCCTGAGGAACCACGGTTTACCAAAAGGGGATGATTATTAGAGGCTTAGGGGAAATTGAGAACGAGGAGGAATATGAGAATGTACCTATTGAAGAGGAGGATTCGATCGAGCAAGTCAATTGCGCACATGAGGGGTCTTTAAATATGGTTATTAGAAGATTATTGACAACTGAAATCAAGGAGAAAGCTTACCAACTTAGATGTTTGTTCTCACGTGTAATTGATGGGGAAGGTTCTATGAATGTTGCTTCTACATGATGGTGAAAATGTCAGGCCTTAAATCGATGAAACATCTAAAGTTAGATGAATTGAAATGGTTAGATGGGAAAGGAGAGATGTCATCTAATACAAGGATAGGGTGTAATGTGATTTGGCACCTATGACTACAAGCTATTTATTGCTTGAAAGAGCATGACAATATGAAAGGAGGGTTCATCAATTTCTAATTTTTCACTTTAGAGGCAAGCATGAGAAGTTAGTCTAACGTGATCAGAACAAGTTTATTAATTATCATTGGAGAAAGAGAAGCAAAAGAAGCCCTTATTTCTCACAAAGGGAGAATTGAAAGTCAGTTTTGATAGAGGAGAGGCCAATTGTATTATTGATTCTTAGAGAAGATTGTGAAGGGGGGAAAAAGTGCCTAAACCAACTAAAGAGCTATTAAAGGAGATCTCTATCTTGTTTTCTATAGAGATGCCAAAGAGAATACAATCTTTAAGAGGAATTGAACATTAAATTGACTTGATTTGGTGATTTACTTTACCTGATAGACGAACTTATAGAATGAAATTTGAGTAAGTGAAGAAATTGTAAAGGCAAGTGTACTGAGTTACTTGACAAATGACGCTATTGAATCCATGGCCACACTATTCATACCAAAGAATGATGGTCCTGCAAAGATGCATATAAATAGTAGAGCCATAAGTAAAATCAAGTATAGATATCAAATTCCAAGATTGGATGAATTGATTAAGGCTACCATATAGTCTATGGTTGACTTGATTGGTGACTATCATCTATTCTGAATGAAAAGAAGGGGATGATCTTGGTCATGTTAAATCGTACGTAATTGTGTAAAATTTTACATCCTCTAACCTTATGTTTAACTTGCCATAGCCTAACCTCATGTCAATATTGGAAAATCCTCTTGACTAAAGAAAAAGGTTGTCAATCCTTACTTATTCTTCTTAGTATCCAGTTCAATGTCGTAGTAGTTAATGCACATGAGGAGTGACTTGTCATTTAAAAAAAAAAAAAACTAGGACCCCATGGTGATGTGCTCAAGCATATAATTCCAAATCTTGCAGCTCCTTGAGTTGCTTTTTGGGCTCTTTTTCAATCTATGAGGTAAAATGGATATCTTTTTTGTTCCAGTATCAGTATCTCAAGACAGATACATGTACGTGGTCCTTGACTGCTGTTATAGGCACTATTACCTCATTGAATCTCTCATCCAGTATCAGATTGGTAACTCACTAGAAATTCGTGGGAGTCTCTCGAGAAGCACAACATGAATGCTTCTCTCTCCTTTTAAGAAGTGAAAGTCGCCCATTGCAATCGATGTTCATAACTATCCTTTTTGATGCAGTGAAGTAAAGTGACTCATTGAGCTTCAAAGGGTTACACTTTTCACTATAGATGTCAAAATCGTTATTATAATATGTCCAGATAAAACTAACGCAGAGGTTTACCTGTGATCGATTATTTTTTGGCAAAAAACAAAACAGACGTTTCGGGCCTCAATTTAAAAGTTGAAAGTTTATTCTAGAAATATCTTTTAGTTTAGATTTTAATTTTACAAATTATTATTTTTTATTCAATTTTCTAGTTTATAGGATATTTTATTTGGTTGTACCTATCGTATTCACGGATCATGGAATTATTCAAATGTTTTGGAATTTTCAATTTCTCTTGAATTGTGAAATCTTTCTTTTTTTTTTGCATCCCACTGTGTCACTATTTTAGAAGAGCTAATTCATCTCTAGGATAATAGAATAATTAAATGAATAACCACCAAATGATGAAATTACCCATAGAATAAGTTCTAACATTTGTATTAAACCCAACATACTTGCAAACAATATATAAATAAAAGAGTGAGTGGTACCTAAGTAAAGAACACAGTGGCGTGAGAGTTAAATGGTAGAAAAGTACCTTCCACTAGAGATGACTAGTGCCAGCCTGCTCAGTCCCCCTCCCCGCCTCGGTCCCGCGCCTCCCTACTGCTTGCCTGGCCCACCCCGCGCAACGGTCAATAGGACCGTTGCTGAAAGGAACGGCCCTCTTGATCGTTGCTGAAGCAACGTAAAGCGGAGTTTGCCCTCCACTCCCTCTTTCTCTATAAATACCTGACGTGCCATGAGATCTGTCCTCAAGATCACTAATCGAAAGTTTATCCAACCTATTTAACTTATTTTGTAGGGAAATGTTTTCAAGACGGCATTGAGAATACTCAAACATCTTGTGACAAAGACAAAACCAAAGACTTGTTCTAAAGTGGCAAACCAATGGAAGGGGCCATGGAGTAAATGCCTCTGACATGGTTGAGATCACTTAGAGGGCCGCTGTTTTACAACTTTTGTGAGGCATGAGGACCACCTTTTGGACATTCTTTTTTTATGTCTAAGTGATGGTATTTTAGCATTGGATCTTATATTCTTAACTCATTTTGGATCAAACGGTCAAATGTAATTTCCCACTTGGTTTATCTTAGTTGGTCGAGTATGATGAATATGTTGTTGTGTTCTTTTAAATTTAAACCTTGATGTTCTAGAGTGATAGAAGAGACATGTAGACATGTGATAGCTAGTAAGGATGCATTTTAGGTTTAGGAAATGTAAATGACACGAGGATGACAAAAAAAGTGTGACTTTTTCCATTAGGCCGAACACCTTTTTTGCGTACTTTTTGGATTACCTTTTTTTGTAAAAGCTCTTTAGAGTTGTAACCTTAATCTTCTCTAAGGGTAGCATATACACCACCCTTATGAGCTACTGTAATTCTAATTTTGAATGCAAAGAAATCGTTGATGAAGGTTCATCTTCAAGTTGCCGCCTCCAATCGGTGAGTAATATCCAATCGGTGAGTGTGTGATTAGGTTCCACTCTTTGTGAGTACAAGTGGATTTGATGTGCCATGAGATTGTGACAACCCCAATCCCGTCACGGCCGTCACGGACTTGCCGTGACATACATTTACCTTAACCCTCGCCCTTACGCATAAAATTTTCATTTTTCTCTTTAACACATCCAAGAACGGACTTAGACAATAGATCTTCCTCTATCGACATTTAGGGTATAACTTAAAACGTATTTAAAATGACTCGTCTAAGGTCAGAAAATATCACTTAAGGCTTGGGGCTTCAAAACATGAAGGATGGCATGCATAGGAAGTGCCCAAGCATTCGACATGCGCACCCCGTGCGCACCCTGCGCGCATGCCGCGAGCTTAGCGTGCTCCCGCAACGCATGCACCGTGCGCTCATTGGGCATCCATCGTGCGCCACCCGCGCGCCAATCGCACGCACTTCAATCCTTCCCAACTTTGATCAACACCAGATGAAACCAGTCGACACCTAGTATGGCTTAACAACTTCAAGGGTCGATACCCCTAGGTGGGATCGACACTTGAATCATCTCAGGTTGCAAGCATTCGCAGCTTCGGTCGACACCTGATGAAACTGGTCGACACTTAGTATGGCTTAACAGCTTCAAGGGTCGACATTCCTAGGCGGAGTCGACACTTGAATCATCTCGTGTTTGCAATCCTTCGCAACTTCGGTCGACACCTGATGAAATCGGTTGACACCTAGTAAGGCTTAACAACTTCAAGGGTTGATGCCCCTAGGTGGGGTCGACACTTGAATCATCTCGGGTTGCAATCCTTCGCAACTTTGGTCGACACCTGATAAAACCAATCGACACCTGACTACTAAAATTCCAAATCAAAGACTACATCATTTGACCCCAACAAATAGGACGGCATAGTGCCTAAACCCTGACCAACCAAAACCCCGTTTCCATACTAAATCTATCCCAAAACATCTCAAAGTATATGTGTGCAACAAAACGACTCTTACGTGTAAAAACGCCTACTATACGTCACCAACATAAAACTTACAGCGGAAATTCCATAAAGACTTTATAATGGTAAACCCATTCATAATCCATCTAAAACATCTATATCTCCAAGCTAATCGTTATTCAATCAAAATCATTATCCATCTAATCATACGTCTATCATATTCACATACATTTACCAAACGTCGCTCGGAGCACACCCACAAGTCAAATAAACCTGGCCAGCACAAAAATCCCGCCATGAGCACCATCCAGCAACCCGACTAATGCATCGTCATTAGATTTGAGGTCCTCACCTTCCAACTCGTCACCTACATCAAAAAGTTTAAACTGTAAGCCTAATGCTTAGTAAGAGGTGTAAATATATACAAATAAATGATCACGAATGCATGCGTCGTAAAAATCGTGTTTGTGTTCTTATATCATTTTCACTTGACATGGGTTAAGGGCACGAAGGGGAGTGGCAAGAGAATCGTAATTGTGGTTATGCGAACATTATCTTTGTCCAACACGTGGACGATCATGGTCCTTTCGGATAGTTCCCATAACGACTATTCCGGCCCACACAATAGCGTGATCCGTGAACCGGCCACGCAGTATCAACCCGGCCCCCACCAGCAAAAGGATCCAAGAGCCTTCCTGCCAGTCAGACCTCCACAAACGGAAGGATTCGTGAACTGTACGCGCAGTATCAGCCCGGCCCCCACCAACGGGAGGATTCGTGAGCTGTACTCGTGAATCTTGCAAACATAATCTTGGTCCTCCGAGAGGGACAATATCATATCATATCATGGCCAACTCACCCCGTCCCACGCTTAACCATTTACAGACTTTACATATTCTTATCTTGTTTGTTTAAATCATACTCGTAAAATATTTTCGTATGCTCTTTTAAAAATCATGATGCATATACATGAATGGCACATACGAACATCGTACTATCAAACTAACTCATCCATCATAACTTATATCGCAATCCAGATCTATTTATCATAACATAATACTCAACAAAATATAACCCATAGAACAATCATTATCCCAAAGTTCCTAGTACCCTTGTGATACATGGCCCTATTGGCCGAACGCCTATACACGCACTTACCAGGCTTCCTTAGCAAACTGTGCCTCCACTTTAACTCTTTTCCACCTAAGACATTTCACAATCATCGTTATTAGAATCAGCCCTAAATAATTGAATTTTAAAAACTAAACAAAACTCCTAGCTAAGGCAAATTCTTAGAAATCTCAAATTACCTCATTCGAGCATTTTACCGAGCACCTTGCGCTCACAAAATCTCTAACCTAGCATTAATTGTGTTTAACTCCCTCCAACCACCAAATTTACCTAATCATCAACCAACAATCATAACTTCATCATAAACAACCATAAATACGATAACCTAATCAATTTCCAACAAAACTTATAAATTTCAATAATCCTAATCGAAGCCCTAACGAATAACAACCCTAAAACAAAAACTAAATGTGCCTAACACTCGAAGCTTATCTAGAGCTTTGATCGTGGTAGGAAATGGAGGAAGAAAACTGATCGTTGGAGGTGGAATCGTTGGCCGGCGAAGAGGGAGTCGTCTGGTGAAGGAAATCGCAGAATGGGGAAACTCAGGGAGAAGGAATCGTGAAATGAGAAGAGGAAGAAGAAAGGTTAAGGGTTTTTATAAAACTTTAACTTCCAAATTACCATTTTGCCCCCCCACTTGATCCTTTACTTATTTCGTTATGTAACCTATCGATTTGGTTTCTCCGAAATTTCTTTATTCCACCAAATATTTCAATTAATTACTAGGGCTCTAACGAAACTTCCCGCTCATAAAATGACATTATATTTCACCGTTCCCCGTTTCTGAGCACATAATTACAAATCGTACACTTAGAATTTCTTGGTGTTACATCTTACCCTCATTAAACAAAATTTTGTCCTCAAAATTGATCATACAAATAGTTCTTGGTACTTATCCCTCATGTCTTGCTGATGTTCCCACGTGGCTTCCTCGACGTTGTGGTTTCTCCATAATATTTTCACTAGTGGGATCTCCTTGTTCTGTAACACCTTTACTGATGATTCGAGAATTTGTACCGGCTTCTCTTCATACGTCAAGGTCAGTTGAATCTTGATGTTTACCGCTTCTACTACATGGGTCGGGTCATGCATGCACTTCCTCAACATAGATACATGGAAGACATTGTGGATTCCGTCCATAGATGCAGGCAGTTGCAATCTATAAGCCGTATCTCAAATCCTTACCAAAATATGGAACGACCCAATGAATCGTGGATTTAGCTTTCCTTTCTTCCAAAACCGCATAACTCCCCTGAACGGTGAGATCCTTAAGAAAACCTCTTCTCCGACAGCAAACTCTAGATCTCTTCTTCTTTGATCTGCATAACTCTTTTGTCGGCTTTGTGCGGTCTCCATCCTTTGTCTAATAACAGCAATCTTCTCCGATATTTGTTGCAATATATCAGGACCTACTAGCTTCGTCTCTTCGACTTCGTTCCAGTACAAAGGTGATCTACACTTTTTGCCATACAACACCTCATATGGAGCCATACCAATAGTGAATTGGTAGCTGTTGTTATACGAGAACTCGCCTAATGGCAGATATCGACTCCATGAAGCCTGAAATTCTAGCACGAACGCTCTCAACATATCCTCCAATATTTGAATCGTCCGCTCAGACTGTTCATCTGTTTGAGGATGAAAAGCAGTGCTAAATGTCAGCTTCGTCCCCATCGAATCTTGCAGACTCTTCCAGAATCTTGAGGTAAACCTAGGATTCCGATCAGAGACAATAAATACTGGAATCCCATGTAACCTGATGATCTCCTAGACATACAACTCTGCAAACTGGTCCATCATGTAGATCATCTTCACAGGTAAGAAGTTGATCGACTTCGTCAATCGGTCCACTATAACCCATATACTATCATGGCATTTGGCTGTCTTCGGAAAGCTAAATTCAAAGTCCATAGCGATGTTCTCCCACTTCCATTCTAGGATCGGTAAAGGCTGAAGAGTACCTCCCGCCTTTGATGTTCTGCCTTGACCCGCTAGCACACCATACATGACTCAACGTACTTGGCAAAATCCCCTTTCAAATTTTGCCACAAATAATGTAGCTTCAAGTCTCAGTACATCTTAGTATTACCTGGATGCATTGAGAAAGAAGACGAGTGTGCTTCCGCCAAAATCAACTTCCCTAATTCCTCGTCTCTAGGGACGTAGCATCGGTCTCTGAATGTCAGAATATTGTCCTCCGAATAACTGAACTCAGAAGAGGAATCTACCAATTTGCTTAAAATGCCATTCTTCTCCTTTGAATCTTTTTGTTGAGCCTCCTTGATTTTATCCAAAATGGTCGGCCGAATGGTTAACTCCAAAAGTAAGGTTGATGGCTTTGAAACTATCTCCAATTCAAACTTCTGAACTTCAACCTTCAGAGGTAAAGACATGGCCGACACCGGGGTTTGCATCGTCGTTGACATTTGGCTCAATACGTCAGCTACAATATTTGCCTTACCAGGATGGTACTTAATTTCAAAATCGTAGTCCTTAACAAATTCTAGCCACTGTCTTTGCCTCATGTTCAATTATTTCTGAGTAAAGAGGTATTTGTGGCTCTTGTGGTCCGAAAACACCTTGCATTGCTGGCCATACAGGTAGTGCATCCATATTTTCAGTGCAAAAACCACCGCAGCTAAATCCAGATCGTGAGTGGGGTAGTTCTGCTCATAACTTTTTAGCTGCCTAGAAGCATACGCTACAACATTTTCCTCTTGCATTAACACAAAACCCAGCCTAATCTTGGATGCATCACAATATACACGAAATTTCTTTTCTTCCACTGGGAGTGTCAAAAGAGGAGCCGTTGTCAACTTCAGTTTCAACGTCTAAAAGCTCTTTTCACAAGCTTCTGACCATAAATATTTGATGTCTTTCTTTGTTAAACTCGTCAGAGGCTTGACTATCATCGAGAATCCCTTAATGAACTTCCTATAATAGCCTGCTGACCACAGAAAACTACGAATTTCACTGACATTTTTCGGTTGCGGCCAATCTTTTACAGCTTGTATTTTCACCAGATCAACGGAAATACCTTCAACAGAGATGACGTGACCCAGAAAGTTGACTATAACCAGCCAAAACTCGCACTTAGAGAACTTGGCCTACAACTGCTGTAGTTTCAAGGTCGCCAGAATAATCTTCAGGTGCTCTGCGTGCTTATCCTTAGTTCGAGAATAGACTAGAATGTCGTCTATAAATACAATCACGAACTTGTCCAAATACCCCCGAAACACCCGGTTAATCAAGTCCATAAAAGCTGCGGGAGCGTTCGTCAGTCAAAACGACATCACGAGAAATTTGTAATGCCCGTATCTGGTCTTAAATGCCGTTTTTGGTACATCCTCCTCCCTGACCTTCAATTGGTAGTAGCCTGAGCGTAAGTCAATCTTTGAAAATACCTTGGCCCTCTGAAGTTGGTCAAACAGATCGTCAATTCGAGGCAAGGGGTATTTATTCCTGATTGTCAGTTTGTTCAGCTCTCTGTAATCTATACACATTCGGAGGGACCCCATCCTTTTTCTTAACTGACAGAACAGACGCACCCCAGGGAGAACAGCTAGGGAGTACGAAACCCTTGTCCACTAACTCCTTCAATTGAGTCTTTAACTCCTTCAGTTTGACCGGTGCCATGCAGTAGGGATTCTTAGATACCGGTGAGGCTCCAGGGAAAGTATCAATGACAAATTCCATCTCTCGGTCTGGAGATAATCCCGGGAGGTCATCCAAAAATACTTCCGGGAACTCACAAACTATAGGAATATCTTGAAGTTTTAACTCGCCCTTCCCACGCACATCGATTACACTGGCCAGAAAACTCATACATCTATTCTTCAGAAACTGTTGGGCTTCCATCGAAGATATAATCGGCATCTTGCTTGCTTTCGGTATAGCTTGAAAGGAATACCGCTCTCTATTTTGGGGTCAGAATTCTACTAGTCCAGACCTACAACTTATAGTGGTGTAGTGTCTAAACAACCAATTCATCCCCAAGATGACTTCATACCCTTTCATACCGATTATAATCAACTCTGCATATAATTTCCTATCCCCTACCAATACGATATCACCCTTTACTACTTGGTCTGAAAGTAAAGAATCACCTGATTGTAACGACCCCGTTAAAGGCCGCGACATAAACATAAACATCCTTCGGATAAATACTGACTTGTTCTCTGTTTCTTCCTATCTACTTCATGTTATATCATTATATTTTTTAAAAAAAAAAAAATACAAAACTCCGAAACATTTCAGGATCAGACGAAACTGAACCCGTCATAAACTCGACTTCTTTAAACTATTGACATGCTAAGTCGCAGAATTATTTGACAATGTTCAGCCATTAACCACATAAGGAAATCGGGCTGGGATAAGGTGTCCTTAGATCACCCGACTCCATCGATCTTGGGTTGCATGGAGTTGCAGACTTTATCGGTAAGAAAGACACATCCACCGATCGTCACGTGCACTTCGCGTGACTCAATGGACATCACCCGGTAGAGGTCATCTACCGATGGGCACGTGCAATGCACGTAATCCATTGAACATCATCCAGTAATTATTTGAAATACACTACATCGCCCGGTCACTAGACGCCAAAACTACACTTACATCATCCGGTATTTGAAATACACTACATCGCCCGGTCACTAGACGCCAAAACTACACTTACATCATCCGGTATTTGAAATACACTACATCGCCCGGTCACTAGACGCCAAAACTACACTTACATCATCCGGTATTTGAAATACACTACATCGCCCGGTCACTAGACGCCAAAACTACACTTACATCATCCGGTATTTGAAATACACTACATCGCCCGGTCACTAGACGCCAAAACTACACTTACATCATCCGGTATTTGAAATACACTACATCGCCCGGTCACTAGACGCCAAAACTACACTTACATCATCCGGTATTTGAAATACACTACATCGCCCGGTCACTAGACGCCAAAACTACACTTACATCATCCGGTATTTGAAATACACTACATCGCCCGGTCACTAGACGCCAAAACTACACTTACATCATCCGGTATTTGAAATACACTACATCGCCCGGTCACTAGACGCCAAAACTACACTTACATCATCCGGTATTTGAAATACACTACATCGCCCGGTCACTAGACGCCAAAACTACACTTACATCATCCGGTATTTGAAATACACTACATCGCCCGGTCACTAGACGCCAAAACTACACTTACATCATCCGGTATTTGAAATACACTACATCGCCCGGTCACTAGACGCCAAAACTACACTTACATCATCCGGTATTTGAAATACACTACATCGCCCGGTCACTAGACGCCAAAACTACACTTACATCATCCGGTATTTGAAATACACTACATCGCCCGGTCACTAGACGCCAAAACTACACTTACATCATCCGGTATTTGAAATACACTACATCGCCCGGTCACTAGACGCCAAAACTACACTTACATCATCCGGTATTTGAAATACACTACATCGCCCGGTCACTAGACGCCAAAACTACACTTACATCATCCGGTATTTGAAATACACTACATCGCCCGGTCACTAGACGCCAAAACTACACTTACATCATCCGGTATTTGAAATACACTACATCGCCCGGTCACTAGACGCCAAAACTACACTTACATCATCCGGTATTTGAAATACACTACATCGCCCGGTCACTAGACGCCAAAACTACACTTACATCATCCGGTATTTGAAATACACTACATCGCCCGGTCACTAGACGCCAAAACTACACTTACATCATCCGGTATTTGAAATACACTACATCGCCCGGTCACTAGACGCCAAAACTACACTTACATCATCCGGTATTTGAAATACACTACATCGCCCGGTCACTAGACGCCAAAACTACACTTACATCATCCGGTATTTGAAATACACTACATCGCCCGGTCACTAGACGCCAAAACTACACTTACATCATCCGGTATTTGAAATACACTACATCGCCCGGTCACTAGACGCCAAAACTACACTTACATCATCCGGTATTTGAAATACACTACATCGCCCGGTCACTAGACGCCAAAACTACACTTACATCATCCGGTATTTGAAATACACTACATCGCCCGGTCACTAGACGCCAAAACTACACTTACATCATCCGGTATTTGAAATACACTACATCGCCCGGTCACTAGACGCCAAAACTACACTTACATCATCCGGTATTTGAAATACACTACATCGCCCGGTCACTAGACGCCAAAACTACACTTACATCATCCGGTATTTGAAATACACTACATCGCCCGGTCACTAGACGCCAAAACTACACTTACATCATCCGGTATTTGAAATACACTACATCGCCCGGTCACTAGACGCCAAAACTACACTTACATCATCCGGTATTTGAAATACACTACATCGCCCGGTCACTAGACGCCAAAACTACACTTACATCATCCGGTATTTGAAATACACTACATCGCCCGGTCACTAGACGCCAAAACTACACTTACATCATCCGGTATTTGAAATACACTACATCGCCCGGTCACTAGACGCCAAAACTACACTTATACACTACATCGCCCGGTCACTAGACGACAAACTACACTTACATCATCCGGTATTTGAAATACACTACATCGCCCTGTCACTAGATGACAAAACTACACTTACATCATCCGGTATTTGAAATACACTACATCGCCCGATCACTAGACGCCAAAACTACACTTACATCATCCGGTATTTGAAATACACTACATCGCCCGGTCACTAGACGCCAAAAGTACACTTACATCATCCAGTGAGTACAACTCTCGACATCATCCGGTGACGTCAGCCGGAAGGTTCAATCGATCAACCTCTACCATCCAACTCCTGCCAATGATGTCAGCCGGATGATACACTCATCCAGCTTCTACCATTCAACAGTAAAACACTATAATCATCAAACAACTTCAACCAACAAAAAATACCACGACTCACACAAATCTCAACTTGATAGACATAAACCTCAAACGAATAAAAATCATAGACTCTTTCAAGAATAAATAACCAGAAGACTCATATAAAAAAGGATATCCTAGGTTCTTACAATCATCCTTAAACTAAGAGGTTGAACCAGACAATTCCAAGTCCAAATAAAAACAAACCTGATCTTGTCCTACTTAGACATCAGTTTTCTCATAAGTTTTACTGACATAAAAGGAGCATAACCACGGGTCATAATCACCTGCCAGCCATAGACTTTTCCCCCCTGATTACCATCCTACAACCAGCCTTAGACATCATCATTGAATTTGGAATCCTCACCTGATATTTCGTCACCTACATCATAAGATTTAAACTATAAGCTTAATGCTTAGTAAGGAATGCAATACTAACATGTATACAAGAATGCATATTTGTAAGAAAAACCATGATCATCTTCGTTTCATGCTCTTTTCTTGTTCTTATTCGTATTCTTGTTCATCACTTTCATCATACCGATTAAGGGAGGATTTGTGCCGTAAAGGGGGGATGACAGTGCAAGTGTACATAGTCTCTTTCAGGCCGTATTCATGGTCCTTCTCTTTGGGCAGTGACATACGCCAAACTGCCCCCAACCCTCGCTTAATCCGGTTGCATAAGTTTCATATTCATTCTCATATCTTGTTCATGGGGAAAAACATGCTCATAAATCATTTTCATATGCTTGAGAAGTAAATCATGATGCATGACATAAATGTTCCTAAATCATCAGACTATGGAAAATATCATACTAGACAGTTAACTTCATAGACTCTATCAGAACATCACATAACATAGTTCTCAAACATCCGTAATCATCCAAGTACAAACCATCTTACTAACTTGAAACAAACATCAAACACATAACTAATTTAGTACCCTTAAGATGTAGGGCCCTAATGGCCAAAAATCTTAATACATTCACTTACCTGGCTTCCTTAGTAAATTCGTGCGCCTTTTCTTCAGACTTCTTCATCTAAAACATTTACATCGCAGTAGTTAAAACAAAATCCTAAAAGTCCTAATCACAAGTCATCCTAGGATCTAGTAGTTAAAGTCATTCCCGAATCCCTTAGTCTAGTTCTCTGTGTGCAGTCTGAAATCCAAAAACCGAAACAGCTAGGTTCAACTAACGATTGATAAGGGTCGGTTATAATAAATGTCCAGAATCGATTCGAAAATGACATTACTAAATCTAGATTATAAATGTTACTATTGTTACTCGGCCATTGGAGAAACCAAACTCCAACACAAAGCTGAAAAACAGAGCTTAACAACTAACTGACAACTACATTGTCTAACCCATACCTCGAGCGTAGAGTATCCGAGAAATAGCAAGGGAACTGGTCGTCGAAGGGAGGACTACTGGCAGGTAGAGAGCGAGAGCTCGGGAAAGAAAATCGCTGAAAGGAGAAAGTGTCGGCTACAGTGGCGTTGGTGAGGTTTAAAAATTTTCCATTTCCTTTATATAACGATCACAACCCACCCTTATTATAATTTTGCCACTCAACCTAGTTTAACACCACATGCAATTAATTAAGCTTTGGCATAAAATTCTAAACCGAAAATATCAAATAAACATGACCGTTAAAACGGTTAAGAAAATCACCTGATCAACATGTCGGGTGTTACATCCACCCCTCCTTAAACAAAATTTTCGTCCTCGAAAATATCTCAAACAAAGAGCTCCGGATATTTGTCCAGCATGTCTTGTTGTCGTTCCCATGTGGCTTCTTCAATACCATGATTCATCCATAAGACTTTCACTAGTTGAATTTCCTTATTCCTCAGAGTCTTAACTGCAGATTCTATAATCCTTACCGGCTTCTTTTTGTACATCAGTGTCAGCTCGATTTCGATTTTAGTTTGCTCAACAACATGTGTCAGATCACGTATGCATTTCCTTAACATTGACACAGGAAAGACAGTAAGTACCTTTTCCAGTGATGGAGGCAATTGCAGTTTGTAAGCTGTACTGCCAATCCTTGCTAAGACAGGGAATGGTCCAATAAATCACGGATTAAGTTTTTCCTTCTTACCAAATCTTAAAACTTCTTTAAAGGGTGAAACCTTTAAGAATACCTCATCCCCTATAGCAAATTCAAGATCTCTTCTTCTTTGGTCTGCATAACTCTTCTGTCGGCTTTGTACAGTCACCATTCTCCTCCTAATAATGGCAATCTTGTCTGACATCTGCTGTAAAATCTTGGGTCCTAGGAGTTTTGCTTCACCAACTTCATCCCAATACAAAGGTGACCTGCATTTCCTGCCATACAGTTCCTCATAAGGTGCCATACCGATAGTGGACTGGTAACTATTGTTGTAGAAGAATTCAATTAAGGGCAAATGTCGACTCCAAGATGTCTAGAAATCTAGTACACACGCCCTCAACATATCCTCAAGTGTCTGAATTGTCCTTTCTGATTGGCCATCTGTCTGAGGGTGAAATGCGGTGCTCAAGGTTAACTTTGTACCAAGTGTACCTTGAAGACCTCGCTAAAACCTTGAGGTGAACCTAGGATCACGATCAGAGACTATGGATATCGGAATCCCATGCAATCTAATGATTTCCTGAACATACAGATTAGCAAGTTGGTCCATCGTGTATGTTGTCTTTACAGGTAGGAAGTGAGCTGACTTCGTCAATCTGTCAACCACAACTCAGATGCTGTCATGACCTTTAGTTGTCTTAGGTAATCCAACAACAAAATCCATGGCAATGTTTTCCCATTTCCATTCAGGGATCGGTAAGGGTTGAAGGGTACCTCCAGAGCGTTGATGCTATGCCTTAACCTGTTGGCAAACCAAACATGACTCCACATACTTGGCAATATCCCTCTTCATATTTGGGCACCAATAATGTAGTTTCAAGTCCCGATACATCTTGGTGCTACCAGGATGTACAGAGAAAGAAGATGAGTGAGCCTCAGCCAAGATCAACTAACGCAACTTCTTATCACTTGGAATGTACCATCGATTCCTAAATTTCAAAATGCCATCCATGGAGAGACTGAACTCTGAAGAGGCATCCTTTAACATACTCATCATACTATTATTCCCCTTTGAATCCTTCTGTTGTGCCTCTTTGATCTTATCCAAAATAGTTGGTCTAATAGAAACCTCGGCAAGTAAGGCTGACAATTCCGAAACTATCTCTAACTCGAACTTCTGTACATTTGTCCTCAGAGGTATAGACATGGTGGATAACGCAGGCTGCATTGTTGTCGACATCCTGCTTAAAGCATCGGGTACAGCATTAGCCTTGCCCGGGTGGTACTTAATTTCAAAGTCATAATCCTTAACAAATTCCAACCAACGTCTTTGTCTCATGTTTAATTCCTTTTGGGTGAATAGGTACTTCAGGCTTTTATGGTCAGAAAATACCTCACACTGCTGACCATATAAATAGTGTCTCCAAATCTTTAATGCAAAAACAACTGTGGCTAGCTCTAAATCGTGAGCGGGGTAATTCTATTCATAACTCTTCAGCTGCCTAGAGGCATACGCCACAACCTTATCTTCTTGCATCAAAACACACCCCAGACCAACTTTGGATGCATCACAGTAAACACTAAACTTTCCTTCTTCGATTGGGAGAGTCAATAGTGGGGCTGTTGTCAACTTCAGCTTAAGTGTCTGGAAGCTATCTTCACAAGCTTCAGTCCAAGAGTACTTGGTGTCCTTCTTTGTTAAATTAGTTAAGGGCTTAGCTATCATAGAGAATCCCTTAATGAACTTCCTATAATAACCTGCCAGACCAAGGAAATTGCGGACTTCACTGGCATTCCTTGGGTGTGGCCAATCCTTAACTGCCTGAATTTAGGTTGGATCTACTTATATACCTTCAGCAGAGATGACAAGACCTAAGAAATTGACCTTATCCAACCAGAACTCACATTTAGACAGCTTGGCAAAGAGCTGCTGCTTATTTAATGTCGTCAAAACCACTCTTAAATGCTCTGCATGGTCAGCCTCAGTACGTGAGTATATTAGTATATCATCTATAAACACAATCACAAACTTGTCCAAATACTCACGAAACACACGATTCATCAAGTCCATAAAAGCTGCAGGCGCATTAGTCAGCCCAAACGACATCACAAGAAATTCATAGTGTCCGTAGCGGGTCCTGAAGGCTGTCTTTGGTATATCACTCTTCTTAACCTTCAGTTGATAGTAACCCGAGCGTAAGTCAATCTTTGAAAACACCCTAGCTCCTTGTAATTGGTCAAACTGATCATCAATTCGGGATAAAGGATATTTATTCTTAATTGTCAACTTGTTTAGCTCCCTGTAGTCAATGCACATTCTTAGAGAACCATCCTTCTTCTTAACGAATAAAACAGGTGCACCCCATGGAGAACTGCTAGGGCGTATAAATCCCTTGTCTATTAATTCCTGCAGTTGGACTTTTAATTCTTTCAACTCAACAGGTGCCATGCGGTAAGGGTTCTTAGACACAGGTAAAGCCTTAGGATAAGTATCTATTACAAACTCAATTTCTCTGTCGGGTGGTATTCTAGACAAGTCATCCAAAAATGTATCCGGAAACTCTCTGACTATGGGAATATCTTGTAGTTTTACCTTATTCTCCACTCGAACATCAATTACACAAGCTAGAAAACTCTCACAACCACTCTTTAGTAATCGTTGAGTCTCTATTGAGGAAATAATTGGAATTTTACTTAGTTTTGGGATAGCTTGGAAGGAATATCGATCACCATTCAGGGGTCGGATCTCAACTAATCCAGACCTACAACCTATCGTGGCAAAATGCCTGAATAACCAATCCATCCCTAGTATGACCTCATATCCTCTCATATCAATTACGATCAGTTCTACATATAGCTTCTTATCTCCTAAGGACATAACATCACCTTTCAATATATGCTCCGAATGTAGGGACTTCCCGGACGGTAACATGACACTAAATGACCTCTCAGCTGGCATGAGTTCTAGTTTATGCTCAAGTACAAACAGGATTGATACAAACGAGTGTGTAGCCCCTGTATCTATAAGTGTGTAAGCAGAAATACCACAAACCATAATGGTACCTGTTATGACTGTGTGCTGCTCGGCATCTTCATCCTCCATTAAAGCATAAACCCTTGGCGCTACCCTGACTCGATTCGGGTCTATGAGTCTCTGACCACGTGTCCAACCTTATCACATCTATAACAGCGGCAAGAATGTAACTTGCATTCGCCGGGGTGGTTCTTCTGACAGGTGGGGCATAGAGGAGCCAGTGGTCGCTTTCTTTTTCCTTGGTCATCATTTGGATTGAAGGGTCTCTTTATACCTTTCTGCTGTTGCTATGGCCCTCTGTTTGATTGTTGTGACGACCCCAACACGATCAGGGCCGCCACGGACTTGCCGTGACATAATCATTACCTAAGCCCTCGTATTTTCACTTAAACTTTTTCATTTTTACTTTAAACATTTCCCAAAACCCTTAAACAAACTAACTATAACGTAACCTTAACTTTAAACTCTCGTAACCACGTAAATTTTTCTTCTGCTCCCTATTCTTCCTTCATTCAACAATAAATTCATTCTCACACCCAAAACACAACCACTCCTTTCATTAATAAACACAACTCTAACTTAATCTAAACACTTCCAAATTTTACGAAAACGAACTGCATGGATCGCTCTAAAATAGAGCTTATCCTTACCTGTTAAGAATAACCCAAGCAGTTCCAGTATATTTCTAAAATAAAGACACCTAAACTCCTCCAAAGATAATCCAATCAAATCCCCAATCAAACGTGAATATAAACATTTAAACCCCTAAACTTCTCTTAAAACAAATTCATTAATCAATACATTCAAATTAACACTTAACTCCAAACCAATATCCACTATAAAACCATAAAAATGTCAAACTTCAATGTACACCCTAAAATCTTCCAAACAACTGGTAACCTTCTAACTCACATTCAATTACCACAAAACAACCCGGCGCACACCCATGTCACTGAACCATGCCAAAACACGCTCCGCCGCCACGAGCACCATCCGTCGACCACCTGTTCTTTGTCATCAAGGGAAACTCTCACCTGTCACCTACATCATGCAACATAAAACAGTAAGCCTAATGCTTAGTAAGGGGATGCACTATATGAATTTAAAACATTTTACCTAATGCAGTTTCTACAGTTTCATCGTACATAATCGTTTCGTTTCGTTTCATCGTCCATATTCATTTCGTTTCGTTTCGTTTCATCGTTCATATTCATTTCGTTTCGTTTCGTTTCATCGTTCATATTCATTTCATTTCGTTTCGTTTCATCGTTCATATTCATTTCGTTTAGTTCTGTGAGAAACATACACGTGAGAATCATACATCGTTCATTTCGTTTCTATCGTACATACATGTAATCCTCTACCAATGGAGGGCGGATTAGTTTCTCCATCTCTAGACGTTCCACATATAAATCTTTACCTGAAGGGTGAACCACTTCCTTCAGATATCATACATTTTCTGGACGTTCCACAATCTACATCTGAGGGGTGAACCACTTCCCTCAGACACTTTACATTTTCGTTTTACATCGTTGTCGTTTCTACGTTTAAATCATGAAATCATATGCTAAAACATTTTCGTACTTTTCCTAAAACATGATGCATGAGGACTTTACATATAACATATCATCAAGACATATCATCAAACAGTGCATAACATACTTAGACATGCTTTAATCACTAAAAACCTAACAAACAACTATTAACTAATAACCTGGGCTACCCGACACATTAAACCCACAGTCAGAAAATCATCATCAAAACAGAAAAATCTAACGTTGACACGATGTAGGGCCTTAAGGGCCGGAAGCCTAACATCCACTTACCTGGCGTCCTGTTTATGCCGAGCACCGTCCGTAAAGTCGTCTCCACCTAAAGCATTTCACAATTAAGAACATTAAAATCGATCCTAATTAAACTAATTTCAAACTTGAACTAATCTCCTAATTAAGGAAATTCTTTCCTAAAACTTCCAATTTCTCATTCGGGCATAACTAAACTCTCATTTTTGTGAAAACATCTTAAACTACTATTTCTAGCCTAATCCAATTAAAACCTAATCAAACGGCCACTAATTTGGGTTCGGTAAAAACCGACCTAAAACTTCGAACGCGCGTAACTTTTGCGTCGGTTATTGGAATCGAACGATTCCAGCAGCCACGTACTCCTCTAATAACCTATTTTAATCTACCAAAAGGAATTTTAAAACAAATGACCGGAACTAGGTCAATTTGGCAGAAACCCAAAACTGCCCTTTCTCAGAAATTTTCCCCTTTTTGATTTTTCATCAAATTCCATCAATTTCTTCACCAGTCAACCACATGTACACTCAATTAACAATATCTAACCTAAAATCGAAGCTACATTAAGCAAAACCCGAGTTGCCCTAATCGGGCATTCACTGAATTTCGCCCAAATCGGGCTCACCACTGCCAGTTGACCAAAGCCGGACCAAGGGTCTGCAAACCCACGCCGGAAGTTACCTAAAACGGCCGGCGATCGGAGCTCAATCGAGCTCACCACCCCCGGCCACCAACAGCACGAAAACAGGGCTCAAAAGGAGGCATACCGTTCGGTTTTGTGCGTGAGGAGGGACCGGAGCCTCACGTCGCCGTTGTCTGGCCTGAAAACGGCGAGAATCGCCGGCGGTGGCCGTCGGAAATCGTCGCCGTCTCCCTCGTCTCTCTCGGCGTCGGGCGGAAGCTCGAACAACAGAATGGCCTTCGGGCCATTCTGTTGTTTATGTTATTATTAATAATAATAATAATAATAATAATAATAATAATAATAATAATAAAACAATAATAAAACTAACCATTAATTAATCCTCATTTTACCGTGTTTCCGACCATTTCGAATTTCACTAAATCTCATTATTAAATTGTAACCCACGGCCTACTTTCACTGGAAGTGCCCGAACCTAAATGAGTTAACCAATTAGGTTAACCAAATTAATTCACGTTTCTTTTAAATTAATTAAAACAACTATTTATTAAATAATTACCTTATCATTTTATTTTTTTCTCAAAAATCTCGGGTGTTACATCATTCCCTCCTTAATTGGAATTTTGTCCCCAAAATTGCTGTTGGTCAACTTCTAATCACCCTTACTCACCTTGCCTAAGAAATAATGTCGTAACACTAGCCTCGACACTTCTATGATCTCTCTCACCCTTCGGGTCTTCATAGTTCTCTATATCTCCAAAGCTTTCAATCCATCTAACTTCGCACTTTGTAAGTCAATTACTCATACATCCATCGACTTCAACCTAACCCTTTGTCACCTAGACCCTCGAATTTTATTTAACTTAACTTCAACTCTAGTTTGTCCCTCAAGCTAAGTTCATTCAATTTCTAACTCTTCAAATTTCGTGACAACAATTCGTACTAAATCACTTCAAACCCTTAAAGCTTCTTCAAGTCTATAACACTAAGGACCTGATACTTGGATCTGTCATCCTAATCCTCTGTTTCGAACTCTTCTTTACACTACTATCTACTTTCCAAATTATCAATCTCATTTTCTATACCTACTTACCATGCCCAACTATAGCATTTTCTTAGCCACTCTAATGCCATTCCTGTATACAGAACTTTTGTTACTTAAATCTTTCTCTTTATGCTTTCAAGGTATCCTCTAAGTCTTTACTATTCTGTCCAATATGCTCGTTTTATACAACTCTTACCTCGGTCATCATCAATCACTAATGAATTCTTAAATCTAAACAAATTCGTTAAACCATTTACCCAACACCTTATGGGCACTTAAACAAGTCAACGTTACCTATGAGTCGGAACTTTCCTATACCTCTTGTTCTAACTTCACATTCAAGCTCGTTTGCACAGTCTTTGTGCAAATTTCTCTTCCTTTCATTCAATATGCTCCAAATTTCACAACCTCCACTACTTGACTCATAACTCAACCTTCCCTTTAATCTAGTTAATTTTTCTCACTTATCTCTATGACACTATTCGAAGCCCAAATATTTACCTAACCGGTCATTTTATCTTACATCACATAGTCTCTATTTTCCTCAAGTTGGGATCTTCTTCACACACTTAAGTTTATCTACCTTAACCTTAACTATTTACAAAATCATTGGCTTCGACTTCACTACATATGGGTCGAGCCTTCGAAATTCTTAATTTAATCTTATTCCTAATGTACTTGATAACTCACCAATCCCTTGATTTGCACGACTTTACATTCTAGCTTTAATTCAAATTTAAACACTTTGTTTAATTAACAATTGGCCTACACTTATTCTTGATATCCCATCAAGACTTCCTCGAAAGTTACTAACTAATCTACTATCCTATCATTCGTTATAGTCAAGCTCTAAATATTCTATTTGGCTTCATTATGACAATTTATCCAACGGTCCTCTTGTTAGCAAACTTGTTGTATGTATATTTACAACTCTAATCCAAATCTCTTAAAATTCTCAAACCTTGCCCTACTATTTTTCTAAAATTTAGAAGTATCTCTTCCTTAAGGTATGCCTTTCTAGTTCCTCGAGCACTGATGTTCCTACATCCACCTCGGAAGTAAGTCCTTGGGCTTGGGGTTCTTAGCTTCCACTATATCAACTATAGACTCGTCTCTTAATCCCGACACTCATAGTTCAAACCATCTGAAGTCTTTATCCTCACTACCATTTCTATAATTGGTACTCACTCTCGTCGATTCACCGTCCCTTCTAACATTACACGAGATACACTAAACCTGTAAACATGACTTCCACTCTAAGGTGCTAAGCTCTCCTTTGATTAGTTACACCCTTTAGGCGTTTCAAATTAATACCAAACCCTTACACTTTGCCTTATATCCCTAGGTGAAGCAACATCTAATTGCCTAACGCATCAACTATTTATCGGCACCCTTAACTTTACTAAGTCTTCTTTTCTATATAGGGTCGGTCATGATATTTTCGCGCATCAACAACTGTCCTTTATTGGTTAGTCCTTTAAGATGGTACCTATCTTCTAGAGAACGTCCAAATTATATAACTTTAGTATCATCCATCGTATAACCTTGATTCTTTATTGTCTCTAAATTTATTAACTTACCAACTCCGCCTCAATATCTTTGTTCTCTTTACTGAGATTTACTAAGTCAAATGCTCCCATTCGACAATTCACCTAAGCTAGACTTTTGGTTATTTCCTTCACTTAAATACTTAGGAGGTTCGTCAACTAAAGTCCAATTTATATTTATTCAACCGTTATATCTCTTAAGTTGTATCCCTCCAATGGTAATAAATTCTAGGTATGTACACATTCGCACAACTATCCCAGGTTATTCATTTCAATGCGTAACTTTCTCTAGTCACTATCCTCCTTATATCTAATATACAAAAGTTACGTTTTAAACCTCTACTCTCATTACACTTCTTCTCTGATGCTCCTTATCTTATTAATCATCACTATATGAATATACCTGGAATAACCGATGGTTGAGCGGCTCCCTCTTCTTCGATCAAAGTAGACATCCTCGGAGGACAACACGGTGGTATCTTATTCGGTCCTAGAAAATCTTTGGCCTTGTGCCCCACCTTGTCACACCGAAAACATCGACCGGAATGCAACTTGCACTCCCACCAGATGACACATCGCATAAGAAACCTTATCTACCTCCTTCACCTTAATAATGTCAAACAATCTTTCCGTTGTTCGAACCTACACCTCGGCCTATATCGGATCTACAGCACATCCATCAAATATCGGAGGTCGAACTGCCTAGTTCGTTCACTACCCTGGTTCCATAAAGTACTATTTTGTCTATTACCATTTCCATCTCGGTCGAGTAAGATCTCTATTTGTTCTGACCATTGCTGCACTATGTCCATAAGCTGACTAATGGATTTCTCCTCGAGTTTTCTAGGTGCTTTCGGCATTTTCTTGTTCCTAGACACATTAAGAAACACATACAAAATAAACAATTTAGAATCATACATAAACTTAAACACTTACAGTCGATGGAGAGTCCTCGTGCGGCGGTGTGTTTTTGGCAGACATATCACAGAACTCGCTTTTAAAACTCTGTCTCTCTGATACCATAACTGTGACGACCCCAACCCGATCAGGGCCGCCACGGACTTGCCGTGACATAATCATTACCTAAGCCCTCGTATTTTCACTTAAACTTTTTCATTTTTACTTTAAACATTTCCCAAAACCCTTAAACAAACTAACTATAACGTAACCTTAACTTTAAACTCTCGTAACCACGTAAATTTTTCTTCTGCTCCCTATTCTTCCTTCATTCAACAATAAATTCATTCTCACACCCAAAACACAACCACTCCTTTCATTAATAAACACAACTCTAACTTAATCTAAACACTTCCAAATTTTACGAAAACGAACTGCATGGATCGCTCTAAAAATCGAGCTTATCCTTACCTGTTAAGAATAACCCAAGCAGTTCCAATATATTTCTAAAATAAAGACACCTAAACTCCTCCAAAGATAATCCAATCAAATCCCCAATCAAACGTGAATATAAACATTTAAACCCCTAAACTTCTCTTAAAACAAATTCATTAATCAATACATTCAAATTAACACTTAACTCCAAACCAATATCCACTATAAAACCATAAAAATGTCAAACTTCAATGTACACCCTAAAATCTTCCAAACAACTGGTAACCTTCTAACTCACATTCAATTAACACAAAACAACCCGGCGCACACCCATGTCACTGAACCATGCCAAAACACGCTCCGCCGCCACGAGCACCATCCGTCGACCACCTGTTCTTTGTCATCAAGGGAAACTCTCACCTGTCACCTACATCATGCAACATAAACAGTAAGCCTAATGCTTAGTAAGGGGATGCACTATATGAATTTAAAACATTTTACCTAACATATGCAGTTTCTACAGTTTCATCGTACATAATCGTTTCGTTTCGTTTCATCATTCATATTCATTTCGTTTCGTTTTGTTTCATCGTTCATATTCATTTCGTTTAGTCCCGTGAGAAACATACACGTGAGAATCATCCATCGTTCATTTCGTTTCTATCGTACATACATGTAATCCTCTACCAATGGAGAGCGGATTAGTTTCTCCATCTCTAGACGTTCCACATATAAATCTTTACCTGAAGGGTGAACCACTTCCTTCAGATATCATACATTTTCTGGACGTTCCACAATCTACATCTGAGGGGTGAACCACTTCCCTCAGACACTTTACATTTTCGTTTTACATCGTTGTCGTTTCTACGTTTAAATCATGAAATCATTTGCTAAAACATTTTCGTACTTTTCCTAAAACATGATGCATGAGGACTTTACATATAACATATCATCAAGACATATCATCAAACAGTTCATAACATACTTAGACATGCTTTAATCACTAAAAACCTAACAAACAACTATTAACTAATAACCTGGGCTACCCGACACATTAAACCCACAGTCAGAAAATCATCAGCAAAACAGAAAAACCTAACGTTGACACGATGTAGGGCCTTAAGGGCCGGAAGCCTAACATCCACTTACCCGGCGTCCTGTTTATGCCGAGCACCGTCCGTAAAGTCGTCTCCACCTAAAGCATTTCACAATTAAGAACATTAAAATCGATCCTAATTAAACTAATTTCAAACTTGAACTAATCTCCTAATTAAGGAAATTCTTTCCTAAAACTTCCAATTTCTCATTCGGGCATAACTAAACTTTCATTTTTGTGAAAACATCTTAAACTACTATTTCTAGCCTAATCCAATTAAAACCTAATCAAACGGCCACTAATTTGGGTTCGGTAAAAACCGACCTAAAACTTCGAACGCGCGTAACTTTCGCGTCGGTTATCGGAATCGAACGATTCCAGCAGCCACGTACTCCACTAATAACCTATTTTAATCTGCCAAAAGGAATTTTAAAACAAATGACCGGAACTAGGTAAATTTGGCAGAAACCCGAAACTGCCCTTTCTCAGAAATTTTCCCCTTTTTGATTTTTCATCAAATTCCATCAATTTCTTCACCAATCAACCACATGTACACTCAATTAACAATATCTAACCTAAAATCGAAGCTACATTAAGCAAAACCCGAGTTGCCCTAATCGGGCATTCACTGAATTTCGCCCAAATCGGGCTCACCACTGCCAGTCGACCAAAGCCGGACCAAGGGTCGGCAAACCCACGCCGGAAGTGACCTAAAACAGCCGGCGATCGGAGCTCAATCGAGCTCACCACCCCCGGCCACCAACAGCACGAAAACAGGGCACAAAAGGAGGCATACCATTCGGTTTTGTGCACGAGGAGGGACCGGAGCCTCACGTCGCCGTTGTCTTGCCTGAAAACGGCGAGAATCGCCGGCGGTGGCCGTCGGAAATCGTCGCCGTCTCCCTCGTCTCTCTCGGCGTCGGGCGGAAGCTCGAACAACAGAATGGCCTTCGGGCCATTCTGTTGTTTATGTTATTATTAATAATAATAATAATAATAATAATAATAATAATAATAATAATAATAAAAAACAATAATAAAACTAACCATTAATTAATCCTCATTTTACCGTGTTTCCGACCATTTCGAATTTCACTAAATCTCATTATTAAATTGTAACCCACGGCCTACTTTCACTGGAAGTGCCCGAACCTAAATGAGTTAACCAATTAGGTTAACCAAATTTATTCACGTTTCTTTTAAATTAATTAAAACAACTATTTATTAAATAATTACCTTATCATTTTATTTTTCTCTCAAAAATCCCGGGCGTTACAATTGTGGTTGCCAACCTCTGCCTTGGCGCGGTGGTGGCTGAGTATCCTTGAAAAACTTCCTTGACACTTCACATTGTCCTCATACTGCCAACTCTACCTCCTCCAATTCCAAAGCCTTAGCAGCCACTTCGGAATAAGGTATGTTATGGATCCCTGCAGTCTTCACTCCCTGGAAGAGGCTCGGCTTCAGCCCGTGGACAAACTGGTGAATCTTGTCCTCCTCATCATCCACCAGACGGGGTGCAAACCGAGACAGTGCCTCAAACTTACAGATGTAATCAGCCACAGAACCGGTTTGACGTAGTTGCATGAATTCCATTTTCTTGCTGGCCCGAATGGCTCGGCTGAAGTACTTGTCAAAGAAGGCAGTCTTAAACATTTCCCAGCATAGCTCCTGCATTAGCGGTGCTCTGGATTGAGTTCCACCAATGCCTTGCATCAAGTTCCAGGTGAAAGACAGCACACGTTGTTGGTTTTCGAGGTCCCTACGCATGGCAGAATTCACTATTATTCATAATAATAGTGACACGCGTTACCCTGTGACTTGAAAACTATTTTAAAATCATCAAAAAACCATAAATTGGATCGTTAGTCTAAAAGAAATAATTTTTGAGAAATATGTAATTTTTCAAAATGTAAACAATTTACATTGAGAAAAATTATTAGAATTTAGATAAAAGAATATACCTTTATGGAGTAACGCTTTTACTCAGGTACTCCCGTCTGATCTTAACAGCTTTAACTCAGGATCAGGTATTTTTCCGAAGACTTTGATACCGTCGAGTCTTCTCTGAAGATCTTTACACTTAAATCTCCTGACGTGTGGGCGTCTCTCTTACAAGAACAATACACTCTTATATTTCTAGAGAGACGTGTTCTCAACACATGAGACGTCTCTTTTCGATCTTAGAAAACGTTTTTCTAAAATCGAATACGGAAAGGTCACACCTTTTCTCTCTAGGGATTTGTTTTTCAGTCGTTCGTTGTCATTCTTTTTGTTCGTTCTCCTGTCAAATCACATTTGACAATTTTTATAAATCTGTTTTAAAATTAATTTTTAGATTTATTTTAATAAAAACTAATTTTTTAAAAAATAAATCTTATCTAATCAAATCTAATTTGATTAGCAGTTGATTTATCTAATAAATCAAATTATCAATTAATCATATAATCTAAAAAACAGTTTTTAGAATATATTTATGAAAACTACTTTTCAAGATAATCTTATCTCATGAGATTCTTCAGATCTACTTTTAAATAGTAAACAAACTATAAGTCATTTGTAGATCAAATCTAATTTGATCAGATATTCCAGATCTACTTTTATTCAAATTTCAAAAATCTGATTTTATAGTCTGTTAAATAACTAACCTTTAATTTAAATTTGAAGATCAAATCTCATCAAATCTTATCTGATGAGATTTTATCTCATCTGATGAGATTCTTCAAATCTGATTCAAATCCCTTAAAAATATCTCATCTAATGAGATATTTTATTTTTGAATTCAAAATATAAAAACTATTTATATATTTTGAATAACAATATATTTATCAGAGTGCCTATAAATGATTAATCATAATTAATCATTTATATATTTATTCTTGTAACATGGAAATTAAATAGTGATATAAGATGACAGAGGGACCGATGGACCTATAGTTCTAAGCTCCAATAATATTTGTTAATTAATATAAACTCTTTATATTCAATAACACAATTATTAACTCTAGAGTAATTCCACTAAATACCTAGAGTTGCACTCTTAGAACTATAGAGTATATTTACTCAAAGTAATGTCCATTGATATAGTCATTACATATGTATTAATCCTCCATTAAGATTCGTAATAGAGCTAGGTATAAAATCCGTTAACCTCTCATATTACATCTTTATCCTTGACTACCATTAGTTCTTGATTGAATAATTAATTCATAACATTTATGAATTTACGCGCTAATTATTCAATCCTTGAACTAACAAACAAGGGAATCTTGTATTATGGATTTCATTGTATCAATGTTAGCATTCCCAGCTACTCATTTAATTTATTCCCAAAATACAAGGTTTATGTAATGTAACTCATACAAAACTGTACCGAGTAAATCAAAGAATAAATTATAATGAAATAGGAATCTACTAAATACAATGAATTAAGATCATACATATATGACCATCATTATGATAAAATTAATTGTTCTTCATTCAACGGATATTATAAGAACAATATAATTTCATCTGGTCCAGTCCTATATAATCATATTATATAAAATACAATCACTTTATGTCACTACATATATAGTCGGGATATGACTACACGTTCTCAACGAAGTGAACTGTATTTATGACTTTATTAATTTGAAGATCCTATACTTCAAATATAAGTCATGGACTATTGTGATTATTTCTTTTTAAATTTAATCCCACATATATCAACATATATGTAAATTTAAAATTGCACAAATAATCAAGGATTTTTCTTTGAATTTATAAAGCATATCGAATAATGCAAACATAAAAATTAATCATAAAATTTATTTATTAATTACAGCAATAAAAATGTTCATAACATTTGCTTGTTGGGCACATTATTCCCAACACACGTAACCTTATCTCCTTCCTCAACTTTTGCATACCTAAACATGTCCTCCATCTTCTGAATCCATTCCTCAGCATAAACAGGGTCTGAAACTCGACCATTAAATGTCGGGGGTCTAAGCCGGTGAAAACGCTCGCCACCATGATCTTGAGCTACATTTGAACTAGAATTCGCTTGTTCTTCTCTGGCAGTCATCAGCTGTTCGATCTGGCGAGATTGGCGCATGACCAACCCTGTCAACTGAGCAATGACATTGCTGTCCTCATTGGTCTCTCTTTGCTGACCTCTTACCATTTTGAGATTTCTAAACAAATATTCATAAATACATCTTAACTTAATGACATTTACTAAAATCATAAACACTTACAGTTGCCGGAGTGTACTCAGGTGGCAGTCAGTGCTGGAAGGCAGTCTACAGAATAGATTTTAGAACCCGGTTTTGCTTTGATACCATAATTGTAACGACCCCGTTAAAGGCCGCGACATAAACATAACCATCCTTCGGATAAATACTGACTTGTTCTCTGTTTCATCCTATCTACTTCATGTTATATCATTATATTTAAAAAAAAATAAAAAATACAAAACTCCGAAACATTTCAGGATCAGACGAAACTAAACCCTTCATAAACTCGACTTCTTCTTTAAACTATTGACATGCTAAGTCGCAGAATTATGCGACAATGTTCAGCCATTAACCACATAAGGAAATCGGGCTGGGATAAGGTGTCCTTAGATAACCCGACTCCATCGATCTCGGGTTGCATGGAGTTGCAGACTTTATCGGTAAGAAAGACACATCCACCGATCGTCACGTGCACTTCGCGTGACTCAATGGACATCACCCGGTAGAGGTCATCTACCGATGGGCACGTGCAATGCACGTAATCCATTGAACATCATCCGGTATTTGAAATACACTACATCGCCCCGTCATTAGATGCCAAAACTACACTTACATCATCCGGTATTTGAAATACACTACATCGCCCGATCACTAGACGCCAAAACTACACTTACATCATCCGGTGAGTACAACTCTCGACATCATCCGGTGACGTCAGCCGGAAGGTTCAATCGATCAACCTCTACCATCCAACTCCTACCAATGATGTCAGCCAGATGATACACTCATCCAGCTTCTACCATTCAGCAGTAAAACACTATAATCATCAAACAACTTCAACCAACAGAAAATACCACGACTCACACAAATCTCAACATGATAGACATAAACCTCAAACGAATAAATATCATAGACTCGTTCAGGAATACATAAGCGGAAGACTCATATAAAACAGGATATCCTAGGTTCTTACAATCATCCTCAAACTCAGAGGTTGAACCAGACAATTTCAAGTCAAAATAAAAACAAACCTGATCTTGTCCTACTTAGACATCAGTTTTCTCATAAGTCTTACTGACATAAATGGAGCATAACCACGGGTCATAATCACTTGCCAGCCATAGAATTTTCCCCCCCTGAGTACCATCCTACAACCAGCCTTAGACATCATCATTGAATTTGGAATCCTCACCTGATATTTCGTCACCTACATCATAAGGTTTAAACTATAAGCTTAATGCTTAGTAAGGAATGCAATACTAACATGTATACAAGAATGCATATTTGTAAGAAAAACCATGATCATGTTCGTTTCATGCTCTTTTCTTGTTCTTATTCGTATTCTTGTTCATCACTTTCATCATATGGATTAAGGGAGGATTTGTGCCGTAAAGGGGGGATGACAGTGCAAGTGTACATAGTCCTTTTCGAGCCGTATTCATGGTCCTTCTCTTTGAACAGTGACATACGCCAAACCGCCCCCAACCCTCGCTTAATCCGGTTGCATAAGTTTCATATTCATTCTCATATCTTGTTCATGGGGAAAAACATACTCATAAATCATTTTCATATGCTTGAGAAGTAAATCATGATGCATGACATAAATGTTCCTAAATCATCAAACTATGGAAAATATCATACTAGACAGTTAACTTCATAGACTCTATCAGAACATCACATAACATAGTTCTCAAACATCCGTAATCATCCAAGTACAAACCATCTTACTAACTTGAAACAAACATCAAACACATAACTAATTTAGTACCCTTAAGATGTAGGGCCCTAATGGCCGGAAATCTTAATACATTCACTTACCTGGCTTCCTTAGCAAATTCGTGCTCCTTTTCTTCAGATTTCTTCACCTAAAACATTTACATCGCAGTAGTTAAAACAAAATCC
The DNA here is from genome assembly GCA_022432975.1 of Begonia masoniana. NCBI lineage: Eukaryota > Viridiplantae > Streptophyta > Magnoliopsida > Cucurbitales > Begoniaceae > Begonia > Begonia masoniana. Next base: position 36,138,850 of record CM039502.1, read on the forward strand.
TAAAAGTCCTAATCACAAGTCATCCTAGAATCTAGTAGTTAAAGTCATTCCCGAATCCCTTAGTCTAGTTCTCTTTGTGCAGTCTGAAATCCAAAAACCGAAACAGCTAGGTTTAACTAACGACGGTTATAATAAATGTCCATAATTGATTTGGAAATGACATTACTAAATCCAGCTTATAAATGTTACTATTGTTACTCGGCCATTGGAGAAACCAAACTCCAACACAAAGCTGAAAAATAAAGCTTAACAACTAACTGACAACTACATTGTCTAACCCATACCTCGAGCGTAGAGTATCCGAGAAATAGCAAGGGAACTGGTCGTCGAAGGGAGGACTACTGGCAGGCAGAGAGCGAGAGCTCGGGAAAGAAAATTGCTAAAAGGAGAAAGTGTCGGCTACAGTGGCGTTGGTGAGGTTTAAAAATTTTCCATTTCTTTTATATAACGATCACAACCCACCCTTATTACAATTTTACCACTCAACCTAGTTTAACACCACATGCAATTAATTAAGCTTTGACATAAAATTCCAAACCGAAAATATCAAATAAACATGACCGTTAAAACGGTTAAGAAAATCACCTGATCAACATGTCGGGTGTTACATCCACCCCTCCTTAAACAAAATTTTCGTCCTCAAAAATTGCTCAAACAAAGAGCTCCGGATATTTGTCCAGCATGTCTTGTTGTCGTTCTCATGTGGCTTCTTCAATACCATGATTCATCCATAAGACTTTCACTAGTTGAATTTCCTTATTCCTCAGAGTCTTAACTGCAGATTCTATAATCCTTACCGGCTTCTCTTCGTACATCAGTGTCTGCTCGATTTCGATTTCAGTTTGCTCAACAACATGTGTCGGATCACGTATGCATTTCCTTAACATTGACACATGAAAGACATTAAGTACCTTTTCCAGTGATGGAGGTAATTGCAGTTTGTAAGCTGTACTGCCAATCCTTGCTAAGACAGGGAATGGTCCAATAAATCACAGATTAAGCTTTTCCTTCTTACCAAATCTTAAAACACCTTTAAAGGGTGAAACCTTTAAGAATACCTCATCCCCTACAGCAAATTCAAGATCTCTTCTTCTTTGGTCTGCATAACTCTTCTGTCGGCTTTGTGCAGTCACCATTCTCCTCCTAATAATGCTAATCTTGTCTGACATCTGCTGTAAAATCTCGGGGTCCTAGGAGTTTTGCTTCACCAACTTCATCCCAATACAAAGGTCACCTGCATTTCCTGCCATACACTGCCTCATAAGGTGCCATACCAATAGTGGACTGGTAACTATTGTTGTATGAGAATTCAATTAAGCGCAAATGTCGACTACAAGATGTCTGGAAATCTAGTACACACGCCCTCAACATATCCTCAAGTGTCTGATTGTCCTTTATGATTGGCCATCTGTCTGAGGGTGAAATGCGGTGCTCAAGGTTAACTTTGTACCAAGTGTACCTTGAAGACCTCGCCAAAACCTTGAGGTGAACCTAGGATCACGATCAGAGACTATGGATATCGGAATCCCATGCAATCTAATGATTTCCTGAACATACATATTAGCAAGGTTGTCCATCGTGTATGTTGTCTTTACAGGTAGGAAGTGAGCTGACTTCGTCAAACTGTCAACCATAACCCAGATGCTGTCATGACCTTTAGTTGTCTTAGGTAATCTAACAACAAAATCTATGGCAATGTTTTCCCATTTCCATTCAGGGATCGGTAAGGGTTGAAGGGTACCTCCAGGGCGTTGATGCTCTGCCTTAACCTGTTGGCAAACCAAACATGACTCCACATACTTGGCGATATCCCTCTTCATATTTGGCCACCAATAATGTAGCTTCAAGTCCCGATACATCTTGGAGCTACCAAGATGTACAGAGAAAGAAGATGAGTGAGCCTCAGCCAAGATCAACTCACGCAACTCCTTATCACTTGGAATGTACCATCGATTCCTAAATTTCAAAATGCCATCCATGGAGAGACTGAACTCTGAAGAGGCATCACTTACTCATCATACTATTATTCCCCTTTGAATCCTTCTGTTGTGTCTCTTTGATCTTATCCAAAATAGTTGGTCTAATAGAAACCTCGGCAAGTAAGGCTGACAATTCCGAAACTATCTCCAACTCAAACTTCTGTACATTTTTCCTCAGAGGTATAGACATGGTGGATAACGTAGGATGCATTGTTATCGACATCCTGCTTAAAGCATCGGCTACAGCATTAGCCTTGCCCGGGTGGTACTTAATTTCAAAGTCATAATCCTTAACAAATTCCAACTAACGTCTTTGTCTCATGTTTAATTCCTTTTGGGTGAATAGGTACTTCAGGCTTTTATGGTCAGAAAACACCTCACACTGCTGACTATATAAATAGTGTCTCCAAATCTTTAATGCAAAAACAACTGCGGCTAGCTCTAAATCGTGAGTGGGGTAATTCTGTTCATAACTCTTCAGCTGCCTAGAGGCATACGCCACAACCTTACCTTCTTGCATCAAAACACACCCCAGACCAACTTTGGATGCATCACAGTAAACATTAAACTTTCCTTCTTCAATTGGGAGAGTCAATAGTGGGGCTGTTGTCAACTTCAGCTTAAGTGTCTGGAAGCTATCTTCATAAGTTTCAGTCCAAGAGTACTTGGTGTCCTTCTTTGTTAAATTAGTTAAGGGCTTAGCTATCATAGAGAATCCCTTAATGAACTTCCTATAATAACCTGCCAGACCAAGGAAACTACAGACTTCACTTGCATTCCTTGGCTGTGGCCAATCCTTAACTGCCTGAATTTTGGTTGGATCTACTGATATACCTTCAGCAGAGATGACATGGCCTAAGAAATTGACCTTATCCAACCAGAACTCACATTTATCATTTCACCATTCCCCGTTTCCGAACACATAATTATAAATCGAACACTTAGAATTTCTGGGTGTTACAGAGAGCCACTTTCGAAATCTCGATGCCAAAGGTACTCTAACTTGTTTGTTCATGTTATATGTTCTTCTTTTTTATTATGGATGATAAAGCACAAATCAAAGACAAAATGGAGACAAGCTTTGGGAACCAAAGAACAACCAGTTTGTAACTCACTTGAGGAGATCAATTTCGACCACTTCCTCCTTGAGGGCTTAAAGATCAATGAGGCTCAAGGCTTGGAGAATCCATACCACCTTGCTAAAATAAGAACATGCCTTTACCACTCCAAGTTGAAGAAGGAATTTGTCTTCCTTAAATCAAATTAATGTAACTTTAGTTTATTCTTTTTATTCTAGACTTTTAGTGTGTTTTATCATTTGCTTTGTTTGTTTTGTAAACCCAAACCAAATGACCAGCAAAGGGAGGGTTGAGGGCTGATTTTTGGTGGAAGAAGGACCACCTTGAAAAGGACATTTAGAGAGAGAAAGAGCATTGCCAAAAATGGAAAAATAGCTCTTGTACTTGGCCATGTGGTTGGCCAAATGCGTCATCTTTTGGCCTCCATCTTTCAACCATGATTTGTAGCCTTAATTTGCTTAATGGAGGAGGTATTTAAACCATCCTTAACACTCCTTTAGCTTAGCTTTTGTTGAATGACAAATATGAGGTATTGCTCTGAGTTCCTCCTTTCAATCGGTGAGTAATATCTGAGAGTGAGAGTTGAGTGATTGTTTCCGTTTCCACTTTGTTGTGAGCTAAGGTGGTTTCTTATTATTGTAACCTTCTTTATCTCCTTCTTAGGAGTGAAAAATATTGATCAAGGTTGTACAAATGTCTCATCCAAGCTTGTTGGAGTGCTCTTCTTCAAAGAAGAAACCAAATCCGAGAAGGTGCTGTTTATCACCTTTCTCAACTAGCAATGCTATTTCTTCCATATTTTTTCCATCCCAATGATTCATCCTCTCATTTTTACACAAAACACCCTCACATCCACAGATTTAATTTGCCACAAATTTTGCGTCATTTCGTTTTCAGACAAAAGAGTTACACCCCTCCAAAGTTGGTGTTTTGTTCTCGGCCGGATCAGTAAACTAAGCTCCGACAACCTTTGGTATTTCGACCATATCTTTTTATTCACAGCGATTTAACTTCTAAAATTTTGAGGGTATCTTGTGCACATCCCCGGTAATTCTATTTAAAATTTAAAGTTATTTAGAGTAGTATTGAGAATGTTGTGCCTTTGGGAAGTTGAGTCATTCTCGGCCACTAGTAGATTTCAGCCGAGGAGTTTTTCTTTTTTTGTTTCGTGCATAACTTTTTATCTACATCGAATTAGGTTCTGATTTTAGGAGCATTTCATAAATATTCTTAGCAAGACACTGTTAAAATTTCAGAACATTTGGATTTAAACTTAAAAAGTTATACTTTCTGGAAGTTAGGGTATTTTTTAGACCAAAACTATTATTTTATCAAGTAGAATTTTTTTTGCTATTGTGCTTCTATTATTGCCCCCAAGTTTGAAGCATATAAGGATTCCAATATTATTATTTCCTTCTCCATACTCTCCATTTGAGGTGGAATTTACTGTAACGCCCCCGAACCCACCCTGGCTCGGTGCGCTACTTGGCTCACTCTAACCCCGATAATTTAAAAAAAAATCGGACACAGCGGAATTTAAAGCTAACTCTCTTATGTCATACCTAATTGCCTAGACTCACTAATTTCGCTTAATCCTAACTGTTAAACACCATGGCGTCCTTCCCGAAAATTTCGACAAAGTAACACCTGAAAATGGCGCCTCCAAAATGCTAGATACCTGCAAATGAATAAATCCTAAACCAGATCAAGAATATACTTACTCAACTCTCTACTCAACTATCCAGCATACGAAATTTCCAAATAGTAATAAAGAGAGAAACTATAATACTAACATCTCTAAATGAAGAAAGTCCACAGTATAGGGTGACATATCACCTTAACTTAATTATAACTTTCCAAGCATCAACCAAACATGAACCAAAAAGAGTTATGCATTCCCATCATTTCCACAAACAGACATCTACAATAATCTACCAAAATACAAAGCCCCACATTTCTCGAAGACCATAGTCGAGGCGCCTCGACAACTGCCCGCACCGGCGTGCCCCGTGTGCCACCGACTGCAGCCTAATCCTGGCTCCATCATCTAGCCCACCTGTAACACGTCACCACCTACACCATAGAACACAAAACTAAGCCTAATGCTTAGTAAGTGGGGAAATAATGCACAGCACATCAACACATGCTCGACTCAACCCTAACATGCAGTTTCTACACACTCTGTTGTTTTCTTTTCATTCAGGTTGCATTTATCTTTCACTTTCATGTGAATCAAGTAGGCACACGCCCCAACACAGTCCAGGACGGCCACGCCTTGGCCCACGGAGCAAGACCGGAGGCACACGTCCTAACACAGTCTGGGACGGCCAACTGAATCTCCCCCAATCGATCGTAGAATCCTCATTGTGCCTTCAAGCACGAACAGGTCGAGGCATTCATACTCACGACACATTACGTACATTAGCATAGTATCGAGTAAAATCCCTCGCGGGGTGCTCAACGAGCCACTTGCCCGACGAGGCTATTCTACCGAGACCAAGTTGCATATCAATTCTTATCTTGCATTTCATCCTCACCCCTCAAACATGCAAAACACGTGGTTTCGTAGTTTAGAAAACAATGATGCATGACACACGATGCATGACACGAATTTAAAACATAGCAAACAAACAAACAATCCCTACCGTTCTATGGTGGAGGCCCGAAGGCAACAAAACATGCATCCACTACTTACCTGACGTCCTATCTCGCTGAGGATACTCGGTTACCTGTCCACCTACGGCTCGACCTACGACAAATATTCAAAATTCATTGAAATCAAGGTTACAATCACCAATTACTCTCAAACTACTATTTCTAGCCTAATCCAACTAAAACCTAACTAAACGGGCCACTAATTTGGGTTCGGTAAAAATCGACCCGAACTTCAAACGCGCGTAACTTTTGCGTCAGTTATCAGAATCGCACAATTCCAGCGGCCAAAAGGAAATTTAAAACAAACGGTCGCAGCTAGGTCAAAAATGGCAAAACCCGAATCTGCCCTAAACAAGGAATTTCACCACTATCGATTTTCCATCAATTTCCACCAAATTCCTCACCAATCGACCACCCACGCCTTCAATTAGCATAATCTAACCAAAATCCCGAGGCTACACACACAAAAACCGAAACACCCAATTTTGGAGTTCACTGTTTTTCGCTCAAATTGAGCTCCTCACAGCTCGGCGACCATTGCTGGTCCAAGGGTCGGCAAACCCATGCCGAGAACACCCAAAATCGACTGGTGATCGGAGCCAAAACAAGCTCGTTACTCACAGCCTCAAACGAACCAAAAACAGGGTGAAAACCGAACCTTAGCAGGCGGTTCGTGTGTGGAGAGAGCCGAACCCTGCTCTTTGCCGTCGTCTGGCCGGAGAACGTCGGAAAACGTGATGAACCGGCCGTCGATCGTCGCTCGCCTCTCCCTCGTCTCTGTTCGGGTCTTGGTGCTCGAGCGACAGAATGGCTTCGGCCATTCTGTTGTTTATTTTTATTTTTAATTAATAATAATAATAATAATAATATTATTATTATTATTATTATTATTATTATTATTGTTATTATTATTATTATTATTAATAAAACTAACATTACCATTCTACCCTTCCAAAAATTCCGTTAAATCTCGTTCTTAAATTATAAACTTTCGACAATTGACCCTCACCCCGTACCCGGCTTAATTTCTCCACTGGGAATACCCGAACATAAATTAATAAACCATTTAAGTCACTTTTAATTACTTTCCTTTCTTTTTGCTATTTCTTTTAAATTAATTAAAACAACTAATTTATGAAACAACCACCTTATCATTTTATTTTCTCTCCAATTCTTCCTTTCTAATTTATATAATTCTAATGAGGAAAAATTCTCGGGTGTTGCATTTATAGCAAGGAAATAAGGAACTCTTGTGGAGCAAGTTGGAAGAGTTTTCTCCATAAAGAAAAACAAAGATCGAGAAGTGCAGCAGTATTCTTGGCAAAAACTGTTTTGCAAACCAAGAGCATTTTGCGTTTCAACTTCCATTCTCCATTTTGTGGAACATCAATATCTCTCATTTCCTTCAAATTTTTCCACTAGACTTTCTCTCAATCTTTCAATCTCTTATTCATTTCTAAATTTCTAATGCGAAATCATTCTCTCTTGTTCTTTCTAATTTTAAACTCTTTTCATTTATTCAACAAAGTATACATTACAATTTATTTATTTAATTCATTTTTTAATTTTATGTATATGATGAATTAACAATTTTGTTGTGATTTTTGTAGATTTCGTATAGGTGGAGGTGATTACAAATTTACACCATATACAAACTATTGTTGACTAATTGTTTTGTGGTATCAATCTATTTTTTTAATTTATTTGAAATATTCAATTTTTATAATTATGGATCCACGTAATTTTATTGTTGAAAATATTGATGATGATATTGAGAAAATCAATGAACATAATCTTGCATTTTCAATAGAACAATCATCCACGCAAACATCCATAACTTCACCTAAAGAATAAAAGAAACAAAACATCTAATATATGGAAGTATTTTGAAATGAAAGAAGTTAAAATTTGTGAAAAAATAAAAATTAGAGCACAATATAAATATTGTATTAAAAATTATTTATGTTTCTGGTAGTTCTACTAGCACAATTGGTAGGCATTATTAAAAATGTCACTTAAATGAGCAACTAAGAGACCCTACACAAAGACTATTAGAATGAGATAATGAATAACAAAACTTGTAACACAATCTGAATTACCTTTATCTTTCACAGATAATGAGTTATTTGAAAAATTTATAAAAGAGTATGTTACTTCTAATTTTAAACGTGTCCCTAGAAGTACAACAAGAAATGATATTATTAAAATATTTCATGATATAAAAAATGAACTAACTACATTTTTAGCAAATACTCCGTCAAAGTCTATTTAGATTACCTCTGATTTATGGAGTGAACGTAATGTTATAGAGTATGTTGTTGTAATTTCTCATTTTGTTAACGAATCTTGATAATTAAATAAAAGAATTTATGATTTCGTAATTGTGAATGTCCCCATAACAACACAAGACTATTAGAATGAGATAATGAATAACAAAACTTGTAACACAATCTGAATTACCTTTATCTTTCACAGATAATGAGTTATTTGAAAAATTTATAAAAGAGTATGTTACTTCTAATTTTAAACGTGTCCCTAGAAGTACAACAAGAAATGATATTATTAAAATATTTCATGATATAAAAAATGAACTAACTACATTTTTAGCAAATACTCCGTCAAAGTCTATTTAGATTACCTCTGATTTATGGAGTGAACGTAATGTTATAGAGTATGTTGTTGTAATTTCTCATTTTGTTAACGAATCTTGACTAATTAAATAAAAGAATTTATGATTTCGTAATTGTGAATGTCCCCATAACAACATTATTATTTATAGATATATTGTGGCAATATTACAAAAATTTCTATTAAAGATAGAATATTTAGTATTACTCTCAATAATGTTAGTGCTAACGATGTTGTTATTTCTTATTTTAAAAATGATTTTCAATTAGATCTTACTCATGATTCTCTTTTCCATATGAGATGTGTATGTCATATGTTGAACTTAATTGTTAAAAATGATATGACATATATTTTACCTCATATTAAATTAATTATATCCGTAATTTCTTATATTATTGGATATAATTCATGACAGCAAGAGTATAAAGAATTTTGTAAAGTTGCTCAACTTAAACCAAAGAAATTAAAAATCGATGTAGATAATAGGTTAAATTCTACTTATTTAATGTTGAAAAATGCTCGGTTATATTGGCAAGTTATTTGTGCTTTTATTAATGATAAAACACAAAGTATTAATCTTGATAAATCTAGTTTTGATGCAGCTAATACATTTTTTTATTTTTAAAAACTATTTTATGATACTACAAATGAATGTTCTAGAATTTATTATTTCACTCCTCATCTTTCTCTTCCAATTTTTGTAAATTTAACAAGTAATTTTATACAATATCGACAAATAGATGAATTTCGTGATATACTTAATAAAATAGAAATAAAATTTAAAAAATATTGGCTTGACATTCTTCTTATTTTTTGCTATGCATGCATAATGGATTCTAAGTATAAATTAAAAGAAGTATGTCTCATGATTAATAGAATTTTTAGTAATTTATATACTACTACATTAATTTGTTTAGGCTTGGCAGGCTCGATTAGCCGAGCCTTTCTAGGCTCCGCGTAGCTTGTTAGGCTCGGCTCGGTTCGACTGGCTCATTTAACATCTCTAAAGCCGAGGCTCAAGACTAAAATTACAGTCCACGCTTCTACTAAAACTGTTTTTAAGGCGTAGTAGATTTAATATCATTTTTTTTAATTTTCTGAAAAGTGTTATGAAAATCCTTTTATGAGTGAGTTACGAACTCATTCGTGAAAGGAGTTTCTACAGAATTATTAAGAGAGTTCGATGAGCCTTTTCAGAAGTTTTTAAGAGAAAAATCCAACTGTTTTCCGCATTAATTTAGAGAAGTGTTATATCTAAAATTAAATAGGTCGACTCGTGTTGAAAACAAGATATATCATATATTGATTGTGATCTCACTTTGTTCATCACACTCACACGTATTTATCCGAGTTGAGTAAGAATGATGAAGAAAATCGAAAGTTTCAAAAATTGAAAAGATGGTTCTCAAAACTCTGGGATTTTGTACTTGTCTAAATGTTGTTACAAAGGTATAATATTTGAACTTTTAGATTAGATATGAAATAACTACGATTTATTTATGATCATGACTAATTGTTTTTCATGATATAGAGATAGCAAACGTCACCAATGTTGTGACTTGAAAATTTCCACCTTGCGAGAAAACTCGGAAAACAACGCTTAACAATTTCAATTTTTGAAATTTATGTTGTCCATGTTTTTCATTTTTGTGCGGAGATTCAGAAATTTTTAAAACAGCATTTTCACAATTGTTTTTTTCCTATATTTTTTATCAGTTCCAAACAAACTAACTCCCTAAACACAACCTATAAAAGCAAATATGCATTTATTGGAGAATCCCGAGTGTTACAAGAAGTCCACTTTTCATGACTACCACCGCATGAAGAAGAGAGAGACTTTTCATAACAACCACCGCATGAGAGAGAGAGAGAGAGAGAGAGAGAGAGAGAGATAGACAAGACAAGCCTACCATCTGAAGCTTCTATTGGCCTTGTTAGGACCATACAAGCGAAAGAGAGTAAAAGCAGAGATAGAAGAAAGCACCACCATGCTCAAGCTAACCAAGACTGCACTTGCTATTCCTTCCCCTACTTGGTTGCAGAATTTCTCATACATTCCACATATTTTCATCCACTGCAGCTCTGCCTGCCCCACCTTTGCAATCACAGCCGATTGAGCAGCTGCCGCCACAGCCGCCACCATCATGTACGCCATCATCTGCAAACCACACCAATTTATCCCGACTACTTCTTGGTTCCATAACTTAGATAAGGATTTTCAACATAGCAGGACCACATTTCTCTGCAAATTATCTATAAACATGCCCATCTTTGAATGTTTAAGAATTTAGATTACAGATGAAATGTGTACATAATAACCAGATTGGATACTCTTGAAGCTCATACACAAATAATTTGTACTTGACAATCATTACCATTTCAATTCCCAGCTCTTAAATCTCAAAATTCGAGGCAGCATTTGTTTTCATTAGCCAAAAAGTGACATGAATCCGTGCAATAATGTACCTGATCACAAGAGAAAGTAGCCCAAGCTAAGGGTTTGCTGAAGAGCAGATCTCCTCTTAGCATACTAACCATGCATTTCAATCCTTGCACAAATGAGTATGCAGCTACCATCCCATTTGCTATCACCAAAAGCCTGCATAATTTCACAATCCAAATCTTCAAATTCAGGTCAAAATTACATAATTTAGAGAGAGAGAGAGAGAATGATTACACAAGAGCTTTCATGTCTGTGAATCTGGCCGTCTTTCGAACGGAGAAAATTTCTTTGACCTCAGAATCAGTACCCACTAAAATGGCAGAGACAACTCCAAGCCCGCAAATAACCCATCTTAATATGAATTCTGCAATTCTTACTCTTCGATCAAAAATCTTTGAATTTACAGTGTAGTGAGATACAGGAACATTTCCTGGACTTACCCCCACGCCCAAATAGCTCATTTTCTGGATAAAACCCTCTTTCAGAGAAATTAAACGAAGCAGATAAAAATCGAAGAGAGAAACCCCAAAATCCACACAAGCCTTCAAGCACAAACAGTAGTATTTAACAGCAAAATTATGAAAAATAAAAAAACCCAGAAAATATTTTCTCTTCTGGCGAATGGAGTGGGAGCTTCGCTGCAAAGAATGCAGTCTGTCAAGTGGGCAACTCGGGGCTTCTTGAAACGCCCGAGATAGAAGAAACAGAGCAGCTCACCTTGGATATAACGAGGCATTAATGGGGGGTTCTGGTTCTATAACAAGGACATCACCTTTACAAGATAGAAAGGAGAGGAATGGCGATTGGATTTGATAATTTCTCCTCATTTTTTTTAGGAATGAACACTTTCTTCCTCCCGAGAAACTCGTCAGACAAAGACCTTAAATTCATCATATTAATGGATGGTGGGGTGGAATTAATGATGACCCATTTCCTTCGTGGAACTACTTGTATTTTGCCTCGCAAAAATAGCCAAATGGAAGCTTAATCACCTAACTGAACTGGTCCCACATCTCTGTTTAGTAAATTACCTATTCTAAATTGAATATTGAGAAATCCTACTTTCTAAACGTCCCTACGTCTTAACTATACTTGTTAATGTGATAAATAAATATAAATTTTAAAGTTAAAATCAATTTGAATCTCATCATATGACTTTAATTTGAAATACTTTATGAACTAAAAATTCTAACAACTAAAATCTTAAACTATAAAAAATGTAACACATCAAACCCAGACAGGTGGCCGATCACCCCGTGTTATGAATTTACGCCTAGAACGGAGGGTTGGTGTGAGTGACGAGGACTCACCGTTCTTCAATCACGTGCGGTATTCAAGAACGGAGTGTCCCGAAACGATCCTTCGTTCCCTGCCTCCTTATTTTAGATGGTGTTCGAGGACGGGGAGTCACTGCCTCGAAACGGCCCCCTGTTGTTGGCCATACTTTTTGGTAAGATTGATAACGGGGGGTCGCCGCCCCAAAACGCCGCCCGATCTCAATTAGTTTACATGAGAACGGGGAGTTGTTCTTAGGAACGGGGGGCTTCGGACATTATATAAGGAAACGACTCTCCATTCTCACCCCCCGACTGATGAAAATCCTAAAACATCTCGACCATTTTCTTGTTCATACGAATTTTCTCTATATTAACAATGTCAATAAATTTTGATTAAAGTAGATCAATTGATTTAAACGAGACAACAACTTGTTATTCCAATATGGATCGGTATTTGTACTATATGCCCATATATAGTGATCTTCGGGCATTCGATCACCTAGAAGGTAATAAAGAAATAGAGGTGCAATCGACATCGAAAACTCTAGACGATGAGCTTCGAACACCGGTCGACTCAGAGGATGATGCGGTGGAAAACATATAGGTAAATGAAGAAATTTCAATGAGAATTTATCTAGGAAAAAAATATAGTTCTTTAGAATAAATAGTAGAATATGCTTTGAATAATGATTATGGGATTAAATTCATTAAAAGTGAATCTCGGCGACTAACGACCATATGTCAAGACAGTTGTGATCAACGACTGCGTGGTTCGAGATTCAAAATGAGCTTACGTTTCAAATAAATAATTTCAACGATTCTCACAACTGTTCAAAGAAAATTGAAAATTGATACGCTACTGCAAAATGGGTGGCAAATTATTATTTAGATAAGTTCAAAAGTCAACCTACGTGGAAAATTTCTTCCATTATCGAGACAATGAGGAAGGATTTGAATGTCAACATTGCACCAAGTCTTGCTAGAAGAGCAAGAAGCGAAGTAGGAAAAATTAATAAAGGGAAGGGCGACGAACAATACAAGCTATTGTGGTCGTACGCAGAAGAAATACGTAGATCAAATCCGGATAGCACATTGGGGCTACAGACTTACTTGGTGGGCTCTGCCGATACTGAAACATGTGTATTCGAAAGAATGTATATGTGTATGCTGCTTGCAATGCAGGTTTGCTGCAGTGTGGTATACCTATTATCTGTTTGGATGATTGTCATTTAAAGGGCTTGTTTCCCGGCCAATTACTGACAGCCATCAGTATTGATGCAAAGATGAAATATATCTTGTTATTGTTGCCAATGTGGAATCAGAGTGCATAGACTCATGGACGTGATTTTAAAATTATTGAAGAAAGACCTACAAACTGAATCAGGATATAGATTGACATTTGTTTCGGATTGACAAAATGTATAATGCATTTTCAATTATTTTTTCAAATATTGAGCCGTTGTGGTAGTTATATTATTTTATGTTGACTCTCTTGTTCTTTCAAATTCCAGAGGTTGTTGCCTAACATGCAACAAGAATTACTGTAACACCCGACAATTTCGGCCAGGTGATTTTTTTAACCATTTTGATTATCACCCTTTTTATTAACCTTTATGATTTTAAATTTATGGTCAAGACATATTTATTACAAGTTGAGTGAAACTAGGTTGGGTGGCAGGGTTGTAATTAAGGAAGGATGGATCAAGTATAAATAGGAAATGGAAACCTTAAACCCCATTTAAACCTCATTGTAGCCGACGCATTCACTTTCGGCGATTTCTCTCTTCCCCAGAGCTCTCTCCCTCGGCCAACTACAGCTCCTTTCGGTGACCTATTTGCAGTCTCCGCCCCGAAAATCCACACCCTAGGTAAGACTCTGTAATGTAGTCACTGATTGGCTACTTAGAACTCTGTTCTCCCTGCTAAGACCCGTAGCTTCAGATTCTTCTTTGGCAGTGAAATATTAGTGGCATTCGTAATCTGTAACTAGTTATTAGGTTGAAACTGATTATCTCTAGGATGACTTTTGGTTAGAACTTTTAGGATTTTTATTTAATACTGTAATGTGAAATGTTTTAGGTAAAGAAGTCTGAAGTGAAGTGCTCGAGTATTGCTAAGGAAACCAAGTAAGTGAATGTGTAGGAATACCTGGCCATTAGGGCCTACATCGCAAGGGTACTAGTTAGAAGCTGTTTTCGACGTTTAAGGATTATTTGAGTTTTTATCTGTTGGTTATGATACTCAAACTGTTAGTATGATTCTAGCTAGATATATGATCTGTTCAATAGAATGATGAACTAAGAGTATCCCAACTCATGCATCATGAATGTTTCTCAAGCACGTGATAATGTTTTCAATGCATGTTTTCTCTCATAAATAAGACAAGAATATGAAACCTATGCAACATGGATTAAAAGAGGGTTGGGGGCGGTTTGGCGTATGTCACTGTCCCAAAAGAGGGACCAAGAATACGACCCGCAAGTAACTATGTACACTCTCAATGTCGAACCCCCTTTACCGGCACAAATCCTCCCTTAATTCATACAACATAAAAAATGAATATGAATGATGATTATGAATGATGACGATGAATGATTATTATGAATGATGTATATGAATGATGACTACAAACATGAGTACGAACAAGAACGAGTAAAGATCCATGAGCATGTGTTTCTTTAAACTGTGCATTCATGCATATGTGTTAGCATGACATTCCTTACTAAGCATTAGACTTATAGTTTAAACCTTATAATGTAGGTGACGAGATATCAGGTATGGAATTCAAAGTTGATGAAGATGTTTAAGTTGGTTGTTGGGAGGTGCTCAGTGTGGAAGTTTGTGGCTGGATTGCGATTATGACCCGCGGTTATGCTCTTATTATGTCATTAAGGTTTATGAGAAAACTGATGTTTAAGTAGGATGAGATCTTTCTTTGAATACTAGATTTTGTGATTGTCTAGTTTGGTTACCGAGTCGGGGATGATTGAAAGAGAATAGAATAACCTGTTTCTTATAAGTCTTCCGCTACATGTAATCTAGATAAGTCCATGATTCATGTTTGCCTATGTTTGTGACTACGAAGTATGAGATCTGTGAAGGTCAGGTTATACTTCTGTCGGGGTGAACTGTTTAGAGATTTTCAGGATTTCTTGCTGTGTGATAGAAGTTGGATGAATGTATCGTCCGGCTGACGTCATCGGCAGGAGCTGTAACGACCCCTTATCCCAGCAAGATATTGCCCGCTCTGGGGATTGAGTCGTAGCACAATATCCTCCCCTCACGGCTTTGTTTGGCGAGAACTTCCCAGAAGGTCACCCAACCTGGAATTGCTCTCGCCGAAGCACTTTTAACTTCGGAGTTCTTATGGGATCCGTTGCCAATTGTGCTCCAAAACGCGTCTTGCTATGTTGGGAGGGTCTCTTTACATATGTTTCATTTCCACATACTTCCCCAAGCGATGTGGGATTGTGACGACCCCCTTTTTACGACCCGTCACCTTTCGGTTCACCCGCGCGGACGTACCGCCATCCGGGTTCCGATCGTGCGGCCATCGTACCCATACTTGCACATTCGGGTCATCACAATCACCCCCCTCGGGCCCCAACATCCTCGGGGGCCCAACATCCTCGTTGGCCACATTTCCCGTTGGGTATAGGCTCTTATACCATTTGTAACGACCCCTTATCCCAGCAAGATATTGTCCGCTCTGGGGATTGGGCCGTAGCACAATATCCTCCCCTCACGGCTTTGTTTGGCGAGAACTTCCCAGAATGTCACCCAACCTGGAATTGCTCTCGCCAAAGCACTTTTAACTTCGGAGTTCTTATGGGATCCGTTGCCAATTATGCTCCAAAATGCGTCTTGCTATGTTGGGAGGATCTCTTTACATATGTTTCATTTCCACATACTTCCCCAAGCGATGTGGGATTGTGACGTCCCCCTTTTTATGACCCGTTACCTTCCGGTTCACCCTCGCGGACGTACCGCCATCCTGGTTCCGGTTCGTGCGGCCATCGTACCCATACTTGCACATTCGGGTCATCACTAAATTGTAACGACCCTTACCCATTCCTAATTATTTTCCGTATAAATTTTTCTTTTCATTTATAACTTTTAAATGAACTCTAAGTTAAATTTAAACCGTAGACTAAACTATTAAATTCACTCGAAAACTTCTTTGAAAACATTTAACTTAAAACAATTGAAATGAAATTTAAAACAATTAAACTATTAAAACAATTAAATGCAGAGGAGAAACAATCGGCCAGGGGTAAAATCGCCAAGCCTGACAAAAGAACGAGGGGCGATCGATCATGCCGATCGATGGCGATCGAACGGCATGTCGTCTGGAATCCGATTTCCAGAGGACTGTTTCTCTGCCTCTGCTTCTTTTTCTTTTCTTCCTCTTTCTTCTTTCTTTTCCTTTTCTCACTTCAACTACACCTAAACACCTAAACACACTTAAACACTTCATCATAAATCACTCTTAACCTCATTCATTCTTTAATTCCTCAGCCACCAAACCTAATCATAACATAATAGAAAACATAGTGGTACTTCATAAAGACGAACTGCATGGATTCGTTTGAAAATCGAATAATCCCTACGAGTTTAAAATCACCAAGCACTCCAAATATCTTCAATAAAATACTTTTCAAAACAGTTTATCAAAACATCAAAACATCAAACACTTAACTATCCAGAACCAAACATCCTAATATGTTATATCTGTACAATTTTCATATCTATCAATTTTCCCCAAAACATTTACCTACGTCCCCACGGGTCAAAATTGCACCAACTGCGCCAGCGCACTCCCACAGGCATCCTTCTTCAACCAGCGTGATCATCTAACAGAGGAACATCTTCCTCACCTGTTTCGGGTTCACCTACACCATAAGGACGCCTATGAGAATAAATCTCAGTAAATTCTACGTAAATGACAATACATGAACATGTATATGCAATTTTCATAAGTTCCTGTGCATTCATTCCATTTATCATATCGTGCATTCATTTATCATATCATACATTCATTTCATTTATCATGTCAAACATTCATTTATCATATCATGCATTCATTTATCATATAGTCATCTCATGTAAGTCGTCTCATATAAGTCGTCTCATGTCAGTCATCATAGTCATCTCATTTTAGTCGTCTCATTTCAGTCGTCATAGTCGTCTCATTTTGTTTACATTTCACTTTACTTTCATTCATTTATCAGATAGTCATCTCATTTTAGTTCATCACATTTCTTTTTCTTTCATGAAATCTATGCATAAATTCGTTTTCATGACGTTTATAAAACAGTGATGCATGACAATACAAGCATAACATAGACATACATCGTACATACCATCAAACAATACAACATACCATCAACAATACAAGCATAACTTATAAAAGGCCTAACCCTAAACTACCCAACCAAAGCGAATAATCACACATAACTCCAAATATCCTCGACAACGAAACACGACATATGGTGTAGGCCTATCGGCCACAGCAAGTCACGAGAACTTACCTGTCGTCTGTAGCTCGCTGGGTTTGGCACCTCACGTCACATATGGCTCGACCTATGACAAACATTCAAGCTTCATTAAAATCAAGCCTACATTCACCAATTACTCTCAAACTACTATTTCTAGCCTAATCCAATTAAAACCTAACTAAACGGGCCACTAATTTGGGTTTGGTAAAAACCAACCCAAAACTTCAAACGTGCATAACTTTTGCGTCGGTTATCGGAATCGAACGATTCCAGTGGCCACGTACTCCTCTAATAACCTATTTTAACCTACCAAAAGGAATTTTAAAACAAACGACCATAACTAGGTTAATTATTGCCAAACCCGATTCTGCCCCTATCCGAAAAATTCCCCTTTTCTGATTTTTCATCAATTCTCACCCAATTCCTCACCAATCAACCACCCTCATTCTTAATTAACATAAACTTAACAAAAATCGAAGTTCCAATTCAGAAAACCTGAGGCTCCAAAAACCTAGCCCTCGGTTTATAGCTCCTCTCGAGCTGCACACTACTCGGCAGTCCTTACCAGCACTGAGCTCGGAAATTTGACGAGAGAGAGAAAAAAAACGGGTCCTACCGGTTGGCTTGTGCACGGAGACGGGTCGGAGCTGCTTGCCTCTGATGTCTGGTCGGAGAATCGCTGAACGCCACCGGTGATCGTCGCGTTCCGTCGATCGTCTCCCTCGCCCCTCTCTGCCCTATTCTTCGTTCGCGGGGAACAACTGAATGGCTTCGAGTCATTCAGTTGTTTTTAAAGGAAAATAACATTTTCTTTTAAAAACAATAATAATAATAATAATAATAATAATAATAACAATAACACTAATATTACCATTCTGCCCTTCTAAAAATTCCGTTAAATCCCGCTTTTAAATTATACACTTTCGTCAATTGACCCTCACCCCGTACTCGGCTTAATTCTCCACTGAGAATACCCGAACATAATTTAATAAACGTTTAAGTCACTTTTAATTAAAACAACTATTTTATTATTTAATTCTAAGATCCATAATTTAATTAATTCTAAATTCGAGGGTGTTACAATCCACCCTCCTTACAAAAATTTTGTCCTTAATATTTGTGGTCTTGTTATTTCTCAATTTATCGGGTGCTACATTCCCCAAGTTCCGACTTCACCTTACTCTGCACTCTCTAGCTCGAATACTCACACGTTCTTTGGCTTTAACCTAAGCATTCATCACTTCTAATCTTAAACCTTTCTAACCTTAGTTCCAACTCTAACTTTTCTCTATCTCAGTTCATTTAACTTCCTCACTTTATCCTCCCGTATCTAACAAACACGTCCAAACCACTATAACTCTCTACTTAAGCCCTTGGTCACCTAGTAAATTTCTCACGACAGAGCAAACTTACTCATCCTATTAGTTAACATCGTTTGGCTGAAATACCTATCGTGTAATCCACAGCCCCAAATCTTCCTAACTAAGTTCACCTAGTCACTTACTTTTTTAATTCAGACACGTATCCATCAAACAATCTCAAATCTCCAAAGTCATCTCAAGAGCGTAACACTAGGAACTCAGTACCTAAACACCTTCCCTAAATCCTTAAGTTTTTAACTTTCTTTCTACTCTACCATCTCACTCCTACTTATCACTCCTATCTCTTACACTTACCTATATCAGCCAATCAAGACAATTTATACCTCGAACAATTATGACATTTTATTAGTTATTCCAACACAACCCCCATACTTAGGGACCCCCAATACTTAGGGTCAATCTCCATGGTTCTAAACCAGAATGCCTAAAACCAAATGACGCATCGTTAACCTCCTAACCCCGTCTACTGCGTTTGATTTGATTAACTAAGTCTTCGGTTGTGCACCACGTGCTAGTAATCCTCACGTCTCAAATTTTAATAACCTAACTGCATTGACATGCACGTAAATAATTTACACAAACATTAGTTTCCACTAAAGATTACCTCAATCCTCAATCCTCGAAATAATATAAACTTCCAATGTCATTTGGGTTGACTAGTGTTCAAGAATTCCTAACAACATCCAGCTTGTAATCCAAACTCCCCTTTATTTAACTTAAATTCCTCGAATTAAGTTCCTTTAGTTCCTATCTTTCTTAATCCCATGTCTACCGAATATGCACCTAACCACTTTACGCCCTCAAAGCCTTCTTAAATTACTTATTCCAACACTAAATCTCACAAATCGTTTGTCACGTAGTACCAATCTAAACGTCCAAAATTCTTCACTTGATACCACAGTCTCTTTCACTTAGTCCTGACATCTCCTAAGGATTTCTTCGAAGTTACAAAATGATTTACCCCCTTTCGTTCCTCCAAGTCGGGTTCTAGATATATTATCCGACTCTTGTGAAATGATTCATCCCACAGTCTTCTTGTTTGAAAACTTGTTGTAGATTAGTTTACGTCCTTAATCCAAATTTCCTCAAGCACAGATGTTTCTACTACCATCCCAGAGGTAAGCCTCAAACTGTGACCCTTAACTTGAACTGTACTAACTATAGGCCCATAACAATTTCTTACTTTATCACTTTACAAGTGATAATCACTCTTGTCGATTCGCTATTTCTCCTAACGATACACGCGTCACAACTAAACTTTAAACATGACTTTTAAATTTAAGGTGCTAAGCTCTTCTTCGATTAACTAAAACATTTGGGTTTCTAAAACTGTCCTACCTTCGTCTACAACTCCGCGTTGGTCATTCACACTTTCTAAAATTTCAGAGTAAGTGTCACTTCTTCTTCAAATATTGTTTTCGTCTTAATATTTTCAATCCCACGCGGATCTAAATTATACAGGTTCTCTATTCACTTAGACGTACCGTTGTACTTCGACAATCCAGGATATTCCTCAATAAGTTTTCACAACTAAGTTTTTAATTTCTCTCGGAAGCGTCATATTCTAAAACTCCGAGGGCTTATCAATTAGGGTCTAGTTCCTATCTACTCAAATCTCACATCTCATAAATTGTACCTCTCTAATGGTAATTAAAATCTAAGTGCACATCTCCTCACGGTTAAGTCGGATTAACCCTATTAACGTATAATTCTATTTCTACAAGGTCTATATCATCCTATATCTAACCTACTATTCTCTTACCTTCTATTTTCAAACCTACCTTTATCTATCGCACAATTATTACACTCAAATCCTCACTCTACACTACACCTATATTCTCTTGTTTTTCATTTCATTAACAATTGACATAAAACCATACCTGGAGTAGCTGAAGGCCTGAACTCATCCTCAACGTTACCCTGCTCAATGAAAGCGAACATCCTCGGGGCAACCCTCTTTTGATCGGTAACCGTCTTTGGACAATTATGGGCGTAGTGGCCCCCTTCGCCACATCTAAAACATCGTTCCGTCCCCAATCTACACGTGCCAAAATGGGCTTTCTGGCACTTCGGACATACGGGCCTCTCAGTAGTCCCCCGAATTTGCTTTCCTTTCCTCTGGTCACCCATTTCGTCATAAGGCCTCTTAACGCCACTTTGTTGCTGTTGTTGTTGTCCCCTTGGCTGCCAGCCCACGTTCTGAGGTCGAGGTAGGATTTCTCGAAATGACCCCCTAGCAGGCTCCCTCGATCTGACAAAATCTTGCTCCGCTGCTTCAAATTCCAAAGCCCTAGCCACAATCTCCGTATAGGGCACATTCCACATTCCTGATATGACGATGTTTTTCCGGATTTCCTGATTTAGTCCTTGCACAAATCGACGCACCTTGTCCTCGTTATCGCTCACCATGCGTGGTGCGAACCGAGATAGGGCCTCAAACCTCCTGACATATTCGGCAACTGAACCAGTCTGCCACATCTGCATAAACTCCATTATCTTAGCCTCCCGTACTGTACGGCTGAAGTACTTTTCGTAAAACACAGTTCTGAATCTCTCCCAACTCATCAACGTCATGTCGGTTGTTACCTTGATGGAGGCCCACCAAAACCGAGCATCCAACACCAAATGGAAGGTGACGCACGCGACTTTATCCTTGTTCTCTATTTTTGCATACGCCAACATGTCTTCCATAGTCTGAACCCACTCCTCAGCAATAGAGGGGTCCGAAGACTGCCCGTCGAAAACCGGAGGTCGCAACATCTGGAACCTTTCCATACAGCTATTGTTTAGAACGACTATATCTTGGGCTATCCGATTCACTCAGTTCACTGGGCTCTCAATTTGCTGCGCCTGCCTGTCCACATGTTGGGCCTGACGGTCCAGTAACTCCATCAGTCTATCTAGGGCTTCGTCCCTGGCATCTCTACCTCGGACCATTTTATAATTCCTATAAGGGTTAAAACAAATAATCCTAAAAAATTAAAATCATAGAAAGCATTTAAACGTACTTACAGTTGAGGAAGCATGTCCGTGTAGTAGCTTGCGTAGTCGAGCAGTCTACAGAACCGATTTTAAAACCCGGGAGCTCTGATACCAAAAATTGTAACGACCCTTACGCATTCCTAATTATTTTCCGTATAAATTTTTCTTTTCACTTATAACTTTTAAATGAACTCTAAGCGGAATTTAAACCGTAGACTAAACTATTAAATTCACTCGAACACTTCTTTGAAAACATTTAACTTAAAACAATTGAAATGAAATTTAAAACAATTATACTATTAAAACAATTAAATGCAGAGGAGAAACAATCGGTCAGGGGTAAAATCGCCAAGCCTGACAAAAGAACGAGGGGCGATCGATCATGCCGATCGATGGCGATCGAACGGCATGTCCTCTGGAATCCGATTTCCAGAGGACTGTTTCTCTGCCTCTGCTTCTTTTTCTTTTCTTCCTCTTTCTTCTTTCTTTTCCTTTTCTCACTTCAACTACACCTAAACACCTAAACACACTTAAACACTTCATCATAAATCACTCTTAACCTCATTCATTCTTTAATTCCTTAGCCACCAAACCTAATCATAACATAATAGAAAACATAGTGGTACTTCATAAAGACGAACTGCATGGATCTGTTTGAAAACCGAATAATCCCTACGAGTTTAAAATCACCAAGCAGTCCAGATATCTTCAATAAAATACTTTTCAAAACAGTTTATCAAAACATCAAAATATCAAACACTTAACTATCCAGAACCAAACATCCTAATATGTTCTATCTGTAAAATTTTCATATCTATCAATTTTCCCCGAAACATTTACCTACGTTCCCACGGGTCAAAATCGCACCAACTGCGCCAGCGCACTTCCACGGGTATTTTTCTTTAACCAGCGTGATCATCTAACAAAGGAACGCCTTCCTCACCTTTTTCGGGTTCACCTACACCATAAGGACGCCTATGAGAATAAATCTCAGTAAATTCTACGTAAATGACAATGCATGAACATGTATATGCAATTTTCATAAGTTCTTGAGCATTCATTCCATTTATCATATCGTGCATTCATTTATCATATCATACATTCATTTCATTTATCATGTCATACATTCATTTATCATATCATGCATTCATTTATCACATAGTCATCTCATGTAAGTCGTCTCATATAAGTCGTCTCATGTCAGTCATCATAGTCATCTCATTTTAGTCGTCTCATTTCAGTCGTCTCATTTCAGTCGTCATAGTCGTCTCATTTTGTTTACATTTCACTTTACTTTCATTCATTTATCAGATAGTCATCTCATTTCAGTTCATCACATTTCTTTTTCTTTCATGAAGTCTATGCATAAATTCGTTTTCATGACGTTTATAAAACAGTGATGCATGACAATACAAGCATAACATAGACATACAGCGTACATACCATCAAACAATACAAGCATAACTTATAAAAGGCCTAACCCTAAACTACCCAACCAAAGCGAATAATCACACATAACTCCAAATATCCTCGACAACGAAACACGACATATGGTGTAGGCCTATCGACCACAGCAAGTCACGAGAACTTACCTGTCGTCTGTAGCTCGCTGGGTTTGGCACCTTCACGTCACATATGGCTCGACCTATGACAAACATTCAAGCTTCATTAAAATCAAGCCTACATTCACCAATTACTCTCAAACTACTATTTCTAGCCTAATCCAATTAAAACCTAACTAAACGGGCCACTAATTTGGGTTTGGTAAACACCAACCCAAAATTTCAAACGTGCATAACTTTTGCGTCGGTTATCGGAATCGAACGATTCCAGTGGCCACGTACTCCTTTAATAACCTATTTTAACCTACCAAAAGGAATTTTAAAACAAACGAACATAACTAGGTCAATTATTGCAAAACCCGATTCTGCCCCTATCCGGAAAATTCCCCTTTTCTGATTTTTCATCAATTCTCACCCAATTCCTCACCAATCAACCACCCTCATTCCTAATTAACATAAATTTAACAAAAATCGAAGTTCCAATTCAAAAAACCCGAGGCTCCAAAAACCTAGCCCTCGGTTTATAGCTTCTCCCGAGCTGCACACTACTCGACAGTCCTTGCCAGCACTGAGCTTGGGAATTCGACGCCGAGAGTAGCCAAAAAGGGCCAATGATCGGAGCTCAATCGAGCTCATCACTCCCGGCCACCAACAGGACCAGAACAGGGCGACGAGAGAGAGAAAAAAAACGGGTCCTACCGGTTGGCTTGTGCGCGGAGACGGGTCAGAGCTGCTTGCCTCTAATGTATGGCCGGAGAATCGCTGAACGCCGCCGGTGATCGTCGCGTTCCGTCGATCGTCGCCCTCCCCCCTCTCTGCCTTGTTCTTCGTTCGCGTGGAACAACTGAATGGCTTTGAGCCATTCAGTTGTTTTTAAAAGAAAATAACATTTTCTTTTAAATAATAATAATAATAATAATAATAATAATAATAATAATAATAATAATAATAACATTAACACTAACATTACCATTCTGCTCTTCCAAAAATTCCGTTAAATCCCGCTCTTAAATTATACACTTTCGTCAATTGACCCTCACCCCGTACCCGGCTTAATTCTCCACTGAGAATACCCGAACATAATTTAATAAACGTTTAAGTCACTTTTAATTAAAACAACTATTTTATTATTTAATTCTAAGATCCATAATTTAATTAATTCTAAATTTGAGGGTGTTACAGGAGCTGTGTGATAGAAGTTGGGTGAACGTATCATCCGGCTGACGTCACTGGTGGATGGTGAACGTTTGCTGTTCACCGGATGATGTCTCTGATGGGTGAGGACATCATCCGGCTGACGTCACCGGTGGATGGCGAATGGTTGTTGTTCACCGGATGATGTCTCTTATTAGTTAGCAAGGTTAAGTAAGCCACGTGAGATGCACAAGATGACTGGATGACGTAGATTTACAATAATGGCTGAAGCGAGCTCAATGCTTGTCGTTTAGCGATCGGCGTAGGTGATATACATATATATTTTATCGTCTAGTGCTCGGGTGATGTGGGGACTGAAGTGTGATTTATCACCGGTTGATGTGAGTTTATTTCTCTACCGGCAGATACAATTTAAGAGTTGATGTACCTGTTCACCGGCTGAGGCACCTTGCACTGCTCGCCGGCAGATGCGTATTGTATTTCTTTGCTGAGCGATGTTTAATGATTCACGAGTGATGTCTTGAGCTAAGTTATGAGTTATTTAAAAAAAAAATATGAAGGGGTATAATTCCGGTAAAAATAGTAAGGATATATGGACAAGTCTAAAAGAGTCATGGTTTGGTCTCGGCCCTACTGGGGTCGTTACAATTACCGTCAGCTGACCACCGCTATTGCATCCGGTATATGTACAAAAATTTCAAAAATCAATTTCGGGGTAGAGTATATAAAAATGCAATGTGAAATGCAGCCAGGTCAACCAAAACTTTTCATTTCGAGATAGAAATGAGGAACTTACATCAGATTAACCCGGATGCCCAAACATATTTTTCAGACACAAACCCTAGATATTGGGCTAGTCATGCATTTTCTTTGATTCCCAGGTGTGAAATGAGATTAAACAATTTATGTAAGTCATTCAATATAGTTCTATTACCTATCAGGGACAAACCGATTTTGACCATGTTTGAGATGATCCGAAAGTACTTGATGACTAGGATTGTCAAAAAGTATGAGAAGTTGGCCTCGTCAACGGATGTCTTGTGTCTCGAGATAAGAAAAAATCTTGTAAAACTAGAACGCGCAGCTCAAAATTTGAGTGCTATTTTTGCGAGAGCTGTACGATTTGAGGTTAGCAACAACAAAGAATAATTTGTTGTCGACATGAATACGTGTGTGTGCAACTGTTACACGTGGGAGATTACTGGAATCTCGTGTGTCCATTTCATTCCCTGCATTCATCTCATAAGACTAGCACTGGAAAATTAAGTTCATCAATACTATCACCAGGGAACTTATCTCCATAAGTACTCACACTTCATTCATTGTATTAGTGGTCAACACATGTGGCCGCCAGTACAAAATATGAAGTAAATTCTTTCGTCCATAAAAAAATGCCAACATGGTAGGCCGAATAAGAAAAAAGTGCGAGATGTTGTTGAGCCACCAAGTTCGACAATTACTAGAAAAAACTCAACGATGTCGTGTGCTATTTGTCGGCATCAGAGGCATAATAGTCGCACTTGTTCTGGCAGGGGATCCACTTCAAACATTACTTTCGCTTCTGCTTCGCAAGATACATTTATGGGTTTCCACAAATTTGATGGGATGCATGTACATTTCAACACATTTTTCTCATAAACACACTTTTATTATTGTCTAATATAGTTTTCATTGTGCAAGAATCTTCTACACACGGCAGAGGCAGAAATGTATGATTATTCGAGCTGTAATTTATGTATTTATTATACTATCTAATGTGTGTATTTATTATAATATGTAATTTAGTAAGATAGAAATAAAAAAATGGGCAAAATTTTATTTATTTTAGGGTAAAAACCATTCTAACCCCTAAATTATGGATTTTTTTTTTTAAAAAACACTTTTAAACTAAACACCTTAACAAATCCAACCTTCAACTATCATAAACCTAACAATTTCACCTCTCGTGGCCCCCCGATCACCCCCTGTTCTGCATTTTTTACCTAGAACGGGGGGCTGATCTAAAATGAATGGCCCCCCATTCTGTCAGGGGGGGAGTCCTTTTCACGTGCACCACACGTGGAACGGGGAGCCGATCTAAAAACAACGGCCTCCCGTTCTATCGTGTGGTTGTTGTGGGGGGGGGGGGGGGTGGAGACCCCCCGCGGTTCCAAGTGCAGTGCACGTGGAACTGGAACAGGGGGCTGTTCTCAGTTATTGGACTGGAGAACAGGGGGCCGATCAGCGAGAACGGGGAGACGATCTCAATTATTGTCCAATAATTGGATAATAATTGGACTAGAATAGGGGGCCGATCAACAAGAAAGGGGGGTCGATCTCCAAAATTATATAAAGAGCCTCCATTTTAACCTCCAGCTCGTGAAAACTCTAAAACCTCTCTACTATTTTCTTGCTCCGGTGAATTTTCTCATTATTAGCAACGTTGATGAATTCTGATTCAAGTAGATTGGTTGATTTGGACGAGACAACAACTTGTGATGCCAATACGGATTGGTATTCATACTCCACACTTACATATGGTGATCTTCAAGCATTCGATCACTTACAAAGTAATGAAGATGTACATTCGACCTACAAGACTCTAGACGATGAGCTTCGAACACCGGTTGACTTTGAGGATGATGAGGTGGAAAGCATACCGGTAAGAGAAGAAATCTCAATGAGATTTTATTTGGATAAAAAATATAGTTTTTTAAAAGAAATTAAAGAAGAAATAGTCGAATATGCCTTGACAAATGGTTATGGGATTAAATTCACAAAAAGTTACTCTTGGCGACTGACAGCTGTGCATGAAAATTGTTGTGAGTGGCGACTATATGGTTCGAAGATGCAAAACGAGCTTACATTTTAAATAAAGAGTTTGACTGATTCTCACAGCTTTTCAAGGAAAATTGAGAATCGACACGCTATAGCAAAATAGGTGGCAAACCATTATTTGGATAGGTTCAAAAGTCAACCTATGTAGGAAATCTCTTCCATTATCGAGATAGTGAAGAAGGATTTGAATGTCAACACTACACCCAGTCTTACCAGAAGAGCAAGAAGCAAAGCTTGAAAACTTAATGAAGGTCTGGGTGACGAACAATACAAGCTACTGCGATCGTACGTAGTAGAAATACGTAGATCAAATCTGGATAGCTCATTGTTCGTAGACACTTACTTGGTGGGCTATGGCGATAATCAGTCATGCATATTCCAAATAATGTATACGTGTATGGCTGCTTGCAAGGGTTGTTTACTGCAGTCTGGTGGACATATTATCTGTTTGGATGGTTGTCATCTGAAGAACTCGTGTCCCGATTAATTACTAACAACCGTTAGTATTGATGGCAATGATGGAATATATCTCGTTATTGTTGCCAATGTTGAATCAAAGTGTAGAGACTCATGGATGTTGTTTTTGCTAGTATTGAAGCAAGACCTAGACACTGAAGAGGGAGGCGGATGGACAATTGTTTCGGATCGACAAAAGTTATAATTCATTTCCAATTGTTATTTCAAATATTGGGGCGTTGTCGCAGTTATATTGTTTTATGTTGACCCTGTTTTTCTTTCAAATATCAGGGGTTGTTGCCTACTGTGCAGGATGAATTACCGTTAGTCAAAGATCGTTAGTGCCTCCAAAATATGTACGCAAATTTCATAAACCAATTTCGGGGCAGAGTATACAGAGATGCAATGTAGAATGCGGCCACGACAACCATAAGTTATCATTTCGAGATAGAAATGAGGAAATTATATCAGATTAACCCGGATGCCCACACATCTCTTCGACGTATAGAGCCTAGATATTGGGCTAGTCATGCGTTTTCTTCTATTCCCAAGTGCGAATGAGATTGAATATTTTATGCGAGACATTCAATACAGTTCTATTGCCTACCAGGGACAAACTGATCTTGATAATTTTAGAGATGATCTGAAAGTGTTTGATGACTTAGATAGTCAAAAAATATGAGAAGTTTTCCTCGTCAATGGACGTCTTGTGTCCGGAGATAAGAAAGAAGCTTGGGAAGCTAGAACGTGCAGCTCAAAATCAGAGCGCTGTGTTTGCGGGAGCTGAATGATTTGAGATAAGTAATGGCAACGAACAATATGTTGTCGACATGAATACGTGTGTGTGCAACTGTTATAGGTGGGAGCTTACTGAAATCTCGTGTGTCCATTCCATTCCCTACATGCATTTCTTGAGACAAGCACTAGAGAATTACGTGCATCAATACTGTCACCAGGAAATATATATGCAGATGTACTCATAATTTATTCATCCTGTTAGTGGCCACCAAATGTGGCTGCTCGTAGAAAATGAGAAGAAAATCATTTCATCTTGAAGAAAGCGCCAACCTGGTTGGCTGAAGAAGACAAGAGTACAAGATGTCGATGAGTCGTCAAGTTCGACAGTTAGTTAGAAGAACTCGACGAAGTCGTGTCGTATATGTCAGCAGTAGGGCATCATAGTCGCACTTGTCCTCACAGAGGATCCACTTCAGACGCTGCTTCCCAAGACGCATTTATGGGTTTCAACACATTTAACGGGACGTAGGTATATTTCAACACATTTTGCTCATAAACACGGTGTCATTCCTTTTTAATATAGTTTTCATTATGTATACGAATTATCAACACGCGATCGTGGTAGAAATAAATGACTATGTATTTATTATAATGCGTAATTTATATATTTGTTGTAAAATGTAAATTTGAATTTATTATAATATTTAATTTTGTGATTTTATAACACATGTACGATTTATTGTAATTATTTTAATTACAATAAATCGTACAAGTGTTAGAAAATCACAAAAGCTTGTTGATTATCTTTCCATTATGTGATGAACATGTGGTAAAAATTTCAAGTAAATTTAATATCGTTTGATATTTTTTAAAAATTAATTTATAAAGTGAAGAATGAATGGGGGTCCCAGCCCTGGAACGGAGGGAAAAAATACCAAACGATTTTCAATTTACGTAAAATTTTTGACACATGTTCACCACATCATGAAAAGATAATCTAAAAAGTTTTGTTATTTTTTTGACACTTGTACAATTTATTGTAATTTTAGATAATTATTTTATAAAATAGATGTACAACAATTTTAATAAATCATAAAAGAGTTATAAAATGACGACAATTTATATATTATCTTCCCATGATGTGGTGAATATGTGTTAAAAATTTCAATAAATTGAATATCATTTGGTATTTTTTTAAAATTAATTTATAAAATGAATAATGTGTAATTTAGTGAGATAAAGTTGAAAAAATGGGCAGAGATTCGTTTCTTTTATGAATCCTCCATTGACATAATTCTTGCATATTCAAATTACAATTTATAGCAAATAGCCAGATGTAGATAGTTACAGTACGGGAGGCCGATGGGGGTTGATCTCTTATATACTATCGGAGATCAGCCCCTCGTTGGGGGGTGAAGACCCCTGTTCGCAGCCCTAATTTTTAGAACAAGGGGCCGGTATGGGTGAACGACCCCCTGCTGTTCCACAATGAGCGGCCGTATAAGGAGACGACCCCTTGTTCTCAAAAGCAATTTTGAGAAGGGGGGCCGGCTCGGGAGAACAGCCCCCGTTCTTGTTCCATGTGCACCACACATGGAACAAGGGTCCTACACCCCCCACAACGGAATGGGGGGCCGTTCGTTTTAGATCGGCCCCTGTTCTAGGAAAACATGCATAACGGGAGGTGGTCAGGGGGCCGCGAGAGGTTAAATTATTAGGTTTATGATAGTTAAAGGTTGAATTTGTTAGGGTTGTAAGTTTAAGGGTGTTTAAAAAAAAATCCATAGTTTAAAGGTTAAAATGGTTTTTACTCTTTGTTTTATGACTCTCATAGCTAGCTTCAAACAATTCTTGCATATTCAAATCAAAATTTTATAACCACTAGCTAGTTCTAGATAATTAAGTACCGCTTAAGTATATTCATAAGATAAAGTACAACCATACACCATATAGCATAAATTAAATGGTAAGCATAAAGTAAAATACAATCATAATACTCATAGCATTAAACTAAAGTACAAACATAAAGTAAAATACATAAAATGAAATATAAAACATAAACTAAACAACGGTGGAACATCGTCGTCATCTCGCTCCACCAAATCCATGAGAGTTTTCCTCAGTTCTCTGTGGGACTATGCTAGCTTTTTCTGTGTGACGGTAAGCTCCTCGACTCTACCTACGAGGAACTCTAGTCTCTGCTCCATTATGTCCTATCTACTAGCTGTTTAAGGGGACAATGGCCGCGCGGTGGCATTCTCCATAGGAACATCTGCAGGGGTGGAGGCCCCCTGATCTCCCTTGAACACTCAAATGAAATCCATCCGAATAAAATGAAGTTTATCAAATACATCGCCGGATCTCTGTGCTCTCAGCTGCTTTTCAATCGGTAGGTGAACCCGAGCTCGCTCGATGATCTTCTGTATCAACGTGTCGTACGACAGATTCTTGTTGCATGTCTGACCGATCTCATGCATGTGACCTAAAATCATGAAGCCAGGGTCGAATATCGAATATCTTCCCATTGTACAACTTCTTTATCACATAGAGATCTAGGCAGTCACGAGATCTCTATGTCCATTCTGAGGTAGAATGGCGTGGGTTATTAGATTGTGAGTAACCCGAGCTCTGACGTTCAAATCCTTGGATTTTGTCTTCACGAACCCTCTCATGTTTCCATTTCGATGAATTTCTCTAAGGAAGTCAAGTCCCTCTACCGATCTAAAAAAATCACAATCTCAAAAAGCTTGGTAGTTTCTCTCCACCTCATTCCCTTCTCTGGCAAACCCGAGCACTTCATTCACAGTCTCTGGAGGTATCAAAATCTCTGTATCAAAGATGTACGTCTTCAAACATCCTGACCTCCCAATAGAGGTCAAGTTCACATAAAACAAGCGAACAATTCTATCGCAACTATCGCCCCTCAATTCGTACACTCCGTGTAGGGTGATTCTGTTGAACATCTCCTTGATCTCCAATGACTCCCAACCTCTAAAGTTGATCATCTTTGAATGAATAACAGAGTGGTTAGACATATCCCGCTCATACTTCTCCTTACACATCTGATTTCAAAATTCATTCAAAAAATACCCAGTTGGCGGTCGTCTCGCTTCACATAGAGCACCTTGTGATGACAGTGACCGATTTTTTGGACCCCTTTGAAATGGTCCTCCATGTGACATCGATGGGCGATTTGGCAGAGGCCGTTCGGTCGAGCCACCTTGTGACGAACCTCCTTATGACGGGGCATTATTTTGTTTAATCGTCAATTTAAGGAAAATTTGGCCATTTAGGTTGAATTGAGGATTTGTGGATTTTGATGATTTAGGGCTTGGATTTGTGAGATTTTTTGATGATATTGGAAGACAAGGATTAGGGATGGGGAAATCAACACGATAGGGTATGAAATGGTTGGATTTTATATTGAAATCGAGGTGTGGCCGAGAGGAAATTAGATTTTTCAGCAATGGAGGGTGGAAGGGAGGATGATTTTTTATATACTGTTGGGGATCGGCCCCCTTTTGCGGGGCAATAACCCCTTATTATCAGTCCTAATTTTAAGAACAAGTGGTCACCTCTGTTAACTTAAAATATGTTTAAGTCTAACTATATTTTTGATGATTGTGATTAACGTGAAATATATAAATTGATGATTGTAAGAAATGAATGATATTAATAATTGCAGTTACTTTGGAATGCCCTTTTAAAAAGGGTATTATGTTTTCTAACGTTTTTTATTAAGTGTTGTTAGTCAAGACTGGTGCATACATAATGTTAACGAGACGTATAAGTGGTCCGCCAAAAGGAACATCGACCGCTGTCAAAGCAGATCTGAAAGTCGTCTGCCAGATATATCAACTGGAAAAAGCAAAGTCGACCGATACACTAAAGCCAGAAGTCGTCCATGGGAATTATGTTGAACAGTTTTTGAAGTCTACCGAAATCAATGACGATCAAAACCAAGAATGATTCTGCAACAATAAAGTCGAATGAATAAAGAAGTCGACCGAAAGTCCAATATTAGAATGCTCCGCAAGATCAATGTCGACCGAACAAAGATTTCGTCCGCTAGGATAACATCATCCGAATCAAGAAGTCTTCCGCCGAAAGTAATATCGATCGCAGACCACAACGGCTAGCTTTCTAGGTAAAGATTCTTCACAACGGTCACATTTTTCGTACGAAAACAAGGAGTCGTTCGATTGCGAAGCAGATTACGGACACCAGTATTAATAGAAGAATAGAAGCTCGGGAAAGGTTGTTGTTTTTCTTTGGGTCATTTTTTTTCTCTTGCACATTCTTTGGCGATTATGAAAATTCCCAAGAGCCTTCACTATAAAAATTCTTCAGCTATCTACTCCTCTAAATGATCAAACACTTGAGATTTCTTTATTGAGAGAGTATGTATTACTCTTCATTAAAAATCCTATCTATGAGATTGTAAAAGGGTGAAACCCTTGAGTGATATTGTAACGGGTAGAGATTGACACCCGTGAAGATCAATCTAGTGTAAAAGGCAGTAGATCAATGCCTGTGAAGTTCGATTATAGAATCTCGTTGAAGAGAATAAAAGAAACTTCAAGGGGGGATCCTTGAAGCGTGGATGTAGGCAAGGTTAGCCGAACAACGTTAAAAACTTTGGTGTCAATCTCTCTCTTTCTCTCTCTTCTCTCTCTTTTACATATTACTTGCTTGTTTGTCTGGTATTCTTCTAGTGATTAAGAAGACTACACTAATAAAAGTAACTGATTGATTTATTGACTTCATAAGTAAATTAGCATTAATCGAAAAATATCTAATTCACCCCTCCTCTTAGACAATTAAGGTCCTACAATTGGTATCAGAGCAAGGTTTAAATTTGTCTAAATTGTGAACATTAGATTTGTGTGATTATAAATATATTGTTGCCTAACTAGATATGACACTCAACACAAATACAACACACGTAGAGGGACAATCTATTTCTAGACCCCTATTTTTTTATGGAAATGACTATGTGTATTGGAAGGCAAGAATGAGAATTTTTGTTCAAGCTATGTATTATGAAATATGGAATATAATTGAAAATGGTCCTTTTAAGGCTGTCAAAACTAAAAATGAAGTTAATGTTCCTAAATTGGCTTGTGAACTAACTGACTCGGACAAGAGAAACTTAAGTTTAAATGCTAAAGCTATAAACACCCTATATTGTACACTGAATAAAGATGAATTTAATAGGGTACAAGGTTGTGAGAGTGCACAAGAAATATGACATTTACTTGAAATTACACACGAGGGAACTAACAAAGTTAAAGAAAGTAAATTGAGTATGCTTGTGCATGAATATAAATTATTTTCAATGAAAAAGAATGAGTCTATTTCTTCTATGTTTACTCGCTTCACTAACGTTACTAACAGTTTAAAAGTTCTTGGTAAAGCTTATTCAAATGAAGAATTAGTTAGGAAGATACTGAGATTTCTACCAAGAGGATGGCAACCCAAGGTGACAGCTATCCAAGAAGCAAAAGATCTCAAAGTGATGAAGCTCGAAGAACTTATCGGATCTCTCATGACATATGAGATCACAATGAGAGCTAACAAGAAGGAGGATCTCAAAGAAAAAGAAACCTCCAAAAGAAGAGATATTGCTCTTAAAGCCTTATCAAGCAAGCAAGAAGAGTCTGAACTAGAGGATGATGATGAGGAGGAGATTGCACTCATTACTAGAAGATTTAGTAAATTTATTTAGCAAAAAAAGATGCAAGGAAGAAGATTTCCAAAGAATGAGAAACCTCAAAAGGAGAAAGAAATCACTTGCTACGAATGTGGGAAGCCCGGACACATCAAGGCCGAATGTCCACAAGCTAAGAAATGCCCCATGAAGTTCAAGAAGAGAGCTATGAAGGCCATTTAGGATGACAGTGAAAGTTACACTTCTTCAGAAGATGAGGAAATCGCCAACCTTTGCTTCATGGCACACAAAAATGAGGTTAGCTTTTCTTCTAATGATAGTGAAACTGATGATGGTGATTTAATTGATGCATTTAATGACTTTGTAAAACAATTTGGCATGTTAAAGGCTAAGTATAATATATTGAAAAAGGAGAATATTAATCTAATCGAAGAACATGCTGTGGAAATCAAATTGCATGAAAAAGAAATAAATGATCTCAAGAGTGAGAATAATAGCTTAAATTAAGTAGTTGTTAAATTTACAAATGGAAGAAAAAACTTGAACATGCAATTAGGTAGTCAAATAGTTACGTTTGACAAAGCAGGAATAGGGTATGAAAAACTTAATAAAAAGAAAATTTATAAAAATTTCTTTGTTAGATCATCTACCTGTCATGCATGCAATGAAGGAGGACATAAATCCTATGAATATCCATTAAAATTAGGAAAGGTTAAATCTGGCAGTGGATTACAATGGGTTCCTAAGGGAACCAAACCTAACACTAGGACCCAAAAGATTTGGGTACTTAAGAAGACCACTTGATTATTATCTTGTAGGTTGATAGCTCTCCCGGGAAGAATAAATGGTACCTCAATAGTGGATGCTCGAGGCATATGACGGGGACTCCTCAAAGTTTGCTTTTGTCAACAAAAAGAAAGAGAACGTCACTTTTGACAGAAACCAAAAAGGAAAAATTGTTGAGATTGGCAACATAGGTAATAACTCTAACCCTATTATTGAAAATGTTTTATTAGTAGACGGGTTGAAACATAACTTATTGAGCATTAGCCAACTATGTGATAAAGGATATAAAGTATCCTTCAAATCTAAATCATGTGTAATCAAGGATAGCTCAAGTGGTAAAGTTTTATTCATTGGCTATAGAAAAGAAAATGTGTACACAATTGATTTAGATAATATTGAATGCTTTGATGCGAAATGCTTTACTGTGAATCTGTTGGTTGATAGTTGGACTTGGCATAGAAGATTAGGACATGTAGGTATGGATAACTTAGCTAAGATCACTAAGAATAATCTAGTTAGAGGGATTCCAAAAATATTCTTTGAGAAGGATAAAGTTTGTGAAACTTGCCAAATGGGTAAGCAAAATCAAAAGTTCATTTGCATCAAAGAATACAATCTCTACATCCAAGCCCCTACAACTACTTCACATGGACCTTTTTGGTCCTTCTAATGTGGCCAGTCTAGGAGGAAAACTTTATGCCTATGTTATAGTAGATGACTTCTCTAGGTTCACATGAGTGTTCTTCCTAAAGTCAAAGGACGAAACATTCGACATCTTCTTTAGCTTTAGAAAAAGAGTTCAAAATGAAAAGGATCTCACCATTGTAGCTATTCATAGTGATCATGGTGGAGAATTTGAGAATGAGTGATTTGAACTCTTGTGCCTCAAACATGGAATTGAGCACAATTTCTCATCTCCTAGGACCCCTTAACAAAATGGTGTTGTTGAGAGGAAAAATAGGTCTCCTCAAGAGCTTGCTCGGACTATGCTCAATGAGAACTATCTTCCAAAATATTTTTGGGCAGAAGCTGTTTTCACAGCTTGCTATGTGTTAAACAGGGTCTCTATAAGGCCTATTATAGAAACCCCTTATGAGTTTTGGAATGAGAAAATCCCTAGTGTCAAATATTTTAGAGCCTTTGGGTGTAAGTGCTTCATTCTAAATACCAAGGTTCACTTGGACAAATTCGATTCCAAATCCGATATTGGTATATTCCTTGGATATTCATTAACTAGTAAAGTCTATAGGGTATTTAACAAAAGAACACTAGTTGTAGAAGAATTCATGCATGTTAACTTTGATGAAACTCCTCAATCTACAATGAATGTAGAAAAGGATGATGATTTAGAAAATCAAATGGATTATCTCTCTCTAGATAAGCCAAGTGAAAGCATAGAAATCCCCATAGATCCTCCATCAAACTCTTTAGGAATAGTGCCAATCCAAAATTCGAATGATGATGTAACGCCCCGAGTCTTCCAGACCCGGTTTGCTACCATAAAGATTGAACCGAACTAAGAGAGATTACGGAAAATTTTAAATTTCCTCTCAGTGATGATAATTCTTATCTTTAATCCTCGACTTTACAGCGGAAAACTCAATAAGTAGATAACGTTCATAATTAAACAAAACGTTAAGACATTTGGCCGAAGGGAATTGGAAACTCAAGGACATCTACCGATCGCAAAACGACAAGACTCAATATCGGCTTCTACCGATTGACACATGCACATCACGTGACTCATTGAACTTCATCCGATCACAAAACGACAAGACTTAATATCGGCTTCTACCGATTGACACATGAACATCACGTGACTCATTGAACTTCATCCGATCACAAAACGACAAGACTTAATATCGGCTTCTACCGATTGACACATGCACATCACGTGACTCATTAAACCTTATTCTGATAGAAGACATCATCCGATAGAAGACATTATCCGATGAAAAACATCATCCGATGGAAGACATCATCCGATGTCGATTGACACATGCATATCACGTGACTCATTAAACCTCATTCCGATAGAAGACATCATCCTATAGAAGACATCATCCGATGGAAAACATCATCCGATAAAAGACATCATCCGATGCCGATTGACACATGCATATCACGTGACTCATTAAACCTCATTTCGATAGAAGACATCATCTGATATAAGACATCATCCAATGGAAAACATCATCCGATGAATGTCATCACCCGATGGTAGACATCATCCGATGGAAGTCATCATCTGATGGATAGGAAACTTTCAGACTTTCACAAACTTCAACATGACTGAATAAACTAATACACAGTTGGACCATAACCTCGTCTAGAATACGTGTAGCGAGAGACTCTAATAAAATAGATCATTCTTTCATTTCACGATCATTCTCAAACTCAGAAGTTAATCAATCAGGTTCCAGTATCCATTATTTTAAGAAAGCATCCTACATAGACCTTAGTGTTCATAACTCAGTATTCATAACCTTACTAATACGATAAAGTAGTAACTAGGAGTTAAAATCGCCTTTCCAGCCACCAATCTGTCACCCTGAGCGCCTTCCAGCAACCAGCCTTAAACATCTTCATTAGACTTGAAATCCTCACCTGGTAGTTCTTCACCTACATCATAAGGTTTAAACTGTAGGCCTAATGCTTAGTAAGGAGTGCATCGCTAACATGTATGCATGAATGCACAAATTAAACGAAATCACATGTTCATGATCTTTTCGTGTTCTTGTTCTTGTTCATGTTCATGTTCATCGTTTTCATCATATGGATTAAAGGAGGATTTATGCCGAAATGGGGGTTGACAGTGAGAGTATACATAGTCCCTTGCGGGTCGTATTCATGGTCCTTCTTTTGGACAGTGACATACGCCAAACCGCCCCCAACCCTCTCTTAATCCTTGTTGCATAAGTTTCATGTTCATATCTTGTTCATGGGAGAAATCATGCACTTAAAACATTTTCATATGCTAGAGAAATATTCATGATGCATGGGCATAGGTAATCTTAGTTCATCAGACTACTGAACAAGCCATTCATTCATCAAAGGATCATAACATCAACTCGAGTACCGAAGAGAACCAGACGTTAGCACAGGTACTTTTAACATCATAAACAATTCCTACTTAGTACCCTTGTGATGTATGGCCCTAATGGCCGGAAGTCTTACTCACTCACTTACCTGGTTTCCTTGGCAACTTGAGCACTTCTCTTCAAACTTCTTCACCTAGAAACATTTCACATTACAATGTTAAATCAAAATCCTAACTAAAGTCATCCTAGTATCTAACATAAATATTTCTAAATCTTCCTAGTCGAGCGCCTAATGTGTACAGATTAAACTTCCAGAACCTAAATAACCGAATTAAGTCTAACAACTAAACACGGTCTGTTATCTTAATGTCCAGAATCGAATCGGAAATACCATTACTAACGCAGATAATGATTGTCATTACCATTACTCTGCTAGTGAAGAATCCGAAACCTCAAGTTCTAGCTAAAGACAGAGCTCTAAGTAACTACCCAGTAACTACATTATCTAAGTCTTACCTAGAGCGTGGATTGTCGGAATGGAGGCTGAAGAGCTGGTCGCCGGCGAAGGAATAGCTGGCAGAGAGGGAGCTCTAGAAGGAAGGGAATCGCCGAGAGAGAAAATGTCGGCTACAGTGAGGTTTTAATGAGGTTTAAGAATTCCCACAACCTATTTATACTAATTAAAATCCACCTAATTTACAAACTTGCCACCCAACCTAGTTTCACTCAACTTGTAATAAATAATTCTTGGCATTAAATTTAGAATCATGAAGGTCAATAAAAGGGTGACAATTAAAATGGTTAAGAAAATCACCTGGCCGAAATTGTCGGGTGTTACAGATGATCTTCTTAAGGATTGGAGATATGTCAGAAATCATCCCATAGATGACATTCTAGGTGATCCTTTGCCAGGAGTTAAAACTAGGGCTTCCCTTAGAAATCTAGTTGCTCATGTAGCATTTATCTCTCAAATAGAGCCTAAGAAATTTGAGGAAGCCGAATTGGATGAAAATTAGATTGTGGCCATGCAAGAAGAGTTAAACAAATTCGAAAGGAACAATGTTTGAGAACTTATTTTGAGGCTGAAAGATCATCATATTATTGGAACTAAATGAGTATTTAAAAATAAAATGGATGAAAATAGGATTGTTGTGAGAAACAAAGCTAGGTTAGTTGCCAAAGGTTATTGCCAAGAAGAATGGATAGATTATGAGGAAACATTTGCTCTAGTAGCTTGCTTAGAGTCGATTAGGATGCTCTTAGCCTATGCTTGCTACAAGAACTTCACACTCTTTCAAATAGATGTAAAGAGTGCTTTTCTAAATAGATATATCATGGAAGAAGTTTATGTAGAGCAACCCGTTAGTTTCGAAGCTTATGACAAGCATGATCACGTGTTTAAGCTCAAGAAAGCTCTATATGGACTTAAGCAAATTCCTAGAGTTTGGTATGATAGATTAAAGAATTTCCTTGAGGAAACAAAGTTCAAAAAGGGTAAAACTGATTCAATTCTATTTACCATGCAAAAGGACAAAGACATACTCATTGTGCAGATCTATGTTGATGATATCATATTCGATTCAACGAATGTCTCACTGTGTGACAAATTCTCCTCCCTAATGTAAGGTGAATTTGAAATGAGTATGATGGGGGAGTTAAAATTCTTCCTAGGTTTTCAGATTAGTCAAAATCCAAATAGTGTTTTCTCCTGTCAAGAAAAATATATTAAAGAGCTCTTAAAGAGATTTGGATTGAGTTCTTCTTAACCATCTAGAACCCCAATGAGTACCACTACAAAATTGGACAAAGATGAAAATGGGTTAAGTGTAGATATTAAGAAATATCGAGGAATGATTGGTTCACTTCTATACTTAACCGCTAGTAGACCTGATATTTTGTTTAGTGTGTGTTTATGTGCTAGATTCCAAGCCTCTCCTAAAGAATCTAACTTAAATGCAGTTAAAAGAATATTAAAATATCTAAGTGGAACTTATGATTTAGGATTGTGGTATCCAAAAGGTACATCATTCGATCTTGTAGAATATTCTGATTCTGACTATGCTGGATGTCTTGTAGATAGGAAGAGCACTATTGGAACGTGCCAATTCTTAGGAGAATCCCTTTTCCCTCGGTACTTTAAAAAGCGAAATTCCATGGCACTTTTAACAGCCGAAAGTGAATATATTGCTGCCGATAGTTATTGTGCACAAATGCTTTGGATGAAACAAACTCTTGAAGATTATAATCTGCTCTTTAATAGGATTCCAATTAGATGTTATAATACAAGTACCATAAACATCTAAAAGAACCCTATCCAACATTCTAGGACCAAACACATAGAGATTAGATATATCTTCATTCGAGATCACGTTCAAAAAGGTGATATCAGTTTGTAATTCGTAAACTCATCCGATCAATTAGCTGATATCTTCACAAAACCTTTAGATGAGAAGACTAATAATATTCGAATTCATTTAGGTCTTATCAGGAGTGAAAAACCTTAAACGGTCGACATCATGTGTTCGTAAAAAATTATTCCTCTGGAATGAACGGTTGAAAAATTGAGGTATTCTGAAATGTATCGACCACGTCAATATATGAAGCGGACGATATTGGGAACAGTCGATATACGCATCGGACGATATCTTTTCTTAAATCCTTTAAATTAGCATTCGGATTACAGAAACCCTACTTATCATCCAGAGTGCGAAAGCTTTCAAAAACCTCTCATCTTCTCTTGTCTCTCCGACGATTATCTCTCTCGTCTTCAGTCACTCTCTGACTTCCACCTCCGATATTTGGCCCCTTTTTTGTTGAAAGAATTTTTTTTTCTATTTCAGTAAATCACTTTTTTGGTAATCTCTGCTCGATAAATGGCATCCTCCTCCAACGCCGGGTTAACTTTTTCAAGGAAGAAGCAGAAGAGTGCACATTAAATGGATTTTCAACCTATCGTGCAACCTCCTTCTCTTCAATGGCCTTTTCCGCAGTTTATCAATAAGGCTGCATTTAAAAGATATTATGAAGATTTTGAAGAGAAGCCTCTAATTAGAAGTAGAGGAGTAGTATTTAAGGACCTTTATGGGTTATATCTGGAGAAATCTCTCCATGAAATGGGGTTATTAGGACTGTTTGAACTAGGTACATCTTATTGCAAAACACCAATTAGAATGTTTTATCCAAATCTAGAACACTCCACTACGCCTTTTGTAATCCAGAGTTATGTGTATGGAAGGCACATCGAGTTGACTCAAGAAAAGATTCATGAACTGCTCAATTGTGAGTTTCTAAATGATATGCCTAAATATTTTGGGATTTCAAAGGATCCTCCCTTCGTTGGAAAACCATAGGGACTTTTTTTAGCCAAAGAAATTTCCAAGGATCCAAACAACACTTCCTTGAGGCTCAAGGGCAAGGATTTGAATATTAGGGTCAGAGTCTTTCATCAGATGATCAATTACAACATCCTTCCAAGAGATGGCCATCGAG
Organism: Begonia masoniana; assembly: GCA_022432975.1. Classification (NCBI taxonomy): domain Eukaryota; kingdom Viridiplantae; phylum Streptophyta; class Magnoliopsida; order Cucurbitales; family Begoniaceae; genus Begonia; species Begonia masoniana. The sequence continues at coordinate 36,180,488 of CM039502.1, forward strand.
ACCACGTCAGTGGCATGGATCTTTTCATTCTTTATAGGTTCTTCTGTAAAGAACCATTTCACATTGGAAGCATAATTCTAAAACGGTTACTCCAAGTTGTCAAAACTGCATCTAAATCTCTTCCATACAATCTTCTCTTGATGAAGATTTTCCATAGATTTTGTGTTCAATTGCCGGCTGAAGACAAGCCAATTTTGTTGAAGAACACTGATCATTTTTCTGCTTCAACCTTGCTGAGAATGGGAATTGCAAGAAATAAGTAAAGTTCTTTATATGACAAAGAAACACGGGGAGGTGTTTCTAGAAGCAACGCCTCTCAGGCTATTCCTGAAAGTTGAAAGAGACGAATAATACTATTGAAGGAGGAAGAAGAGTCTGATCCTCAAGAAGATTCTTATATTCCTTCTTTTGATTCTCTTCAGATTCTAGGATCTCACATTTCAGCTCCTCTAACTTGCTCGGACTTTCTCCCAACAGCTACCGAGGGATTTCATGATCAAAATTTCTTACTTGATCCTCCGGAAGTTCAAGCAACTGTTCTTCCACATCCCTCCATTCCAATTCCTGCTTCTTCGCCAACACAGGCTCCTAAATTGTCAACTCGTGTTCTTCCTAGAACTAAAGGTCATCCCTATCCTCCTGTGAGGAATTCTATTTATGAGGAACAATATCATGAGCTTAGGGCATGTATAGAAAGCCTTGACACTGCCATCGAATCCTTTCAGTCCCTTTATATCTCCCAACAAAATCACTTTGAAGCTTTCCTTCTTTCAAAACAAGAACACTTTGAAGCCTCCAGCCTCTCACTAATCCGTCAACTCGAAGCCATCACCCTCTCTTGGTATGATCATTTCGTAGCTGCTATTCAAGCACTTAACGATCGTATTGCTCAAGCGGCAAAAGAAAAAGTAAAGCTATTGACGATGTCACGTCTTCCATTAGATTCAATACAAGTCATTTGGCAGATCAAATACGACGGGAGTCTGACCGGGTTATCACTCACATTAGATATCTTAGCACATATTTGGCTAGAAGTGATAGTGAGCCAACTCATGTGGATGAGGGTTTTGACAAAGGTGGATAGAATCATGAGGGAGTTCGTCCAGCTACTCCAGCTATTCCTTTGGGTGATGAGCCTTTGGCTGTCTCTGTAACGACCCCAGTAGGTTGCAGCATATTCTTAACTTAAACTTAGTCATTTAAATCTTAGAACAACTACTAGTAATTTTCTTTAAAATAACTTGGGGACGTTTAAAAGAATAACAAACTAAAAACCTTAAATTCTCAGAACTCGACTCTTTCATATCGGGTTTCAATGAAGGAACAATATTTTTCGTCTCGGGTTTCATCAATTTAAACAGTAGGGGTAGATGTTAAAACAGACAGGAATGGATAACAGAAAAAGAAGACAGCGTGGACGACTGAAAACAGAAGGCAATGTGGACGTTTGAAAACAGAAGGCAGTGTGGACGTTTGAAAACAGAAGGCAGTGTGGACGACTTACTTTCTCTACCAGGATGCTTAACTAAACTTTATCGTCCATAGACTTACTTAGACTTTTCATCCACAGACAACGTGACTTTATCGTCCACGGTCCACGTGACTTCATTGTCCACGGGCTACATAAACTCATCGTCCACAGACAATCATCCATGAACTTACTTAGACTTTTCGTCCACAGACCACGTGACTTGATCGTCCAAGGTCCAGATGACTTCATTGTCCACGGGCTACATAAACTCATCATCCATAGACTATCGTCCAAGGACTTACTTAAGTTTAACGTCCACAGACCACGTGATTTTGTCATCCACAGTCATGTGACTACTTACTTTGGACGAAAACTCAACAACATTCTCTGGACTTCGACTCGCCCCTAACTTTGGACGATGACTCATTCACTTACTCTGGACGACGTATTTGTCCATGCAATTCTGGTCAACGATTTACTTACAACTCTGGACGACTGTTTTTACTTGCAAAAAAGAACACATAGACAACCAATCGATTGCCTCCCCTGGCGAACGTTCGGCTAACTCTCTGGAACTAACTTTACAAGTAACCTCACATCTCAATTCACATAAATCATTCCTTTAACATAAAACTTAAACATGCGTAGCGGAACACTTAAAGAAAAACAGATGGAAATTCTTAAATCCTAAAATCTCTTATAGCTCATAAACATTAAATTTTTTTTCTACTTAAACTTCCATTTAATTGTCTTATAACATGACAGACTAAGAGCACCTCGGGTCAAATCGCTTTCCAGCCACAAATTCCTTCACGAGTACCATCCAGCAACCTTCTTAGACGTTATCACTTGGATTGAAATCCTCACCTTTCAATTCGTCACCTACATCAAAAGGTTCAAACTATAAGCCTAATGCTTAGTAAGGGGTGCAACATATATATAAATACTTATGAATGCATACTCAATAAAATCGTGTTCAAGTTCTTTATTCAAATCATGGAAGTCATATTCATGTTCATATTCTTGATCATTTCGTGGGAATCATATTCTTGTTCATTGTTTACATAACATGGATTAAGGAGGGGATCGTGTTGGAGGGCAGGCAGAGTACGTGTACTTGACCCTTCAGGCAGAAATCTTGGTCCATTTCTGGACAGTAACTTGGCCAAACCGCCCCAACCCTCACTTAATCATACTTGCATACATTTCATATTCTTATCTTATTCATAAAAGAAACATGAACATAAGACATTTTCGTATACTTGGAAGATAAATCATGATGCATGGATTATGTATGCATAACAGAACTTCATACCAGAGAAAACTCAGACATTCAGCATATATCATGGTACAGATCATGAACATCAAGGCATTATCCTTAAAAATCTTCCTAAGGTCCTCGTGATGTAGGGCCTTAATGGCCAGAATCCTAATACACTCACTTACCTGGTCCCCTTAAAAAAGCTGTGCCTTCACTTGAATCCTTCTCCACCTAGACATTTCATATTTCAATGTTAAATGTATCCTGAATAATCTAAACTCAAAGCTGGTAAAATCCTAACTAAAGAAATCATTCTTGGAAACTAGTTCAAGCCTTTGAGTCTTATAGTCAAGCACCTAGTGTGCGTGGCTTAATCCTCACTAGCATTGATGGCATTGGTGTACTAAAACTACCAGATTCATACTAATGTCAGATTTTTAACCCTAACATCAACAACACCTAGAACTCTATCACCAATGCCATAAATCAGAAACTCAAAAATACTATCGTTATTTTTACATTGTCCGATTCTAAATCTTCAAACATCAATCAATAACCATCCTTAAGTCGAAGATTTAATGAGTAAATCACCTAAAACTTACCTGGAGCTTAAGATTTTGAAAAGAGTGGAGGACGAGCTGAACAATGGTGGAGGAAATCGGTGTCTGCTACCGGAGAGAAGGCTTTGGAGGAGATTCGCCCGAAGAGGAAAGTCGGCTAAAGTGAGGTTTTAGAATTACCTCATTATATTTATAAAGATTCAAAACAACATTAATTACAATCTTGTCACTAAACCTACTTTTCTTTTAAAATCAACTTATTCCATAAATCATTTCATAATAAAACACGGGATAAATATCTGACCAAGGTGCAAGTTATTACATCCTACCCTTCTTAAACAAAATTTTTGTCTTCAAAAATTGCTTAAACAAATAGTTCTGGATACTTGTTCATCATACCTTGTCGTCTCTCCCAAGTGGCTTCCTCGATGTTGTTATTCCTCCATAACACTTTAACCAATGGAACTTCTTTGTTCCGTAACATCTTTACTGAAGAATCGAGAATTCGCACTGGTTTCTCTTCATACGTTAAGGTTGGTTGAATCACAATGTCCACCGGCTCCAAAACATGCGTTGGATCACGTATGCATTTCCTCAACATTGATACGTGAAAGACATTGTGGACACCGTCCAGAGAGGAAGGCAGTAGTAACCTGTATGCAGTATTTCCAATCCTTGCCAAGATAAGAAATGGCTCAACGAACCGTGGGTTGAGTTTCCCTCTCCTTCCAAACCTTATGACTCCTCTAAACGGAGAGATTTTGAGGAAGACTTCATTACCGATAGCAAACTCAATGTCCCTTCTTCTATGATCTGCATAACTTTTCTGTCGGTTTTGTGCAGTTACCATCCTTTTTCTAATAACAACAATCTTCTCAGACATTTATTGTACAATTTCAGGGCCTAATAGTTTTGCTTCACCAACTTCATCCCAGTATAAAGGCGACCTACATTTTCTGCCATACAGTGCCTCATAAGGAGCCATATCAATGGTGGACTGGTAACTATTATTGTAGGAGAACTCAAACAAAGGCAGGTAACGGCTCCATGATGCTAAAATTCCAGGACACATGCCCTCAACATATCCTCAAGTATCTAAATTGTCTGTTCAGATTGTCCATCGATTTGAGGGTGAAAAGTAGTGCTGAAGGTTAACTTCGTACCCATCGAGCCTTGTAGACTTTTCCAAAACCTTGAGGTGAATCTGGGATCTTGGTCCAAAACAATCGTCACAGGAATCCCATGCAATCTAATGATCTCCTGTACATGCAAATCAGCAAACTGATCCATCGTATAAGTCATCTTTACAGGTAGGAAGTGAGCTGATTTCGTCAATCCGTCAACAATGACCCAAATACTATCATGGCCTTTAGTCATTTTTGGTAACCCCACCACAAAGTCCATGGCTATGTTTTCCTATTTCCATTCGGGAATCGGTAGAGGCTGGAGAGTACCTCCCGGTCCTTGATGTTCTGCCTTAACTTGCTGGCACACCATACAAGACTCCACATACTCGGCAACATTCCTCTTCAGATTTGGCCACAAATAAAGCAACTTCAAATCTCGGTACATCTTGGTATTGCCTGGATGCACTAAGAAGGACGACGAGTGTGCCTCAGCAAAAATCAATTTTCGTAACTCCTCATCTTTCGGGACATACCATCGGTCTCTAAACTTCAGAATACCATCCATAGAGAGGCTGAACTCAGAAATTCATCCTCCAATTTTCTAATGATGTTATCTTTTTCCTTTGAATCCTTCTGTTGGGCCTCCTTGGTTCTATCCAAAATGGTTGGCCGGATGGTCAAATCAAAAAGTAAGGCTGACAACTCAGGAATTATCTCCAATTCAAACTTCCGAACTTCCATCTTCAAAGGTACAGACGTGGCTGGTATAGCGGGCTGGATTGTCATTGACATCCTGCTTAATGCGTCGGCAACAGCATTGGCCTTGCTAGGGTGATATTTAATTTCAAAATCATAATCCTTAACAAATTCCAACCAACGTCTTTGCCTCATGTTTAATTCCTTTTTAGTAAAGAGATATTTCAAACTTTTATGGTCCGAAAATACTTCGCACTGCTGACCGTATAGGTAGTGCCTCCAAATTTTTAGTGCAAAAACCACAGCGGCTAACTCCAAATCGTGAGTGGGATAATTCTGTTAATAACTTTTTAGCTTTCTGGAAGCATACGCTATCACCTTGCCCTTCTGCATTAACACACACCCCAATCCAATTTTAGATGCATCACAATAAACACTAAACTTTCCTTCATCAACTGGGAGTGTCAACAGAGGGACTGTCGTTAACTTCAGTTTTAATGTCTGGAAACTCTCTTCACATGCTCCTGTCCAAGAGTACTTAATAAACTTTTTGTAATAACCTGCCAATCAAAGGAAACTACGAACTTTACTTGCATTCCTTGGTTGTGGCCAATCTTTCACGGCTTGAATTTTAACTGGATCAACGGATATGCCTTTAGTAGAGATGACATGACCCAAAAAGGTGAGTCTATCTAGCCAAAATTCACACTTAGAGAATTTGGCATATAACTGCTGCTGTTTTAGAGTTACCAGGACAAATTTCAAATGTTCTGTGTGCTCATCCTTAGTCCGTGAATAAATTAAAATATTGTCTATAAATACTATCACGAACTTGTCCAAATATTCCCGAAACACTCGGTTCATCAAGTCCGTAAAGGCTGCGGGCGTGTTCGTCAATCCAAATGACATTACGAGAAATTCATAATGTCCATATCGGGTTCTGAACGCAGTCTTAGGTACATCCTCAGCCTTGACTTTTAACTGGTAGTAGCCCAAGCGTAAGTCAATTTTTGAAAACACTGAGGCTCCTTGAAGTTGGTCAAACAGATCATCAATTCGAGGCAATGGATATTTATTCTTGATTGTCAACTTATTCAATTCCCTGTAGTCTATGCACATTCTAAGGGATCCATCTTTCTTCTTAACAAACAAAACAGGAGCACCCCAAGGAGAATAGTTGGGTGTATAAATCCCTTGTCCACCAACTCTTGCAATTGAGTCTTTAGTTCCTTCAATTCAACCGGTGCCATACGGTAGGGATTCTTAGACACCGGTGAGGCTCCAGGGTAGGTATCAATCACAAAATCTGTCTCTCTATCAGGCGGTACTCCCGGCAAGTCGTCCAAGAACACTTCAGGAAAATCTCGAACTAAGGGAACCTCTTGGAGCTTCAGCTTATCCTTTCCTCGTATATCAATTATACTAGCTAGATAACCCGTACATCCAATTTTAAGTAACTGCGGAGCCTCCAAAGAAGATATAATCAGTATTTTACTTGTTTTTGGAATGGCTTGGAAGGAATACCGATCTCCATTCAGGGGTCGGAATTCAACTACCCCAGACCTACAACTTATTGTTACATAATGTCTGAATAACCATTCCATTCCCAAAATGACTTCGTACCCCTTCATATCGATTATGATCAGTTCTACATATAACTTCTTATCTCCTACTGACATAATATCACCCTTAACTACTTGTTTAGATTGTAAGGACTCACTCGATGGTAACATGACACTATATGACTTATCAGCAGGTAAGAATCCTAGATTATGCTGACATACAAACAGGGTTGCTACAAAAAGAATGAGTGGCTCTCGTGTCTATAAGTGTATAAGCGGAAATACCACAGATCATAATCGTACCTGTTATGATCGTATGCTGCACTGCATCATCATCTTCCATCAAGGCAAAGACCCTAGGTGCCACCCTCACCCGGTTTGCATCCAACAGCATAGGACAATCTTCAATCAGATGGCCAACCTTGTCGCACCTAAAACATCGGCCCGAGTAAAGCTTGCATTCACCGTAGTGATTCCTCTGGCAAATGGAACAAAGTGGAGCCTGAGGAGCTTGAGGAGCTCGAGGAGCCCATTAAGGTTGCTTTCTTTTTCCTCTATCGTCATTGGGGTTATAGGGCCTTTTAATACCTCTTTGTTGTTGCTGCCAACCCCCTTTGTTCTGCTGTGGTTGTGACTGCACATTATCGACAATCTTCCTTGGCAGCTCGCGCTGTCCTTGCACTGCTATCTCTACCTCTTCCAGTTCCAAGGCCTTAGCTGCCACATTAGACTAAGGTATGTTATGGATCCCTGCAGTCTTTACTCCCCTGAAAAGGTTTGGCTTTAACTCTTGAACAAATTGGTGAATCTTGTCTTCTTCATCATCCACCAGACGGTGCAAATCGTGACAATGCTTCAAAATTACAAATGTAGTCCGCCATAGAACCAGTTTGGCGTAGCTACATAAACTCCATCTTTTTGCTAGCCCAAACCGCTCGGCTGAAATACTTGTCAAAGAAGGCCGTCTTGAACCATGCCCAAGTACTAGTTTCCATATTAGTAGTGCTCTTAATTGAGTCCCACCAATGCCTTGCATCCAGTGCAAGATGAAAAACAGCACATGTGATCTTGTCCCCCTCTTCGACCTTGGCATACATGGACATGTTCTCAATTGTTCGAATCCATTCTTCAGCATATATAGGATCTGAAACTTGACCATTAAATACTGGAGGTCAAAGTCGGTGGAAATGCGCTTCCATGGTCATGAGTTGCGCTTGAGCTAGAGTTGCCTTGTTCCTCTCTAGCAGCCACTAATTGTTCAATCTGACGGGATTGACGTAGAACCAACTCTATTAATTGAGCAATAGTATTACTATCTTCACCGTTTTCTCTCTGTTGACCTCTCACCATCTTGAAGAGATTCCTAGCATATTACAAACATATCTTAACTACATGGTATTACTAAAATCATAAACACTTACAGTTGTTAGAGTGTACTCATGCGGCAATTTGTGCTGGAAGGCAGTCTACAAAACCGATTTTAGAACCCGGTTTTGCTCTGATACCATTGTAACGACCCTAGTAGGTCGCGGCATATTCTTAACTTAAACTTAGTCATTTAAATCTTAGAACAAATACTGGTAATTTTCTTTAAAATAACTCGTGGACGTTTAAAAGAATAACAAACTAAAAACCTTAAATTCTCAGAACTCGACTCTTTCATATAGACGTTAAAACAGACATGAATGGATAACAGAAACAGAAGGCAGTGTGGACATTTGAAAACAGAAGGCAATGTGGACGTTTGAAAATAGAATGTAGTGTGGACGACTTACTTTCTCTGCCAGGATGCTTAACTAAACTTAATCGTCCACAGACTTAGACTTTTCGTCCACAGACAACGTGACTTTATCGTCCACGGTCCACGTGACTTCATTGTCCATGGGCTACATAATCTTATCGTCCACAGACTATCATCCATGGACTTACTTAGACTTTCGTCCACAAACCACGTGACTTAATCGTCCACGGTCCAGATGACTTCATTGTCCACGGGCTACATAAATTCATCGACCACAGACTATCGTCCATGGACTTACTTAAGTTTAACGTCCACAGACCACGTGATTTTGTCATCCACAGTCACGTGACTACTTACTTTGGACGAAAACTCAACAACGTTCTCTGGACTTGGACTCGCCCCTAACTTTGGACGATGACTCATTCACTTACTCTGGACGACGTGTTCATCCATGCAATTCTGGTCAACGATTTACTTACAACTCTGGACGACTGTTTTTACTTGCAAAACAGAACACAAAGACAACCGATCGATTGCCTCCCTGGCGAACGTTCGGCTAGCTCTCTGGAACTAACTTTACAAGTAACCTCACATCTCAATTCACATAAATCATTCCTTTAACATAAAACTTAAACATGCGTAGCGGAAGACTTAAAGAAAAACAGATGGAAATCCTCAAATCCTAAAATCTCTTATAGCTCATAAACATTAAAATTCTTTTCTACTTAAACTTCCATTTCATTGTCTTATAACATGACAGACTAAGAGCACCTCGGGTCAAATTGCTTCCCAAACACAAATTCCTTCACGAGTACCATCCAGCAACCTTCTTAGACGTTATCACTTGGATTGAAATCATTACCTTTCAATTTGTCACCTACATCATAAGGTTCAAACTATAAGCCTAATGCTTAGTAAGGGGTGCAACATATACATAAATACTCATGAATGGATACTCAATAAAATCGTGTTCAAGTTCTTTATTCAAATCATGGAAGTCATATTCATGTTCATATTCTTGATCATTTCGTGGGAATCATATTCTTGTTCATTGTTTACATAACATGGATTAATGAGGGGATCGTGCTGGAGGGCACGCAGAGTATGTGTACTTGGCCCTTCAGGTAGAAATCTTGGTTCGTTTCTGGACAGTGACTTGGCCAAACCGCCCCAACCCTCACTTAATCATACTTGCATACATTTCATATTCTTATCTTTTTCATAAAAGAAACATGCACATAAGAAATTTTCATATACTTGGAAGATAAATCATGATGCATGGATTATGTATGCATAACAAAACTTCACACCAGAGAAAACTCAGACATTTAGCATATGTCATGGTACAGATCATGAACATCAAGGTATTATCCTTAAAAATCTTCCTAATGTTCTCGTGATGTAGGGCCCTAATGGCCGGAATCCTAATACACTCACTTACCTGGTCCCCTTAGCAAAGCCATGCCTTCACTTGAATCCTTCTCCACCTAGACATTTCATATTTCAATGTTAAATGTATCCTGAATAATCTAAACTCAAAGCTAATAAAATCCTAACTAAAGAAATCATTCCTAGAAACTAGTTCAAGCCTCTGAGTCTTATAGTCAAGCACCTATTGTGCATGGCTTAATTCTCACTGGCATTGGTGTACTAAAACTACCAGATTCATACCAATGTCAGATTCTTGACCCTAACATAAAAAACACCTAGAACTCTATCACCAATGCCATAAATCTGAACTCAAAAATACTATCGTTATTCTAACATTGTTTGATTCTAAATCTTCAAACATCAATCAATAACCATCCTTAAGTCAAAGATTTAATGAATGAATCATCTAAACCTTACCTGGAGCTTAAGATTTTGAAAAGAGTGGAGGATGAGCTGAACATTGGTGGAGGAAATCGGTGTTTGCTACCGGAGAGAAGGCTTTGGAGGAGATTCGTCCGAAGAGGAAAGTCGACTAAAGTGAGGTTTTAGAATTACCTCATTCTAGTTATAACGATTCAAAACAACATTAATTACAATCTTGCCACTAAACCCACTTTTCTTTTGAAATCAACTTCTTCCATAATAAAACACGGGATAAATACCTGACCAAGGTGCTGGTTGTTACAGTCTCTCTCAGTGTTGTTGGAGATGATGTAGTTCAAGTTGTTGTTGTTTGTGAGGACGAGCCATTCATTGATCCAGCTCATGTTGCTCAGCAAGGTATGCTGATGGTATTGCTAGTCCTAGTGATATTGCCATGGACGAACTTGTTGATGAGAGAAAGCCTAATGCTGGTGTACAAATGGAAGATGTAGGGAATGCAAATGATGGAGAAAGAATTCCTCCTGTTGCTAATGTTCCAGATAAAGAAATAGCAGATGAGTATCAAGATGAACCTATGTTTTGTTCGAAGGATTTCTATGCACGCATGAACTAGGATGATGTTTCTTCTGATGCGTAATCAAATCCTCCATTCTGCTCTCTGTATCAGATAGATAGTTTAGAAACTTAGAACTATCTTATGATAATCATTTAGTGCTTTGAATTCTTCCACTATTCATTTCTCATACTTGTGTTGTGTTGAATGACATTCTCGTCTTTTACACTGCTTGTTTATATATATTTTTTTATAATGTCAAAGGGGGAGAAAAGTATGATGCAGTTGGTTGAATGCATAGAGTATGGAGGAGTATTGTAACGCCCCGAACCAGCCCCGGCTCGGTGCGCTACGGTTGCAAACCGATCCCGCGTTTAAAATAACATTTAAACTAATTTTAGTAAATTTGTTTTCGGGTTTTTCGATCCCTCGAGATTCATTGGAAAACGGGCCCAAAATACGTTTAAAATACGTCGAAAAAATGTCGGGTCAAAACATTTTAGAAATAGGGAAAATTTGAAAAAAAAAACAAAAACGGGCTCAAAGGGGCGCTGGGCGCCGTGCGCGCCCACGCTGTGCGCAAGCTGCGCGCGCGCGCCTGCGCGCTGGGGCGCGCCTGTGCGCCCCACCGCGACTGATCGCGGTCCGAGGCCCGACTAATTGGGCCTCCTCGGGTTTTCTCAACCCAAAACACTCCAAAACCCTTTATTTTGACCCCTTTTGACCTTTCCCCACTTTTCCTCATATTTCTCCACCCCGAACACCTCCAAAAATCACGAAACTTTAACCATACCTCCCCGACACACGAACCATCAAATCCCGTAAAAATTTTAGAAAACCGACTTCAACCGAATATTAATAAAAATAGCGAACTTAAACCTGACGTCGTTTGTTTTAAATTCAAATGGACGGCATAACGCCTAAATTCTTTTAAACCAAAACCTGCAATATAAAACCCGAGAATATATAGTTTAAATTCCCAAAATACCACCACCATTACTCAACAACCCAACGACTCGAAATCTTTAAAAATTCATTACGAAAACCTTTATAAAAACAACGTGCCAACACGTATCAAATCTCCCAGTCACCAACTAGATATATCAAAAATACCAAAATAATAATCATCACTCACAACCCTCCGAAGACCATGATCGAGACGCCCCGACAACTGCCTGCACCAGCATGCCCTGTACATCACTGACTGCGCTCCCATCCTTAGGCCCTCACCTGTACTCCCGACTACACCTACACCACGGAACACAAAACATCAGCCTAATGCTTAGTAAGTAGGGAAATATGCATACAACAAACATAATGCAAAACAACCCCTAACAGATGAGGTTTCTACTCGCTCAGTTGCTGTTCTTTCGTTTGCTACTCGTTGTTCATTCACAGAACCGAAGCTCATCACACATGCTAACATCGCACCTTAACGCGACTAGGCAACTCACACGGAGTCCCTCGTAGGTGTCCAACTCACACAGTCCCTCGCAAGTGCCACCTTAACGCGACTAGGCAACTCCACTGGAGTCCCCCGCAGGTGTCACTCTAACGCGACTAGGCGACTCAACTCAACTATGGTCCGTCGCAGGTACCACCTTAACACGACTGGACAACTCCATGCCATGGAGTTTCCCGCAGGTGCTACCCTAACGCGACTAGGTGACACAACTCAACTATGGTCCCTCGCAGGTACCACCTTAACGCGACTGGACAACTCCATGCCATGGAGTTTCCCGCAGGTGCTACCCTAACGCGACTAGGCGACCCAACTCAACTATGGTCCCTCGCAGGTACCACCTTAACGCGACTGGACAACTCCTTGCCATGGAGTTTCCCGCAGGTGCTACCCTAACGCGACTAGGCGACCCCACTCAACTATGGTCCCTCGCAGGTACCACCTTAACGCGACTGGACAACTCCATGCCATGGAGTTTCCCGCAGGTGCTACCCTAACGCGACTAGGCGACCCCGACACAAACCACCTCACGATTCAACTCACACCATCCCTTACGGTTCAAGCTCACCATGCAAAACCATGCTTAAAACTCGTTTCTCGTAGTTTGAAAACCGTGATGCATGTCACACAATTACAATACTCAACACAAAACTAAACAAAACAATCAAACAAAGCAAACAACCAATTCCCTACCGTTCCATGGTGTAGGCCCGAAGGCAAACCACACACATCCGCTACTTACTTGGTTGCTCCAGAAACGTTCTGTCACTTCGTCCCACTAATTTCTCTTGCACGTACCTAACAATTAAGGGAAATTCACTTAGTAACAAACTAAAAGGGTTCTAGAGAAATCAACTAAAGCAAACTAACACAAACTTTCCACCCTAATCACTCAAACCCGATTTTGATACAAATTTTACCGTCCAAGTTCAAACGGCCATAACTTCCTCATTTTTCATCGGATTTCGACGTGCCACCCCAACTCGGAAACCTCTACATGTCTACTATCCATTGAAGCACTCAAATTCAACAACCAAACCATTTGACCAATTCGAAAACCACAAAACAGATTCGGCTTCAAACATCAAAACCCGGTTTTTTACCAAAACTCAAAATTTCTCTAATCTAACCCCATAATCAACCTAAACCATCCTATTTAAGAATTAAACCATCAAAATATGAAGAACATACCAAGGGGAAACCAAAATTCGGAGTTGGCATTTAGGGTTTCCCAAACCCTTACTAAATTCAACAAAAACACAAACAAAACACTAAAAATCACTCCTCCTATGTATATAATCAAAAACCCACTAAATATAACCTTCAATCTTCACCAAAACTGAGCTTAAAATATCAACAATGGAGGATTAGGGCGCTGGAGAAAACCGTGGGAGAGAGGAGGGAAAAAGAAGACAATTTTGTGTTTTTACACCTTTTACTTTATCTTTATAAAAATCAACTTTTCTACTTTTTGCTTTATCCACTAAATTTTCATAAATTATAAAACTCCCACCCTTTTACTTCTCATTATTTTCTTACGTGGAAACCCCACACTTCTATTCCTTTTCACCACATTTTTCTTTTCATTGGTTACTTTTCTATTTGACTTTTCAACTTCCATAACTCTTTTAACTTTTCAAACTCTCTTCTTCTCCTAAACTTTGACTTTTCTCTCATTTGCATTTCCATTCAACACACATAAATACCTCACAAATCACTCCCCCTTTTATTTATTTATTTCATCTTTATTACAATTTCAACTCCATAAAATTTCAAATCACTAAATTCTAAAGTTTTCTCCCAATTTTCACTTCCACTATCTCTCTCTAAATCAAGCATTTAACATCATCCTAAATTAACGTTAAACTTACATTGCATGACATCCCTCAACTAAAGCTACATACACTAGGAAATTCTGGGTGTTACAAGTATATATATTGTTAATTGGGAAAAATTGAATAGCATGGGAGAGTATATGTTTAATCATTTTTTATTTGTCATCATAAAAAAGGGGGAGATTGTTAACTTAAAATATGTTTTAGTCTAACTATGTTTTTGATGATTGAAATTAACGTGAAATATATAAATTGATGATTGTAAGAAATGAATGATATTAATAATTGCAGTTAATTGGGAATGCCCTTTTCAAAAGGGTATTATGTTTTATAACGTTTTTTATTAAGTGTTGTTAGTCAAGACTGATGCATGCATAATGTTAACCAGACGTATAAGTCGTCCGCCAAAAGGAACATCGACCGCTGTCAAAGTAGATTTGAAAGTCACCTGCCAGATAAATCAACTGGACAAAGCAAAGTCGACCGATGGCGGAACCAATTGAATATCGACCAATACACTACAGCCAGAAGTCGTCTATCGGAATTATGTCGACCAGTTTTTGAAGTCTACCAAAATCAATGACGACCAAAACCAAGAATGATTCTGCAACAATAAAGTCGAACGAATAAAGAAGTCGACTGAAAGTCCAATATGAGAATGCTTCGAAAGATCAATGTCGACCGAGCAAAGATTTCGTCTGCTAGGATAACATTATCCAAATCAAGAAGTCTTCCGTCGAAAGTAATATCGATTGCAGACCACAACGGCTAGCTTTCTACGTAAGGATTCTTCACAACGGTCATATTTTTGGTACGGAAACAAGGAGTCGTCTGAATGTGGAGCAGATTACGAACACCAGTATTATTAATAGAAGAATAGAAGCTCAGAAAAGGTTGTTATTTTTCTTTGGGTTGTTTTTTTTCTCTTGCACATCTTTTGGCGATTACGAAAATTCCCAAGAGCCTTCACTGTGAAAATTCTTCAGCTCTCTACTCCTCTAAAAGATCAAACACTTGATATTTCTTTATTGAAGGAGTGTGTATTACTCTTCATTTAAAATCCTATATGTGAGATTGTAAAAGGGTGACACCCTTGAGTGATATTGTAACGGGTAGAGATTGACGCCCGTGAAGATCAATCTAGTGTAAAAGGCAGTAGATCGACGCCTATGAAGTTTGATTAGAGAATCTCGTTGAAGAGAAGAAAAGAAACTTCAAGGAGGTATCCTTGAAGCATGGACGTAGGCAAGGTTGGTCGAACCACATTAAAAACTTTGGTGTCAATCTCTCTCTTTTACATATTACTTGCTTGTTTGTCTATTATTCTTCTAGTATTAAAAAGACTACACTAATAAAAGTAACTGATTGATTTATTGACTTCATAAGTAAGTATATTATCATTAATCAAAAAATGTCTAATTCAACCCCCTCTTAGAAAATTACGGTCCTACAAATGCCATCATCGGCCCCACGTTCTCTAGACCTAATTTTGAAAATGGTAGGTTGTTTTGGTGCGGTGACCCTTCGTTCTCCCCCCAAAATATAAGGGGGTGCGAACGTGGGTCACCGTCTCGAAACGATCCACCGTTCTTAAACATTGTTCTTGCGAACGGGGGGTCGTTGGGGGGGGGGGTTGTGATCGGAGGGACACCACCCTGAAACAACCCCCCGTTCTTAAACATTGTTCTTAAGAATGGAGAATTGTTATCGGGGCGGTGACCCCCTGTTTCTGAATACCTCTAAAATGGGGAGGCAGGAACGAGGGGTCGTTGGGGGACGGGGTGTAACGTCCCTAATACTGTACCCATTTACCCGTATAAATTTTTCATTTTTATTTTTACTTTTTAAATAAAACTTTACGCGGAGTTTATACTGAAGTTGAAATCAGAACTGAAACCGGAATTGAATTCGAACCTTGAAATCATTTGAAACAAAACATTTAATAACTAAATAAAAACTTAAAAACATTTAATAAAAATAACTTAAATACATTCAGAAATGGGAGGGCAGAATTGGCTGCACTTGCAGCGACCAGTCGCTGCACTTGCAGCGACCAGTCGCTGCACTTGCAGCGACCAGTCGCTGCACTTGCAGCGACCAGTCGCTGCACTTGCAGCGACCAGTCGCTGCACTTGCAGCGACCAGTCGCTGCACTTGCAGCGACCAGTCGCTGCACTTGCAGCGACCAGTCGCTGCACTTGCAGCGACCAGTCGCTGCACTTGCAGCGACCAGTCGCTGCACTTGCAGCGACCAGTCGCTGCACTTGCAGCGACCAGTCGCTGCACTTGCAGCGACCAGTCGCTGCACTTGCAGCGACCAGTCGCTGCACTTGCAGCGACCAGTCGCTGCACTTGCAGCGACCAGTCGCTGCACTTGCAGCGACCAGTCGCTGCACTTGCAGCGACCAGTCGCTGCACTTGCAGCGACCAGTCGCTGCACTTGCAGCGACCAGTCGCTGCACTTGCAGCGACCAGTCGCTGCACTTGCAGCGACCAGTCGCTGCACTTGCAGCGACGTCCCTAATACTGTACCCATTTACCCGTATAAATTTTTCATTTTTATTTTTACTTTTTAAATAAAACTTTACGCGGAGTTTATACTGAAGTTGAAATCAGAACTGAAACCGGAATTGAATTCGAACCTTGAAATCATTTGAAACAAAACATTTAATAACTAAATAAAAACTTAAAAACATTTAATAAAAATAACTTAAATACATTCAGAAATGGGGAGGGCAGAATTGGTATTCTGCCCCCCAACAGAAGCAGCGACCGGGCGCTGCCATTTGCAGCGCTCGGTCGCCGCGTGCGCTGCACAATGCAGCGCACGATCGCTGCATTGTGTAGCGACCGAGCGCTGCACAATGCAGCGCCTGGTCACTGCATTGTGCAGCGACCAGTCGCTGCACTTGCAGCGACCAGTGTCCTTTGTTTTCTCTCTGGAATTCGAGAATCCAGAGAGCAACCCAAACATTACAGAGAGCACATTTCAACATTTCATTACATTTCATCCATATCGTTACTCAGCCTTGCACCCTAATTAAACGATATAAACCTACGTTAAACTTTTGTAAAAACGAACTGCGTGGATACGTTTAAAAGTTGTCTAATCCTCCTGTTACAAATTTCCAAGCAGTTCCAGTAAAAACTATAAAAACACAGATTTCCAAAATGTTTAAAACCATTAAACCTATCCGATCCAAACATAACTTTCTACATATCTTTTTCAAAATAACCCCGTACCCTCAAAATACCGTACTTACATCCCCACGGGTCAGATGAGCATCGACTGCGCAACACACTCCCGCAGGCATTCTCCATCAACAGCATCAGACATCGGGAGGAGGAACGTCGTCCTCACCTGGTTCGATGTCACCTAACACGTCACCTACACCATACAGACACACTATGAGCTAACAGGCTCAGTAAATCCTACGTAAATGCAGATGCGTGCAGTGCATATGAAGTTCAGAAATCATGCATAACAGAGCGTCGCAGACAGTATATCACCGAGATCTCATCCCCCTAACCGAAGGGGGCCCATCCAGCGGTCGGACTACCCCGTGCGGTTAGAGGAGGGGGGAACACGCTTACAACACGTAGAGCCGTGCCCGAGCCCCACCTCGCATGACCAGATAACAGATTACGTTCATTAATTACAGTACATGAGATGTGGTATCGGCCAGACCCTTAATCGGCCCGCACGATAGATCAAGAGCCCCCAATTTCTGGGCCACATGGTTTTCAGAAAACATCGTGCAGTGCAGAAATTCGTTTTCATGCCAAGTTGAAATACGTGATGCATGAACAGTTCAACATAAAAGTAAACAAACAAGCATGCGTACCATCAAGACTGTAAATGAAACAACCTACAAAACGTTTAAACCTAACTACCCAACCAAAGCAGTTTAAAACAATCAATCCTCCAAGATCCTCGACGCTAAATCGAAGTACGGTGTAGGCCAATCGGCCAGAGTAAGTCACGAGAACTTACCTTGAGCGCGCTGAATCTCAAGCCTCGATCACGGGAGTCGTGTGTCTGAGGAAAACACGATATTCGTGGTTAAAACCAATTTAAACTATAAACGTCCAAGTTACGAAATCCTTAACTAATGAATTTCCTAAAATTCCAACTTAATAATTCGAATTATTTAACAATGACACAATGCTCGATAACCTGGAATTCCGATTAACTAGTTTTTCTCAAAAACTCGGAAATTTACCAATTTTTAACTTTTTCTCAAATTGATTTTTCTTCGTCCAATAATGTCCAATACGTTCAATACGTACTTAATCAAGGCTAACCTATTAATTACGAACCCTAATTCGCGTTTTTAACGAAATTCGATCGAAACCCTAATTAACTAAATCTCTGTAAAACTCGAAATAAACGCTCAAAGACCGAAGCTGCATACCTTGGGTAGCGAGAGGAGAAGAAATGACGAAGAACGGAGGAGAAACGGAGGAGAACGGAGGTCGGAAGGTTGGAAGATCGTCGGCGGCCGAGAGAGGAGGGAGCTCTCTGTCGTGCGATCCAAAGAAGAAAAGAGGGAAAGTGAGGGAGAGAAAGAATTTGTGATGTTTAAATAAAAATTGATTTTCAAATTACCATTTTGCCCTTCTCACTTAATTCTATTCGTCCCGTCGTTCGTTTCGTTAATCGTCCAACGATTCGGATTCTCGAAAATTCCATATTTTGCCAATAACTCATATTTATCACCAGGGCTTTATTAAAACTGTCCGTTTGCGATTCGGACCTCGTTTACTATTTTTACGAGAACGTCTTTTATATTACGAAGAGTGTATTTACTCGGAATATAGTGTTTGACCTCCGAAAATTCCCTGCAAATTCCTTAAAATTCTTATTATTCATTAGGGTCATAATGACGCTTTCTTTTTGCGAAACTGATTTGATTTGACATATTTACTAAAAATGCCATTAAAAATGAAATAGTAATATAATATGATATATTCAAAAGTCCGTACAAGCCGGATATTACATTCCACCCTCCTTATTCAGAATTTTGTCCACAAAATTAAATCATACAAACAAATCAGGATTCTTAGTCATCATATCCTGCTGTCGTTCCCACGTTGCCTCTTCCACCTCGTGATTCCGCCATAGAACTTTGACCAGCGGAATTTCCTTGTTGCGTAGAACCTTGATGGAATGCTCCAAAATACGTACCGGCCTCACCTCATAAGTCAAGGTAGGCTGTACCTCGATCTCTGTAGCCTCCACGATATGCGACGGGTCGTGCAAGCACTTCCGAAGCATAGATACATGAAATACGTCGTGGATACCCTCCATAGAAGCCGGAAGCTGCAACCTGTACGCTAACTTCCCGATCCTCTTCAGAATAGGAAAGGGCCCCACATAACGAGGGTTTAGCTTACCCCTCCTTCCAAATCTCGCAATGCCCTTGAACGGAGAAACTTTGAGGTACACCTCATCACCTTCCTCGAACTCTAGCTCTCTCCGTCTAATGTCAGCATAGCTCTTCTGTCGGCTCTGAGCTATCTCTATACGCTGTCGGATAACGGCAATCTTCTCTGCCGTCTGCTGTAGGATCTCAGAACCAACGACGCTGGCCTCGCCAACCTCGTCCCAGTGTAACGGAGACCTACACTTTCGACCATACAAAGCCTCGTACGGTGCCATGCCGATGGTAGCCTGGAAGCTGTTGTTGTACGAGAACTCAATCAGAGGCAAATATTGGCTCCACGAGCCCTGAAACTCCAGCACACACGCTCTGAGCATATCCTCCAGAATCTGATTCGTCCTCTCTGTCTGACCATCAGTCTGAGGATGAAAAGGCCGTGCTGAAATTGAGCTGAGTCCCCATAGCTTTATGCAGGCTCTTCCAGAACTTCGACGTGAATCTCGGATCGCGATCTGAGACTATGGAAACTGGCACTCCGTGCAATCTGATAATCTCCTGCACATATAGCTCTGCGAGCTGATCCATCGAAGAAGCCATCCTCACAGATAAGAAGTGGGCCGACTTTGTCAATCGGTCCACAATCACCCATATACCATCATGACCTCTCGTAGTCCTTGGGAGTCCCACAATGAAATCCATAGAGATCTGCTCCCATTTCCACTCTGGAATCGGAAATGGCTGTAATGTTCCAGCTGGCCTCTGGTGCTCCGCCTTAATCTGTTGACAAACTAAACAGGTTTCCACGTACTTGGCGACCTCTCCTTTCATACCTGGCCACCAGAAATGTTGCTTCAAATCCCGGTACATCTTAGTACTGCCCGGGTGTATAGAATATGCCGAAGAATGTGCCTCGGCCAGTATCTCTTTCCTCAGATCCTCGTCACTAGGCACGTACCACCTATGCCTGAACTTCAGAATGCCATCATCTGATAAGTGAAAATCCGACGAGTCTCCCAATATCATGCTAGATCGAAGCTCCATACACTCCGAATCATTCTGCTGAGCCTCGCGTATACGATCTAGAATAGTCGGCCTGAGAGAAATGTTTGTGAGCATACTGGACAACTCTGCCACTATCTCTACGTCAAACCTCTCAATCTCAGACCGTAGTGTAACTGACATCGCTGCAAGTGAAGGCTGACTCGCAGAAGGCACTCTACTCAAGGCATCAGCTACCTTATTCGCCTTTCCTGGGTGGTACTTGATGTCAAAATCATAATCTTTGAAAAACTCAAGCCATCGTCTCTGTCGCATGTTTAGCTCCTTCTGCGTAAATAGATACTTCAAGCTCTTGTGGTCGGAGAATATCTCGCACTGCTGCCCATACAAATAATGTCTCCATATCTTCAGTGCGAAGACCACGGCTGCCAACTCAAGGTCGTGCGTAGGGTAATTCTGCTCATACGGCTTCAGCTGCCGAGAAGCATAAGCGATAACTCTCCCCTCCTGCATCAGCACACAACCGAGTCCAACTCCAGACGCATCACAATAAACACTGAACCTGTCACCCTCAACAGGTAGCGCCAATACTGGAGCGGTGGTCAATCTCTGCTTTAACTCCATAAAACTGTCATCACAAGCAGCCGACCATATAAATCTCTCGTTCTTCCGTGTCAATCGTGTAAGAGGAAGTGCGATCTTCGAGAATCCCTCTATAAACTTCCGATAATAACCGGCCAATCCGAGAAATCCACGCACCTCACGTACGTTCTTCGGCTGTGGCCAATCTCTGACCACCTGTATTTTGCTCGGATCCACAGAAACTCCGTCCTGTGATATAATATGGCCCAGAAAACTCACTCTGTCAAGCCAGAACTCGCACTTCGAAAACTTTGGATATAGCTGGCGTCGACTCAGAATCTGTAAAACGATCCTCAGATGCTCCTCGTGCTCTTCCTTAGACTTAGAGTAAATCAGAATGTCATCGATGAAAACCACCACGAACTTGTCCAAGTACTCCTTGAAGACACGGTTCATCAAGTCCATAAACGCTGCAGGGGCATTAGTAAGTCCAAATGACATGACAAGGAACTCATAATGCCCATACCTCGTTCGGAATGCCGTCTTCTGAATATCATCCCTCCGGACCTTCAGGTGATAATAACCCGAGCGTAGGTCAATCCTGGAAAACACTCGGGCACCCTGCAGCTGATCAAATAAATCGTCAATCCGGGGTAGTGGGTACTTATTCTTCACTGTGAGCTTATTCAGCTCCCTGTAATCGATACACATCCTGAGGGTCCCGTCTTTCTTTTTGACAAACAGAACGGGCGCACCCCAGGGTGAAACGCTGGGTCGAATAAAACCCTTCTCCAGTAACTCGTCAAGCTGAGTCCTCAACTCTCTCAACTCAGCTGGTGCCAACCGGTAAGGGTTCTTGAACCTTGGCGCAGAGTTTGGATAGACGTCAATAGTGAATTCGATCTCCCGGTCTGGTGGTAAACCGGGAAGATCATCGAGGAATATGCCAGAGAACTCTCTAACAACAGGAATGTCGCTCGGCTTCAGCCCGTTGAGCAACTGAACATCAAAAACTGAGGCCAAATAAATAGAGCACGCACCTTTGAACTGCTCGTTGACCTCCATAGCATAAGAAATAGGCGAGCTACTCAGCCGGTTCATCGCTTGATAAGAAAACTCGGCTCTATCCGGGGGTCGGAAGGTCACAATCTCGGATCGACAATCGATGGTGGCGAAATGCTGCGCAAGCCAGTCCATCCCCAAAATAAGATCGTATCGCTCTATGCTCATAACTATCAGGCGAGCATAGAGGGTAATACTCCCCACTGAGACGACATTGCCCTGGAGAATACGATCTGACTGCATATGCTCTCCCGAAGGCAGCATAACACTATACTCATACCCTGACGGCTCGGACTCTAACCTCAATCTAGCCATACATGCAGTCGATACGAAGGAGTGCGTAGCTCCGGTATCCATCAAAGTAAATACAGTAGTGCCCATAAGCAAAATAGTACCTGCCATCACAGCAGGCTGAGCATCGTCATCAACATCATCTGGCTCGATAAAGGCGAAGATCCTGGGCATAACCCTCCTCTGATCTCCACCTAACTGGTCTCGGCCAGGCTTCGGGCAATCTCTGACGTAATGGCCAAGCTCCCCACATCTAAAGCATCGGTTAGTGCCAACACGGCACTCACCACTGTGTTCTCTCTGACAAATGGGGCACCACGGTATCTGAGAAACCCCCTGCACTTGCTTCCCTTTACCCCGATCCATACCTCCCTCAAGAGGTCTCTTCACACCCCTCGGCTGCTGCTGAGGTGGCTGTGCTCTCGGCTGCCCTCCTCGGTTCTGTGACTGAGGACGGATCTCTCGAAAGAAGCCCTTCGCTGGCTCCCTCGGTCTAACACAAGTGGCTCTGGCAGCCTCAATATCCAGAGCTCTGGCCGTGATGTCAGAAAAGGGCACATCAATAATACCTGAGGCCACAACGTGCACCCGTATCTCCGAATCAAGTCCCTCCATAAACTGGTGAACCTTCTCCTCATTGTCGCTAACAAGACGAGGTGCGAATCTGGATAATGCCTCAAACCTCCGAATATAATCAGCAACCGAACCAATCTGTTTCAGCTGCATAAACTCGTTCCTCTTGGCCGCCCTCACTGTGCGGCTAAAATACTTGTCGAAGAATACGGTCTTAAACCGCTCCCACGTCATAATAGATACGTCCGTCGTCACCTTGATCGAATCCCACCAGAAACGGGCATCCATCGCTAAGTGAAAGGTAGCATATGCCACCTTGCTCCCGTTCCCAACCTCGGCGTAAGCTAACATGTCCTCCATAACTCGGATCCATTCCTCGGCACGTGTCGGATCCGATGACTGGCCCTCGAATACTGGAGGCCGTAGGCTTTGAAACCTATGCATACCCTGATTACTGGGGACTACCAGCTCCTGAGCTCTCTGATTCTCTCGCTGGTTCTCCCGATTTACTAAGTCTGTAATCTGTTGCGCCTGTCGGTCCATATGCTGAGACTGGCGATCGATCAACTCCGTAAATCGATCTAGCGCGTCATCTCTAGGATCTCGTCCTCGAGTCATAATGTATAAAAACCTAAAACAATTAAACAGATCATCCTAAGAAATAAAATCAAATAAAGCTGTAAATAGACTTACAGTTGATGAAGGATGTCCGCGTAGTGGCTGTGCAGTCGAGCAGTCGACAGAACCGATTTTAAAACCCGGGGGCTCTGATACCATAACTGTAACGTCCTTAATACTGTACCCATTTACCCATATAAATTTTTCATTTTTATTTTTACTTTTTAAATAAAACTTTACGCGGAGTTTATACTGAAGTTGAAATCAGAACTGAAACCGGAATTGAATTCGAACCTTGAAATCATTTGAAACAAAACATTTAATAACTAAATAAAAACTTAAAAACATTTAATAAAAATAACTTAAATACATTCAGAAATGGGGAGGGCAGAATTGGTATTCTGCCCCCCAACAGAAGCAGCGACCGGGCGCTACCATTTGCAGCGCTCGGTCGCCGCGTGCGCTGCACAATGCAGCGCCTGGTCGCTGCATTGTGCAGCGACCAGTCGCTGCACTTGCAGCGACCAGTGTCCTTTGTTTTCTCTTTGGAATTCGAGAATCCAGAGAGCAACCCAAACATTACAGAGAGCACATTTCAACATTTCATTACATTTCATCCATATCGTTACTCAGCCTTGCACCCTAATTAAACGATATAAACCTACGTTAAACTTTTGTAAAAACGAACTGCGTGGATACGTTTAAAAGTTGTCTAATCCTCCTGTTACAAATTTCCAAGCAGTTCCAGTAAAAACTATAAAAACACAGATTTCCAAAATGTTTAAAACCATTAAACCTATCCGATCCAAACATAACTTTCTACATATCTTTTTCAAAATAACCCCGTACCCTCAAAATACCGTACTTACATCCCCACGGGTCAGATGAGCATCGACTGCGCAACACACTCCCGCAGGCATTCTCCATCAACAGCATCAGACATCGGGAGGAGGAACGTCGTCCTCACCTGGTTCGATGTCACCTAACACGTCACCTACACCATACAGACACACTATGAGCTAACAGGCTCAGTAAATCCTACGTAAATGCAGATGCGTGCAGTGCATATGAAGTTCAGAAATCATGCATAACAGAGCGTCGCAGACAATATATCACCGAGATCTCATCCCCCTAACCGAAGGGGGCCCATCCAGCGGTCGGACTACCCCGTGCGGTTAGAGGAGGGGGGAACACGCTTACAACACGTAGAGCCGTGCCCGAGCCCCACCTCGCATGACCAGATAACAGATTACGTTCATTAATTACAGTACATGAGATGTGGTATCGGCCAGACCCTTAATCGGCCCGCACGATAGATCAAGAGCCCCCAATTTCTGGGCCACATGGTTTTCAGAAAACATCGTGCAGTGCAGAAATTCGTTTTCATGCCAAGTTGAAATACGTGATGCATGAACAGTTCAACATAAAAGTAAACAAACAAGCATGCGTACCATCAAGACTGTAAATGAAACAACCTACAAAACGTTTAAACCTAACTACCCAACCAAAGCAGTTTAAAACAATCAATCCTCCAAGATCCTCGACGCTAAATCGAAGTACGGTGTAGGCCAATCGGCCAGAGTAAGTCACGAGAACTTACCTTGAGCGCGCTGAATCTCAAGCCTCGATCACGGGAGTCGTGTGTCTGAGGAAAACACGATATTCGTGGTTAAAACCAATTTAAACTATAAACGTCCAAGTTACGAAATCCTTAACTAATGAATTTCCTAAAATTCCAACTTAATAATTCGAATTATTTAACAATGACACAATGCTCGATAACCTGGAATTCCGATTAACTAGTTTTTCTCAAAAACTCGGAAATTTACCAATTTTTAACTTTTTCTCAAATTGATTTTTCTTCGTCCAATAATGTCCAATACGTTCAATACGTACTTAATCAAGGCTAACCTATTAATTACGAACCCTAATTCGCGTTTTTAACGAAATTCGATCGAAACCCTAATTAACTAAATCTCTGTAAAACTCGAAATAAACGCTCAAAGACCGAAGCTGCATACCTTGGGTAGCGAGAGGAGAAGAAATGACGAAGAACGGAGGAGAAACGGAGGAGAACGGAGGTCGGAAGGTTGGAAGATCGTCGGCGGCCGAGAGAGGAGGGAGCTCTCTGTCGTGCGATCCAAAGAAGAAAAGAGGGAAAGTGAGGGAGAGAAAGAATTTGTGATGTTTAAATAAAAATTGATTTTCAAATTACCATTTTGCCCTTCTCACTTAATTCTATTCGTCCCGTCGTTCGTTTCGTTAATCGTCCAACGATTCGGATTCTCGAAAATTCCATATTTTGCCAATAACTCATATTTATCACCAGGGCTTATTAAAACTGTCCGTTCGCGATTCGGACCTCGTTTACTATTTTTACGAGAACGTCTTTTATATTACGAAGAGTGTATTTACTCGGAATATAGTGTTTGACCTCCGAAAATTCCCGCAAATTCCTTAAAATTCTTATTATTCATTAGGGTCATAATGACGCTTTCTTTTTGCGAAACTGATTTGATTTGACATATTTACTAAAAATGCCATTAAAAATGAAATAGTAATATAATATGATATATTCAAAAGTCCGTACAAGCCGGATATTACACGGGGACCCCCCGTTCTTCAATCACGTGCAGTGTACGTTGGACGGAGAGTCCCAGCCCCCACATCGACCCCCCGACTTAATATGTCCAGTGTCACGTAAGCACTCGACAGAATAGGGGGGTGATTGACCTCCCATTCTTGGCGTTAATTCAGAACGAGGGTGGTCGGCCCCATGTTTTAGGCGTAAATTCAGAACGGGCGGTGATCGGCCATCCGCCAGGGTTGATCTTTTACATTTTTTATAGTTTAAGATTTTAGTTGTTAGAGTTTTTAGTTTAGGGGTATTTCAAATTAAACTCATATTTTAAGGTTCAAATTGATTTTAACCTTAAATTTTAATTAGCTTCATCTAACTAATTAGTAAAATTAGTCTAATTCTTTTAATTTATTTGCGCTGCAGATAGTAAAAGTCATTGAAGTGAAAGTAAAAACTCAAGTTTTCTCGTTGATTGGCATGCAACCAATGTGAACCTTCCATTCTCAACCCATTATACATTACTGATCAATCACTCATTCTTTAGTTAACAAGCTAACTCAACAACTTCAGTTTAAAAAAAATCTTCACTAAAAAAAAAATGTTTGCACCGTAGAAAAATTACTTCTGTATGATATCTCAAATTTCATTTGCAAATATTGATAAGACTAGGGTTGTAAACTTCTCGTCTCCATAACTCCTCCTTACCAATCATCAAAAACTCGATTGGTTTATATTCTATTACTATATCTAACTGGAAAATGCAAGTTTGACTTCACCTAAAGAAAGAGATATAAAATCAAGGTCACCATTAGTAATTCAATTCAAAAAGAAATTCGCATAAAATATTATTATGCACGTAAATGCAAAATTTTGTTTAAAAGCAACGACTATTACTAAGTACAATAGTAAAAAAAATCCCTTTAATTTGCTTCTTGAGTTTCTTTTAACAATTCATGATGTGTTTCAAAGAGGGAAAAAGAAGTTAGCACTCAATATGTCCTCGGCTTGAAAACTATTTTAGCCGAGAAAAGAGTGAACTTCCTACAAGCACAACTTCGTCTCTCTAGGTTGGATGAAGATGAAATTTGGATAGCCTCTGACTTTGGGAGTTGTAAAAAAGTCCTCTAGAAATTAGGAAAGAATCATATGAGATGAAAAATTATGCAAGTTATGGTGCAAGCTTGTCCAAGGGATGCAACGACTACGCTCCTCGGGTTCTTTGGCTTGCTTGGGAGAAAAACTCTCTAACTTGCTTCTTGAGAGTTTTATATACACTTGTTGAAGGTTCTACCTCAAGAGAAAAAGATGGAGAAGAATATAATATCAATTATATCCATTTACACTCACAAAAAGTAGAATTGAAAAAACACACACACTCAGATGTTACTCACCAAGGTAAACGTGATAACTTGAAGAGGAAGCTCTCAAAATTTGAGGAAATTTTCAAAATGAATATTCATTGGCTACCGCCTACAACCCTTAAGAATGACTTAAATATCACCTTCAAGCAAAACTAGGCTTTCCCCTAGAAAAAGAAAGCATCACATGATTTAAAAAAAAAGGGAAAATAGTACTCGGCTAGGGTGATAAAACCGAGCACCTAAATCTACCCATTTTGGATAATTTGACCTCCCTATCTACACAGTGTCATTTCAAGCATTTATTACATCATAATAAATTAAACCATACTTTAAGGATTCAAAATGCACATGGCACTCCACTTGTGCTTCAAGTCTTAACTAGGGGTTCATTATCTCCATTAGTGTATGTTTGAGTGGCATGTAATGATGGCTCAGATGTTGAGTTATCTAGCCAAAAAATTGTATGGTTAGGCTTCTATTTGAGGATTTGACCTCAAATTTAGATGGCCTCCAACTCTTCTTCTTCCTCTCTAAGGTATGGAGATAAGTCTTGTACATTGAAAGTGGTCGAAACTCCATACTCTCCTCGAAGTTGAAGCTTGTAAGCATTGTTGTTAATACTCTCTAAAACTTTGAAATGACCATCGGTTATGGGCATGAGTTTAGACTTCCTTTTCTTTATAAATCTCTCTTTTATCTAATGGAGACAAACCAAGTCTCCCTCTTAAATGCAACCTCATTTTGCTCTCAATTTTCAACCCTTGTATAAACTTCATTTTTCTTTTGAATAGTCTTCCTGACTATTTCATACATAGATTTAACTTGTTTGACCTTGCTTGCTCCAGCGACATTGACACAACATGATGTGGTAAAAGAATGAGGTCTATCGGAGTGAGAGAGTTGAAACCATATACTACCTCAAAATGACTCTTTTGAGTAGTATTATGCACAATACGGTTGTAAGCAAATTCAATACAAGGGAGTTGTAAGTCCAAATTGGCTAGTCTTTTTCTCACTACGCTCCTCAATAATGCACCCATGGTGCAGTTCACCCCCTTGGTTTGCCTGTCGATTTGAGGATGGAAATAGGTGCTAAGTTGAAGCTTGGTTCTTAACTTCCTCTAAAGGGTCTTCCAAAAAGAACTCAATAACTTAGTATCTCTATTCAAAACTATGGATTGAGGCATTATATGCATACACACAACTTCCTTGAAAAACAAATCGGCTATATGGTGGAGTCATCCGTTTTTGAACAAGCAAAAAAATGTCTCATCTTTGAAAATCTATCAACAATAACCATAACAAATTCCTTTGATCTAATCGTACAGGCAAGTCCTAACACAAAATATATAGTAACCTCAACCCAAGGGTGACTTTGGAATAGCAATGTGAGGTAAAGTCCTTCAGGTAGCACTTGACTTTAGGCTTTCTTACAGATGATGTACCTCTCCACTACCTTGTGCACATCTTAAAGTTGATGTGGTTAAAAGAAAAGCTCTTTGACGGCCTCATAATTTTTCTTCTCTCTAAAATTATAAAACCCTATAATTTAGCGACAGTTTAATCTGTGAGTAAACTTTTCGTGTTGTTGACTGATGATATGTCGAGAGTTTTACCTGTTTTTGTTGTCTTATTCCACATGAACATTTTTTGTCAATTGGTCAAAAGCAGTGAAATTAGAGGTCACCAAGTAAAAATTTTTATCATGAAAGATTATTGTTCGACAAGTTGGGATTGGTACGTGTCGGGATCAGGATTTGACGCAATTAAATAAAATATAAAAATAATATAATAAATAAAAAATAGAAAAAAAAAAAGAAAATAAAAAGAATGGCATCACCCTTCCTTTTGTTTTCTAGAGTGTGTCGTGCGAAGGGGAGGAAATACGGAGCGGGAGAGATAGAGTTTGAGGAGATAGTGTTGCAAACTTTGAGAAACAACTAGTTGACCGTAAAAAGAAGTAAATGTGACTTTGGGATATCTGAGGTTTAGTTTCTTAGTTACGTCGTTTCTCGAGCAGGAATTTTGGTTGATCCTGCTAAAATTGAGGCAGTTATGTGTTGTGCCCCGTAGGCCCATTACACGATCCCAAACCCGAGTCCACAATTTAACTAACACACTTGTCTCTTTTGCAGGTCATGGTTTGTGTGAAGACCTGGAGGACACCTTGGACGAGATGTTGATCTCCGACCTGCAAATAGGAATCAAGAACTCGAAGAAGACCGTTAGATCCCGGGTGACACAAAACTGACAAATTCGAGAAGAAATAATGCAAACAAAATATCAAACGTACTCCGAATTAAACGAAATTTTAGGTGAGTCTTGTGAAGTTAGTGAGATGTGTGCTGGTGAAAAACGTGGTCCAGATTCGTTGATTTGAAGTATTTTTGCACTGTTTTCTAAGAATCGGCC
Organism: Begonia masoniana; assembly: GCA_022432975.1. Lineage (NCBI taxonomy): Eukaryota > Viridiplantae > Streptophyta > Magnoliopsida > Cucurbitales > Begoniaceae > Begonia > Begonia masoniana. The sequence goes on from CM039502.1 coordinate 36,210,434, forward strand.
AATAATCGCTATTTGAAGCGTCTTGTCAAGAGTTTTCTTCCAAGGAAAAGAACTCGATTCAAGGAATCGGTTAGGCCACTTCCTGCCGTTTCTGATCTCAAAAGAAAGGAGAAGAAGATGGCAAATCCATTCTTACAAGCTACCAAGCTTGAAGATCGGTTTCGGGGTCACAACCCCTCGGTTGTCGTCAACCGAGCTTACCTTGGAAGCTCCTTGCTCCAATGTTTTCTTATATTGAGAGAGAAATCTGTGGGTGCTCATAAAAATCATCCAAAAAAGTTACAAACACCAATGCCATTAATATATAGACCTAATTGTTGGCTTGGGCTTGGGCTTGGGCTTGGAGGGGGATGATGGGCCATCACGTGGGCTTGAGTCATGTCTTCAACTTTAATGGGCCAAACCAAGCCACCAACTAATCCTAACATTCATCTACTCCTAACATGCATCAAATCCTAACATGCATATAATAAAGTTTAAACAAGAAGGCCAACGTTTGCCAATAAGTTTGAAATTTCAAAAAGCAACAAATATCAAAGCTCGGGAAGACAAATTCCCATGTGAGCATTAAGGTGCCTCTTTAGTCTTTCCATATGATGAGATGCTTTGGTTGGTCAACGTCCCCAGCTTTAATCTCCCACTTCAATTCGTCCACGGTGTCCTCCAGGTCTTCACACGAACCATGACTTGCAAAATAGACAAGTGTGTTAGTTAAATTGTGGACTCGGGTTTGGGATAGTGTAATGGGCCTACGAGGTACAACATTACGCAATGTTTATCTCTAAAGAATGTATTGGAGATTCGCAGTTTCCTTAGTCTGACTGGTTCCTATCTGTAATATCCGGCTTGTACGGACTTTTTGGATATATTATATGATATTATTATAATATTGTTTGATGACACTTTTGGTAAATATGTCAAATCAGGTCCGTTTCACGAAAAGAAAGCGTCATTGCGATCCTAGAGAATAATAAGAATTTTAAGGAAATTTAAGGAATTTTCGGAATAGTAACGCTATATTCCGAGTAATTATCTCTATCGTAATGTAAAGGACGTTTTCGTAAAAAATAGTAAACGAGGTCCAAATTGCGAACGGACAGTTTTGTTATATTCCAAATAATAAGTTGGATTTGTTGGTGAAATAAGGAGATTTGGTGAAACCGAATGGTTAGACGATTAACAAACCGAAGGACGAAACCAATATAAAAATCAAATAAGGGCAAAATAGTAATTTGCAATTTTATATTATAAATCTAACCAAAAATCATTTCTCCCTCACTTCTCTCTTTCTTCTCTGGAAATCACGATCACCAGAGAACTTCTCCTCTCACGGCCGCGGCGATTTCTCAACATCCCGACCTCCGTTCTCTTCCGTTTCTCCTCCGTTCTTCGTGGTTTCTCCTCCTCTGGCTATCCTAGGTATGTGTCTATAATCTTAAAGCCTTTATTTCAAGTTTTACGATGTTTTAGAAAGTTAGGGTTTCGATTTAAATCCGTTAAAAATGCGAATTAGGGCTCGTAATTAATAGGTTAGCCGTGATTAGGTATATATTGAACGTATTGGACGTTATGGGACGAAGTTAAATCAATTTGTGAAAATGTTATAAATTGGTTAATTTTTGGGTTTTAGGGCAAAACTCGTTAATTTGGATTACGGACTATCGAACATTAATTGTTGGTTTAAATGCTTCGATTAGTTAAGTTAAGATTTTAGGAAAATTCTTTAGTTAAGGTTTTGTTAAATTGGACGTTTAGGAGTTTAAACTAATTTTAACGAAAACTGTTGTAAATTGGCTTAGGTGAACAAAGCTCCCTGACGGCTCTCGATTTGCTAAGGACTTCAGGTAAGTCTCCGCGACTTGTTTGGCCGATTGGCCTACACCATACGATCTTTTGTTGTTCGAGGAAATTGGAGAATTGTTTGTTTAAATGCTTTGGTTGGGTAGTTAGGATTAGTTCTTTTGTAAGGTTATGCTTGTGTGTCTTGATGGTACGTATGATGGTTTATATGTTCGTGTTTTAAGTATGTTTATAGCATTGTATCTGTTCATGCATCATGTTTCTGAAAAGCACAAAAAAGGAATTTCTATGCATGTTTTATGAAAAGGAAAAAGGTTAATGAAAATGTAAGAATGAATGTAATCTGTTTCGAAGGTGGTGGTGGTTCAGACATGGCTGCTTGGGGAGCATGTTTTCCCCCTTGTTAGATACGAGGGGCTATCCAACCGTAGGATGTGCCGCTCCTATCTAGCGAGAGTGAGGCCACGGTAAAGTACAAGTACAAGTATAAGTACAAGAAATGAAATGAATAGCGAAAAGGTAGGAATCATGTTTTTATGAACGGCACGCATAGCATGCATTGCATTCACGTAGACTTACTGAGCCTTAAGCTCACGACTTATGTTTATGGTGTAGGTGACGTGTTAGGTGACATCGAACCAGGTGAGGACGACGTTCCTCCTCCCGATGTCTGATGCTGTTGGTGGAGAATGCCTGCGGGAGTGTGTTGCGCAGTCGATGCTCACCTGACCCGTGGGGATGTAAGTACGGTATTTTGAGGGTACTGGGTTATTTTGAAAAAGATATGTAGAAAGTTATGTTCGGATTGGATAGGTTTGATGGTTTTAAACATTTTGGAAATCTGTGTTTTTATAGTTTTTACTGGAACTGCTTGGAAATTTGTAACAGGAGGATTAGACAACTTTTAAACGTATCCATGCAGTTCGTTTTTACGAAAGTTTAACGTAGGTTTATATCGTTTAATTAGGGTGTAATGTTGATGAATGTAATGAATGAAATGTGAAAATGTTGAAGGAAAAGTGAAGTGTATTGCTCTCTGGAATCGGGTTCCAGAGAGCTGAGATTGTGTTCTGCTCTCTGGAATTCCAGAGAGCTAAGTATTGAACGAAAACTGAACGAAAACAGAAGGAAGAAACAAGGGAGAAGTCTGATCGCTTGGGCGATCGCTGCATAAGGTGTGCAGCGATCGATCTCTGCAGCAAGCAGAGATCGATCGCTGCTCTGCTTGCTGCGTTGGCAGCCATATGCGGCGATCGATCTCTGCCTTTGGCAGAGATCGATCGCTGCTTTGGCAGCGATCATCACCATCAGCGATCGGTCTCTGCCTTCAGCAGAGACCGATCGCTGCTTGATCAATGCATGGCAGCGATCAGTCGCTGCTATGCACAGCGCCTGATCGCTGCTTGAAATTTTGGGGGCAGAATCCCAATTCTGCCCTCCCACTTTTCTGAACGATTTTAAATGTTTAAATAAATGTTTTAAGTTTTATTTAATTATTAAACGTCTTGTTTTAAATGTTTTGGAGGTCCGATTTCGATTCCGTTTTAAGTTCCGATTTCAACCTCAGTTTAGATTACACAGTAAGTTTTATTTAAAGAATAGAAAAGTAAAAAGTATAAAATGAAAAATTTGTACGGATAAATAGGCACAGTATTAGGGGTGTTACATTTATGGTATCAGAGCCCCCGGGTTTTAAAATCGGTTCTGTAGACTGCTCGACTGCACAGCCACTACGCGGACATCCTTCATCAACTGTAAGTCTGTTTATAGCTTTATTTGATTTTGTTTCTTAGGTTATCTGTTTAAATTGTTTTAGGCTTTATACACTATGACTCGAGGAAGAGATCCTAGAGATGACGCGATGGATCGACTTACGGAGTTGTTAGACCGCCAGTCTCAGCATATGGACCGGCAAGCGCAACAAATTACAGACTTAGTGAATCGAGAGAACCAGCGAGAGAATCAGAGAGCTCAGGGGCTGGTAGTCCCCAGTAATCAGGGTATGCAGAGGTTTCAAAGCCTACGGCCTCCAGTATTCGAGGGCCAGTCATCGGATCCGACACGTGCCGAGGAATGGAGGACATGTTAGCTTACGCCGAGGTAGGGAACGGGAGCAAGGTGGCGTATGCTACCTTTCATTTAGCAATGGATGCCCGTTTCTGGTAGGATTCGATCAAGCTGACGACGGACGTATCTGTTATGACTTGGGATCGGTTCAAGTTTCTATTCTTCGATAAGTATTTCAGCCGCACGGTGAGGGTGGCCAAGAGGAACGAGTTTATGCAGCTGAAGCAGACTGGTTCAGTTGCTGATTATATTCGGAGGTTTGAGGCATTATCCAGATTTGCACCTCGTCTTGTTAGCGATAATGAGGAGAAGGTGCACCAGTTTATGGAGGGACTTAATCCAGAGATCAGGATGCACGTGGTTGTCTCAGGTATTATGGATGTGCCCTTTTCTGACATCACAGCCAGAGCTCTGGATATTGAGGCTGCCAGAGCTACATGTGTTAGACCGAGGGAGCCGGCTAAGGGTTTCTTTCGTGAGATCCAACCACAGTCATGGGACCGAGACTGGCAACCAGGTGAGCAACAACAGCCACGACGACAGAGGAGCGATAAGAGGCCCTACGATGGTAGAAACGACCAAGGGAAAGGAAAGCAGGTTCAAGGGGCTACTCAAAAGCCTTTATGTCCGCAGTGCCAGAAGCAGCACTACGGTGATTGTCTGACGCGTACCAATAGGTGTTACCGGTGTGGGGAAGCTGGTCACTATATCACGAATTGTCCGTTGTTGAACCGAAATCAACCAGGCAGAGATCAGCAGGATAGAGATCAAAGAAAAATTGTGCCGAGGGTGTTTGCATTCATTGAGCCTGGCGACACCGACGATGGGGCACAGCCTTCTACAGTTACAGGTATTGTTTTAATTACCTGTATGACAGTATGCATATGATAGATAAATATGTAGACCTGAAATTAGTAATGAAGAGAATAATAGGTGGGTAAGAATGGTTAATAGGCAAACCTCGACGAGAATATAGTAGATTACATATAGGACAATAACGACCATGTAGGCCTTATAGAAAAAGAGTGATGTCGTAGTTGCACACTTAGAATTGAGTTACCGTAAGATGAATCCAACTTATAATGTGTAAGATTTAGAGTGATAGAACTTCATCCTAGTTGACAGACCTCGAGATATTAGAATACGACAATTCGTAGAGAAATTTGAGGCTTAGATATAAGATTTGTTGAGGAATACCCTAGACGGTTGACATACCGGGAGTGTATTTAAATAGATGAAGGAGTGCCGAAGAAATCGTATATTGAGACATTGCATGGAATTAAGAGTGTGTAGACGAAGAATGAATACAAGAGTTAAACTTAGAATAATTGTCGAGTAGAATAGTTGGAACCTGATTGGAAAGAGTGAACAAAAATTAGATTAGTCGATGAACTCAAGGTAGCCTTGAGGAATTTAGTGAAGGTAAAGTAGATCGTTGGAATAAATGAGAGCTTAGATCGGCTTTTAAAGGATAATAAATTGAGAAATTTGCGATTTATAGGATAGGGAGAGTGAGAATTATCACCGAAACCATCTAAGTAAACTTAGAGGTGAGACTAAGTTAGTAAATTTCTAGTGATCGACTCGTGTGTGGCAGGTCGAGACCAAGTAGTGCATGAATGGCTTAGGCTAGAATGACTAGTTTAGAGCGCACCAATGAGGAGATTTAGCGACTTGACCGTGCTTAGAGTAAATAGAGTTTAAGATAAACAAAGGAGTGTAACGTAAGCAGTGTGAGAACTTTAATTAAGAATATAGTGGTAGAATTTAAGGACAAAACTTAGAATGGGAGCTATGTTTATAAGGAAACTCTGGTGACATAGTTCGAGGAGTATAACAGTGTAAGCTTAGTTGTAAAATCCGCCCTGAAATAATTGGCGGGATTAGTAAGTTGCCCAGGAAAGTATGTGATTTAGGAGATTTAGTAAGACTTAATGTGTGAATAAGGATATGTACAATCCAATTGAGAGTAGAGATTTCGAAATTTAGGCTAATGTTGGAAGGTGTAGTCGACGTTTTGGATTAGAATCGTAGAGATTGACCCTAGGAATGACGAGATCAGAGTTAATAAAAGGAAGTTCGGATTTTATTAGAGGTAGAATTCTAAGTAAATACCGACTGTAACTCATAGTTTGACTCACATAGACCAAGTAGTGTTATAGTCGTATGGTTGTAGGGTATAACAATGAGGACTTAATTAGGAAACCCACCCCGAAATAGTCTCCAAAAAGTCAATGGGTTACCCAAGAAGTTAGGTAACCAGGAAATCCTTTGGGTGATACGGTTACGAGAAATTTTTACCCGGGCGAATATAGAAGTTTGGGTCGACGTGAGTGTCGACTACGGATGAAGCCAACGAAGTCATGGAGAAGTTTAGACAAATCGATTGGAGATTTAAGAACTTAACTAAGCTCAGTACTTTAGTAAGGAAGTGTACGATCAGATTGAAGGTGGAGAATACAAGTGTAAGGCCTATATTGGAGGGCACAGTGGACAGTTTTGGTTTAGAATCACGAGATATGACCGCAAGTACAAATGATAGATCGAAGTATAAGGCTGCAAGACATGAGACGTTAGTGTCAAGGACTATAAGCCAGAGCAAATTTTTTGGAAAAAATTCTGAATAAGGAGGGTGGAATGTAATATCCGGCTTGTACGGACTTTTTGGATATATTATATGATATTATTATAATATTGTTTGATGACACTTTTAGTAAATATGTCAAATCAGGTCCGTTTCACGAAAAGAAAGCGTCATTGCGATCCTAGCGAATAATAAGAATTTTAAGGAAATTTAAGGAATTTTCGGAATAGTAACGCTATATTCCGAGTAATTATCTCTATCGTAATGTAAAGGACGTTTTCGTAAAAAATAGTAAACGAGGTCCAAATTGCAAACGGACAGTTTTGTTATATTCCAAATAATAAGTTGGACTTGTTGGTGAAATAAGGAGATTTGGTGAAACCGAATGGCTAGACGATTAACAAACCGAAGGACGAAACCAATATAAAAATCAAATAAGGGCAAAATAGTAATTTGCAATTTTATATTATAAATCTAACCAAAAATCATTTCTCCCTCACTTCTCTCTTTCTTCTCTGGAAATCACGATCACCAGAGAACTTCTCCTCTCACGGCCGCGGCGATTTCTCAACATCCCGACCTCCGTTCTCTTCCGTTTCTCCTCCGTTCTTCGTGGTTTCTCCTCCTCTCGCTATCCTAGGTATGTGTCTATAATCTTAGAGCCTTTATTTCAAGTTTTACGATGTTTTAGAAAGTTAGGGTTTCGATTTAAATCCGTTAAAAATGCGAATTAGGGCTCGTAATTAATAGGTTAGCCGTGATTAGGTATATATTGAACGTATTGGACGTTATGGGACGAAGTTAAATCAATTTGTGAAAATGTTATAAATTGGTTAATTTTCGTGTTTTAGGGCAAAACTCGTTAATTTGGATTACGGACTATCGAGCATTAATTGTTGGTTTAAATGCTTCGATTAGTTAAGTTAAGATTTTAGGAAAATTCTTTAGTTAAGGTTTTGTTAAATTGGACGTTTAGGAGTTTAAACTAATTTTAACGAAAACTGTTGTAAATTGGCTTAGGTGAACAAAGCTCCCTGACGGCTCTCGATTTGCTAAGGACTTCAGGTAAGTCTCCGCGACTTGTTTGGCCGATTGGCCTACACCATACGATCTTTTGTTGTTCGAGGAAATTGGAGAATTGTTTGTTTAAATGCTTTGGTTGGGTAGTTAGGATTAGTTCTTTTGTAAGGTTATGCTTGTGTGTCTTGATGGTACGTATGATGGTTTATATGTTTGTGTTTTAAGTATGTTTATAGCATTGTATCTGTTCATGCATCATGTTTCTAAAAGCACGAAAAAGGAATTTCTATGCATGTTTTATGAAAAGGAAAAAGGTTAATGAAAATGTAAGAATGAATGTAATCTGTTTCGACGGTGGTGGTGGTTCAGACATGGCTGCTTGGGGAGCATGTTTTCCCCCCGGTTAGATACGAGGGGCTATCCAACCGTAGGATGTGCCGCTCCTATCTAGCGAGAGTGAGGCCACGGTAAAGTACAAGTACAAGTATAAGTACAAGAAATGAAATGAATAGCGAAAAGGTAGGAAGCATGTTTTTATGAACGGCACGCATAGCATGCATTGCATTCACGTAGACTTACTGAGCCTTAAGCTCACGACTTATGTTTATGGTGTAGGTGACGTGTTAGGTGACATCGAACCAGGTGAGGACGACGTTCCTCCTCCCGATGTCTGATGCTGTTGGTGGAGAATGCCTGCGGGAGTGTGTTGCGCAGTCGATGCTCACCTGACCCGTGGGGATGTAAGTACGGTATTTTGAGGGTACGGGGTTATTTTGAAAAAGATATGTAGAAAGTTATGTTCGGATTGGATAGGTTTGATGGTTTTAAACATTTTGGAAATCTGTGTTTTTATAGTTTTTACTGGAACTGCTTGGAAATTTGTAACAGGAGGATTAGACAACTTTTAAACGTATCCATGCAGTTCATTTTTACGAAAGTTTAACGTAGGTTTATATCGTTTAATTAGGGTGTAATGTTGATGAATGTAATGAATGAAATGTGAAAATGTTGAAGGAAAAGTGAAGTGTATTGCTCTCTGGAATCGAGTTCCAGAGAGCTGAGATTGTGTTCTGCTCTCTGGAATTTCAGAGAGCTAAGTATTGAATGAAAACTGAACGAAAACAGAAGGAAGAAACAAGGGAGAAGTCTGATCGCTTGGGCGATCGCTGCATAAGGTGTGCAGCGATCGATCTCTGCAGCAAGCAGAGATCGATCGCTGCTCTGCTTGCTGCGTTGGCAGCCATATGCGGCGATCGATCTCTGCCTTTGGCAGAGATCGATCGCTGCTTTGGCAGCGATCATCACCATCAGCGATCGGTCTCTGCCTTCAGCAGAGACCGATCGCTGCTTGATCAATGCATGGCAGCGATCAGTCGCTGCTATGCACAGCGCCTGATCGCTGCTTGAAATTTTGGGGGCAGAATCCCAATTCTGCCCTCCCACTTTTCTGAACGATTTTAAATGTTTAAATAAATATTTTAAGTTTTATTTAATTATTAAACGTCTTGTTTTAAATGTTTTGGAGGTCCGATTTCGATTCCGTTTTAAGTTCCGATTTCAACCTCAGTTTAGATTACACAGTAAGTTTTATTTAAAGAATAGAAAAGTAAAAAGTATAAAATGAAAAATTTGTACGGATAAATAGGCACAGTATTAGGGATGTTACACTATCGCTGTTTTATGATCATTGTCAGAATGCATTCGAGGAGTTGAGACTGAGGCTGACAAGTTCACCGATTTTGATAGTCGTGATAGATAATGACCTTACTTGGATTACACTAATGCATCGAGGGTGGGGCTTGGATGTGTTTTGATGCAACAAGATAAGGTAGTTGCATACGCATCTCAGCCGTTGAAGCCTCATGAGTAGAACTACTTGATGCGTGACTTGGAATTAGCTGCCATAATCTTCGCTATGAAGATTTGGAGGAGCTACTTGATATACTTCAACAAGTTGAAGCACACAAACTCTAAGCTATAGGAAAACAGCTTGACTGAGAAATACCCCACTTTTGCAAATGCACAACTTTTCAAGGGAACTCCAATGGTGCTAAAACTTCAGTGGGATCTTACTCTGGATGTGATGGAAGTGCTCTCCAAAACTCAAGGCTCAACTCGAAAGGAATGGAGTGATATGGATGATAAATTGCCCTCCAAAACTCAGGGCTCAACTCGAAGGGAATGGATGGAATGGAGTGATATGGATGATATGGTGCTAGTTGGTTCAAAAAGTGATAAATTGCACTTCCTCAATTCTTAGCTCTCCTTGAGTGTGAACATTCCAACTTGCTATAAAGAGAGCTTTATATACCGTTGCTGAATATTCTACCTTGATGGAATAGAGAAGGGATGCAATAACGTGGAAACCACTACACTCACGAAAATGTAGTCCAACAACACACAATAACAATAAGAGATATAACTCATCGATGGATTGTGGACTTGATGCATAGAAGCTTTAAGATTTTAGGAAGAAGATGATTCTTCTGTTTTCTATTCAACCAAGCTGCCATCAGCAGCTAAAAAGAGTGGTTTAAATATCACTTTACTTTACAAAATTAGGGTTCCAAAGAGCAGCTACTAAGAGGGATCAAGAGAGGTGTGGTCGACTAGTACACCTAGCTGAGTACATGAATGCATGTCTAATTTTGGCAAACAGACCATTCTCTCAAAATTTCACTTTCAAGTGGTCCCCTTTACCACAAAACACAATTAAAAGAAACCTCTAATGCTAAGAGTGTTCAGCCATCAACAATAAAATAAAGAAACTATTAAGAGATAAACTATATGATCAATTTCTTCAAATTTTCTTAAGGGAGATGCTGACTCCTTCTTCAAGTTTGGTTTTTGCTTGAGGATGCTCCCATGTCAACAAGTGCAAAGGTCTCTCCTTGTCATGTGTGTTCGGCTCTAGCTCCATTTGGACATCCATTGCATCATCTATAACATGAGCACACAAATTAGATATACTTTTGCCTCGTGATCAAGTAGTTGCCCCCCTTGGCACATCATCCCCCTCGGGTGGTTGAGGATTTGTCCTCATATTCAAAGAGGTGTCATTTTTTCATATTCCTCCTCTCCAAAATAGGGAGATAGGTCTTGAACGTTGAAGGTAGTCGAAACTTCATAGTCACCCGACAATTAAAGTTTGTAGGCATTGTTATTGATCATCTCCAAAATCTTGATTGAGCCATCAGCTCTAGGGAGAAGTTTGGATTTTCTTTGCTTGGGAAAGCCCTCCTTCCTTAGATGGAGCCAAACTAGATCCCCCTCATTGAAGATGATCTCTTTTCTTCCTCGGTTGGCCTGTTAGGCATAACTTTCTTTATTTTTTTGAATCGTTCTCCTAATTGTTTCATGCATGGCCTTGACTTGTTCGGCTTTTCTACTTCACTAGGATTTGTCATTTCTTTAGTAGGCAACGGAATAAGATCCAATGGTGTGAGTGGATTAAAACCATACACCACCTCAAAATGAGCCATTTGGGTCAAATTGTGCACACTCCTATTATATGCAAACTCAATGTAGGAGAGTTGAATGTCCCAATTGGAGAGCCACTTGCTTACTATGTTCCTTAATAAAGTTCCTAAGGTTCTATTCACCACTTTAGTTTGGCCATTGGTTTGGGGGCAAAATGAGGTGCTAAATAGCAATTTAGTGCCTAACTTCCTCCATATTGCTTTCCAAAACGAGCTCAAGAACTTAGTATCCAAGACGATGGATTTGGGAATTCCATGCATGCATACCACTTCTTTGAAGAATAAATCGGCTATGTCGAGAGAATCATCCATCTTGGAACAAGCTATAAAAGGAGTCATCTTTGAGAATCGATCCATAACTACCATGTTTGAGTCATTGGTTCTAGACGTGCGAGGTAGGCCCAAAACAAAATCTATACTCACTTCCTCCCAATGGCGGCTAGGAATTGGTAGGAGTAAGTAGATTCCTTGGGGTAGAACTCAACTATTGGACTTCTTGCAGACTGTACACTTTTCTAACACTTTGTACACATCTCTGAGGGCAATAATAGTGCTCCTTTATCGTTCCCATGGTCTTTTTTTCTCTAAGTACATAAAAGGGGAAGCTAATATAGTGGCCGATGCTCTTTCTAGAAGGTACCCCTTATTGATCGAGCTGAGTACTAAATTCTTTGGGTTTGAATGGATCAATAAAGCCTATGATGGAGACCAAGACTTTGGTCCATGGTATGAGATGATGTGCTTCAACTAAGGGAGGGAAGTTGAAGCACAAAAACCCTCGTCAACAAAAATAGTTTGGCCAAAAAATGTTCGACTTTTGCGAATGCACAACTTTCTCAAGGGAACTCCAATGGTGCTGAAACTTTAATGGATCTTACTTTGGATGGGATGGAAATGCTCTCCAAAACTCAGGGCTCAACTCGAAGGGAATGAAGTGATATGGATGATGTGGTGCTAGTTAGTCCAGAAAGTAATAAATTGCACTTCCTCGGCTCTTTGCTCTCCTTGAGGGTGAGCACTCCAACTTGCTATGGAGAGAGCTTTATACACTATTGCTGAATGTTCTACTTTAATGGAATGAGGTAGAGAAGAGATGCAATAATGTGGAAACCACTACACTCATGAAAATGGAGTCCAACAACACACAATAATTGGATATAACTCACCGATGGATTGTGTACTTGATGTCGAGAAACTTCAAGATTTTGGGAAGAAGATGATTCTTATGTTTTCTATTCAACCAAGCTGCCAATGGCAACCCATAAGAGTGGTTTAAATACATCAACAAGATTAAGGTTTACAACTTAAATAGAAGACTAATACAAAAAAGGTAAAATGGAAGTGGAAGAAGGGGGTGTTTGACCAAAAGGGTAACCAACACTTTATGGTCTCCTCTTGTCATGTGGCTCTCTCCTCCTCTCAAGATGGTGCCCACCATAAAAAATACAAAATATGAAAGCATAATATTTAGCAAAGATTCAAAATAAATAAACACAAAGTTGGATTAAATGAGCCTTCTTGATTTCGGCCGTGGCTCTCATCCATGAAGATTGTTGGTTCCAAATTGTTCTTGGACTTGGCCTCCTTGGTGTCTTCAAAATGTGCCAAGTATTTGAGTCTTCTCTTGACTCCCGTAAGCGTGGTTTTTTCCTTCAAGTGGCCATGGTCCTCAAACTTTAAGTTAATCTCAAGAGTTATGTTACATTTGGAGAGGATACTCAGATTGGCTTTCATGCTAATGGTCAAATGATTTTTATTTTGTCTTCTCCTTTTTCCTTGCAATTCCTTGCATTTATGTCTTGATTTCTCCTTCAAGTTGTCACTAAATGCTTGACCTACAAAATTAGTAAAGTGGTTAGAAAACTCATTGGCTTGAAATCTTATGAGCAGTTTCCGTGGCACATCACTACCTGTATGGAGCAAAGTTTCAGATATTCTCCAATCACAAGAGCCTAAAATACATTTTCACTCTTCGAGATCTGAGTTTTAGGCAGCACAGGTGGATGAAGTACATGAAGGACTATGATTTTAACTTAGAATATCACCTTGGCAAGGCGAACGTTGTTGTCGATTCTCTGAGTTGAAACCCTCAAGGATCTTTTGCGTGTCTCGTTCTTGATGATTGGAACAATATGTTACAATTGGAGAGTTTGATCTACAATATTACGAGTATGGTAGGACAACATGTGCGTATAACGTTGTCACTACTCTAATATGCCTTGTAGGCCTATTACACGTTCACAAACCAAGGTATGTCACTCAACCACCCTTTATACTAACGAGTTTGCTAGTTTTGCAGGTGAAGAACTCTTTGATAGTTTAGAGTGGGAACCTAACTCTCAAGATGTGGATAAACCTACTCAAGTCCTTTCTTGGAAGGTATTTCTAGCATCATCGATCGTTGAAGAGAGAATTTGTTTTCCCAAAGACAAATTCATGTAACCTAGCATTTTCATTATTTGTTGTCTTTATTTTATGGTTTCTAAAAATATTATTTCTTGTATTATTTTGGTATGCTTGTTAGTTAGTTTAAGGAGGCTCGAACAATCAAGGAGGGCACGCAAGAGAGGAGATGACCGAGTAGCTGGTGCGTACGAGAAGAAGGCTTGATCAAGCAACTGGATAGCGCGCACAAGAGGAAGACAGCGCGCAGAAACTCACGGGACGCGTAACAACCGATTGGCGTGCAAGAGAGGAGATGACCGAGTAGCTGTTGCATACGAGAAGAAGGCTTGATCGAGCAACCGGATAACATGCACAAAAGGAAGACAAGTGCATAGGAACTCACGGGCCGTGCAACTTGCGAGCCAAAACAACTTACGGGCCAAACACTCACGGGCTGAGCACCAACGAGAACTGCAGGCTCGCGCTCATACTAGTCGAGTCATCAAACTCCAATGGCTACCTAGCTGACCGAGCAGAAGTGTGCTCGTCAGTGAAAAAATCACGTGCGTTTGCTGAGTCTCATGCTCCAACGACTATTTCCATCTCTAGCCGATTTCTTCCATTTTTTTTAGATCACAATCACTAGTTTACTTCAGGGCTATTTAAGATGAATTTCAACATTGTAATACTCTTTTGACCAATTGAATTTTCATTGAAGTTTTCTTTAAAATTCAGAGTTATCTTCGAAGCATTCTCGGTATGTTATTTCTGAGCATTGGTACATCTATTGTCCACTAAGTTGCTGGTACTTGGAGATCTCTTACAGCCACCATTTTCTTCATTCTTCTTGAAGGTTGAATCTATAGAAAAGTGGTGGAAAGCCTTGTTCAATTTCTGTTTCTTTCATTTTGAAGGAGTCATTATCCGAGGGTGCTCTAGTTTCCTTTCAGACTAGTTTTGGACTTTCACTCATATCTCATTCACCTCATTGAATCATCACCTGAAAATTTCAAGGTTTGCTTTTCTCTCACCAGGTTAATAGCTATTAAATTTTAAGTCAATTTGGATCTATTTTCAAAGAGATATTCATTCTGGAATTTGGGTGTTCTTCGGCTACAACCGAGAATACCGAGTCTTGATACTTGATCTGTTTTTTATACATATAACTCGTAAGCTTTGCATAATAATTTGCATCATACTCCCAGTCTGCTTCAGAGGGCTAAGCAGATGCAACGACAAGATGATGAGTTGGCAGAGAAAGTCAGTCAGCTACATAATGGTGAACAACTTGGCGGTTGGGGAGTAAACGCTGATGGTACTTTGTTTTTCAAGGGTCATTTGAATGTTCCTAGTAGTCAGGAGTTGAGGCAAACTATATTTGTAGAAGCTCACAGGTTGAGATTTTCTATCCACCTAGGTTGTACGAAGATGTATCATGACCTTAAGCAACAATATTGGTGGGCAGCTATGTCCATAATGTGTTTCATATTTCCCAGTTGAGGAAGTACATGTCAGACCCCTCGCATGTACTTTCTTGGACTGATGTTCCTATTCAGGAAGATGTTTCTTACAAGGAGCAGCCAGAGCAAATCCTTGGAAGAGAAATGCAGGTTCTTTGTCGCAAGGAGATTTCCTTTGTTTGCGTGTTGTGTAGAAATCACACCGAGCAGAAGGCAACTTGGGAGTTCGAGTCTGAAATGCTACATAAGTATCCCCTCTTATTTGATGGTTACTTTTGACGTGGTAGTGAATTTCGGGGACAAAATTCTTTTAAGGAGGAGATGATATAAAACCTGGTAATTTAGCAAAAATTTAATTTGCAAGTAAACTTTTTGCGTTGTTGACTGAAGACATGTCGGGGTTCGACTCGTTTTTGTCATCTTATTCCACGTGGACATTTTTTGTCAATTGATCAAAATCGATGAAATTTGGCATCGCCAATTAAAATTTTTTATCGTGAAAGATTATCGTTCGACATATTGGGATTTGTACATGTCAGGATCGAGATTTGACGTGATTAAAGAAGATATATATATATATATATAATACTATTTTACTAATTAAAATAATATAATAAATAGAAAGAAAACAAAGAGAAAAGTAGCACCCTTCGTTTTGTTTTCTCAGGTATGGTGCACGAAGGGGAGGAAACAGGGAGAGGGAGAGAGAGAAGCCAAGGGGTCATCAGCTGGTCGGACTCTGATCTTGGCAATTTTTGTCTTAAAATGTTCCCCTTGCAGCTCTTTAATCCTTGCGAATAAATCTTGGACGATAAGTCAATTTTCTACTCATTTTTTCCCGTTAAACATTGGGGTTTTTTTCATTTCGGTTTTTGCCTAAAACGTTCAACTTTGGATTTTTATATGTTTAGACCAAAAAAGTTGTTGGTATTGTGATGCGGAAAGAAAAGCGAGGAAAAAACAACCAGTACAGAAAATTGTCCCTGAGAGAATTGCAATGACTATTGGCACTGCAAAATGGTCACAGGTCGGGATAGCCACACTGCACCGGATTGGACTGGACTGGTGTGAGGTCGGGTGGACCAGATCAGATCAGATCGAGCTTGGGTCCAATTTTTCTTGTTTCTCCTTCTTTCTCTTTACCTGATGTTTAACGAGAGTGTTTTATTGTTTCATTGATGACTTTACTGACTTTGAGCTTGTAATACCCGGCTTGTACGGATTTTTGGTTTTAATATATTATATTCATATTTTATAATATAGTGGCATTTTCATAAATATGTCAAATCAAATCAGTTTCACAAACGGAAAGCGTCATTATGATCATAACGAATAATAAGAATTTTAAGAAAATTATGGGAATTTTCGGAGATTAAACGTTATGTTTCGAGTAAATACATTCCTCGTAATGTAAAAGACGTTCTCGTAAAAATAGCAAACGAGGTGCAAATTGCAAACGGACAGTTTTATTAAATCCTAAATAATAAGTTGGACTTGTTGGTGAAATAAGGAGAGTTGGTGAACCCGAATAGTTGGACGATTAACGAACCGAAGGACGAAACAAAATAGAATTAAGTGCTAAGGGCAAAATCGTAATTTGCAAAGGAAATTTCTATTAAAAAAATCAAATTCTTTTCTTCTCCCTCACTTATTCTTCTTCTCTGTTTCACGAAATCGACAGAGAGCTAATTCTCTCTCGGCCGCCGACGATTCCTCAACATTCCGACCTCCGTTCTCCTCCGTTTATCTTCCGTTCTTCGTGATTCTTCCTCCAATCGCAATCCTAGGTATGAATCTATGACTCTATAGCGTTAGTTTTCAATTTTCAGACCGATTTCACGTTAGGGTTTCCGTTAGGGTTTCGTCAAAAATGCGAATTAGGGTTTGTAATTAATAGGGTAGCCTTGATTAAGTATATATTGCACGTATTTGACGTTATTGGACGAAGTTAAATCAAATCGTGAAAAGGTTAAAAATTAGGAATTTTTGGAAAAGTTCGTTAATTGTAATTTCGAACCATCGAGCATGAATTAGTCGTTTAAGTATCTCGATTTGATGAGCTAGAAGTTTTAAGGAATTCTTTAGTTAAGGTTTCGTTGAATTTGGACGTTTAGAAGTTTAAATTCGTTTTAACGATAAACGCTTTGAATTGCTTAGGTGAACGACTCTCTTGGACGAAGCTCGAGAATCTGTGCGCTCAAGGTAAGTTTCCGTGACTTACTCTGGCCGATTGGCCTACACCGTATTTCGATGTCGCGTCGAGGATGTTAAAGGATCGTTTTTTTTATTTGCTTTGGTTGGGTAGTTAGGTTTAAACGTTTTGTAGGTTATTTCATTTACAGTCTTGATGGTATATATGTGTTTGTTTATTGTATGTTTATATTATGCTCATATCTGTTCATGCATCACGTATTTCAAATGTCATGAAAATGAATTTCCGAACGTGTTTTAAGAAAAGAAAGTGAACCTCTGTAATGAATGAACGTAATCTGTCTGTATCTGGTCACGCGAGGTGGGGCTCAGGCACGGCTGTGCGTGTTGCAAGCGTGTACCCCCCTCCTCTAGCTGGAAAGAGTAGTCCGACCGCAGGATGGGCTCTCTCCGGTTAGTGGGTTGCGATCTCGGTGACAATCTGTCTGTCTGCGACGTAATGAATCTGTATCTGAATCTGAATCTGCATGTTTTCTGAATGGCATACGCACGCATGCATCTGCATTTACGAAGCTTACTGAGATTTCATTATCTCATAGATGTCTGTATGGTGTAGGTGACGTTCTAGGTGACATAGATCCAGGTGAGGACGACGTTCCTCCTTCTGATGTCTAAGGCAGTTGATGGATGATGACCCGTGGGAGTGCGCTGGGCAGTCGAGGCGTGTATTGACCCGTGGGGGAAGTATGTATAGATTTTGGGATTTTCGTGATGTTTGGGCTGATGTTAATTTGTATAGAACATATTAGGATGCTTGGTCTGGTAGTTGATAGGTTTACTTTTGACGTCTCAAATGTTTTGGTAATCGTATTTAAAATATTTTGTTAAGTCTTTTATTCCGATGTTATAGGAAATGTTTTGAAATGTTTTTTTTAGGTTGTCACGGATAGGCTCGGTTTTTAGAGCTATCCACGCCGTTTGTTTCTAGAAAATTTTATCACTTTTAAAGTATTAGTATTGCGTTAAATTATGGAAGTGGATTTTTAGGTTGTTATTTGTAGAAGTATTGCTCTCTGGAAATCGGATTCCAGAAAGCAAATTGTGGTTTTGCTCTCTGGAGTTTACAGAGAGTACTTGAAAAATAAAGAGAGAAAAGAGAAGAGAAGAGAAAGAGAGATGGCGATCGAAGGCAATGGTGGATCGCTGCACAGGGTGTGCAGCGATCGATCTCTGCAAGCTGCAGAGATCGATCGCTGTATGCTGTGTGATCGCTGCACAGAGTGTGCAGCGATCGATCTCGGCAGCATGCAGAGATCGATCGCTGCATGCTGCCCAGCATGCAGCGATCAGGCGCTGCATGCTGCACAGCATGCAGCGATCAGGCGCTGCATGCTGCAGCGTCTGGTCGCTGCCCTCTGTTTTCATGGCTGGACAGTTTTGCCCTCCCGATTGTTTTAATTAAAATTAGTTTTTAATTAAATAGTTTTAATTGTTTTATTAAACAATTTTATGTATGTTTTAAATGGTTTTCCAAACAACACTAACGACTTCAATTCCGATTCAGTTTCCGCTTAAAGTGTCAAATAAAATGAAAAATTTATACGGGTAAATGGGTACAGTTTTAGGGGTGTTACAGAGCTAGTACCTAAGGCCGCTGCTCCTGTAAGGAAGAGAAGTAGTTGTCGTCAAGGTAGAGATTTTATGCTTTTTGCATTGCATAACATTGTTTTTCGAAAACAATATTTTTATGGGTTGCCACTTATAAAAGTATGACGGGCCCTGGTTGCCAGCACGTTTATTTTAATATGTATATGTACGTATGATTTTCTCTCATGTTTATTTTCAGCATACATGATTATGTTTTTGCATTGACATGTTGAGAGAATGAATCATCTTAATGCTTTGGGCTATTTTGACACCAAAGCATCACGAGGTTATCCAATTACTCCTATAACGATCTTTTTCTTGGTAAGATATTGTCCGCTCTGGGGATTGGACCGTAGCCCAATATCCTTCGCTCACGGATTTGTTTGGCGAGGAATTCCCAGTCGGTCATCCAACATGGTATTGTTCTCACTAGAGCACTTTTAACTTTAGAGTTCTTATGGGATCTGTTGTCAATTGTGCTCCAAAACGCGTCTTACTATCTTGGCAGAGTTTTCTTACATATATTTCATTTCCATGTACCTCCGCAAGTGATGTGGAATTGTGACGACCCAATTTTTACGATCCAGGATTTTCTTGTACTCGAGTCCAATATTTGCCTACACTCGGCTTAGGTCACGAGGTTTGCCTCACAACCCGAGGTTTGTTCTGCAGTCATGCTCATACGTACACATTCTGGTCATCACAATCACCCCCCTATCGGGGCTCAACGTACTCGTTGGCCATATTTTCGATTGGGTACAGACTCTGATACTATTTATAACGTCCTATTTTCCAATAAAATATTGTCTGCTCTGGGAATTGGGCCATAGCCCAATATCCTCCCCTCACAGATTCTTTTGGCGAGGACTTCCCAGTCGATCATCCAACATGGTACTGTGCTCACTGGAGCACTTTTAACTTTGGAGTTCTTATGAGATCTGTTGCCAATTGTTCTCCAAAATGCGTCTTACTATCTTGGCAGGGTTTCCTTAGATATGTTTCATTTCCATATACCTCTCAAAGTGATTTGAGATTGTGACGACCTCCTTTTTATGACCTGAGATTTGCCTATACTCGAGTACAGGATTTGCCTACACTCGGCTTAGGTCCTGAGGTTTTCCCTGCAACCTGAGGTTTTCCCTATAGTAGTGCTCATACATACACATTTGGGTCATCTAGCTCAAGTGGTACCAACACTTGTAGCCCATGGATTATAGCTTTGAGGTCCTGGCTTCGAGTGCTGGAGACGGCAAAAACTCCCTTTTCCAGAGGGAGAAGATTGTGAGGAACGGTGCTACCTGGCCACGTGGGGTGACGTGCTCTGAGAGAGTGCCACGTGGTCGAGGTTAAAACCGGGGGATGACATGCTGTGAGAGAACCCAGGGGCCGTTACAAAAAAGGCACCTTTTTTGTAACAGTCCCTGCGGCGCCCTCACAGCACGGCTCAAGTTGTATCAACACTTGTAACCAATGGATTATATCTTGGAGGTCCTGGCTTCGAGTGTTGAAGAATGCAAAAAAACTCCCTTTCCAAGGGAGAGAAGATCGTGAGGAACGGTGCTACCTAGCCACGTGGGGTGACGTGTTCTCTGTGAGAGAGTGTCACGTGGTCGAGGTTAAAACTGGGGGATGACGTGCTATGAGGGCGCCTCGGGGAACGTTACAACTTCTTATGTTACGTGAAGACGGTTTTGTTTGCACATATAATAGAGGGTTATAGGGCGATGATGACACGCCCTTTGGGGACCCAATAGCCCATAAAACTGATTATGATGATATTTGTGTGAGATTGTGTTATGGCTGACCATTGTTCGCCGACACCTCGGGTGATGAAATGGATCTATGTATCGATGTCTCATTTTTGTTCGGACTCATAAGACGTTGTTAAGTCATCGGATCACCATCTTTCTTTGATGTGTGTTGGGGTGGTCCTTGTGTGACTGTCCATTTTCACTTGAGACGTTTTCTGTGGAAAACTGTGAGGTTATTTTTGATGTATACCCACTTATTTTTGTAAATACCTCATTGAGGGCTTGTGGAGACGGTTTTATTTAAAAGAAGAAAATATGTTTTCTTAACTGTTTTATGAAACTCATGCATAGTTTTGAAAAGTAATCACATTTTACAAAAAGAAGATAAAAACTTTGTTTTTAAATTAGAATGCATTACACATAATATTTCTACTAAGTTGGTAATTCACCTAAACAACCCCCTCCCAATCCAGCTAAAGAGAAGAGCAGCTAGGACTTGCTTAAGTGGAGAGCGGGAGAGACCCTTGTTATTTCTTTTCTTTATAACTCTATTTTTATGTCCATGGTAAGGATTTAGTTTGTTAAACTCGATATTTGTAATCGTAACTGATGGATTGAATTTCTTTTGCTCTCATGCTTGTTTAAATATTTTTTAAGCATTTATCATTATTATACTATCTGCGTGAGATTTCATTATGTAGGCTTGGCTTGTATTTAACCTTAAGACTTTTGCTGTCAAATTTTAGCCTTGGGCTTGGGGATAAGGTTTCCTTCTCGGGAATCAGGTCGCCCGACCTGGCGTTTATGCTCCCTCATTTCCTTGGGTCGTGACAAAAATAGCTTGCTAAAACCCCACAATGGGACTCTTTCATCAAAGTTTCTTGAAGTACACAAATTGGTATGCAAAATCTTCTACTTTTGAAAAGATATCCATCCATAATGTAATAACCACGCTCGGCTTTCTTGGTGCATTGATTATACCCAAGGTGTCGACCGCTTGGGTCGGGGGTCGACTGTTGGTGGAACTTGAGAGGGAGAGTTGTCGATTGCTAGGGGCGACCGGTCAACCAATGTTGCTTTTAGTCTATTGCTTGTCGGTTTAGGTTGACTGCACGACCTTTTAATTTTAGGAAATTTTTTCACCAAGGTACTACACGCCTCGGAGAAGTCCGTGACCTTTTGTCATGGTCTCTTGGTTGGGTTCTTAGTGTTTTTGTAGGACCTTGTTATCGTCCTTGTATACTGGTTAGGGTTTAAACATTGTCCCTTGTCTTTTAGGGCTCCTAACCCTAATTAGTTTCCTTTATTAGTTCTCGTGTTCTGATTAGGAAATTAATGTCGGTTTACTATAGGTTCCTACTATGTCCTTCTTTTTAGCGTGTTGGAATCCAGTCTCTCGTTTCCAATGCCTTATTCTGCTAGTGTGTGCGATTGTTGGTAAGATTGTGATTGTCGTTGAGGTATGGAGTTTCTATATTGTAATATATTGCATTACATTGTTTTCAAAACTTATTTTGGTGGGTGTCCCTATGAAAATCCCGACGGGTCCTGAAATTCAAAATGCTAGGTTTTAAGTATATGTACGTATATTTTACACATTTCAATTTCACGTGCGTAGTATTTCATTTTGAATCGTTGTATATGTATGCTTGAGGGCTATTTTTGATTGGGCTGAACAATCCTTCTGGTATAAGACTCTAGTTGTTCTAGGCTATAGTGGTCGAGCAACCAAGATAACTAGAGTCAGATCAAATACTTGTGTTGGGGGTTAATTAAGCATTTTGATATTAGTCTTTAATTGTTTTGGGTTGTATCTGGCTGAGCAACCAAATCAACCAGAGTCGATTGTATGCACCTTCTAATGAGTGAAGATTGCTTGTTTATGCATTGCAAAATACGGAATAGGGAGATGTTGACGTGCTTATTGGATTTCAAATCCCTAAACCTGAGCAAGATGTTGTTATTTGATACGCTAGGTGGTGGTGACTCTGAGCGTTGCACGTCGACCACTCTTTAGGTGTTACACGTGTTGTGTCATCACTGAGCTTGCTCGCCAGCAACTCTTCTGTGATTAACAAGTTGTATCGTCGCTAAGCTTGCTCTTAGGCAACACGGGTGGCATGACTAAATCTTCGGGTCGCAATCACTTTTCAGCTTTTTTCTTACTCATGAGGTGCAATTGGATTTATGGTTGTCGTCTTGCTATGATGGTGTGTTTGAGGGGTCCTTGAGTGACCTTTATTTTTCACTGGGACTACTTTCAAAGAAAATGGTAGTGACTTAGTTTATGTACAGCTACGTATGTATGTAGCAATGTTTTCAAACCTGCCTTACCCATGGCTTGTTGAGCCTGTTCTAAAATGGTAATAAGGATATAATAATTTGTAAATCATTGGCTCGTGGAACCTATTTTGAAATGATAAGATAATGACTTGAATATAAATCTATGCACTACATTTTTATAATTGTCTGATGGTTTTGAAAGAAAATAATCAAATCAGTTTTACATATGTATCTAATAATAGAATAGGATTTCTTACTGTGGTAGTCGTTGTAATGGTTTGAATTTTCAAATTAAAAAATGTAATCGAGTATAATTATATTTAAAGAATGTATAAATATATGTTGGAGAAGTTGGATTGAAGAAAGGATACGTTAAAAAAGTGAAAAACGTGGCCAATCTATCCCTTCTGTTAAAAAGAAAATTTGCATAAAATTGTATTTTTATAGTTAATTTTGAATTAATTACAAAAATTAGATTATAATTAATCTAATTTGGTTAGATTAAAACTAATTGTGATTAAGGATTAATTAAATTTGGTTAGTTGGTAAATAATCAAGAAAGTAAGGGCAAATTGGTCTTTTGGAAAGGATAAATTTAGTGAATTTGTAATTTAAACCTAAAATGCCTTTTTGAAAGGGTTATGTCGCACTCTTGTGTGGTTTTTACGAGAAGAAGAAGAAGAAAATCCAGAGAGAGAGAGTAGCCAGAGAAGAAAAGTCACGGAAATGGAGGGAGAAAATAGAAGAAAAGGAAGGGAAAAAGTGATTTTCGTCTATTTCAGCTCATTGAGAGGATCACTTTTGATAGAAAAATTGAATAGAGTTTGATTGAGGATTGAAGGGATAAATTGTTGTTGTTTTGGATGATGTAAATGAATTGAATTGTTTTGTTGTTTAAAGAATATGTTTTTGATAAATGTATAAAAAGGAAATGTTTTGGAAACCGATGAGTTACAAAGTATTACTTTGAATTTGGATTGACTGAGATTGGATGGATTGAAGTGATTAAATGGATATCATTTTTATTGCGAATTGAATAATGAATTGTGAAAATAGCATATTCTAATTTTTATTGAAATGTTAACACGAAGAATTTTTGAAAACAATGGTTTACATTGAATTGAACGCATTGATTTAAAATATCAATTGCAAGAGTAGGTTGAGTTGCATTAATTTAAGGGAAAAGTACCATTTAGACCCCAACATATGGGATCAGTAGCCATTTGGTACCTAACGTTTTTTTTGTACCCAATCAAACCCTAATGTATAAAATGTTTACAATTCAAACCTTACCGTCAATTTTTCAGTTAAATTTAACATATTATTTTCAAAATTCCTAAACTACCCCTCTCTCTCTCTCTCTCTCTCTCTCTCTCTCTCTCTCTGCGTAAAACTCCAGAAGACCCCTCCCCTCTTTAAGAATGCTAAAATCGGCGAGGTTGAAGAATATTCTGGAGGGTTTTGGGTGGTGGCCACCAGAAAGTCGAGTGACCCGTTTATCCTGGAAGTGGAGGGTCTGGATACTTTCCCCAGCGAGGTTATTCATTCGACGCGGAACAAATCCGGGAAGGAGTTTGAGGGGCAGAACGTTTTGGTCGTCAGCTCTGACAACTCCAGCATGGAAATCGCGCTGGACCTTGCAGAAAACGGCGCCAAAACCTCCATCATCATTCGAAGTCCGGTAAGAAACCTTTTACTTAACGAAAGCATAACATCAGTATCTTCTTTCACACGCTCCATCGGAAAGAACAACTTAAAACTTAGGGATTCATTTTATTTTATTTTTTTTTCTGAATCATTTCAGGTTCATTATTTGTCGAGTGGAATAGTGAACGTGGCGCTGCTGTTGCTAAAGCGATTTAGACTAGAGTGGGTGGATTCTTTGATTGTTCTTCTCAGCAAGATTATTTATGGAGATTTAAGTCAGTATGGGATAGTGAGGCCGAAGGAGGGTCCATTTTACATGAATGTTAAGTATGGAAAGTATCCCGCCATTAATGCCGGAACTCTTGAGAAGATAAAGTCGGGAGAAATTAAGGTCTGCTTAATTGACACAGTCATCAACTAAAGGCGGCTGCGTTCGTCGTCGCCTGGAGAGAGAGCACGCAGAGAGGGAGGGAGGAGAAAATGAGTTAAGAGAGAAAAACAATTAAAGAGGGGATGGGGTATTTTGGAGTTTTACGCAGAGAGAGAGAGAGAGTAGTTTAGGAATTTTAAAAAGAATCTGTTAAATTTAACTGAAAAATTGACGGTAGGGTTTGAATTGCAAACATTTTATACGTTAGGGTTTGATTAGGTACAAAAAAAATGTTAGGTACCAAATGACCACTGATCCCATACGTTGGGGTCTAAATGGTACTTTTCCCTTAATTTAAACATGCAAAACATTGCTTTATAACTATTTTTTTTAAAGCATGCATTTAAGAATGAGGAAGTTTGAAGTCGTGGTAACATAAGAACCCATTGGACTGGACTTTCATTTTCGTGAGCGATAATTATGACTATGAAAATGATTGGGAGATTAACTATATGTCCTCATTGGGTTGAAAATCCCTAAACCTCGCAAGGAAACAATGTGTAGCGTCCTACAGCCTTATTGGTGAAAGCTTGGAAACGTGTAGGGTTTTGTGATGGTCATATGAGTTAATTAGAGTGAATTGTATTTTTGACATATCAATTTGAATGTTTAAAAATTGAATTGAATGTTTTGTGAAAAGACGACTTTAAATCATGAAATAGTTCTTTTAAATTGCATGGGATTTATCTACTTGTTGAGAATAGTTTTAAACTGTGATTAATGGCATGGATTTGTAAATAGTTTGAATACGAACATACATGCATTTTTACATAAATGACATGAATTTCAAATCAAAACAAATTGATTTAAAAAAGAATTAATGTTAGGTGGAGGATGAAGTATGGTCCTAAATAGCGTGGATAGAGGCTGGGTTAACTATTCTAGCTCTTGGACTTATTTACTGGTCATAAAGCTCATTATGTAGATTATCTATATTTTTCAGATAACGAGATCGTTCACCCAGACGGGAAAGAAAAGACAAATCTAAAGATGATAAAGATGAGGCAAAGGCAAAACCGTTGAGGTAGATGAATTCTATTTGAGTTGGGACAGATGTTTAATAGTTTTGTATGTATAGACCATTTGTAAAGGTCACGTTAGTGATCTATTTATTTATTTTTTGAAAAATGCTTTTGTGTACTCTGATAAGAATGTAAAGACTTGATGATGATGTCATGGAAATATTTCAACGTATGAAATGTATGTTGGTTGTCTTGTGATTGGTGTTAAATTTAGAAGATCATAATTTAGGATGCTAGGATTGCAGAAGTAGGTTTTCGATTAGATTAAAATAGATCCATGCAAATTGAAAACTCAGAATTTGTTATCATTTCCTATGTTGGGAATCCTAATCGTCGGGGCTCGTCCTGACAGCTTGGTATCAGAGCTATGCATAATAGTTCTAACTAGTTAGGTGAGTTAGTAACTATGTTTAGAATGCCTCTAATATTACCTTGGTAGTGAACGTTGATTTATTGTATATGGAGAGTGGAGACTCTATTAAATAAAGATGATACTCGAGCTGATGACATAGCTGAAATGCAAAGAGCTATCATAGCCTTAGCTGATATTGTGAATAGAAATATTGCTCAATAGAGCAATGATAGAGTTGAAAGTACGAAGTCAATATGGTGGGAATTCCGGATGAATTCCAAAGTCAAGTTGGTTGTAAATCAACTGATGATAAGGCGGATAAGTGGGAGAATTTGACTAATGTATCCCTAGGTAGCCAATGTGGTTGGGACCAATTAAAAAGTGTCTTCTTGGAGAGGTTCTTTCTTAAGTATGTTAGACAAGAAAAAGCTAAGGAATTCTTAGAACTGGTTCAAAAGAATACGATTGTTTTGGATTACCCAAGGAGTTAGCAAAGTATGCAGGCAAGTTTATTCTCGATGAAGCTGCTAAGACCCAAAGATTTGAGTAAGGCCTTATATCGTGTATTTCTAATAGACTCATAGATTTAAAGATTAAGTCTTATCTAGATATGGTGGAGATGGCTATATTGATTAAACAAACGTTGGTTGTAGGTAAAGATGAATGGGAAGCCCGGAGAAAAACTGAGGAAAAGATAAACTAAGTAAGGTAATAATTTATAGTGATCATAGTTTCGGGAAGGAGTTTGATGTAAAATTTAAATGACAATACAGTAGACAAGGTATAAATTGATGTGTTGAGGATCTTAAAATAAAAAGTTCATACATTAGAAAGTATAACTTGATACAACTTTGAGGAAGTATGAACATTACATTTTTTTTGTTACTATTAGAGGAATATAACTTATGAGATATCAGTTAGGAATAGGAGATAGAAACCGAATTCTAGTTGACGAATTCTTAAATTTTTAGACTATAACATATCAAAAAAATTAAGTAGTTTAGATGTGGATTTGTTTCGATCAATCATCAATTGAGAAGATATAGAAGTTGGATTTCATTTTGAAATTCAACATATCTTGAGACATATAGACAATTGAAGAAACGTTGAGAACGTTACTGTAACACCCGAGTCAACGGCCAGGTGATTTTCTTAACTGTACTAACGGTCATAAATATTTAATCTTTACAGTTTAGGACTTATACCAAGAATAATTAATTACATGTGGATCTAAACTAGGTTGA
The DNA here is from genome assembly GCA_022432975.1 of Begonia masoniana. Taxonomy (NCBI): domain Eukaryota; kingdom Viridiplantae; phylum Streptophyta; class Magnoliopsida; order Cucurbitales; family Begoniaceae; genus Begonia; species Begonia masoniana. The sequence continues at coordinate 36,237,756 of CM039502.1, forward strand.
GTGGCAAAGTTGTAATAATGGAGGATTGAGGCCAGTATTTAAAGAAAAAAGAAAAGATTTAAACCTCATTTAAACCACTGTAGCCGACACCACCCTTTCCGGCAATTTCTTCTCTCGTAAGTCCTTACTCTCTACTATCAGCAAACTCTCCTCGACGGCCGGTTTACTCCGCCACCACTTGACCACTCTGTGCCTGAGGTATGCATTAGACAATGTGGCTATTTGTTAGTTTATTGGCCCTGTTTTCAGCTCTGTATTGAAGTTTGGATTCTTCAATGGCCGAATATTAATAAGAACATTTTGAAACCCGAGACTGGTAATATCATTCCGAATCGATTCTGGACATTTAAAACAACCAACCCTGAGTTATCATTATCGAATCCGTATGTTTTGATTTTTGAATTTCGGGTTACATTGAGTATTAAACTAAGAACTGGGGAAGGACTCTTAGCTATTAGATCTTAGGATAACTCGAGATTAGAACTATTAGGATTTTGTTTTAACTACTGCGATGTAAATGTTTAGGTGAAGAAGTTTGAAGAGAAAGGAGCTCAAGTGCTAAGGAGACCAAGTAAGTGAATGTATTAAGGTTTCCGGCTAATAGAGCCCTACATAGTTGGAGTACTAGGTTGAGATGCCTAATGTTTACCTTATGATAATGATCTTGTCTGCGCTTGAAGGATTTATGTATGTTGCGAGTTATACTATTTGATGACCTGCTAGTGAATGTGAAGTTGTCTGCTCTGGTATGATCCTTGTCATAGTTTGATGAGTTAAAAGTTCTCGTGTTCATGCATCATGAATGTTTCTCAAGCATAAGAAAATGTTTTAACGCATGTTTTCCATGAACAAGATATGTATGTATATAAGTATATATATAAGACTTATGCAACGTGGATTAAGTGAGGGTTGGGGGCGGTTCGGCGTATGTCACAGTCCAAAGAATGACATATGAATACGACCCGCAGTAGGGAACAAGATCAAACTCACTGTCGAACCCCCTTTACCGGCACAAATCCTCTCTTGATCCACACAACCTATACAAAGAATATGATCAATGACTATGAATGATGAATATCATCAATGACTATGAATGATAAATATGATCAATGACTATGAATGATGAATATGATCAATGATTATGAATGATGAATATGATCAATGATTATGAATGATGAATATGATACATGATTATGAATGATGATTATGAGCAAGGACATGAACAAGAAAAGACTTATGAGCATGTGATTTTCCCAAACTATGCATTCATGCATCCATGTTATTGTTGCATTCCTTACTAAGCATTAGGCTTGTAGTTTAAACCTTATGATGTAGGTGACGAGTTTTCAGGTGAGGAACTCAAGGTCAATGAAGATGTCTAAGCTTGGTTGCTGGAGGATGGTCAGTGTGACAGTGAAGACTGGATAGGCGATCAAGTTCCCTTGTTATACCCATAGTAAGTCGGAGAAGTTTATGATAAACAGATGACTAAGTAGAATAGAGTTTACTTATAACAAGGAGATTCGAATTTTTAATGGGTTGACTTCAGAGTCTGTTAACGATTTTAAGGATCATTGAATGGTCTGTTTTGCTTAAGCCTTCCGCTATGTGTATCTTGTATGGGATATGGTTTTCACTCATTAGGGTTTATAATTCCCAGGTTAAGATTTGGGTGAGTTGTAGTATTTTCTGTTGGATGAGGTTGTTTGATGTTCATAGTGTTTTACTGCCATAAGATAGAGGCTGGATGAGGCATTCATCCGACTGACGTCATCGGCAGATGTAGAGTGTTTAGCCATCGGATGATGAAAGTGCTATTTTGTCGTCTAGCAATCGGCAGATGTAGAGTGTTAGCCATCGGATGATGAAAGTGCTATTTTGTCGTCTAGCGATCGGCAGATGTAGAGTGTTAGCCATCGGATGATGAAAGTGCCATTTTGTCGTCTAGCGATCGGCAGATATATAGTGTTTAGCCATCGGACGATGTGAGGGTTTTCTTATCGTTTAGTGACCGGGTCATGTTTTAATTATGCACGTGGGGAGCACATGTCCATCGGATGATGTTTCCCTATTTCACCAGAAGATGAAGTATATTCCCTCACCGGATGATGTAAATAATAACTTGTCGTTTAGTGATCGGATGATATAGAGCTTGTAAGCTGTCGGAAGACGTCATAGATGAACACGTGAATATCACATGTCTATCGGTGGATGTTTTAAATTGGTCACCCGAGATGCACGTGATCGTCGGTCGATGCGAGTAATCGCATCTGCCGTTGGGTGTTTAAATGAGTCATGAGAGGTACACGTGCCATCCGGAAGATGCAATGTCTATCTGTTGATGCATGCAGACCCATGCAACTTCTACGTCGAATGGAAGCATGTGCGAGGGACTAACTTTCCAACAATTAAGTTGAAGTCTTTAAGCCTGTTAGGTATACTGTTATAAAGAAAAAAAAGGGGAGAAGGAGAAAAGAGTTCAAATATGAGTTAAAGTTTTATGAAAAGTCAAGAATTTTGTGGCGATCCTCCCCGGGTCGTTACAGTTACGTTCAAATTTATATTTGGTTCAATAAGAAGTGTATCATTGTGATTGCAAAATGTTTTAAACTTTGAGAAAATAGGTTGATCTAATTGAAATGAGACATTTAAGTATGAAGTTATTTTTAAGAATTTAGTTTATAAATGAACCATGGTTAGAGAAAAATAGTAACTGCGGCTCTCAATTTGAGTTATTGAAATTTCGAGGATATGTTGACAATATAGTTGACCATTTATAGCATTGAGGACTTTAGGTATTGACATACCTAGGGGCCCAATCTGTAACACCCGAGAATTTTCCTATAACGTGCGTAGTCTTAGGTTAGACGTGTTTGGAGAATTGAATTAGTTAAGTGTTGTTCATTGAAGTAAAAGAGAAAAGAGAAGTGAAGTAGTTGACAATTCAAACCAAATCAAGTTAAAAAGTCAAATTAATTTAACCAATAGAAATTTTTGTAGAAAAGTCAAAGGAGGTTTAAATGAAATAAATAAGTGGAAGTGGTGTCTTCCACGTGGGGAAATCAAAGGAAGATAAGGGTGGGTTTAATGGTAATAGTTTAAGTATAATTGTTTAATTAAAGAAAAGTGAAGGAAAGAAATGCAAAAAGGTCTTCTTCTTCCCTTGCCTTCACGATTTCTCTTTGGCAGCCATTGAAGCCCTTCAATGCTTAATTCCATCAAGATTTCAAGGTTTTTAAGTTGTATACAAATTAGGGTTAGTTTGTAGGGTTTTTATATGTTTTTGGTGGAGATTGTGTAGGGTTTGAAAACCTTAAATGATGAAGTCCGAAAATGGAGTTTAAGGGTTGGTTTTCTTTCCAAATTTGATGATTTGGTTGTTGAATGAATTTGTTTAGGTGGTTTGTGGAGAGAAATGGAAGATTGGAAGTAAGTTTGGAAAATCGGGTTTTTTTAATTAAGGTGGCCGATTATGTTGGCTGGATTTTCGGATTGGCTAAGTGTGTGTTTGGTTATTTTGAGTGTTCAATGGATAGTAGACGTGTAGAGGTTTCCGAATTCGGGTGGCACGTCGAAAATCCGTGAAAAACGAGAGAGGTTATGACCGTTTGAAGTTTGACGGTCAAGTTTGGGTAAAAATTGGGTTAAGTGTTTAAGTGTGAGATGGTTGAGTATTGGTTAGTTTTAGGGTGAAAAGTGAGTGTTAGTTTGGTTAGTTGATTTATTTAGAAGCCTTTAGTTTGTTACTAAGTAAATGTTCCTTAATGTTTAGGTAATCAAGCGTGTAGTGCGGGGAACGAAGTGACGAAACGTTTTTAGAGCAACCAGGTAAGTAGTGGTTGTTATCCTTTTGCCTTCGAGTCTACACCATAGAACGGTAATTAATGGTTATTTGTTTTTGCTTAGTTGCATTGTTGTGTTGAGTTGCATTGTTGTGTTGAGTTGCATTGTTGTGTTGAGTTGCATTGTTGTGTTGAGTTGCATTGTTGTGTTGAGTTGCATTGTTGTGTTGAGTTGCATTGTTGTGTTGAGTTGCATTGTTGTGTTGAGTTGCATTGTTGTGTTGAGTTGCATTGTTGTGTTGAGTTGCATTGTTGTGTTGAGTTGCATTGTTGTGTTGAGTTGCATTGTTGTGTTGAGTTGCATTGTTGTGTTGAGTTGCATTGTTGTGTTGAGTTGCATTGTTGTGTTGAGTTGCATTGTTGTGTTGAGTTGCATTGTTGTGTTGAGTTGCATTGTTGTGTTGAGTTGCATTGTTGTGTTGAGTTGCATTGTTGTGTTGAGTTGCGTTGTTGTGTTGAGTTGCATTGTTGTGTTGAGTTGCATTGTTGTGTTGAGTTGCATTGTTGTGTTGAGTTGCATTGTTGTGTTGAGTTGCATTGTTGTGTTGAGTTGCATTGTTGTCCCTTCAATGCTTAATTCCATCAAGATTTCAGGTTTTTAAGTTGTATACAATTAGGTTAGTTTGTAGGGTTTTTATATGTTTTTGGTGGAGATTGTGTAGGGTTTGAAAACTTAAATGATTGAAGTCGAAAATGGAGTTTAAGGGTTGGTTTTTCTTTCCACATTTGATGATTTGGTGGTGAATGAATTTGGTTTAGGTGGTTTGTGGAGAGAATGGAAGATTGGAAGTAAGTTTGGAAAATCGGGTTTTTTTAATTAAGGTGGCCGATTATGTTGGCTGGCTTTTCGGATTGGCTTAAGGTGTTGTTTGGTTATTTTGCGTTGGTCAATGGTAGTAGAGTGTAGAGGTTCCGAATTCGGGTGGCACGTCGAAATCCGTTGAAAAACGAGAGAGTTATGACCGTTTGAAGAAGTTTGACGGTCAAGTATTGGGTAAAATGGGTTTAAGTGTTTTAAGTGTGAGATTGGCTTGAGTATTGGTTAGTTTTAGGGTGAAAGTGAGTAGTTTAGTTTGGTTAGTTGATTATTTTCGAAGCCTTTAGTTTGTTTACTCAGTAAATGTTCCTTAAATGTTTAGGTAATCAAGCGTGTAGTGCGGCTGGAACGACAGTGACGAACGGTTTTTAGAGCAACAGGTAAGTAGTGGTTTGTTATTCCTTTTTCCTTCGCGGTCTACACCATTAGTAACGGTAATTAATGGTTATTTGTTTTTGCTTAGTAATGTGTTCGTTGTTTTTGTCGTGTTAGGTTGCACTATTTGGACTATGTTGTGTGTGTGCTGTTGTGTGTCGTGTTGTTGAATGCCATTGTTGTGTTGAGTTGCATTGTTGTGTTGAGTTGCATTGGTTGGCATGGTAGTCGGTTAAAGAGTAAGGCACCTTTCGGTGCGGGCAATAAGGCACTTCGGTGCAGGCAACTAAGGCACTTCGGTGCGGGCAACTAATGCACTTCGGTGCGGGCAACTAAGGCACTTCGGTGCGGGCAACTAAGGCACTTCGGTGCGGGCAACTAAGGCACTTCGGTGCGGGCAAATAAGTCACTTCGGTGCGGGCAACTAAGGCACTTCGGTGCGGGCAACTAAGGCATCTTACGATGCAAGCTATAAGGTATCATTCGATGCAGGCAGTTTTGTTCGTGTTGTGTTGTGTTGTCGTGATGAGTGGTGTTGCGTTGTTGTGTTGCGTTGTCGTGTTAAGTGGTGTTGTGTTGTTGTGTTAGGGTTGTGTGAGGGTTCTGTGTGCATTGTGCTTGTTTATATATGTTATCCCCTACTTGCTAAGGATAAGCTTACGTGTGTGTGTGTTCTGTGGTGTAGGTGACGACAGGAGTACAGGTTAGAGCTACGAGGAAAGCTAGGATTTAGACGCAGTCGTTGATGTACGCTGTATGCCGGTTAGGGGAAAGTTTTCGGGGCGCTTCGACCTGATTCTTGGGGGTATTTGGTTGTTGTTGGATTGATTATGTTTTGGTTAGTTTTGTTTGGACTTTGTGTGTAACACCCCGAATACTGTACCCCATTTACCCGTATTTATTATTCTATTTTTTTTTTTTTATTTTCGGTTAACAGTGCCCGTGAACAGTGCTGTGAACAGTGCCTGTGAACAGTAACAGTGAACAGTAACAGTGAATAGTGCGTGAACAGTGCATGAACAGTGCGTGAACAGTGCGGAAACAGTGCGCTTGCCACATTATAGCGATCGATCTCCATTTTTCTTGGAGATCGATCGCTGACTTTTGTATTTATATTGGCGATCGATCTCCATTTTTCATGGAGATCGATCGCCACAATGATGTACAGCGATCAATCGCACTTTAAATAAACTCTATACTTTAAATAGCATAACCTAAACCGAAAATCGAAACCAGAATCGAAATCGGATTGGAATCTATGATTTAAAACATTAAAACAACTTAAAAACTGTTTAATAAAACTATAAAAATAATGACAGAAATCAGAACAAATAAATGGGAGGGCAAAACTGTCCAGCCCATTACCCAAAGGGGCACGACCAGTCACAGCGGCGACCAGTAGCTGCTACATGCAGCGACTGATAGCTGCATGTGCTGCAGCGAGCGGCGACCAGTCGCTGCTACATGCAGCGACTGATAGCTGCATGTGCTGCAGCGAGCGGCGACCAGTAGCTGCTACATGCAGCGACTGATAGCTGCATGTGCTGCAGCGAGCGGCGACCAGTAGCTGCTACATGCAGCGACTGATAGCTGCATGTGCTGCAGCGAGCGGCGACCAGTCGCTGCTACATGCAGCGACTGATAGCTGCATGTGCTGCAGCGAGCGGCGACCAGTCGCTGCTACATGCAGCGACTGATAGCTGCATGTGCTGCAGCGAGCGGCGACCAGTCGCTGCTACATGCAGCGACTGATAGCTGCATGTGCTGCAGCGAGCGGCGACCAGTCGCTGCTACATGCAGCGACTGATCGCTGCATGTGCTGCAGCGAGCGGCGACCAGTCGCTGCTACATGCAGCGACTGATAGCTGCATGTGCTGCAGCGAGCGGACTGATCGCTGCATGTGCTGCAGCCGCGACCAGTAGCTGCTACATGCAGCGACTGATAGCTGCATGTGCTGCAGCGAGCGGCGACCAGTCGCTGCTACATGCAGCGACTGATCGCTGCACACATGCAACGATCGCTCCACGCCTGCAATCGTTTGCCACTTCTGCTTTCTCTTCTTCTCTGTTTTCATTTTACATGTGCTCTCTGGAATTGAATTCCAGAGAGCAATACACCTAACAACATATCATCTCCTAACTTAAATCTCAACCCAAACTTTTCTAAATTAAACCAATTTGAAGCAGACTTTGCGAAATCCAACCACGTGGATAGCTCTAAAACTCGAGCATATCCATATCGAACCTAAACCATTTCAAACGATTTCTATAACGTGCAATTAAAAGCTTTAATAAAACATTTTACAAATGCAGTTTATAAAACATTGAAAACATCAGTCTATCAGCTAACCAGATCCCAAACATCCTAATATGTTCTATCAAGACAAAGTCATCGAAAACATCCCAAAAATCCTCAAAACCTACACATACGTCCCCACGGGTCAGATGAGCATCGACTGCGCCAGTACACCACCGCAACCATCACCCGTCAACTGCCTCACACATCGAGAGGAGGAAGTTCGTCCTCACCTGTGTCCTCGTAAGCACCTACACCATACAGACATCTATGAGATAAAAATCTCAGTAAGTTCTAGTAAATGCAAATGCATGCTGTGCATGTGACTTTATAAATAATGCTTTGTTTTCTTTACTTTTCTTTGCTTTGCTTCGCTTTGCTTTGCTTTGCTTTGCTTTGCTTTGCTTTGCTTGCTTTGCTTTGCTTTGCTTGCTTTGCTTTGCTTGCTTTGCTTTGCTTTGCTTGCTTTGCTTTGCTTGCTTTGCTTGCTTTGCTTTGCTTGCTTTGCTTTGCTTTGCTTTGCTTGCTTTGCTTGCTTTGCTTGCTTTGCTTGCTTTGCTTGCTTTGCTTGCTTTGCTTGCTTTGCTTGCTTTGCTTTGCTTTGCTTGCTTTGCTTGCTTTGCTTTGCTTTGCTTTGCTTTGCTTTGCTTTGCTTTGCTTGCTTTGCTTTGCTTTGCTTGCTTTGCTTTGCTTTGCTTGCTTTGCTTGCTTTGCTTGCTTTGCTTGCTTTGCTTGCTTTGCTTTGCTTGCTTTGCTTGCTTTGCTTTGCTTTGCTTTGCTTGCTTTGCTTGCTTTGCTTTGCTTGCTTTGCTTTGCTTGCTTTGCTTTGCTTTGCTTGCTTTGCTTGCTTTGCTTGCTTTGCTTGCTTCGCTTTGCTTTGCTTTGCTTTGCTTTGCTTTGCTTTGCTATAAACTGTATACCGAAGGGCCATTTAAACTATATACCGAAGGGTCATTTAAACTGTATACCGTAGGGTCATCATTTCTTTGCATTTACTTTAAAACATCGTGCAGAAATTCGTTTTCATGACATTTGAAATACGTGATGCATGAACAGATATAAACATGAAATAACAATCAACATGCATACCATCAAGAACGAAATAGAATAACCTATAACAATTGTAAACCTAACTACCCGACCAAAGCAATTTAAAACAAACAATCCATTGAGATCCTCGACGCTACATCGAAGTACGGTGTAGGCCAATCGGCCAGAGAAGATCACGAGAACTTACCTCGCGTTCGTTGCAGCTCAAGCTCCGTCCACGAGCGTTGTTTGTCTGAGGCAAAACACAACGATCATCAATATCACATGTTTAAACTTCTAATCGTCCGAATTCAACAAAACCTTAACTAAGGAAACTTCCTAATGCTCTAATCCAATTCATTGAGCTATTTATTCGAGCAACTTACGCTCGGCACCACAATTCACAATTTACGAGTTTTTCTCTAAAAACCCGAAAATCCCCAATTTTTAACTTTTCCACAAATCGGTTTAACTCGTCCAATAACGTTCCATACGTTCAATACATTCATAAACTTAGCAAACCTATCGATTTTGAACACTAACTCGCGTTTTTACGAAAACCTAATCGAAACCCTAATTGTTCAAACTCCGTAAAACTTGAAATAAACGCTCTAAGAACGTAGATGCATACCTAGGGTTGCGATTGGAGGAGAAAACGTGAAGAACGGAGATCGGTCGGAGGAGAAACGGAGGTTGGAAGTCGACGGAATCGCGCGGCAGAGAGAAATCGCGAAGAATAAGGGCTCGGGCGTGAAATGGCTAAGGAAGAGGAGCTGTGATGTTTTTAATTAAAAATTAACTTTCCAAATTACCATTTTACCCTTCGCACTTAATTCTATTTATTTCGTCCTTCGTTTCGTTAATCGGCTAGCTATTCGGTTTTACCAAATCTCCTTATTTCACCAACAAGTCCAACTTATTATTTGGGATTCATTAAAACTGTCCGTTCGCAATTCGGACCCTGTTTACTATTTTTACTAAAACGTCCTTTATATTACAAGAAATGTAATTACTCGGAATTAAGCGTCACTGCTCCGGAAATTCTCGTAAATTTTTTAAAATCTATATTAATAATTAGGATCCCAACGAAACCTTCTGTTCGTAAAACGGGTTTGATTTGACATATTTATAAAAATATCATTTATATTAAAATAGTAATATCCCGAAAAGCCGGGTATTACATTGTGAATGTATATAGGAGAGGTATAGTTGTCTAGCAGTTTAATATTGTGATGGATTTTTTGTAGTGTTGTTGGGATTGGATTTAGTGTTCGTTTAGTTAGATTTTGTTTTGGTGTATATATATTAGTTGATTCTGGCTTGGATGGGTTTAAATGGTGTTTTAAAGGTATTGTTTTTCAGGTTTTGGGTTTCGAAACTTTTAGCCGTTATATTGCCTTTTTTATTTTAAACTAAATAACGTCAGGTTACGTTCGTTATTTTTTTATTATCCGTTTTAAGTCAGTTTATTTTTACGGGACTTGAAGATTTGGGTGTCAGGAGGGTGTGGTTAAAATTTTAGAATTTTTAGAGGTGGTTGGCTCGGGGAAAAGTGAAGGAAAAGTGGTGAAGGTCAGAGCGATCAGGGAGGCGATCTGGTGGGCGATCGCCAGCCTCTCTGGCACTGTAGCACCAGAGAGGGTGGCGATCGATCGCCACTGTTTAAAAAAAAAAATTTAGTTTTTTTTATAAAAGTTTCCTATTTCTAAATTGTTTTACCCCGACATTTCCCGACATATTTTAAATGCATTTTGGGCCTCTTCCCAACAAAAATTGAGGGTTCGTAAAACCCAAAAATCGAGTAGAAAAATTTATCAAAAATTTTTAACACGGGTTGAGTTAGCTAGGTAGTGCACTGAGCCGATGTGGGTTCGGGGGCGTTACAAGATGTTATCAGAGCATAAATGGTCGAGTCGTTCAAAGGATTACCCGACAATGCCGGCCGCTATGGAACGTGCTTCATCGACTGTAAGTATTTCTTTAACTCTAGTTAGTTTCTTTTCAAAAATTAGATTTTGCTAACTTTTCAGGAATAGAAATGTCGTGGAACCCACAACAACTAGGACAAGCTAGGAACGAGCTTGAAGAGTTAGTCGAGCTTCTTAGAGAGTTGGTCTGTATGCAAACCGATATGTGGAGTAGTCTAGTCACTCAGAGGTTGATTTTATCTGAACGACTAGAGGCATCATACTTAGAGGTGACTTCAAAGACAATAGGAGTACTATTGGCCAAAAGGGAGTGGGTTAATTCAATAGAAGAGAAAACTTAAACGAAACTACATCCCAGATATGCAGGGGAGAATTTTCTTTGCAACCACAAGAAGCAAAAAGATCGGGGGAAAATTTGGATGATCCGAGGGAAGGAAAGAGACAACGACAAAAGCAAAGGAGAAACTTTCCACAATGTTCCAAGGGTTTAGGACTTTAAGAAATGGAGACCACAATAGGTAGTATGTGGGGGAAAAGTTGGATGAACTTTACGAGAGAAAAACCCAGAGGGAAACCTAGCCTAAAGTTAATGAATGTTGTGAGTGTAATTAATTGTCGATTAAATTGAAGTCGACATTAGTAGAGCTTATAGGGTGTTAAGAGGCATAGGATGTAGGGGTGTCGTGTTACTCAATTTCGGGGACAACAATTTAGAGATTTACTTAGAGTTGGGAGACTAATAAAGATTGAGGTATTAGAGGATGTAGGTACACCGGTGGATTGTTAGGGATGTAGGTACCGTTTTAGGAGGGTATTCAATCAAAGATGATTGGGGAATAAGTGAAAAGATTATGCTCGGCATGTTAGAGGAGCATTAAGGGGTTGCTGATTGTTGGTGTTATTCGACCTAAAAGCCAAAGTTTAAAGGTAGGAATAGAGACCTAGATACCTTGATTTGGTAGAGAAAAGCCTAGCCTTTTGAATTACGGTGACATTTTGAGGTTAGAGTAATGATATTAAGTGGAATATTTAGAATCGAGTTGAAGAGTAAGAGAGAGTGGATTAGTTATTTCAGTTTAGAGAAAATTTTTAAGAAATTAATGAGTGCTCAAGTTAAGGTCCAAGGACGTATGAGTAGAGGTGAGCTATGGAGGACTAGTTGTAAAAGGTTCGTGATAGATATTTAGAACCTAAGTTGAATAGCAAAAGAGAATCAAGTTGAAGAGCAAAAGAGAATCGAGTAATTAGTAACACTTGGAATTTGAAGAGAGTTCCGAGTGCATTTTGGAATTTATATGAGTGTTGAGAAATTCGGAAAGGAGGTTAGGAATTTAGGAATTTATATGAGTGTTCGGTATAATGTGAGTTGACAGGAATTTTGCACGAGTGGGGGTAGGTGCATTAGGAATAAGCCTAAGTTAAAAAGTTTCAAACCGTTGAAGTAGTAACTAGCTTAGGCTTGTGTCGATAAGTTATGAGAAATTAGAGGATAGAAGATGAAAGTTAGAAGGATGATTAGAGTATATTCTAGGTTTTGGACGGACTTAGGAAGAGGTAAGTAATGAGATTATTCGGTAGGGATTTAGTATTCTGTGTAGGCTTGTGTCGATAAGTTATGAGAAAATAGAGAATAGAAGATGAAAGTTAGAAGGATGATTAGAGTATATTCTAGGTTTTGGACGGACTTAGGAAGAGGTAAGTAATGAGATTAGTCAGTAAGGATTTAGTATTCCGTGTAAAGTTGAAGAACGTCGAGAATAACAGATAAGAAGGAAAGAAAGGTCTCACACATAAATTTTATGAGTAAACTCAGTGGAAGGTTAGAATCTGAGTTCTATACCGTAAGTGGATAAGATTTGAGGAATTATAGAGTGCGAAAGAAAGGAATAGAAATTTAGCTTTGAAAAGTGTTTGAGTGCGTAGGGATAAGCAATAAAATGTCATGATTCTTTGAAGGTAAAAGATAGGAGGGATAAGTGAGAAATTAGCTTGAGGAAACGTTAGAGTTGAAGTTTATATAGATGAGTTTGACAGTTTAGTGATGAATGTGTAAGTTCGAAGGAATGAAGCAAATGTAACATAAGAACATAAGAACGTAAGAGTATGGAACTATAAAGATCATAGATGGGAAAGTTAAAATTTGAAGTTGTAGGAAATTGTCATTGCTCGTTATGTTATTAGGGGAACGCGGTAGATGATTTGGGCAGTAATGTAGTTGAGATTTAGCGTGACAACTCAAGATTTAGAGAGCAAGTAAGTTAAGGAGGGAGTGCACTTAGAAGTAAGGTTCATGAGGGACTAAGTGCATGGAGCTCAGGGAACGATTTGAGTTAAGAACTAAGTTAGAAGGAATGAAGAGTCCTAGTTAAACTCTTGGAGATGCAGAGAAGTTTGAGGGTGTAAATAATAGACAAGAATGAGTAAGTTGAGGAAATGTAAGACTTTGAAGATATATTGAAGACATAGGAACTTGTCATTTATGGATAGGTAACGAAGACTATAGAGTAGTCGAAATTTAGCATAGCAACCCGGGAGTTAGGTGAGTAGAAGAGAATTAAACTTTGAGGATTTAAAGTAAGAAGGTTATTGATTGAATTCTTGGGGTCACGATATTGAGGTGAGTTGAAGAATTGAGGTAGTTAGATAAATATGTGTTAAGGATAGGTGAGTAAGATCGTAGCTAAATAGTTTAAGTAGTTTAAGTAGTAAACCAAAGGTTAGAAGGTAGAATTTAAGGGAGTAAGTTGAGGACGAATTAAGTGCGTCAAATTTTGAGGACAAAATTTTTGTAAGGAGGGTGGATTGTAATACCCGAGAATTTTCCTATAACGTGCGTAGTCTTAGGTTAGACGTGTTAGGAGAATTGAATTAGTTAAGTGTTGTGCATTGAAGTAAAAGAGAAAAGAGAAGTGAAGTAGTTGACAATTCAAACCAAATCAAGTTGAAAAGTCAAATAAATTTAACCAATAGAAATTTTTGTAGAAAAGTCAAAGGAGGTTTAAATGAAATAAATAAGTGGAAGTGGTGTCTTCGACGTGTGGAAATCAAAGGAAGACAAGGGTGGGATTAATGGTAATTTTAAAGTATATAATTGTTTATAAATTAAAAGAAAAGTGAAGGAAAGAAATGCAAAATGGTCTTCTTCTTCCCTTGCCTTCACGATTTCTCTTTGGCAGGCATTGAAGCCCTTCAAAGCTTAATTCCATCAAGATTTAAAGGTTTTTAAGGTGTATACAAATTAGGGTTAGTTTGTAGGGTTTTTATGTGTTTTTGGTAGAGATTGTGTAGGGTTTGAAAATCCTAAATGATGAAGTCCGAAAATGGAGTTTAAGGGTTGGTTTTCTTTCCAAATTTGATGATTTGGTTGTTGAATGAATTTGTTTAGGTGGTTTGTGGAGAGAAATGGAAGATTGGAAGTAAGTTTGGAAAATAGGGTTTTTTTTAATTAAGGTGGCCGATTCGGTTGGCTGGATTTTCGGATTGGTTAAGTGTGTTGTTTGGTTATTTTGAGTGTTTCAATGGATAGAAGACGTGTAGAGGTTTCCGAATTGGGGTGGCACGTCAAATCCGTTGAAAAACGAGAGAGTTATGACCGTTTGAAGTTTGACGGTCAAGTTTAGGTAAAATTGGGTTTAAGTGTTTAAGTGTGCGATTGGTTGAGTATTGGTTAGTTTTAGGGTGAAAAGTGAGTGTTAGTTTGGTTAGTTGATTTATTTAAAGCCTTTAGTTTGTTACTAAGTAAATGTTCCTTAATGTTTAGGTAATCAAGCGTGTAGTTCGGTGGAACGAAGTGACGAAACGTTTTTAGAGCAACCAGGTAAGTAGTGGTTGTTATCCTTTTTGCCTTCGAGCCTACACCATAGAACGGTAAGTAATGGTTATTTTTTTTTGCTTAGTGATGTGTTGTTGTTTTGTCGTGTTATGTTGCATTATTTGGATATGTTGTGTCGTGTTGTGTTGTGCCATTGTTGTGTTGAGTTGCATTGTTGTGTTGAGTTGCATTGGTTGGCATGGTAGTCGGTTAAAGAGTAAGACACCTTTCGGTGCGGGCAATAAGGCACTTCGGTGCGGGCAACTAAGGCACTTCGGTGGGAGCAAATAAGGCACTTCGGTGCGGGCAAATAAGGCACTTCGGTGCGGGCAAATAAGGCACTTCGGTGCGGGCAACTAAGGCACTTCGGTGCGGGCAAATAAGGCACTTCGGTGCGGGCAACTAAGGCACTTCGGTGCGGGCAACTAAGGCACTTCGGTGCGGGCAAATAAGGCACTTCGGTGCCGGCAACTAAGGCACTTCGGTTTCGGTAACTAAGGCACTTCGGTGCGGGCAACTAAGGCACTTCGGTGCGGGAAACTAAGGCATCTTACGATGCAAGCTATAAGGCATCTTTCGATGCAGGCTGTTTTGTTCGTGTTCTTTTGTGTTGTCGTGTTGGGTGGTGTTGTGTTGTTGTGTTGCGTTGTCGTGTTGAGTGGTGTTGTGTTGTTGTGTTAGGGTTGTGTGAGGGTTGTGTGTGCATTGTGCTTGTTTATATATGTTATCCCTTACTTGCTAAGCATAAGCTTACGTGTGTGTGTGTGTGTGTTATGTGATGTAGGTGACGACAGGAGTACAGGTTAGAGCTACTAGGAAAGCTAGTATTGGGACAGAGTCGTTGATTTACGCTGTATGCCGGTGCGGGTAGTTGTCGGGGCGCTTCGACCTGATTCTTGGGGGTATTTGGTTGTTGTTGGATTGATTATGTTTTGGTTAGTTTTGGTTGGACTTGGTGAATGTATATAGGAGAGGTATAGTTGTCCAGCAGTTTGATATTGTGATGGATTTTGTGTAGTGTTGTTGGGATTGGATTTAGTGTTCGTTTAGTTAGATTTTGTTTTGGTGTATATATATTAGTTGATTCTGACTTGGATGGGTTTAAATGGTGTTTTAAAGGTATTGTTTTTCAGGTTTTGGGTTTCGAAACTTTTAGCCGTTATATTGCTTTTTTTATTTTAAACTAAATAACGTCGGGTTACGTTCGTTATTTTTTTCTTATCCGTTTTAAGTCAGTTTATTTTTACGGGACTTGAAGATTTAGGTGTCGGGAGGGTGTTGTTAAAATTTTAGAATTTTTGGAGGGGTTTGGCTAGGGGAAAAGTGAAGGAAAAGTGGTGAAGGTCGGAGCGATCAGGGAGGCAATCTGGAGGGCGATCGATCGCGATCGCCAGCCTCTCTGGCACTGTATCACCAGAGAGGGTGGCGATCGATCGCCACTATTTACAAAAAAAAAATTTAGTTTTTTTTCTAAAAGTTTCCTATTTCTAAATTGTTTTACCCCGACATTTCCCGACATATTTTAAATGCATTTTGGGCCTCTTCCCAACAAAAATTGAGGGTTCGTAAAACCCGAAAATCGAGTAGAAAAATTTATCGAAAATTATTTTAAACAGCCGTTTTAACACGGGTTGAATTAGCTAGGTAGCGCACCGAGCCGAGGTGGGTTCGAGGGCATTACACAATCACTCGAAGATCCAATAAAGGCCCAAACTTTAATTATTCTCCTTACTTATTACGTATTTCTTTTGCAGGTCTTGATCTTTTGGAAGGATCCACTTGGAAGATTAGCTCATTGGATAGGGAGCAGCCCCTCCACATGCTAGTATGGGATACACATATGGATTCAGAGTGTCATCAGATGAGAATTTGTCTTCCCGGCATCCTAAACATTTAACCATTTATTTTATGCATATTTTTCTTTTCTTTATTTTCTTTTGAACACTTTTGTATTTTCTCTTTCTTTGGCAAACATTTAGCCCTTTTTGTGAGAGTAAGATATATCTATAAGCCTTATTCATATCATGCATTAGATTGTTGGTTAAGGATAGATGAATTCATGGTGGTTGGTTTTGGGTTGAAGACTAGTGGGCTCGACAATCGAGGAGGCAACAAAGAAGGAATTAGACCCATGCAAGGACAACTAGGGAGTGCTCACAAAATTGATGACATGGCATGGCAGCACCATGGATTAGAAGAGGTGCGGATTGCCATCTCCACCGTTAGATCTAGGGCGTACGTGCGGACAAGGCTTGGCTGCCTAAGTGGCTGCTCATCTTGGCTGCCCATCTCCATCCTTCATCAATGGCTCTTTTTCATCATTCTATCCAAACCCTAGTCGCCACCATTAGGGGTTCTTTATAAGCATTGATTAGTTGCATTGAAAAACCTTTTGCCAATTTTCTTAATATATGAGTTACCTTTGTCTTCCAAAGAGAGAAGCATTGTTACCTTCAATGGACGTTAGCCATGAATTTTCCAATCCGTGAAAGGAGTTGTAACGCCTCGAAAATCCACCCGGATTCCCGGTTCGCTACAGGGACTACTCTGAGCTAAACGACTCACTAATTTCCCTTAATCCTAACCATTAAGCACCACGGCGTGTCAAGACCCTTACCCGTAATATCATTTTTTTTTACTCGTTTACTTTAACTGTACTTAAGGCGGAAATCTCTATCGAAATCGAAATCAAAGTTCATTTAGTAAATCGTTTAAAACCATTATAAAACAATTAAAACTTAAAAAAACGAATAAAACATTAAAACAATTAATTAATAACTAAAATCTTTTTTTTTTTAAAACACATGGCGATCAGTCGCCACAAAAAGGGGCGACTGATCGCCCTAGGGGCGATTGCAACAGGCGACTAGTCGCCTGTTGCAGTCACCAGTGGCGACTGATTCACCACAGTTGTGGCGGTCAGTCGCCACGCTCTCTGGATTTCTCCAGAGAGCATCGCCTCATTTCGCCCAAGAGGCGATTACTCACCTCCCAGAGGCGAGTAATCGCCAAGTTCTCTGGATTTTCTCCAGAGAGCCAAGCTTCTTCTTCTTTCTCCTTTTTTTTTCACCCTTACACGCCCTGCACTTCACCTACATAACTCAAAACCTTCAACACACAAAACACTGCAACTCTCACTTTTTCCACTACTTCTTCACCCAATCTATTCATACTTCCATAAAATACACTTCAAACATGACTTTATTCAATTTCTTAAAACCAAAATAATTTACTTTAAACGTAATCAAATTTTATAAAAACGAACCGCGTGGTTCCGTTTAAAAGTTTAACATATCCTTCCTATGTGGGAAAAACATCAAAACACTATAAAACCAAATACATAATCTATTCAATCTCCATACATCCTAAAACATATCAAATCCTACAATCATCACTCTCCCAAAATCTCCCAAAAACTCTCAAAAACACCTAACCGTGAGTCAACCAGCCCTGCCAAAACACGCTCCGTTGCCACGAGCTCCGTCCACCGACCAACTACACTTGATCATCGTAGGGAGGTTCCTCACCTTCGTTCTCGTCACCTACATCATACGATAAATACGTTAAGCCTAATGCTTAGTAAGGAGTGTGCTATACATAACATTTCATATATGCATGACATTTATAAAACAATTTCATTTCGTTTTCTTTTCGTTAAACCGCTTTCTTGCCCCGTGAGAATCATAACTTGCCCTGTGAGAAAACATACAATTAGTCCCGTGAGAAACATACATTTAGTCCTGTGAGAAACATACATTTAGTCCCTTGAAAAACATACATCATTTGGAATTCATAATCTGTCACACCCGACAACTTCGGTCAGGTGATTTTCTCAATAGAATTAACTGTCACCTGTTTATTTTTTTTAACCTTTTGATTTAATGTCTTAATGCCAAGTTTTTATGTATTTTGTCTTAAACTTGTGCGGTGGCAGATTGGTAATAAAGTGGGATTTTGGCTTATATAAATAGAATAAGGAAATCCTTAAACCTCTCAAAAACCTCACTGTAGCCGTCACACTTTCCTCTTCGATTTCTCCACTCTCCAGAGCTCTCTCTCAGCCGGCGACTTCTCCACCAGCGAGCGATTTCTCCTGTATCCACTCCGATAACCCACATTCGAGGTAAGGTTCTGACAATGTAGTTGTTGGAAAAGTTATTTAGAGCTCTGCTTTTAGCTAGAAACCCGCAGTCCGGATTTTGTTATAACAGAGTAAAATAGGAACATTGTTAAGCTGAGTTTGGTAATAGCATTGTCGATTTGAATCTGAACTTTTGACAACCGACTGTAAATAACTGCTAGGTTGAATCCAAATGTCTGGAATCTTGGAGCTTAACCCACGCACCCAAGGTGCTTGACGGAAAAGACTAAGAAATACAGAGTTTAGGATGACATTTAGTTAGGACCTTGTTAGTTTTTGAGTTTAAGTTATTTAACTACGAATATGAAATGTCATAGGCAAGGAAAGCTCAAGTGAAGGTGCTGCTCAGCTAAGGAATCCAGGTAAGTGAATGTATTAAGATTTCTGTCCACTAGGGCCCTACATCGCAAGGGTATTAGGAAATCATTGAGATGTCTGTCTGTTGACTATGACTAGTTATTGCCATGATATGAAGAATTTGTGTAAGAAGATGTTAAGTTACAGGATGTTTTGCTTGTCCTTATGGTATGACTTCTCTCTGTGAACTTCATGTTTATGCATTGAGTCCACGTTTATGACTGAGTTAAGAACATGAAAAGTAAATGTAATCATGATTAAGTGCAGGACGGGGAAAAGAGACTATGACAAGTATAGCTTGCGGATTCTCCCCCTGGTGGAGGCCGAGTTGATGATATGTATGGCTCGCGAATTCTCCCACTGGTGGAGGCCGAGTTGATGATGTGTATGGCTCGCGAATTCTCCCACTGGTGGAGGCCGAGTTAGTCGTTACTATGATTGCCGCGATAGGCAAATGACTATGTACCCCTGTCTTTCTCTCTCGTCTCCTGCCTTAATACATGCTATGTAAATAATGAAAATGAGCATGAATGAAGAAAACGGACTTATGTTATTAATTTGTACACTCATGTATGTCTGCCAGCATGCATTCCTTACTAGCTTAGGCTTATAGTTAAACGTTATGGTGTAGGTGAAGAAGGTTCAGGTGAGGATGCTATGTTCAAAGAGAATGTTTAAAGCTGGTTGCTGGAGGATGCTCAGAATGACAGTGCAGGACTGGAGAGGCGATTTATGACCCTTGTTTATGCTCATAGTTATGTCGTGGTTTAGATGATAAAGAAGGTCTAAGTGGATTAAGATTTCTTATACAATGGAGTATGATTAGCTGATTTAAAATTTGAATCTGTTAGTGATTTAAGGACTAATGAATGGTCTGCTTTACTTAAGTCTTCCGTTATCTATACTCGATGAATTGTAGTTATAAAGTAGAGTATTACGTCATCGGCAGAAGTAGAGTGTCATGTCATCGGCAGAAGTAGAGTATTACGTCATCGGCAGAAGTAGAGTGTCATGTCATCGGCAGAAGTAGAGTATTACGTCATCGGCAGAAGTAGAGTATTACGTCATCGGCAGAAGTAGAGTGTCATGTCATCGGCAGAAGTAGAGTGTCATGTCATCGGCAGAAGTAGAGTGTCATGTCATCGGCAGAAGTAGAGTATTACGTCATCGGCAGAAGTAGAGTGTCATGTCATCGGCAGAAGTAGAGTATTACGTCATCGGCAGAAGTAGAGTGTCATGTCATCGGCAGAAGTAGAGTATTACGTCATCGGCAGAAGTAGAGTGTCATGTCATCGGCAGAAGTAGAGTATTACGTCATCGGCAGAAGTAGAGTGTCATGTCATCGGCAGAAGTAGAGTGTCATGTCATCGGCAGAAGTAGAGTATTACGTCATCGGCAGAAGTAGAGTGTCATGTCATCGGCAGAAGTAGAGTATTACGTCATCGGCAGAAGTAGAGTGTCATGTCATCGGCAGAAGTAGAGTGTCATGTCATCGGCAGAAGTAGAGTATTACGTCATCGGCAGAAGTAGAGTGTCATGTCATCGGCAGAAGTAGAGTGTCATGTCATCGGCAGAAGTAGAGTGTCATGTCATCGGCAGAAGTAGAGTGTCATGTCATCGGCAGAAGTAGAGTATTACGTCATCGGCAGAAGTAGAGTGTCATGTCATCGGCAGAAGTAGAGTGTCATGTCATCGGCAGAAGTAGAGTGTCATGTCATCGGCAGAAGTAGAGTATTACGTCATCGGCAGAAGTAGAGTGTCATGTCATCGGCAGAAGTAGAGTATTACGTCATCGGCAGAAGTAGAGTGTCATGTCATCGGCAGAAGTAGAGTGTCATGTCATCGGCAGAAGTAGAGTATTACGTCATCGGCAGAAGTAGAGTGTCATGTCATCGGCAGAAGTAGAGTATTACGTCATCGGCAGAAGTAGAGTATTACGTCATCGGCAGAAGTAGAGTATTACGTCATCGGCAGAAGTAGAGTGTCATGTCATCGGCAGAAGTAGAGTGTCATGTCATCGGCAGAAGTAGAGTATTACGTCATCGGCAGAAGTAGAGTATTACGTCATCGGCAGAAGTAGAGTGTCATGTCATCGGCAGAAGTAGAGTGTCATGTCATCGGCAGAAGTAGAGTGTCATGTCATCGGCAGAAGTAGAGTGTCATGTCATCGGCAGAAGTAGAGTGTCATGTCATCGGCAGAAGTAGAGTGTCATGTCATCGGCAGAAGTAGAGTATTACGTCATCGGCAGAAGTAGAGTGTCATGTCATCGGCAGAAGTAGAGTGTCATGTCATCGGCAGAAGTAGAGTGTCATGTCATCGGCAGAAGTAGAGTATTACGTCATCGGCAGAAGTAGAGTATTACGTCATCGGCAGAAGTAGAGTGTCATGTCATCGGCAGAAGTAGAGTGTCATGTCATCGGCAGAAGTAGCTATAGTTCAAAGAGAATGTTTTAAGCTGGTGGCTGGAGGATGCTCAGAATGACAGTGCAGGACTGGAGAGGCGATTTAGACCCTTGGTTATGCTCATAGTATGTCGGTGGTTTATATGATAAGAAGGTCTAAGTGGATTAAGTTTCTTATACCATGGAGTCTGAATTAGCTGATTAAAATTTGGAATCTGTTAGGGATTTTAAGGACTAATGAATGGTCTGCTTTACTTAATCT
Organism: Begonia masoniana; assembly: GCA_022432975.1. Lineage (NCBI taxonomy): Eukaryota > Viridiplantae > Streptophyta > Magnoliopsida > Cucurbitales > Begoniaceae > Begonia > Begonia masoniana. The sequence continues at coordinate 36,259,017 of CM039502.1, forward strand.
TCCGTTATCTATACTCTGAATGAATTGTAGTTATCAGTAAGGGTTATGGTCAAGTTGAGCTATATAAATGTTGGATGAGTTCTGTCGTAGAAGTTTCTATCGATGGAAACTAAGTTAGAGTATTACGTCATCGGCAGAAGTAGAGTGTCATGTCATCGGCAGAAGTAGAGTATTACGTCATCGGCAGAAGTAGAGTATTACGTCATCGGCAGAAGTAGAGTGTCATGTCATCGGCAGAAGTAGAGTATTACGTCATCGGCAGAAGTAGAGTGTCATGTCATCGGCAGAAGTAGAGTGTCATGTCATCGGCAGAAGTAGAGTATTTTGTCATCGACAGATGTAGGTATTTATGTCATCGGCAGAAGTAGAGTATTACGTCATCGGCAGAAGTAGAGTGTCATGTCATCGGCAGAAGTAGAGTATTACGTCATCGGCAGAAGTAGAGTATTACGTCATCGGCAGAAGTAGAGTATTACGTCATCGGCAGAAGTAGAGTATTTTGTCATCGACAGATGTAGGTATTTATGTCATCGGCAGAAGTAGAGTATTACGTCATCGGCAGAAGTAGAGTATTACGTCATCGGCAGAAGTAGAGTGTCATGTCATCGGCAGAAGTAGATGTCTTCTTGATCGTTGTTCATTAATGGACACGTGATCTGCACATGTTCACCGGTAGATGTATTAGGAAGTTTGTCGTTAGTGCCCGGATGGGGTGTTTTCTATCGGTAGATGAAGCCTGTTTTTCATCGGCAGATGTTGTGTCTGTGACTATCGGCAGATGCCGCTTAAAAGAGGTGTAGAAAAGATGTGTTGCGTGGCTGGTACGTGACCATCGGTCGATGTGAGCCTTGGACTCCATCGGCAGATGCATTAAGATGTGTTTCCAAATAAAAATAATAATATAAAAGTAAACGCACCGTTAATGAATAAGATGCATGAAGCATGAACCGAATGATTAGGAGATTAAGAATGGTGATCACGTGACGGCTCCTGGCCGGGGTCGTTACATAATCGTTCGTTGTCTTGACATTTCTTAAAACATGTTCATAAATAGTTCGTATGCACTTTAAGAAAACATGATGCATGAGAAGACATACGTAGAAACATCCATCGAACGACCACTAACCATTAGCTAAGGCACTACTTAAGCTACCCGTTTTACACCAACCCCTGTAACTACCTAATTTCATCCCAACCAACATTATCAACATCGTACGACGTAGGGCCTTAGTGGCCGGAAACCTAACAGTCACTTACCTGGCGTCCTAGATATGCCGAGCACCGTCCTTTGAGGTTGGGTCACCTAGGGCATTTAATAACACACCATTAATATCGACTCTCAAACATCAATCTAAACAAATCGACATCTCAAGCTAAGACAAATTCTTCTAAAAACTCTAATCCATTTTATTCGGGCATTTCATCGAGCACTTAAAGCTCACTAACTTCAAAACTCCATTTATGGTGTCCAACCACATTTCCAACAACCTAATTTTCACATTAAACATCGACCAACACCATTAATCTTCTCCAACAACCTCAATAATCTCTAATACATCATCAATGAGTAGTAAATAAACAACCCTAACGATTTCTAACAAAACCCCTAAATTTCTTCACAAACCCTAAACCAAAATAACTCTAAAAACGACTACCAACTCGACTAAAACATAGGGCTTACTTGGAGGGTTGATTTGATGAAGAAACTTGAAGGAAAACCGCCAAGAACTGAGGAGTTGGCCGATCGATGGAGATGGCGATGAAGAAAAGAGGAAAATCGCCAAGGGGAGAAGGAAAGGAGAGGCTCGCGTGAGGGAGAGGAAAAGTGAGGGGGAGGGAGAGAGAGAAAACCCTTTTTAATTAAAATATTTAACTTCCAAATTTACCCAAATGCCCTCAGCTAATTTCTTAACTTAAATCATTACTCCATCTATCGGTCTAACTTCTCCGAAATTCCCTTATTTCTCCAAATATTTCTATTTATTCTTAGGGCTCTAACGAAACTTCCCATTGTCCATTTGGACTTTATTTATTATTTCTACGAATTATTACTCTATAAACGCTTAAAACACTAAAATTCGAAACTTATAACTCGAAATCCCTAAAACGAATTTCTCGGGCGTTACATCCTACCCTCCTTATTTAGAATTTTGTCCCCAAAATTACATACCTGAACAAATCCGGATATCTGTCCATCATGTCCTGTTGTCTCTCCCACGTTGCTTCCTCTACGTTTTGATTTCTCCACAGTACTTTAACAAGAGGTATTGACTTATTACGCAGGACCTTAACCGAAGATTCCAAAATCCGTATCGGCCTCTCTTCATACGTCATAGTTGGCCGTATCTCAAGATCAACTGGTTCTACCACGTGCGTAGGATCCCGTATACACTTTCTCAACATCGACACGTGGAAGACATTATGCACACCCTCCATGGACAACGGCAATTGAAGCCTATACGCTGTAGCTCCAATCCTTTCAGTAATCTGAAACGGTCCAACAAACCGTGGATTTAACTTCCCTCTCTTACCAAAGTGAACCACGCCTTTGAATGGTGAAACCTTCAAAAATACTTCGTCACCAACTACAAACTCTAATTCTCTTCTTCTTCGATCATCGTAGCTCTTTTGGCGACTCTGTGCGGTCTCCATTCTTTGTCTAATCAAACCAACCTTCTCAGATAACTGTTGTAAAATTTCAGGGCCGATCAATTTAGCTTCGCCCACTTCATTCCAATACAGCGGCGATCTACACTTTCTGCCGTAAAGCGCTTCATACGGAGCTATACCAATCGTGGACTGATAACTGTTATTATAAGAAAATTCAATCAAAGGCAAATATCGGCTCCATGACGCCTGAAACTCTAAAACGCATGCTCTCAGCATATCTTCGAGTATCTGAATCGTTCTCTCAGACTGTCCGTCGGTCTATGGGTGGAATGCCGTGCTAAAGGTCAACTTGGTACCCATAGCGCTCTGCAAACTTTTCCAAACCCTCGAGGTAAATCTGGGATCCTGATCTGAAACAATCGACATAGGGACCCCGTGCAATCTAATAATCTCTTGGACATAGAGTTCGGCAAACTGATTCATCGTGTAAGTCATCTTTACAGGCAAGAAATGAGCCGCTTTCATCAATCTATCAACTACGACCCATATGCTGTCGTGCCCTTTTACTGTCCTCGGTAACCCAACCACGAATTCCATTGCAATTTGATCCCACTTCCACTCGGGAATCGGTAGTGGTTGCAACGTTCCACCTGGTCTTTGGTGCTCTGCTTTCACTTGTTGGCAGACATGACATGATTGTACATAATTGGCCACATCACGCTTCATATTTGGCCACCAATAGTGCACTTTCAGATCTCGGTACATCTTGGTGTTACCTGGATGCACTGAGGACATTGATGAATGTGCCTCCGACATAACAAACTTCCTCAACTCTTCGTCCTTTGGAACGTACCAACGGTCTTGAAATCTCAGAACGCCATCCGTTGAGTAACTGAAATCAGAAGGTACAACCGATAATTTTGCTACAATAGCCATCTTTTCTTCCGTATTTAACTGTTGAGCCTCTTTTATCTTATCCAACAAAGTGGGCCGTATTGTCAAGTCGGCCAGTAGGGCTGAAAGTTCTGAAACGAATTCCAGTTCAAACCCCTGCATCTCCTTTCTCAATGAAGCTGACATACTGAAAGCAACTGACTCCTCTGTTCTAGGCATCCTGCTCAAAGCGTCTGCCACTGTATTTGCTTTTCCAGGGTGATACTTAATTTCGAAGTCGTAGTCTTTCACAAACTCTAACCATCTCCTCTGTCTCATATTCAAATCTTTCTGTGTAAACAGGTATTTTAAACTCTTGTGGTCTGAAAACACTTCACACTTCTGTCCGTAGAGGTAGTGCCTCCATATTTTTAATGCGAATACAACCGCTGCTAGCTCTAAATCATGCGTCGGGTAATTTTCCTCATAACTTTTCAATTGCTTGGAAGCATAGGCAATGACTTTTCCCTCCTGCATCAACACGCATCCCAATCTAACTTTGGACGCGTCACAATAAATACAGTACACCCCATTCTACACTGTTAGGGTCAGTAAAGGCGCTGTGGTTAACTTTCGCTTCAAAGTCTGAAAACTTTCTTCACACGCCTTAGTCCACTCGTACTTCACTTCTTTCTTCGTTAAGTTCATCAAAGGTTTGGCTATTACTGAAAACCCCTGGATAAACTTCCGATAATACCCTGCCAGGCCTACAAAACTCCGTACATCACTTGCATTTTTCGGTCTAGGCCATTCCCTTACTACTTGAATCTTGGCCGGATCCACAGAAACACCTTCTTTCGAGATCACATGGCCTAAGAAATTCACCTGATTCAACCAGAATTCGCACTTAGAAAGCTTAGCATATAACTGGTGTCACTTCAAAGTAGTCATAACAGCCTTCAAGTGCTCTGCATGTTCTTTGTCGTCTCGGGAATATACCAAGATGTCATCTATGAATACTATCACGAACTTATCCAAGAATTCCCGGAACACTCTATTCATGAGATCAATAAACGCTGCGGGGGCATTGGTCAAACCGAAGGACATCACCATAAACTCATAGTGCCCGTAGGGCGTTCTGAAAGCAGTCTTTGGTACATCCTCGGCTCTAATCTTCAACTGATAGTACCCAGAGCGTAAATCGATCTTAGAAAATACCGTGGCTCCTTGTAACTGGTCAAACAGATCATCTATCCTCGGTAACGGGTATTTATTCTTTATAGTCAGCTTATTCAACTCGCGGTAATCCACGCACATCCTTAAGGAGCCATCTTTCTTCTTTACTACCAACAGATATAATTTCACCCTGTATCACCCGATCTGAGTGCAAATACTCACCGGAAGGCAACATAACACTATAATTATTGTCCGCTTGGACAACATCTAATTTCCACTTAACTGCATACTTCTGTGCCATGAAGGAATGGGTTGCCCCAGTGTCAATTAAAACATGAGCCGTGTTTCCACAAATCAAAATAGTACCTGTAACCACTGAAGGCTGAGCAGCTTCCTCGTCTTCCATCAGAGCAAAGATCCGGGAGGGACCGCCCGGTGGCCGCACACTCGGCCCTAGGCAATCAACTGCCTTGTGGCCCACTTTATCACACCGAAAACATTGTCCGCTATGAAGCTTGCACTCCCCATGATGATTCTTTAAGCACGTAGGGCATACGTGAGCTTGCGACGCCCCTTGCGGACGTTTACCCTTATCCTGGAATCTAGGCGTCTCATTCACCCGTTTGATACCACGTTGTGCTTGTGGCTGCCAACCCTTGTTTTGTTGTTGCGGACGCCCATCCCTAACAAACCTTCTCGACTCTTCTCTTTGTCGCTGAAGCTTTATCTCTATGTCATCAAGACCAAGAGCTCTTTCCACTATTTTATGATACGGCACGTCTTCATCATCCGTTGTCATCACCCCCTTCTGAATTTCTAGCTTCAAACCTTGCACGAATTGATGGATTTGTCCTCCTCCTCATAGATCATATATCCGGCATATCGAGATAACGAGTCAAACCTTCGTACATATTCAGCCACCGTCCCCGTTTGGCGCAATTGTGTGAACTCAACCTTCTCACTAGCGCGGAGAGTGCGGCTGAAATACTTATTATAGAACACCGTTTTGAACCTTTCCCACCTCATAACTCCCACATCAGTAGTAGCTTTAATCGTATCCCACCAAAATATAGCATCCTTCTCTAAATTAAATGTGGCACACGTCACTTTGTCGGCTTCCTCTACTTTCGCGTAGGCAAACATACTCTCAATCTTACGAATCCATTGTTCAGCACTCGTAGGATCCGAAGATTGACCGTCGAAGGTAGGGGCCTAAGTCGCCTGAATCTCTCCCCACCTTGGTCCTGTGAGGTATTTTCCTGTCCATTTCCACTCTCGTTTCCTTCTCGGTTCAGTAAAATCCCTATCTGATCCGACTGTTGTTGTAATATATTCATGAATTGGTTCATGGGATTTTCTGGAGGCGGTCTAGGTGCTCTCGGCATTTTCTCGTTCCTAAACATATTAGACAATACAAGACAACATAAATAACTAGGAATCATACTTAAACTTAAATACTTACAGTCGATGGAGAGTTCCCGTACGGCGGTGTGTTTGGCAGGCATATCACAAAATCGCTTTTAAAACTCAGTCTCTCTCGTACCATAACTGTCAAGACCCTTACCCGTAATATCATTTTTTTTACTCGTTTACTTTAACTGTACTTAAGGTGGAAATCTCTATTGAAATCGAAATCAAAGTTCATTTAGTAAATCGTTTAAAACCATTATAAAACAATTAAAACTTAAAAAAAATGAATAAAACATTAAAACAATTAATTAATAACTAAAATCTTTTTTTTTTTTTTAAACACATGGCGATCAGTCGCCACAAAAAGGGGCGACTGATCGCCCTAGGGGCGATTGCAACAGGCGACTGTTGCAGTCGCCAGTGGCGACTGATTCACCACAGTTGTGGCGGTCAGTCGCCACGCTCTCTGGATTTCTCCAGAGAGCATCGTCTCATTTCGCCCAAGAGGCGATTACTCACCTCCCAGAGGCGAGTAATCGCCAAGTTCTCTGGATTTTCTCCAGAGAGCCAAGCTTCTTCTTCTTTCTCCTTTTTTTTTTTCACCCTTACACGCCCTGCACTTCACCTACATAACTCAAAACCTTCAACACACAAAACTTTGCAACTCTCACTTTTTCCACTACTTCTTCACCCAATCTATTCATACTTCCATAAATACACTTCAAACATGACGTTATTCATTTCTTAAAACCAACAGAATTTACTTAAACCGTAAACGTAATCAAATTTTATAAAAACGAACCGCGTGGTTTCGTTTAAAAGTTTAACATATCCTTTCCTATGTGGGAAAACATCAAAACACTATAAAACCAAATACATAATCTATTCAATCTCCATACATCCTAAAACATATCAAATCCTACAATCATCATTCTCCCAAAATCTCCCAAAAACTCCCAAAAACACCTAACCGTGAGTCAACCAGCCCTGCCAAAAACACGCTCCGTCGCCACGAGCTCCGTCCCCGACCAACTACACTTGATCATCGTAGGGAGGTTCCTCACCTTCGTTCTCGTCACCTACATCATACGATAAATACGTTAAGCCTAATGCTTAGTAAGGAGTGTGCTATACATAACATTTCATATATCTGACATTTATCCCTTGAGAAACATACATTTAGTCCCTTGAGAAACATACATTTAGTCCCTTGAGAAACATACATTTAGTCCCTTGAGAAACATACATTTAGTCCCTTGAGAAACATACATTTAGTCCCTTGAGAAACATACATTTAGTCCCTTGAGAAACATACATTTAGTCCCTTGAGAAACATACATTTAGTCCCTTGAGAAACATACATTTAGTCCCTTGAGAAACATACATTTAGTCCCTTGAGAAACATACATTTAGTCCCTTGAGAAACATACATTTAGTCCCTTGAGAAACATACATTTAGTCCCTTGAGAAACATACATTTAGTCCCTTGAGAAACATACATTTAGTCCCTTGAGAAACATACATTTAGTCCCTTGAGAAACATACATTTAGTCCCTTGAGAAACATACATTTAGTCCCTTGAGAAACATACATTTAGTCCCTTGAGAAACATACATTTAGTCCCTTGAGAAACATACATTTAGTCCCTTGAGAAACATACATTTAGTCCCTTGAGAAACATACATTTAGTCCCTTGAGAAACATACATTTAGTCCCTTGAGAAACATACATTTAGTCCCTTGAGAAACATACATTTAGTCCCTTGAGAAACATACATTTAGTCCCTTGAGAAACATACATTTAGTCCCTTGAGAAACATACATTTAGTCCCTTGAGAAACATACATTTAGTCCCTTGAGAAACATACATTTAGTCCCTTGAGAAACATACATTTAGTCCCTTGAGAAACATACATTTAGTCCCTTGAGAAACATACATTTAGTCCCTTGAGAAACATACATTTAGTCCCTTGAGAAACATACATTTAGTCCCTTGAGAAACATACATTTAGTCCCTTGAGAAACATACATTTAGTCCCTTGAGAAACATACATTTAGTCCCTTGAGAAACATACATTTAGTCCCTTGAGAAACATACATTTAGTCCCTTGAGAAACATACATTTAGTCCCTTGAGAAACATACATTTAGTCCCTTGAGAAATTAGTCCCATGAGAAACACACATTTAGTCCCGTGAGAAACATACATTTAGTCCCTTGAGAAACATACATCATTTGGAATTCATAATCGTTTGTTGTCTTGACATTTCTTAAAACATGTTCATAAATAGTTCGTATGCACTTTAAGAAAACATGATGCATGAGAAGACATACGTAGAAACATCCATCGAACGACAACTAACCATTAGCTAAGGCACTACTTAAGCTACCCGTTTTACACCAACCCCTGTAACTACCTAATGTCATCCCAACCAACATTATCAACATCGTACGACGTAGGGCCTTAGTGGCCGGAAACCTAACACTCACTTACCTAGCGTCCTAGATATGCCGAGCACCGTCCTTTGAGCTTGGGTCACCTAGGGCATTTAACAACACACCGTTAATATCGACTCTTAAACATCAATCTAAACAAATCGACATCTCGAGCTAGGACAAATTCTTCTAAAAACTCTAATCCATTTTATTTGGGCATTTCATCGAGCACTTAAAGCTCACTAACTTCAAAACTCCATTTATGGTGTCCAACCACATTTCCAACAACCTAATTTTCACATTAAACATCGACCAACACCATTAATCTTCTCCAACAACCTCAATAATCTCTAATACATCATCAATGAGTAGTAAATAAACAACCCTAACGATTTCTAACAAAACCCCTAAATTTCTTCACAAACCCTAAACCAAAATAACTCCAAAACGACTACCAACTCGACTAAAACATAGGGCTTACTTGGAGGGTTGATTTGATGAAGAAACTTGAAGGAAAACTGCCAAGAACTGAGGAGTTGGCCGATCGATGGAGATGGCGATGAAGAAAAGAGGAAAATCGCCAAGGGGAGATGGAAAGGAGAGGCTCGCGTGAGGGGGAGGGAGAGAGAGAAAACCCTTTTTAATTAAAATATTTAACTTCCAAATTTACCCAAATGCCCTCAGCTAATTTCTTAACTTAAATCATTACTCCATCTATCGGTCTAACTTCTCCGAAATTCCCTTATTTCTCCAAATATTTCTATTTATTCTTATGGCTCTAACGAAACTTCCCGTTGGCCATTTGGACTTTATTTATTATTTCTACGAATTATTACTCTATAAACGCTTAAAACACTAAAATTCGAAACTTATAACTCGAAATCTCGAAAACGAATTTCTCGGGCGTTACACGGCGTCCTCCCCGAAAATTTCGGCAGAGTAACTTCTTAAAATGGCACCCCCAAATTGCTAAGTACCTGCAAACGAATAAATCCCAACCAATCCAGAAAACTCCTACTTAAATATCCAGCATACGAAATCACCAAATAGCAGTAAAAAGGGAAACTAAAAATACTAACATCCCTAAGTGAAGAAAGTCCACAGTATAGGGTGACATATCACCCTTAACTATGACTATATACAACAAACACAACTACCCTCACAAAAGACAAAAAGTCCTATTCCCTATCAACACCATGCTACGACTCCTCCTGGGTCGGGTCGCCCTAACACTGTCATCAACTGGGGCCCTGGTCGCACGCCACCAATTGCCACCTACTCTTAGTCAGACTCTCAGTACACACCCACCAGCTCAGCAGTACCTACACCACAGAACACACCGTAAGCTCAAAGCTTAGCAAGTAAAGTGCTGAAAAATAAACGTGAAGCATGAAAACTGGTTATGCAATCCTAACACATGCAGGTCTCTACACACATTGTCATCATCTCACCGCATTGCATCTCACCGAGGTTTGGAATGAAACCGCACTGGGAAGTCATTCCGTACACCGCACTATTTACCGGCACATTACAGCCATCCCGGTTCCTCCAGGAACGGGGTCAATAAGTCACACCCAAAACCCCCCTGTCCCAACTCGAAATGTAACCACCCGAGACAGTCGATCGATACACCGCGCTGCCATCGGCACGTCGCCACCGCTCCAGCTCGTCCCAGATGCGGGGCCTAGAAGTTACACTCTAAGTTCAACAGCCTAAGATAGTCGGTTGATACACCGCGCTGTTATCGGCACGTCGCCACCACTCCAGCTCGTCCCGGAAGTTGGGCCCACAGTCACACTTCAGCCCACTGTCGCCTGTCCACTCGTACCTCACCTCCTCTACTCTCTCTCCGTGCTTAAAAACATGCTCAAAACATTTTGCGTAGCTTTTAAAACATGATGCATGATGACCATAATCAACTAATTACGACTCCACATACGCATCACATCACAAACGTGCCTACAACCCATAACGTGCACAAAACTCACAACTGACGTACAACTCACCCACCGCCTGCACAGGACTCATAACATACATGCCACTAACCCCAACCAGTACAGACTCTAACATATTTTAACCTGTAACCTGCACAGACTCATAACATACACACACTAGCCCACGACCTACACAAGATTCACAACCTACACAAAACTATCCCACAACCTACACAGAACTCACAACCTACACAATAGCCCAACTATCGACAACTTTCTCGCCACATCTGTACCCACAAACCCGCAAGGTATGCAAGACTCACAATGTACAACTAACAATGACTACACATACACATACGTACTATGGCCACAACACACACAAGACTCACAGTCCTACACACTATGACCAACTACGACAGCTTCTCGTCCACATCCATACTTACGACCCATCACGTACGCAGGCTCACAACTTACATAACCACACAACCCTCACAAGGCTCACCACCTACGTACAACCGTCCCACAACCCTCACAAGGCTCACCACCTACGTACAACCGTCCCACAACCCTCACAAGGCTCACCACCTACGTACAACCGTCCCACAACCCTCACAAGGCTCACCACCTACGTACAACCGTCCCACAACCCTCACAAGGCTCACCACCTACGTACAACCGTCCCACAACCCTCACAAGGCTCACCACCTACGTACAACCGTCCCACAACCCTCACAAGGCTCACCACCTACGTACAACCGTCCCACAACCTCACAAGGCTCACCACCTACGTACAACCGTCCCACAACCCTCACAAGGCTCACCACCTACGTACAACCGTCCCACAACCCTCACAAGGCTCACCACCTACGTACAACCGTCCCACAACCCTCACAAGGCTCACCACCTACGTACAACCGTCCCACAACCCTCACAAGGCTCACCACCTACGTACAACCGTCCCACAACCCTCACAAGGCTCACCACCTACGTACAACCGTCCCACAACCCTCACAAGGCTCACCACCTACGTACAACCGTCCCACAACCCTCACAAGGCTCACCACCTACGTACAACCGTCCCACAACCCTCACAAGGCTCACCACCTACGTACAACCGTCCCACAACCCTCACAAGGCTCACCACCTACGTACAACCGTCCCACAACCCTCACAAGGCTCACCACCTACGTACAACCGTCCCACAACCCTCACAAGGCTCACCACCTACGTACAACCGTCCCACAACCCTCACAAGGCTCACCACCTACGTACAACCGTCCCACAACCCTCACAAGGCTCACCACCTACGTACAACCGTCCCACAACCCTCACAAGGCTCACCACCTACGTACAACCGTCCCACAACCCTCACAAGGCTCACCACCTACGTACAACCGTCCCACAACCTCACAAGGCTCACCACCTACGTACAACCGTCCCACAACCCTCACAAGGCTCACCACCTACGTACAACCGTCCCACAACCCTCACAAGGCTCACCACCTACGTACAACCGTCCCACAACCCTCACAAGGCTCACCACCTACGTACAACCGTCCCACAACCTCACAAGGCTCACCACCTACGTACAACCGTCCCACAACCCTCACAAGGCTCACCACCTACGTACAATCGTCCCACAACCCTCACAAGGCTCACCACCTACGTACAACCGTCCCACAACCCTCACAAGGCTCACCACCTACGTACAACCGTCCCACAACCCTCACAAGGCTCACCACCTACGTACAACCGTCCCACAACCCTCACAAGGCTCACCACCTACGTACAATCGTCCCACAACCCTCACAAGGCTAACCACCTACGTACAACCGTCCCACAACCCTCACAAGGCTCACCACCTACGTACAACCGTCCCACAACCCTCACAAGGCTCACCACCTACGTACAACCGTCCCACAACCCTCACAAGGCTCACCACCTATGTACAACCGTCCCACAACCCTCACAAGGCTCACCACCTAATAACAATCGTCCCACAACCCTCAGAAGGCTCACCACCTACGTACAACCGTCCCACAACCCTCACAAGGCTCACCATCTACGTACAACCGTCCCACAACCCTCACAAGGCTCACTACCTATATACAACCGTCCCACAACCATCACAAGGCTCACCACCTGCGTATAACCTTCCCACAACCCTCACAACGCTCACTACCGACGTATAACTATCCCACAACCCTCACAAGGCTCACCACATACCACTGACGACAACTGCACGTACACATCACATACAGACTACTCATGACCTACACACAACTCACAACATTCAAACAACTATGGTGTAGGCCCTTCTGGGCAACTCTCAAGCAATTACACCCACACTACTACTTACATGGCGTCCTAGCTTGCTGAGGGTAAAAATCGATCCAAAACTTCGGACGTTCGTAACTTTTGCGTCGGTTATCGGAATCGAGCGATTCTAGCGGCCACGTACTCATCTAATAGCCTAGTTTAACTTGCCAAAAGGAAATTTAAAACAAATGGCCATAGCTAGATCAAAATGGCAAAAACCCAATTATGCCCTAAACCAAAAATTTCCCTTTTCTGGTTTTCTATCAATTCTCACTCGTTCCCTCACCAATCAACCACATTTACCCTTAATTAGCATAATTTAACCCAAAACCTTGAGAATACACAGCAAAACTCAAAATGCCCGAACAGGGCTTGCTGCATTTCGCCCAAACAAAGCCCTTCACAGCCAGATGACCATAGCCGGTCCAAGAGTCGGCGAACCCACGCCGGAAGCAGCCAATTTTGGCCGGTGATCGGAGCTCAACACAGTTCGTCACCCACGGCCTCTAACAGAACCAGAACAGAGCAAAAACCGAGTCTCACCTGTCAATTCGTGCGCAGAAACAACCGAAGCCTGCTTGCCACCGTTGTCTAGTCGGAGAACGCCAAAAATCGCGGTGGTCGTCAGAGCATGGACGTCGCTCGGGCTCTCCTTCTCGTCGGGAGCTTGGGCTGAAAAAACAGAATGGCTTCTTCGCGAAGCCATTCTGATTTTTACTTTATTTATTAATTTTTTTAAACAAATTACTAAATCGCCCTCACGTGTTTAACTAACTAACTCGTTAAAATCTCACACAAAAATTCTAACAAAACTTTTAATTTACTAGGTAAAAATTTACGGGTTATTACAGGAGTAGATCTCCCTTGCTTACTAGTTCAATGTTGCTGGAGTCTGTGACGACCCCGACCCGCAGGGCCGACACGGGATGTGACCTGATGTTGACTTTGACTTGGACATTTTGGACATGTTAAAAACTCTAAATCGATGCCTAAAGTCGTTTGCGGTAAAATGTTGACTCGATTTTTGGGTCGTTTAAATCGTTTGAAATACATGGGAAAACGTTCAGAAAATACGTTTTGGAAGTATCGCAAAACGTCGGGTTGAAATGTGTTTGAAAACAAAAATTTGAAAAAAAAATCAATTTAGGCAGCAGACACTCAGCGTGCGCGCAGGGGGCGATCGGTAGGCTCCCTGCCACGCGCGCCAACCCTCCAGCACTACTATCGATCGATTGGCACCCAGCGCCGATCGATCCCCCCCTGTGCGTGCACCCCGCGTACGCCCCAGCGCACCCCGCGCCCCCACTTCACCAACTTCGCCCCTTTTTCACATTTTCACCTTTCTATCACCTACACTTCACATTAAACTTAAAACGCGTTAGAAAATGTGACAGAAGTTTACGAAAGCAAACTGCATGGATCGATCTAAAAATCGAGCGTGTCCATGAAAAACCTAAAAGCCCAAAAAGTTCAGTATAATTTTCAAAAAAGGCTACTATCAAACAAAAGTTTTAAAACATCAACCCAAACCTATACATCAACTAAATCTCAAAAACTATACAAACTTAACGTAAACCTTGATACGTCACCCACGGGTAAAAAATGCGCCTGATTGCCGCAACCAACCCTGCAAGCTCATCCCTCCAACCACCTATACATCTGCCTGAGGCTCTGAGTTCTCATCTGTACGATCCGTACCTACACCGTAGAGTTCAACTAATGAGCTTAAAGCTCAGTAAGATCATAAAATGCGAAAGATGCACATGCTATGCATGAACGTTTGAAATACATGAACATTACTTTACATTACATTCAAGTGGACATGTTGGTATAAATGGGGCTTATAGGGAGTGGAAAACATTACATTACGTACTTGACGTGGGTTAACATGGTTAGTACTTTTGCCGAGTCCCAAGGAGGGATAAAACATATGTTTTAGGAGAAATAAAAATCACATGTTTGTCCGCGGCGAGGACGGTTTTACATAATCCTAGAGAAGGACAAAACATATGCCAGCACCTGTCTCACTCTTAACCATACTTTACATTAACGTATTTTATCTTTCTTACTTCAAATCATGTGCATAAAACGTTTTGCATGACTTTAGTAAAAAAACCATGAATGCATGAACATACATTGTGCGTAAACATACATAATTTAAATGACATGTCCTCAAAGCAGAAATAAATGAAAGATCATCAAGACACTGATAAAACAAATGCACTTAACTTAAGATGTATCCTACGACACAACTACCCGTCAACAAACCCGACAACCTAAAACCTAGTACCTCGGTGATGTAGGGCCTTAAGGGCCAAACTAAGCGTATGAACTTACCTGACATTCGTAGAGATTGCAAGCCTCGAACGTATTCACCTTGACGAGTCACGAACCTACAACACAAATAATCAAACCATAAGTCACGTTACAAACACGCTAACTAGTAACATAAGTAGAACGCGCTCGATCTCCTTTCAAATAGCTTAGAGCCAACTTAACATTTCTTTTAGGCACTTTATCGAACATCTTACGTGCACAACTTCATACTCAATTTCCTCATCCAAACGATATCCGTTTTCAACGATTCAACACGTTTTGGAAACCTCGTTATGCCTAGTTTATCATGGAATCATTAATTTATAAAAAGCACGCCGGAATCGATAGTAAAATAGCAAATTCGTGGGTGCCCTAAATAACGCCGAATTTTGATCGAATATTTCATTTTTATCAAACGAGTTTGGTATTTTCCTCAATTCATCCATTCAAACCTTTACATAACGTTCTATTGTGTTTTCGTATAAAAACGACAAGTTTTCTCCAAAACCCTAACTCAAAAACTTCAAAAAAACTAACATATAACTAACTTAAACTCATTAATTAACATAAGGGGTTACCTTAAATGGAGAAATTGAGAGAAATCGGAGGAGTGGAGGCATCGTTGATCGTTGGCGTGGTGTTCACCGTCGCCTGGAGGGAGGGGCAGCCGAGAGAAATACAGAGAGAGGGAGGGAGAGAATGAAGGAAAGAAAAGAGGAGGGGGGGAGGTAAGTGCCATGTGAGAGAGGGAGGGAGCGAGGGAGATATATATATATATATATATATATATATATATATATATATATATATATATATATATATAGAGAGAGAGAGAGAGAGACAAAGACAGACACAGAGACAGAGAGAGTGCACGGGTTCTAATTCGGAAACCCACTTAAAATCTTGTACTTTTTATCTTCCTTGGTTTCGCCCTATTTTATTAAACTCACACATTGGCGGCGTCCAATTTCCAAAAAGGTGCAAGTTGTATTTATAGTGAATTAAATTCATTCGGAGTATTTTTAGGGAAAATTTCATAACCAAAAAAATACTGGGTGTTACAGAGTAAGCTTGTATTGCCATTTCTCATCATCCTTCTTTGCAAGTTTGATCTACAAGGGGGCTGAACCAGTGTCTGATAGTGGTTGTTTTTCCTATGGGAAAGCATGCACCTGTGAGCATAAAATAAGATAGCTCTTGAGTCCGCTTAGGGTTTTTATTTCATTTTTCCATCTTTACCTTATTGTTCTATTCTTCACGTTACACTCACAACCACTAGTCATCTCATCTTCATTTTATGCTTCATTTCCATTACATTGTGCTCAATTTTCACTCACACATTCACCCGTGCACATTCTTCATTTTTTTTGTGGGTTTAACACGGGTCATTTCTAGGTCCGGACCATGTCAAGTGGTATCAGAGCACAGGAGGCTTCCTCTGAGTGCTTTTGGTCGAGTTGGAACACTAATTCATTGACTGCATTGTTATGAAAATTAGGTGAAGGAAGAAAATGGTTTTAGCGCTAGTTTAAAAAGCCATTTCCGAAGTTACTGTCCCATCAATTTTGAACCGATTTTTCATCAGCTTTTTTTTCTTCTGTTTTATAGCTCTTTCTCTTCATAATTTCATCCTCTACTAATCTCTAGTTGGTCATTTTGTACATTAATGAGAGTCGATTGAAGATTTGGCTCCTTTTAGGTTTGCGGGTTTTGGGTTTCTACCCTTCACCTCCGGTTCTGTTTTTGTCTTTTCTAATATGTTTTTCATTTAATTTTTGTTATGTATTTTACTTTTCCAGCATCTTATATTATCATATAATCATCTTAAGTAGTAATCTAACTAATCTATTTAAGAGTTTGGCAAAGAAAGCTAGTTTGGATCAGTTTTGTGCAAACTGTGGAGGTACCTCTTAGAAACCCATATTGCCGATTTTAGCTTTGTTTGGTTTGATAATATTTGTTCTACTTTTTGAATATATTTTTTGTTCTAATCTTAATCTGGACTTATTCTGAATATATTGTGGTTGTCTTTATGAAAAAAATTGGGTGCTTGATTATATAAATTGAACCAGTCAATTTAACTAGTCTACAACTTAATTGATAAGCCAATTGAATTAATTTTGTATTAAAGTTGTAGTTTGTTGAGCACAAACTACAAGAAAACTAACTTTGATTCACTTTTTAGCATTCTAAAACCATCAACTTTATTGTTTAATTTTGCCATATTTGAACTCTATTATCTTGTACTAAATTGATATCATCTAACTAAGGCATAAAGTCATGAAATTTGTTAAAAATTAAATTACTTTAAGGGTGCTAAAAATCAAATCAATTACATGGGAAAATGTGCTCATTAATTGCCTTGCATTTGTGTTGTTTTAATTTCTATATTTTTTTTATAGTTTTTTAGTTTAATTAAATATTCATAACATCTTAATTAATAATCATATCCCTAATCCCTTTTAAAGTAATCAACTTAAATTTAAAAAAAAAATATTAATTAAATTAATTAAAATTTAAATTTAAATTCAAATCACACTACAAGAAAACTAACTTTGATTCACTTTTAGCATTCTAAACCATCAACTTTATTGTTTAATTTTGCCATATTTGAACTCTATTATCTTGTACTAAATTGATATCATCTAACTAAGGCATAAAGTCATGAAATTTGGTAAAAATTAAATTACTTTAAGGGTGCTAAAAATCAAATCAATTACATGGGAAAATGTGCTCATTAATTGCCTTGCATTTGTGTTGTTTTAATTTCTATATTTTTTTTATAGTTTTTTTAGTTTAAATTTCAAATTTCAAATTTTCTCCCAAAATACCAAAGACTTAAAGTTCAGACCTTTCTTTAAGAACCCTCCTAAAACTTTAACCCACAAACTCCTATACTAGTTCAGGCATTCCTTATCAACAAAATGGTGAACACTAGGCGGAGAATTATCTGAGGAGAATTTGATTTTAATGAACTCAACCATAGTCTATTTGTTGATTATAGGGATAAAAACTGTGACGACCCAAACCTGCCAGGCCGACACGGGACGCGACCTGACGTTCACTTTGACCTTGACATTTTGGATGTGATTTAAAAAAAAAAAAAAAAACTACTTGAAAGAAACTTTACTAAAACGATTGAGGGTCGCGCTTAAACTCAATTAAAATTCCCTAGAAACAAATTAAAACAATTTAAGAAATAGAGGAGGAATAAAAAAAATAAAAAAAGAAATAGCCTCAGTTCTCAACATCGACCGATTTACATCTACACTCAACATCAGCCGATTTAACCTCGGGCGATTTAACCTCTGCCGATCGACATCTACCGAATTAACATTTGCCGATTGACATCAGCCGATTAACATCTACGCTCAACATTGACCGATTAACATCTACGCTCAACATCGACCGATTAACATGGTTCTCAACATCGACCGATTAACATCTACGCTCAATGTAACACCCGACATTCTCAGTCAGGTAATTTTCTTAACGGAATTAACGGTCACCTCTTTATTTGACCTTTTATTTAATAATTATATGCCAAAGTTTATTGGATCTCTATTGTAGTGGCAGAATTGTAATTAAGGAGGAATTTATTTGGTATAAGTAGAAAATGGAAACTCTTAAACCTCATAAAAACCCCACTGTAGCTGACATTCTCTCTCGGCGATTCCCATCCTCCTAGAACTCTCTCTCTCGCAACAGGTAACCTTCTTCATCAACAACCGATTCTCCTTCGTTCTCGCCCATACTCAGCTTACCAGGTAAGACTTAATGAATGTAGTTACTGGTAGTTACTTTGAGCTCTGTTTTCAGTTAGAACCCGAGGTTTTAGATTCTTTAATGGCAGAGTAATAATAGGATCATTTCTATTATGCGTTTAGTAAAGGCATTTCCGAGTTGATTCTGAACATTTAGATAGCTGTATGTGATTAGTTACTGGGCTGAATCTGGTTATTTAGATTGTAGAAATTTAATCCACGCACACAAGGTGCTCGGCAGAAGAATATAGAAATACATGTAGGTTAAGCATTAGGATGATTTTTGGTTAGCACTACTAGGATTTTATTTTAACTTAGTAATGTGAAATGATTTAGGTGAAGAAGATTTGAAAGGAGTATTCCATTTACAAAAGACACCAGGTAAGTGAATGTATTAAGACTTCCGGCCACTAGGGCGCTACATCTTAAGAGTACTAAATTAGTTATGTGCTTGATGTTTGTTTTAAGTTAGTAAGATGGTTGTACTTGGATGATTTACAGATGTTTGAGAACTATATAATGTGATGTTCTGTTGAGCCCATGAAATCAACTGTCTAGAATGATAATTTCCATAGCTTGATGATTAAGAGCATTCATGTCATGCATCATGATTTACTTCTCAAGCATATGAAAATGATTTATGAGCATGTTTTTCCCCATGAGCAAGATATGAGAATGAATATGAAACTTATGCCACCGGATTAAGTGAGGGTTAGGGGCGGTTTGGCATATGTCACTATCCAAAGAGAAGGACCATGAATACGGCCCGTAAGGGACTATGTACACTTGCACTGTCATCCCCCCTTTACGACACAAATCCTCCCTTAATCCATATGATGAAAGTGATGAACAAGAACACGAATAAGAACAAGAAAAGAGCATGAAACGAACATGATCATCATTTCCTTGTAACTATGCATTCACGTATACATGTTAGTATTGCATTCCTTACTAAGCATTAGGCTTATAGTTTAAACCTTATGATGTAGGTGACGAGATATCAGGTGAGGATTCCAAAGCTAATGAAGATGTCTAGGGCTGGTTTCTAGAAGGTGATCAGAGTGCAATTCTGTGGCTGGATGGCAATTGAAACCCCTGGTTAATGCTCTATGATTTTGTTATGATTAAGAATATGGTAGTTT
Source organism: Begonia masoniana (assembly GCA_022432975.1). Lineage (NCBI taxonomy): Eukaryota > Viridiplantae > Streptophyta > Magnoliopsida > Cucurbitales > Begoniaceae > Begonia > Begonia masoniana. The sequence continues at coordinate 36,278,995 of CM039502.1, forward strand.
AAGCAGGATGAGTTTATTTTTATAACATTGAGTTTTGAAATTGTCTAGTTGACTACTGAGTCTGGGAATGATTATAAGGATTATTAAATGATCTGTTGTTAAGTCTTCCGCTATATGTAATCTGGATGAGTCTCTGATTTTCATTTATAAGAGTGATTAATCAATGAAGTTAGAAGTCTGTGCATATCTATGTCCACCGATAGCTGTACTCCATCGGATGATGTTAGGAATTTGCATCCACCAATAGATGTTCTCTATCGGAAGATGTATGAGTTTGCATCAACCGATAGATATCCCCTATCGGAAGATGTATGAGCTTGCATCCACCGATAGATGTTCTCCATCGGAAGATGTCTTAAAAGAGCACGTGGATTGCACATGTCTATCGGTAGATGCTGTGTATCTCAAATACCGGATGATGTAAGTGTTGTGTTGTCGTCTAGTGACCGGTAGATGTTTTACCATCGGTAGAAGTAGCAGAATATTTGTCGTTTGCTACCGGGTGATGTAAGTGATACTCTTTGTTGCTTAGCAATTCGGCAGAACTGAATAAGTCTTCTGCCGGATGATGTCTGCGAATCACATGAGACGCTCGTGACCATTGGTCGATGTGAGTCTATGACTCTATCGGTAGATGCAGTTTAGGAGATGTTTGTGAAGAAAAAAAAATATATAACACTAATAATGAAAAAGGTGCATGAAGTAAGAACAGATTGATTAAGAGGTTAAGTTATGAATTACGTGGCGACTCCAACTAGGGTTGTTACAATTATGGTATCAGAGCAAAACCAGGTTCTAAAATCGATTCCGCAGACTACCTCCCAGCACAGATTGCCACCTGAGTACACTCCAGCAACTGTAAGTGTTTATGATTTTAGCAATGTCATTAAGTTAAGATATGTTATGATTATTGTTTAGGAATCCCAAAATGGTGAGAGGTCAACGGAGAGAAGACAATGAGGATAGTAACACTATTGCTCAGCTGACAGAATTAGTTATTCATCAATCACGCCAAATAGAACAACTTGTGACCACTAGAGAGGAACAAGGCAACTCAAGTACTAATGCAACTCATGATCATGGGGGTGAGCGTTTCCACCGGCTTCGACCCCCGGTGTTTAATGGACATGTTTCAGATCCTATTTATGCTGAGAAATGGATTCGAAAGATGGAGGACATGTTTAAGTATGCAAAGGTTGACGAAGGGGATAAGGTCACATATGCTGTCTTTCATTTGAAATTGAGTGCAAGACATTGGTGGGATTCAATCCAGAGCACCGCTAATGCAGGAGCTATGACCTAGGAAATGTTTAAGACTGCCTTCTTTGACAAGTACTTCAATAGGACTGTTCGGGCCAACAAGAAGGAGTTCATTAATTTGCGACAAACTTGCTCTGTGACGGATTACATATGCAAATTTGATGCTTTATCACGGTTTGCTCCCTGATTGGTTGAGGATGACGAGGACAGGACTTACCAATTTATTCAAGGACTGAAGCCGAGTTTGTATATGAGAGTAAAGACTGCTTGAATACACAATGTACCTTATGGTGAAGTGACGGCTAAGGCCTTGGAGCTGGAAGAGGCTGAGATGACAACATATGCAAAGTGTGAACAGCCAAGGAAGTTCACGAAGGAAACTCAGCCACCACCACGTCAGAACAAAGGATGGCAGCCGCAACAGAACAGGGGACCACAACAACAACAGCAAGGTATAAAGAGACCCTTCAATCCAAATGATGACCAAGGGAAGGGAAAACGACCATTAGCCCCTTTATGCTCCAACTGCCAGAAGAACCACCATGGCGAACGCAAGTTGCATTCTGGACGTTGCTTCAGATGTGATAAAGTTGGACATATAGTCAGAGACTGCCCCATGCCACCTGATCCAAATCGAGCAAAATTAATGCCCTGAGTCTTTGCTATGATGGAAGATGAAGATACCATGCAGCATACGGTCATAACAGGTACAATTATGATCTATGGTATTTCTGCTTATACACTTATAGACATGGGAGCCACACACTGATTTATTGCAACCTTATTTGCGTGTAAGCATAAGTTAGAATACTTACCAGCTGATAGGCCATATAGTGTGATGTTACCATCAGGAAAGTCCTTGTATTCTTAGCAGATATTGAAAGGTGATATTGTGTCCTTAGGAGATAAGAAGTTATATGTAGAACTAATAGTAATTGACATGAAGGGGTATGAAGTTATACTGGGAATGGATTGGTTATTCAGACATCATGCCACGATAAGTTGTAGGTCTGGTTTGGTTAAATTCAGACACCCGAATGGAGATCGGTATACCTTTCAAGCTATCCCAAAGATAAGTAAAATACCGATTATATCCTCACTAGAGACTCAACGGATATTGAAAGGCGGCTGTGAGAGTTACCTAGCTAGTATAATGGATGTTCGGGTGAAGAATAAGTTAGAATTACAAGATATTCCTATTGTCCGAGAGTTCCCTGAGGCATTTTTGGATGATTTGCCAAGATTACCACCTCATAGAGAAATAGAGTTTGTAATTGATACATATCCCGAGGCATTACCTGTATCTAAGAACCCTTATTGCATGGCACCTGTTGAGCTGAAGGAATTAAAAGTCCAACTACAGGAATTAGTAGACAAGGGATTTATACGCTCTAGTAGTTCTCCCTGGGTGCACCTGTGTTATTCGTTAAGAAGAAAGATGGTTCCCTAAGGATGTGCATAGATTTTCGAGAACTGAACAAGTTGACAATTAAGAATAAGTACCCCTTGCCCCGAATTGACGACTTGTTTGACCAATTACAAGGAGCTAAAGTGTTTTCAAAGATTGACTTGCATTTGGGGTACTACCAAGTGAAGGTTAAGAAGGAAGACGTACCTAAGACAGCTTTTATGACCCGTTATGGACATTATGAATTTCTTGTGATGTCGTTTGGATTAACCAATGCACCTGCAGCTTTTATGGATTTGATGAACCGAGTGTTTCGTGAATATTTGGACAAGTTTGTGATTGTATTCATAGATGATATTCTTATATACTCACGGACTGAAGCTGACCACAAAGAACACTTAAGAATAGTTTTGACAACCCTGAAACAGCAACAACTTTATGCCAAGTTGTCCAAGTGTGAATTCTGGCTGGATAAGATTAACTTTTTTGGCCATGTCATCTCTGCTGAGGGCATATCAGTAGATCCAATCAAGATTCAAGCTATTAATGACTGGCCACAACCAAGAAATTCCAGTGAAGTCCATAGTTTTCTTGGTTTGGTAGGCTATTATAGGAAGTTTATTAAGGGATTTTCGATGATAGCTAAGCCTTTAACTAATTTAACAAAGAAGGACACCAAGTACTCTTGGACTGAAGCTTGTGAAGATGGCTTCCAGACACTTAAACTGAAGTTGACATCAGCCCTGCTTTTGACTCTTCCAACCGAAGAAGGGAAGTTTAGTGTTTACTGTGATGCATCAAAAATTTGTCTGGGGTGTGTTTTGATGCAAGATGCTAAGGTTGTAGCGTATGCCTCTAGGCAGCTGAAGAGTTATGAGCAGAACTACCCCACTCACGACTTTGGAATTAGCTGCTGTTGTGTTTTCATTGAAGATTTGGAGGCACTACTTGTATGGTCGGCAATGTGATGTGTTTTTAGACCACAAGAGCCCTAAATACCTCTTTACTCAAAATGAAATAAACATGAGATAGAGATGTTGGTTAGAATTTGTTAAAGATTATGACTTTGAAATTAAGTATCATCCTGGTAAGGGCAATGCTGTGGCTGATGCATTAAGCAGAATGTCAAAGACAATGCAGCCCAAAGTATCAACCATATCAGTACCTTTGAGGCAGGAAGTTCAAAAGTTTGAATTGGAGTTAGTTCATGAGTTGTCGAGCCTACTTGCTACTCTAACCATTCAACCAACCATTTTGGATAAGATCAAAGAGGCACAGTAGATGGATTCAAAGGAGAATAATAGTATGATGAGTAAGTTAAAAGATGCCTCCTCTGAGTTCAGCCTCTCTAATGATGGTATTTTGAAATTTAGGAATCGATGGTACATTCCGAGTGTTAAGGAATTGCGTGAGTTGATCTTGGCTGAAGCTCATTCTTCTTCCTTTTCTATGCATCCTGGTAGCACTAAGATGTATCGGGACTTGAAGCTACATTATTGGTGGCCAAACTTAAAGAGGGATGTGGCCAAGTTTGTAGAGTCATGCTTGATTTGCCAACAAGTTAAAGCAGAACACCAACGCCCAGGAGGTACTCTTTAACCCTTACCGATCCCCGAATGGAAGTGGGAAAACATTGCCAAGGATTTTGTAGTAGGATTACCAAAGACAATCAAAGGACATGATAGTGTTTGGGTTGTGGTAGACAGAATGACAAAATCAACACATTTTATATCAGTAAGAATGACCTTTTCAATGGACCATCTTGCTAACCTGTGCATTCAAGAAATTATCAGATTGCATGGGATTCCCTTATCTATTGTCTCCGATCGTGATCCTCGATTCACCTCAAGATTTTGGCAAAGTTTGCAAGGCACATTAGGAACAAAGTTATCCTTCAGCACTGCTTTTCACCCTCAAATCGATGGTCAATCTGAGAGGACTATTAAGATACTTGAAGATATGTTAAGGGCTTGTGTGTTAGAGTTTCAGGCATCGTGGAGTCGATACCTGCCCTTGATTGAGTTTTCTTACAACAATAGTTACAAGTCCACCATTGGTATGGCACCTTATGAGGCACTTTATGGCAGAAAGTGCAGGTCACCTTTGTACTGGGTTGAGGTCGGTGGAGCAAAACTCCTAGGTCCCAAGATCTTGCAACAGATGTCTGACAAGATTGCCATTATTAGGAAAAGAATGATTACTGCACAAAACCGACAGAAAAGTTATGCAGACCAAAGGAGGAGAGATCTGGTGTTCTCCGTCGGAGATGAAGTATTTTTAAAGATTTTACCATTTAAGGGAGTACTTAGATTTGGCAAGAAGGGAAAGCTTAATCTGCGATTCGTTGGACTATTCCCTGTCTTGGAAAGGATCGGCAGCACAGCTTATAGACTGCAATTGCCTCTTTCACTGGAGAAAGTTCACAATGTTTTTCATGTGTCTATCTTGAGAAAATGGATACGGGATCCTACACAAGTTGTTAAGCCAGTGGATGTCGAAATTGAGCCAACATTAATGTATGAAGAGAAGCCAGTGCAAATTTTGGAATCTGCAATAAAGACTCTGAGGAATAAGGAAATTCCTTTGGTTAAGGTCTTATGGACAAACCATGGAGTTGAAGAAGCCACATGGGAACGACAGCAAGATATGTTGGACAAATATCTGGAGCTCTTCGTTTGATCAATTTTCGGGGACGAAAATTTTGTTTAAGGAGGAGTGGATGTAACACCCGACATTCTCTGTCAGATGATTTTCTTAACGGAATTAACGGTCACCTCTTTATTTGACCTTTTATTTAATAATTATATGCCAAAGTTTATTGGATCTCTATTGTAGTAGCAGAATTGTAATTAAGGAGGAATTTATTTGGTATAAGTAGAAAATGGAAACTCTTAAACCTCACAAAAACCCCACTGTAGCCAACATTCTCTCTCGGCGATTCCCATCCTCCCAGAACTCTCTCTCTCTCTCGCAGCAGGTAACCTTCTTCATCAACAACCGATTCTCCTTCGTTCTCGCCCATACTCAGCTTACCAGGTAAGACTCAATAAATGTAGTTACTGGTAGATACTTTGAGCTCTGTTTTCAGTTAGAACCCGAGGTTCCAGATTCTTTAATGGCAGAGTAATAATAGGATCATTTCTATTATGCGTTTAGTAAAGGCATTTTCGAGTTGATTCTGAACATTTAGATAGCTGTATGCGATTAGTTACTGGGCTGAATCTGGTTATTTAGATTGTAGAAATTTAATCCACGCACACAAGGTGCTCGGCAGAAGAATATAGTAATACAAGTAGGTTAAGCATTAAGATGATTTTTGGTTAGCTCTATTAGGATTTTATTTTAACTTGGTAATGTGAAATGATTTAGGTGAAGAAGATTTGAAAGGAGTATTCCATTTGCAAATGACACCAGGTAAGTGAATGTATTAAGACTTCCGGCCACTAGGGCGCTACATCTTAAGAGTACTAAATTAGTTATGTGCTTGATGTTTGTTTTAAGTTAGTAAGATAGTTGTACTTAGATGATTTACGGATGTTTGAGAACTATATAATGTGATGTTCTGTTGAGCCTATGAAATCAACTGTCTAGAATGATAATTTCCATAGCTTGATGATTAAGAGCATTCATGTCATGCATCATGATTTACTTCTCAAGCATATAAAAATGATTTATGAGCATGTTTTTCCCCATGAGCAAGATATGAGAATGAATATGAAACTTATGCAACCGGATTAAGTGAGGGTTGGGGGCGGTTTGGCGTATGTCACTGTCCAAAGAGAAAGACCATGAATACGGCCCGAATGGGACTATATACACTTGCACTGTCATCCCCCCTTTACGGCACAAATCCTCCCTTAATCCATATGATGAAAGTGATGAACAAGAACACGAATAAGAACAAGAAAAGAGCATGAAACGAACATGGTCATGATTTTCTTGTAACTATGCATTCACGTATACATGTTAGTATTTCATTCCTTACTAAGCATTAGGCTTATAGTTTAAACCTTATGATGTAGGTGGCGAGATATCAGGTGAGGATTCCAAAGCTAATGAAGATGTCTAGGTCTGGTTGTTGGAAGGTGATCATGGTGCAATTCTGTGGCTGGATGGCAATTGAGACCCCTGGTAAATGCTCTATGATTTTGTTATGATTAAGAATATGGTAGTTTAAGCAAGATGAGTTTATTTTTATAACATTGAGTTTTGAAATTGTCTAGTTGACTACTGAGTCTGGGAATGATTATAAGGATTATTAAATGATCTGTTGTTAAGTCTTCCGCTATATGTAATCTGGATGAGTCTCTGATTTTCATTTATAAGAGTGATTAGTCAATGAAGTTAGAAGTCTGTGCATATCTATGTCCACCGATAGCTATACTCCATCGGATGATGTTAGGAATTTGCATCCACCGATAGATGTTCTCTATCGGAAGATGTATGAGTTTGCATCAACCGATAGATATCCCTATCGGAAGATGTATGAGCTTGCATCCACCGATAGATGTTCTCTATCGGAAGATGTCTTAAAAGAGCACGTGGATTGCACATGTCTATCGATAGATGCTGTGTATCTCAAATACCGGATGATGTAAGTGTTGTGTTGTCTTCTAGTGACCGGTAGTTGTTTTACCATCGGTAGAAGTAGCATAATATTTGTCGTTTGCTACCGATCGATGTAAGTGATAGTCTTTGTCGCCTAGCGATCGGCATAACTGAATAAGTCTTCTGCCGGATGATGTCTGCGAATCACGTGAGATGCTCATGACCATCGGTCGATGTGAGTCTATGACTCTATCGGTAGATGCAGTTTAGGAGATGTTTGTGAAGAAAAAAAAATATATAACACTAATAATGAAAAAGGTGCATGAAGTAAGAACCGATTGATTAAGTGGTTAAGTTATGAATTACGTGGCGACTCCAACTGGGGTTGTTACACTCAATATCGTCCAGTTAACATCTACGCTTAACATTGACCGATTGACATCTACGCTTAACATCAGCCAATTTACATCTACTCTCAACATCGACCAATTTAACATCTATCGATAATCGGTCGAGGTTGACACTTAAACTCTCTGAAATTGTAACGAACCCTTATCCCAGCAAGATATTATCCGCTCTAGGGATTGGGCCGCAGCCCAATATCCTCCCCTCACTGCTTTGTTTGGCGAGAACTTCCCAGAAGGTCACCCAACCTGGAATTGCTCTCGCCGAAGCACTTTTAACTTCGGAGTTCTTATAGGATCCGTTGCCAATCGTGCTCCAAAACGCGTCTTGCTATGTTGGGAGGGTCTCTTTACATATGTTTCATTTCCACATACTTTCCCAAACGATGTGGGATTGTGACAATCCCCTTTTTACGACCCGTCACCTTCCGGTTCGCCTGCGCAGACGTACCGCCATCCGGGTTCGGGTTCGTGCAGCCATCGTACCATAATTACACATCTGGGTCATCACAATCACCCCCCCTCGGGGGCCCAACATCCTCGTTTGCCACATTTCCGGTTGGGTACAGGCTCTGATACCATTTGTAACAACCTCTTATCCCAGCAAGATATTGTCCGCTCTAGGGATTGAGCCGCAGCCCAATATCCTCCCCTCACTGCTTTGTTTGGCGAGAACTTCCCAGAAGGTCACCCAACCTGGAATTGCTCTCGCCGAAGCACTTTTAACTTCGGAGTTCTTATGGGATCCGTTGCCAATCGTGCTCCAAAACGCGTCTTGCTATGTTGGGAGGGTCTCTTTACATATGTTTCATTTCCACATACTTCCCAAACGATGTGGGATTGTGACAATCCCCTTTTTACGACCCGTCACCTTCCGGTTCGCCTGCGCAGACGTACCGCCATCCGGGTTCGGGTTCGTGCAGCCATCGTACCATAATTACACATCTGGGTCATCACAATCACCCCCCCTCGGGGGCCCAACATCCTCGTTTGCCACATTTCCGGTTGGGTACAGGCTCTGATACCATTTGTAACAACCTCTTATCCCAGCAAGATATTGTCCGCTCTAGGGATTGAGCCGCAGCCCAATATCCTCCCCTCACGGTTTTGTTTGGCGAGAACTTCCCAGAAGGTCACCCAACCTGGAATTACTCTCGCTGAAGCACTTTTAACTTCGAAGTTCTTATGGGATCCGTTGCCAATCGTGCTCCAAAACGCGTCTTGCTATGTTGGGAGGGTCTCTTTACATATGTTTCATTTCCACATACTTCCCCAAGCGATGTGGGATTGTGACGACCCCCTTTTTACGACCCGTCACCTTCTGGTTCGCCCGCGCGGACGTACAGCCATCCGGGTTCCAGTTCGTGCAGCAATCGTACCATACTTACACATTTGGGTCATCACAGAAGTTGACCTTTTCATAATCGGACGACTTATAAGAATATCGGTCGGGGTTAACACTTCACTGAGCGTATAACACCTGGGGTCGATATTTCAACCTTTATAGAGTCGACTTCCATGCAATTCGGTCGATGTTGACACTCTTTATCTCAACACTTCCCTCTGTTTGACGATCTACTTCTTCCTCCTACCTATTTTCTTCTTTCACATCTTCATGACCTGATAACCTCACAACATTACTACTAAACTTCTTCCCAACCTCTTTAGACACAAAATGCTTCAAACCCCCAAAAACCCGATTCAAAATGAAATTTTTAACGCATTAGAAAATGTGGCAAAAATTCGAGAAATCAAACTGCATGGATCGATCTAAAAATCAAGCGTATCCATGAAAAACTAAATGTCCCAAACAGTTCCAGTATAATTTTTAAAAAGGCAACTTTCAAAACAAAAGTTTTAAAACAACGATACTAAACCTATACTTCAACTAGACCTCAAACTTGTACAATATAACTTAAACCTCGAGACGTCACCCACGGGTCAAAAATCGTCTAACTGCCACAGCCAACTCCACAAGCTTGTCCCACCAACCACCTACACATCGTCCTGAGGCTCTGAGTTCTCACCCGAACTATCCGTACCTACACCATAGAGTTCAACTAATGAGCCTAAAGCTCAGTAAGGTCATAAAATGCGAGTGATGCACGTGCTATGCATGAACGTTTGAAATACATGAACATTACTTTACATTACATTCAAGTGCACATGTTGGTATAAGTGGGAATTATAGAGGAACTGGCACACATACATACTTGACATAACATGACATGACATTGGTTAGTAGTTTTGCCGGGTCCTAGGGAGGGATAAAAGACATATTGTCCTTGGCGAGGAAGGTTTTACATTGTCCTAGGGAAGGACAAAAACATATAACAGTCCCGTCCCACACTTAACCATACTTTACATTCACATTTTATCTTTCTTAACTTCAAATCGCATGCATAAAACATTTGTATGACTTTCCAGAAAATGTGTATGTGCGTCAACGTAACATAATAAAGGACAAGTCAAAGCATAAATGAACAATAGGTCATCGAAACTATACACAGAGCATTACACTTAACTTAAGACGTAATCTACAACCTAACTACTCAACGACAACCCGACAGCATAAAAAAAACCTAGCACCTCTGTGATGTAGGGCCTTAAGGGTCAACCTATATGTATGAACTTACCTGGCGTCCGTAGATTTTGCGAGTCTTGAACGTGCTGCCTCAGTGAGTCTCGAATCTATAATACGTACATTAAACCATAAGCCACGTTACAAAAATGCTAACTAACAAACTAAGTAGAACACGCTCTAAGCTCCATTCAAATAACTCAAACCTAGTTAATAAGTCTTTTAGGCAATTCGTCAAACACTTTATGTGCACACTTTCTTACTCAAATTTCTCACCCAAATGACATCCGTTTTCGATGATCCAATATGTTTCGGAATCCTTATTACATCTAGTTTGTCATAGAATTGTTAATTTATAAAAAGTATGACAAAAATGATAGTAAATTAGCAAATTCATTGGGTGTCCTAAATATGTGTCGATTTTCGATCGAATTTTTCTGTTTTTCATCGAACGAACCTAATTCTTCCTTACTTTATCCATTCAAACCCTTAGATAATATTCTAGCATGTTTTCGTATAAAATTGACGAGTTTTCTCTAAAACCCTAACCCTAAAAATTCTACGAAACTAACGTATAACTAACCTAAACTCGTTAATTAACGTAGAGGGTTACCTTAATCAAAGAAATTGAGAGGAATCGGAGGAGAGGACGAGTTCGTTGGTCGCTGGCGTGGAGAACACCGTTCGTTGTCGCATGGAAGTAAGAAAGCAAAAAGAGGAAAAAAAAAGGAGAAAGTAAAAAAAGAGAGTGGGAGGGGTTCTCGGGTTGGTGGGGAGGGATTTTTTTTACAAGGAAAAAAATATATATTAACTACCTAATTACCATTTCATCCCTCAACCTAATCCTCTGACAAATTCGTTATTTAACTCGTCGATTTAGATCCTCCAAAATTTTCTTTTTCCACTAAATCTCTTAATTAATTCCTAGGGTTCTAATGAAACTTCCAGCTCGTGAAACGGTCTTAAATTCATTTATTTACAAATTTGACCCTAATAAAGGGAATACCGAAATTCTAGGTGTTTTGATTTCTCTATTCGTTCTATTTTTATTAAACCCTTAAAATTCTCCATGTCCAAATTTCAACAAAAAGTTCACTACATTAATAGAAAATTAATTCCATTCAGATAAATTTAGGGACAATTACGAGACCAAAAATGCCGGATGTTACATTTCACCCACCTTAATAGAATTTTGTCCCCAAAATTTGCTTAGACTTAATGTCTCTTGATCCCTAAATCCTTTTAAGTATTATCTGACTCCTCTACCCCTATGTCCCTTCTATTCGAAGCTACGTATTCCTATCCTTAGTTGTCAAGCTCCATTTACTAGAGACCTTTCCCCTTTATCCTCGAATGTAACTTTCATAACTACCTACACTCTGCCCGAGTTGTCTAACTTTTATAGCTATTATTCTCAATTACTACCAAATACCTTTCTAAGTCTTTCGATTTAATCCCAGCAAAATTTATTTAGTTTCTCCAAAGTTAGTTGTCCTTAAGACAATTTGCCTAATCACTCGAAATATTAGAGTTCCCTAATTAATACATACTAGTTACTCAGGAAGTAAACTTCTTATCTTGAAAAAAAGAAAATTCATTTCTCACCATTCCGACCTTACATCTCATAACTCATACCCCCATGTGCATGAACTACGAATCTAGGCTCATGTCTCCACAAGGATACCTTCTATGGTATGGACTACCTATTTAAACTAACCTTCAAAATTTCCTGATCAACGACTTTCCTAAGCTAAAATCCTAAGATACATCTTAAGGATTGATGATTTTCTATAGACTTAATAATTCTTGGGCTGGAATTCATATTTCACGCTTAAGTTCATCGACCTGGTCCATGGTCACAATGTCTTACCCTTCAATTCTATGTTTTCTCTAGTAGCGATTTGATATCTTTTATCCTACTAACAAAACCCTAAATCACATACCCCCTCGGGCAATTCACCGATTTCAATAACCATTCCAATGTGTGTTTCACAACTAACGTTCCCATTGCTATATTCCACAAACTATATTATCGAAGATTACTTTAAGGTCTAAATGGTCCCAACTAGGAGCTAAGGTTGTCACTTCTTAAGACCATGGTTCATTGTAAATTAGATTGTATAAATAACTTCACACTTAGATATCTTGTAGGGTATACATATATCTTAGGGGCTCCATGTTATTTGAGGTTATCCTTCTACCCATGAACTAGCTATCCTCGCCTAAAAGGAACCTTCTAATCCTGTATATCCTTTCACTTCTAGGAAAACAATAGTTATCATAAGATTAATCCTAAGTACTTCCCATCCACCTTCTGACAACAAATATCCTATCAATCCATACCCTAACAACAAGGTAATCAAATATAAATCAATACTTATTTCACACTAAGGCAATACCCGATTAAATCATTTTAAATCCTCATTCTAAATTACATCTCTATTCTAACGTTCTTTATTTCATTAATTTATACTATAAAATTGTACATGACATTCCTGCTGGACGCTCGGTACCAACGGGTTCACTGTTAGTCGCCACCTCTGGGGCAATTATAGTAGAGCCTCTTTTCCTTCTTGGGCAGTTATAGGCGATATGACCTACTTCATCACATCTGAAACATTGGCCTGAACCCACTTTACACTTACCGAAATGATTTTTCTTACATGTTATAGGAATTTTCTTGGGTGTTACATTGGGTTTGTGCAAAGGCCCTTGTACACGCTTCAGTCGACTTTGTTTAATTCCTTCCTTGTCAATCCTCTTTATTTCGCCCATTGGTTGCTGCCTTTCTTCTACTTGGTGTGGCTGAAGTCCCTGGGGAACCTCTCAATGGACTCCTTTTGATTTTTACACTTAATTTCTATTTCTTCCACCTTCATAGCTTTGGCAACCACATTCGAATATGATACGTTATGATCCCCGGATATCTTCACACCTCTATAAACTTCTTCCTTTAACCCTTGCACAAAATGGAAGACTTTGCTTTCATTCTCCCTCACTAGATGGCTGACAAAACGGGTTAGCGACTTAAACTTTCTAACATACTTTGTCACCGAACCCGTCTTTCTCAGCTGGGTGAATTCTGACGTCTTATTTGTCCACACGGCTTTGCAGAAGTATTCTTCACAAAACAACCTCTTGAAGGATCCCCACAGTATTTCTCCCACATTAATAGTGGTCCGGACGGCGTCCCACCAAAGTTGCGCGTCACGCCCGAGATGTAACGCGGCATAATAGACCTTCTCTTTGTCCTTCACCTTAGCAAGGTCAAACAAATCATCCATCGTTTTAATCCATTCCTCGGCATGGATCGGATCCGTAAGTCATCCATCGAATGTGGGAGGTCAGAGTCGTATAAAATTTTCACCACTATGGTCTTCTGAAGTGCTCGAGCTCGAATTCCCAAAATCTCTCCCGATCATGAACATTTCAAATTGCCGAGATTGCCGAGCAACAAGCTCCGTCAATTGCCGGATACTAAAATCACTTTCGTCAGCTTCTCTGTGTCGTCTTCTATCCATCCTAAGAAAATCCTATGCATAAAATAAACTTAATTTAATAAGCTAAAAATTGTACGGAAACTTAAACACTTACAGTTGATGGAGCGATCTCACATGGTGGATTGCGCAGTCAGACAGTCTACAAAATTGATTTTAAAACTCGGGGTCTCTGATACCATAACTGTGACAACTCAAACCCGCCGAGCGGACACGGGACGCGACCTGACATTCACGTTGATCTTGACATTTTGGATGTGAATTTAAAAAAAAAAAAAAACTACTTGAAAGAAACTTTACTAAAGCGATTAAGGGTCGAGCTTTAACTCAATTAAAATTCCCTTGAAACAAATTTAAAAATAACATCTACGCTCAACATCGACCGATTAACATCTACGCTCAACATCGACCGATTAACATCTACGCTCAACATCGACCGATTAACATCTACGCTCAACATCGACCGATTAACATCTACGCTCAACATCGACCGATTAACATCTACGCTCAACATCGACCGATTAACATCTACGCTCAACATCGACCGATTAACATCTACGCTCAACATCGACCGATTAACATCTACGCTCAACATCGACCGATTAACATCTACGCTCAACATCGACCGATTAACATCTACGCTCAACATCGACCGATTAACATCTACGCTCAACATCGACCGATTAACATCTACGCTCAACATCGACCGATTAACATCTACGCTCAACATCGACCGATTAACATCTACGCTCAACATCGACCGATTAACATCTACGCTCAACATCGACCGATTAACATCTACGCTCAACATCGACCGATTAACATCTACGCTCAACATCGACCGATTAACATCTACGCTCAACATCGACCGATTAACATCTACGCTCAACATCGACCGATTAACATCTACGCTCAACATCGACCGATTAACATCTACGCTCAACATCGACCGATTAACATCTACGCTCAACATCGACCGATTAACATCTACGCTCAACATCGACCGATTAACATCTACGCTCAACATCGACCGATTAACATCTACGCTCAACATCGACCGATTAACATCTACGCTCAACATCGACCGATTAACATCTACGCTCAACATCGACCGATTAACATCTACGCTCAACATCGACCGATTAACATCTACGCTCAACATCGACCGATTAACATCTACGCTCAACATCGACCGATTAACATCTACGCTCAACATCGACCGATTAACATCTACGCTCAACATCGACCGATTAACATCTACGCTCAACATCGACCGATTAACATCTACGCTCAACATCGACCGATTAACATCTACGCTCAACATCGACCGATTAACATCTACGCTCAACATCGACCGATTAACATCTACGCTCAACATCGACCGATTAACATCTACGCTCAACATCGACCGATTAACATCTACGCTCAACATCGACCGATTAACATCTACGCTCAACATCGACCGATTAACATCTACGCTCAACATCGACCGATTAACATCTACGCTCAACATCGACCGATTAACATCTACGCTCAACATCGACCGATTAACATCTACGCTCAACATCGACCGATTAACATCTACGCTCAACATCGACCGATTAACATCTACGCTCAACATCGACCGATTAACATCTACGCTCAACATCGACCGATTAACATCTACGCTCAACATCGACCGATTAACATCTACGCTCAACATCGACCGATTAACATCTACGCTCAACATCGACCGATTAACATCTACGCTCAACATCGACCGATTAACATCTACGCTCAACATCGACCGATTAACATCTACGCTCAACATCGACCGATTAACATCTACGCTCAACATCGACCGATTAACATCTACGCTCAAGCGGGACACGGGACGCGACCTGACATTCACGTTGATCTTGACATTTTGGATGTGAATTTTAAAAAAAAAAAAAACTACTCTGAAAGAAACTTTACTAAGCGATTAAGGGTCGAGCTTTAACTCAATTAAAATTCCCTTGAAACAAATTTAAAAAATTTTAAGAAATAGAGGAGAATAAAAAAAATAGAAAAGAAATAGCCTCGGTTCTCAATATCGACCGATTTACATCTACACTCAACATCAGCCGATTTAACATCTGTCGATTTAACCTCTATCGATCGACATCTGCCAAATTTACACATCTACGCTCAACATCAGCCGATTAACATGGTTCTCAACATCGACCGATTGACATCTACGCTCAATATCGACAGGTTAACATCTACGCTCAACATCGATCAATTGACATCTACGCTCAATGTAACGACCCCAGTAGAGCCGAAACTAAACCATGACTCTTTTTGAATTGACCATATATCCTTACATTCCTTTTGTTCTCTCCCTTTTTATTTTTCTATGTTTTTCTTTTAAATCATAACTTAGTTCAAGACATGACACGTGATTCATTAGGCATCGCCTCGCAACGAAATACATTACACATCTGCCGGCAGACACGGGCGTTTCATGTGTCTAATTAAAACATCGCTCGGTCACTAAACGACAAAACATTACTTATAACCTCCGGTAAAGAAAACACCTACATCGCCCGGTCACTAAACGACAAAACGTTACTTATAACATCCGGTAAAGAAAACACCTACATCGCCCGATCACTAAAAGACAAAACGTTACTTATAACATCCGGTAAAGAAAACACCTACATCGCCCGGTAGACATGGGCATCATCCAGTGGACATGTGTAATGCACGTGACTCACTTACCTCATCCGACAGGAGACTTCATCTGGTGAACAAACGACTAATTACTTTACTTACATCATCCGGTGAGTAAACACTCGACATCATCCGATGACGTCAGCCGGAAGACTTAAACATTCAACTTCTATCATTCGACATCCGCCGATGACGTCAGCCGAATGATACACTCATCCGACTGCTATCACTCAGCAGTAAAACACGACAATCATCAAGCAACTTCAACCAACAGAAAAACACCCCGACTTTCATAGAGTTCAACTTGGTAGGCATAAACTTTAAACGAATAAAATCATAGACTCATTCAGGATACGTGAAGCGGAAGACTTAGTTAAAACAACTCTTTCCATATTCTTATAATCATTCCAAGACTCGGTAATTAAACCAGACAATTTCAAAAAGCTCAATGTTAAAGTATATTCTCATCCTACTTATACTTCTATATTCGTAATCATCACTTTAATCATAAGAACATTAACCGGGGGGGGGGGGGGTCTTGTTCGCCATCCAGTAATAGAATTGCTCCCTGAACACCTTCCAACAACAAAACTCAGACATCTTCATTAACTTTGAGATCCTCACCTGAAAACTCGTCACCTACATCATGAGGTTTAAATTATAAGCCTAATGCTCAGTAAGGAATGCAACTAACATGTATTCATGCATGTACAGTTGAGAGAAAACATGTTCATGATCATTTATCATTCTTGTTTTTGTTTATCGTTTTCATCATATGGATTAAGGGAGGATTTGTGCCGTAAAAGGGGGGTTGACAGCGATTTTGATCATATTCCCTTTCAGGTCGTATTCATGGTCTCTCTTTGGACTGTGGCATGCATCAACCCGCCCCCAACCCTCACTTAATCATGTTGTATGGGATCATTTTCATATTTATTCTCATATCTTGTTCATGGAGAAAACATGCTCATAAATCATTTTCATGTGCTTGCGAAGTAAATCATGATGCATGACATGAATGTTCTTAAATCGTCAGACTATGGAAATTATCATACTAGATAGTCGACTTCATGGGCTCTAACAGGACATCACATAACATAGTTCTCAAACATCCATAAATCATTCAAGTACAAACCATCTTACTAACTTAAAATAAACATCAACATAAGTAACAGACAATAGCTTAAATAACTTCTAATCATCGTATCAGTTTCTACCTAGCATCCTTATGATGTAGGGCCCGAATGGCCGGGAATCCTACACATTCACTTACCTGGTTTCCTTAGCAACTTGAGCTCCTTTCCTTCAGACTTCTTTACCTAAAACATTACATTGTAGTAGTTAAAATAAAAACCTAATAATCTAAACTCAAAACTAGTAAGGTCCTAACCAAGGAAGATTCCTAAGATCTACTTATGTCATTCAGACATTTTATTGTAGGCATAGAAATCCTAGTTTATCAGTAAGGGAAATTGGATTCACTAACTACCCGAGCTCAGCCAACATTCATAATTCCTACTTATCATCATCAAAATCATAAATACTACGTTAATAGCTAATAACACTCCGATTCTATTCATTATTAGGCAAACCCGAATCTCAACCTCCAACTCAAACCAACACCTAAATGGATACTCAACCACTGCATTGTCGAAGTCTTACCTAGTAAGCTGAGTATCGGCGAGAAGGATGAAGAGTCGGTCGTTGATGAAAGGGCTACTGGCTGAGAGGGAGCTCTGGAAGAAACAAGAATCGCAGGGAGAATGTCAGCTACAGTGAGGTTTTAGTGAGGTTTAAGGTTTTCATTTTCTATTTATATTAATAAGATCCTTCCTAATTACCATTTTGCCACCCCAAAATTAGAAATCAAATAAACTTTGGCATTAAAATTAAATTCAAGTATTAATAATAAAGGTGACAGTTAATTCTGTTAATAAAATCACCTGGCAGAGATTGTCGGGTGTTACATCCACCCCTCCTTAAACAAAATTTTCGTCCTCGAAAATTGATCAAGTAAAGAGTTCTGGATACTTGTCCAACATGTCCTGCTGTCGCTCCCAAGTGGCTTCTTCAATACCATGATTCCTCCATAAGACTTTCACCAGTGGAGTTTCTTTATTCCGAAGGGTCTTCACTGCAGACTCCATAATTCTTACTGGTTTCTCTTCATACTCTAAGGTCAGCTCGATATCGATTCCAGTTGTTTCAACAACATGTGCTGGATCACGTATGCATTTCCTTAACATTGACACATGGAAGACATTATGTACCTTTTCCAGTGATGGAGGCAATTGCAGTTTGTAAGATGTACTGCCAATCCTAGCTAAGACGGGGAATGGTCCAATAAATCGCGGATTAAGCTTTCCCTTCTTACCAAATCTTAAAACTCCCTTAAAGGGTGAAATCTTTAGAAAAACTTCATCTCCAATAGCAAATTCAAGATCTCTCCTTCTTTGGTCTGTATAACTCTTCTGTCGGCTTTGTGCAGTCATCATTCTCCTCCTAATAATGGCAATCTTTTCTGACATCTGCTGCAAAATCTCGGGTCCAAGGAGCTTTGCTTCACCAACTTCAACCAGTATAAGGGTGATCTACATTTCCTACCATACAACGCCTCGTAGGGTGCCATACCGATAGTGGACTGGTAACTATTGTTATAGGAGAATTCAATTAAGGGAAAATGTCGACTCCAAGATATCTGGAAATCTAGCACACATGCTCTCAACATATCCTCGAGTATCTGAATTGTCCGCTCATATTGTCCATCGGTTTGTGGGTGAAAAGCAGTGCTGAAAGATAACTTCGATCCTAATGTGCCCTGAAGACTCTGTCAAAATCTTGAGGTGAACCTGGGATCACAGTCAGAGACTATTGATATCGGAATCCCATGCAGTCAAATAATTTCCTGAACATACAAATCAGCAAGCTGGTCCATCGTATATGTTGTCTTCATGGGTAGGAAATGAGCTGACTTTGTCATTCTGTCAACCACAACCCAGATGCTGTCATGACCTTTAGTTGTCTTAGGTAGTCCAACAACAAAATCCATGGCAATGTTTTCCCATTTCCATTCGGGGATCGGTAAGGGTTGAAGGGTACCTCTTGGTCGTTGGTGGTCTGCTTTAACTTGTTGGCATACATGACATGACTGCACATACTTGGCAATATCCCTCTTCATATTTGGCCACCAATAGTGTAACCTTAAATCCCGATACATCTTGGTGTTACCAGGGTGTACAGAGAAAGAGGATGAGTCAGCCTCAGCCAAGATCAACTCACACAACTCCTTGTCACTAGGAATGTACCATCGATTCCTAAATTTGAAAATACCATCATGGGAGAGAATGAATTCAGAGGAGGCGTCCTGCAACTTACTCATCATGATATTATTTTTCTCCGAATCCTTTTGTTGTGTCTCCTTGATCTTGACCAAAATAGTTGGTCTAATTGTAACATTGGAAAGTAAGGCTGACAATTCAGAAACCATTTCCAATTCAAATTTCTGAACCTCCGACCTCAAGGGTACAAACATGGTTGATAACGTAGGTTGCATTGTTTTTGAAATTCTGCTTAAAGCATCGGCTACAGCATTAGCCTTACCCGGGTGATACTTGATTTCGAAGTCATAATCCTTAACAAATTCCAACCAACGTCTTTGCCTCATGTTTAATTCCTTTTGGGTGAATAGGTACTTCAGGCTCTTATGGTCAGAGAATCCCTCACACTACTGACTATATAAATAGTGTCACCAAATCTTTAGTGCAAAAACAACTGCGGCTAATTCTAAATAATGAGTGGGGTAATTCTGTTCATAACTCTTCAGCTGCCTAGAGGCATACACCACGACCTTTCCTTCTTGCATCAAAACACACTCCAGCCTAACCTTGGATGCATCACAGTAAACACTAAACTTTCCTTCTTCAGTTGGTAGAGTCAGTAGCGGGGCTGTCGTCAACTTCAGCTTAAGTGTTTGGAAGCCTTCTTCACAAGCTTCAGTCCAAGAGTACTTGGTGTCCTTCTTTGTTAAATTAGTTAAAGGCTTAGCTATCATAGAGAATCCCTTAATGAACTTTCTATAATAACCTGCCAAACCAAGGAAACTACGGACTTCACTGACATTTTTTGGCTATGGCCAGTCCTTAACAGCCTGAATCTTAGTTGGATCTACTGATATACCCTCAGCAGAAACGACATGACCTAAAAAGTTGACCTTATCCAGCCAGAACTCACACTTAGACAGCTTGGCATAAAGTTGTTGCAGTTTTAATGTCGTCAAAACTATTCTTAGATGTTCTGCATGGTCAACCTCGGTGGATGTCATCTATAAACACAATCACAAACTTGTCCAAATACTCACGAAACACATGATTCATCAAGTCCATAAAAGCTGCGGGTGCATTTGTCAACCAAACGACATTACAAGAAATTCATAATGTCCATAGTGGGTCCTGAAGGCTGTCTTTGGTATATCACTCTCCTTAACCTTCAGTTGGTAGTAACCCGAGCGTAAGTCAATTTTTGAAAACACCTTAGCTCCTTGTAATTGGTCAAACAAATCATCAGTAGTGTCTAGATAACCAATCCATTCCTAATATGACTTCATATCCCTTCATGTCAATTACAATTAGTTCTACATATAACTTCTTATCTCCTAAGGATACAATGTCACCCTTCACTATTTATTCAGAATGTAAGGATTTCCCTGACGGTAACATGACACTATATGGCCTATCAGGTGGTAAGTATCTTAACTTATGCTTACAGACAAAAAGGGTTGCTATAAATGAGTGGGTGGCCCCCGTGTCTATAAGTGTGTAAGCAGAAATACCACAGACCATAATTGTACCTGTTATGACCGTATGCTGCACAACATCTTCGTCCTCCATCATAGCGAAGACTCTGGGTGCTTTTCTTGCTCGATTGGGGTCTGGTGGCATGGGGCAGTCTCTGACTACATGTCCGACCTTGTCACATCTGTAACATCGGCCAGAGTGTAGCTTGCACTCGCCATGGTGGTTCTTCTAGCAGTTTGAGGATAGAGGGGCTAATGGTCATTTTCCTTTTCCTTGATCATCATTTGGATTGAAGGGTCTCTTTATACCTTGTTGTTGCTGTTGTTGTCCTCTGTTCTGTTGCGGTTGCCATCCTTTGTTCTGACGTGGTGGTGGCTGAGCCTCTTTAATGAACTTCCTTGGCTGTTCTCGCTGTGCATATGTTGTTATCTCGGCTTCTTCTAGTTCCAAGGCCTTAGCCGTCACTTCACCATATGGTATATCATGTATTCCAGCAGTCTTTACTGTCATATACAAACTCAGCTTCAATCCTTGAACGAACTGATGGATCTTGTCCTCATCATCCTCAACCAATCGGGTAGCAAACCGTGATAAAGCCTCAAACCTACATATGTAATCCGCCACAGAGCCAGTTTGACGCAAATTCATGAACTCCTTCTTCTTGCTGGCCCGAACGGTTCTATTGAAATATTTATCAAAGAAAGCAGTCTTAAACATTTCCCAGTTCATAGCTTCTGCATTAATGGTGGTCTGGATTGAGTCCCACCAATGCCTTGCATTCAGTTCCAAATGAAAAACAGCATGAGTGACCCTATCTCCTTCATCGACCTTGGCGTACTTGAACATGTCCTCCATTTTTCGAATCCACTCCTCAGCATAAACAGGATCCGAAACTTGGCCGATAAATGTTGGGGGTCTAAGTCTATGGAAGCGTTCGCCACCATGATCATGGTTTGCACTAGAGCTAGAGTTCCCATGCTCTTCTCTGGTGGTCATAAGCTACTCGATTTGGCGTGATTGGCGTATAACCAACTCCGTTAGCTGAGCAATAATGGTACTATCCACATTATCTTCTCTCTGTTGTCTCCTCACCATTTTGGGATTCCTAAGAAAATAATCATAGCATATCTTAACTTAATGACATTACTAAAATAATAAACACTTACAGTTGTTGGAGTGTACTCAGGTGGCAATCTGTGCTGGGAGGCAGTCTGCATAATAGATTTTAGAACCCGGTTTTGCTATGATACCATAATTGTAACGATCCCAGTAGAGCCAAAACTAAACCATGACTCTTTTAGAATTGACCATATATCCTTACATTCCTTTTGTTCTCTCCCTTTTTATTTTTCTATGTTTTTCTTTTAAATCATAACTTAGTTCAAGACATGACACGTGATTCATTAGGCATCGTCCAACAATGAAATACATTACACATCTGCCGGCAGACACGGGCGTTTCACGTGTCTAATTAAAACATCGCTCGGTCACTAAACGACAAAACATTACTTATAACATCCGGTAAAGAAAACACCTACATCGCCCGGTCACTAAACGACAAAACGTTACTTATAACATCCGGTAAAGAAAACACCTACATCGCCCGATCACTAAAAGACAAAACGTTACTTATAACATCCGGTAAAGAAAACACCTACATCGCCCGGTAGACATGGGCATCATCCGGTGGACATGTGCAATGCACGTGACTCACTTACCTCATCCGACAGGAGACTTCATCTGGTGAACAAACTACTAATTACTTTACTTACATCATCCAGTGAGTAAACACTCGACATCATCCAATGACGTCAGCCGGAAGACTCAAACATTCAACTTCTATCATTCGACATCCGCCGATGACGTAAGCCGGATGATACACTCATCCGACTCCTATCACTCAGCAGTAAAACACGACAATCATCAAGCAACTTCAACCAACAGAAAAACACCCCGACTCTCATAGATTTCAACTTGGAAGGCATAAACTTTAAATGAATAAAATCATAGACTCAATCAGGATACGTGAAGCGGAAGACTTAGTTAAAATAACTCTTTCCGTATTCTGATAATCATTCCCAGACTCGGTAATTAAACAAGACAATTTCAAAAAGCTCAATGTTAAAGTATATTCTCATCCTACTTATACTTCCATATTCGTAATCATCACTTTAATCATAAGAACATTAATCGAGGGGGGGGGGGGTCTTTTTCGCCATCCAGCCACAGAATTGCTCCCTGAACACCTTCCAGTAACAAAACTCAGACATCTTCATTAACTTTGAGATCCTCACCTGAAAACTCGTCACCTACATCATGAGGTTTAAACTATAAGCCTAATGCTTAGTAAGGAATGCAACTAACATGTATTCATGCATGTACAGTTGAGAGAAAACATGTTCATGATCATTTATCATTCTTGTTTTTGTTCATCGTTTTCATCATATGGATTAAGGGAGGATTTGTGCCATAAAAGGGGGGTTGACAGTGATTTTGATGATATTCCCTTTCGGGTCGTATTCATGGTCCCTCTTTGGACTGTGGCATGCGTCAACACGCCCCCAACCCTCACTTAATCATGTTGTATGGGATCGTTTTCATATTCATTCTCATATCTTGTTCATGGAGAAAACATGCTCATAAATCATTTTCATGTGCTTGCGAAGTAAATCATGATGCATGACATGAATGTTCTTAAATCATCAGACTATGGAAATTATCATACTAGACAGTCGACTTCATGGGCTCTAACAGGACATCACATAACATAGTTCTCAAACATCCATAAATCATTCAAGTACAAACCATCTTACTAACTTAAAATAAACATCAACATAAGTAACAGACAATAGCTTAAATAACTTCTAATCATCGTATCAGTTTCTACCTAGCATCCTTATGATGTAGGGCCCTAATGGCCGGGAATCCTACACATTCACTTACCTGGTTTCCTTAGCAACTTGAGCTCCTTTCCTTCAGACTTCTTTACCTAAAACATTACATTGTAGTAGTTAAAATAAAAACCTAATAATCTAAACTCAAAACTAGTAAGGTCCTAACCAAGGAAGATTCCTAAGATCTACTTATGTCATTCAGACATTTTATTGTACGCATAGAAATCCTAGTTTATCAGTAAGGGAAATTGGATTCACTAACTACCCGAGCTCAGCCAACATTCATAATTCCTACTTATCATCATCAAAATCATAAATACTACGTTAATAGCTAATAACACTCCGATTCTATTCATTATTAGGCAAACCCGAATCTCAACCTCCAACTCAAACCAACACCTAAATGGATACTCAACCACTGCATTGTCGAAGTCTTACCTAGTAAGCTGAGTATCGGCGAGAAGGATGAAGAGTCGGTCGTTGATGAAAGGGCTACTGGCTAAGAGGTAGCTCTGGAAGAAACGAGAATCGCAGAGAGAATGTCGGCTACAGTGAGGTTTTAGTGAGGTTTAAGGTTTTCATTTTCTATTTATATTAATAAAATCATTCCTAATTACCATTTTGCCACCCCAAAATTAGAAATCAAATAAATTTTAGCATTAAAATTAAATTCAAGTATTAATAATAAAGGTGACAGTTAATTCCGTTAATAAAATCACCTGGCAGAGATTGTCGGGTGTTACACTCAACATCAGCCGATTTATGTCTGCACTAAACATCGACCGATTTAACATCTGTCGATAATTGATTTAGGTTGACACTTCAACTCTCTGAAATTGACCTTTTAATAATCAGACGACTTATAAGAATATCGGTTGGGGTTAACACTTCACTAAGCGTATAACACCTAGGGTCGATATTTCAACCCTTAAAGAGTCGACATCCATGCAATCCGGTCGATGTCGACACTCTTTATCTCAACACTTCACCGATCGATCAGCTACCCCAGCTTGTCGATCGGCTACCCCTCTGTCTGACGATATACTTCTTCCTCCTACCTATTTTCTTCTTTCACATCTTCATGACTTGATAACCTTACAACATTACTACTAAACTTCTTCCCAACCTCTGTAGACAGAAAATGCTTCAAACCCCCAAAAACCCGGTTCAAAACAAAATTTTAAATGTGTTAGAAAACGTGGTAGAAATATGAGAAATGAAACTTCATGGATCGATCTAAAAATTGAGCATATCCATGAAAAACTAAAAGCCCCAAACAGTTTCAGTATAATTTTCAAAAAGGCAAAGTTTTAAAACAACGATACTAGTGTCTCTAGAATTCTAACGGTTTAGAATGGAGTTTAGAAAAAGTCTAATGTATGTTCTATCTATGACTTTAGGTTTGAGTAAGCTCCCGAGGTAGTCTTCCACCCAATATTTTCCAGGAGACCAGGTAAGTAGAGTATGCATGAGCCTTCGAGCCTACATCACAAAACAGTAGGATTATGTATGTTTGAATTTGTCAGTGTGGCATGCATCATATTTTGAAAGAATACGAAAATGAATTTACATGTATTGGTTTGGTGAGGAATGAACAGATTGTAACAGAGAAGCTATTAAGAGAATTAATCTGCCCCTTAACTTATAAAGGGATTTATAACTTTGGGAAAATTAATCCGCTTCCCAATGGAATTTAGGATCAGATCAGCTGTTAAGGGAACTAATCCGCCCCTTAATTTATGAAGAGGATGTATGACTTTGGGAAAATTGATCCAACTCCCAATGGAACTGAGGGATCAGATCAGTGAAAGAATGTAAATGCAACTAAGATGTGAAAGTAGAAACTGCATGATTAAGATTTATGTTTCAGCATTTCCTTTCGTTATTGCTTCACTTATTTAGCATTAGGCTAATAGATGAGTTTTGTGATGTAGGTGAAGAAGCTTCAGAAGTTGTGTTCTCTGAGCATGTTGATGCAAGAAGGTAAAGTTGTGGCGTATGCCTCTAGGCAGCTAAAAGGTTATGAACAGAATTACCCCACTCATGATTTAGAGCTAGCTGCAGTTGTTTTTGCTTTAAAAATTTGGAGGCACTATTTGTATGGACAGCAGTGCGATGTGTTTTCTGACCACAAGAGTTTAAAGTATCTTTTCACCCAAAAGGAATTAAACATGAGACAAAGACGTTGGTTAGAATTTGTTAAGGACTATGACTTTGAAATCAAGTACCACCCGGGTAAGGCTAATGCTGTAGCCGATGCTTTGAGCAGAATGTCAAAAACAATGCAACCCGCAGTGTCAGTTTTGTCTGCACCCTTGAGGACTGAAGTTCAGAAGTTTGAATTGGAACTAGTTCCAGGGTTGTCAGCCTTACTTACCGATTTGACCATTCAACCAACGGTTTTGGAAAAGATCAAAGAGTCACAATAGAAGGATTCCGAGGAGAATAACAGTATGATGAATAAGTTGAAGGACGCCACCTCCGAGTTTAGTCTTTCCAATGATGGAATCCTGAGATTTAGGAATCGATGGTATGTCCCTTGTGATGAAGAATTACGTAAGTTGATTTTGGCCGAGGCTCACTCGTCTTCCTTTTCTATACATCCCGGTAGCACCAAGATGTATCGAGACTTGAAGTTACTTTATTGGTGGCCTAATATGAAGAGGGATATCGCCAAGTACGTAGAATCATGCTTGGTATGCCAGCAAGTTAAAGCCGAGCACCAACGACCAGGAGGTACCCTTCAACCTCTACCTATTCCCGAATGGAAGTGGGAAAACATTGCCATGGATTTTGTTGTAGGCTTACCTAAAACAACTAAAGGACATGACAGTATTTGGGTTGTGATTGATAGGATGACAAAGTCAGCTCATTTCTTACCTGTAAAGACAACCTACACGATGGACCAACTTGCTAATCTTTACGTTCAAGAAATTATCAGATTGCATGGGATTCCCGTATCCATAGTCTCTGATCGTGACCCTAGATTCACCTCCCGATTCTGGAAAAGTTTACAAGGTACCTTAGGCACAAAGTTATCCTTCAGCACCGCTTTTCACCCGCAGACAGATGGACAATCCGAGAGGACCATTCAGATACTCGAGGATATGTTGAGAGCATGTGTGCTTGACTTTCAGACTACATGGAGTAGACACCTACCTCTGATTGAGTTTTCTTACAACAATAGTTACCAGTCCACCATTGGTATGGCACCCTATGAAGCTTTGTATGGCAGGAAATGTAGGTCACCTTTGTACTGGGATGAGGTTGGTGAAGCGAAGTTATTGGGCCCAGAGATTTTGCAACAGATGTCAGACAAGATTACAGTCATTAGGAAAAGGATGTTAACTGCACAAAGCCGGCAGAAGAGTTATGCGGACCAAAGAAGAAGAGATCTTGAATTTTCTGTTGGCGATGAAGTTTTCCTGAAGATTTCACCATTTAGAGGAGTCTTAAGATTTGGTAAGAAGGGAAAGCTTAACCCACGGTTCATTGGACCATTCCCTGTCTTAGCTAAGATTGGTAGCACAGCCTATAGATTACTTTTGCCTCCATCTTTGGAAAAGGTTCACAATGTCTTTCATGTGTCTATGCTAAGGAAATGCATACGTGATCCGACTCAAGTTGTTAAACCAATGGAAATTGAAGTTGAGCCTAATTTGGTGTATGAAGAGAAACCAGTACAAATTTTGGATTCCGCAGTGAAGACTCTAAGGAATAAGGAAATCTTGTTGGTTAAGGTCTTGTGGAAGAATCATGGTATTGAAGAAGCTACATGGGAACTACAGCAGGATATGTTGGACAAGTATCCAAAACTCTTTGCTTGACCAATTTTCGAGGACGAAAATTTTGTTTAAGGAGGGGTGGATGTAACACCCGACATTTCGGCCAGGTGAATTTTTCTGACCATTCTCATTGTTACCCTTTATTTAACCTTTATGATTAAATTTAACGTTGAGGCAAATTCATTACAAGTTGAGTAAAACTAGGTTGAGTGGCAATTTTGTAATAAAGATTGAAGGATTAGGTATAAATAGAAAATGGAAACCTTAAATCTCATTTAAACCTCACTGCAGCCGACATTTCCTCTCGGCGACTCCCTTCTTCTCTGGAGCCTTTTTCCTCCCCAGCAACTGGTTTTTCAACCTCCACTCCGATAACCCGCATTCTAGGTAAGATTTTGACAATGTAGATGCCGGGTAGTCATTTAGAACTCTGTTTTCAGTTGAACTTGTACTTTCGGGCTCTTCAATGGCTGAGTCAGTTGGTTATCGTTCTTTATCTTCATTTGGTAATGTCACCTTTAAATCGATTCTGGACCTTTTATATAACCGACCCCGTTTAATCGATAGCTATATCTAGCTGTTTCGGTTTTGGATTTCAGACTGCACAGAGAACCTTAGCTGTTAGATTCTAGGATGACTTTCGATTAGAACTTTTAGGACTTTATTTTAACTACTGTAATGTGAAATGTGTTAGGTGAAGAAGTTGAAGAGAAGGTGATTCAAGTTGCTAAGGAATCCAGGTAAGTGAATGTATTAAGTTTCCGGCCAATAGGGCCCTACATCAAAGGATTAAGTTAGATTTAGTGAACATTGTCTGCTATATGTTTGATGAAATGTCGATGGATATGGTTCTGTTATTCTCATGTACTCCCCTGTCTTAGTTCGATGATTAAGTGCATTTATGTTATGCATCATGTTTTACTTCTCAAGCATATGAAAATGTTTTGAAATATGTTTTCTCATGAATAAGGTAAGAAGATAAAACTTATGCAACGTGGTTAAGTGAGGGTTGGGGGTGGTTCGGCGTATGTCACAGTCCGCAGTAGGACATATGAATACGACCCGCAGTAGGGACCATGATCAAACTCACTGTCGAACCCCCTTTACCGGCACAAATCCTCCCTTAAACCACATAATGTAATGAAGAATATGAATGATGAAAGGAATGATGAATATGAGCATGTCTACGAATGATGATTATGAACAATGAATACGAGATACGATTATGAATGATGATTAAGATAAGTACATGAAAAGAAAAGACTTATGAGCATGTTTTTCTCCAAGTTATGCATTCATGAACTCATAATAGTTTGCATTCCTTACTAAGCCTTAGGCTTACAGTTACACCTTATGATGTAGGTGAAGAAATATCAGGTGAGGAATTCAAAGTTGATGAAAATGTCTAAGCTAGGTTGCTGGAGGTGATCAGTGTGAAATCTGTGGCTGGATGGCGAATGGGGAATTCTGGTTAAAGCTCGTATAAGTTTTAATGAAGTTGTTAAGAAGCCAAGTCAAGTAGGTTCGGATTATTTAACAATTTGGGATTTTAGAAACTGCCTGTCTTAATTTCAGAGTCCGAAGATATAGCTATAGTTATCAAATGAACTATTTTAATTAAGTCTTCCGCTGTGTGAGTTTGAATGAGTTCATGATTTATTCTGATGAGTTTTGGCCATTAAGATTTAAGTTATGAGGTTTACATTTATCAAGATAGAAGTCTAAAAAAAAAGGGGGGATGTCTGATGCCGAGGGATGATGGAGGAAAAGTATTTGTCTTCCGGCTGACGTCATCGGCAGGAGGGTTGTGATGGGAGTCGGGTAAGTTTGACTTCCGGAGGACGTCATCGGAAGAGGAAAAGTATTTGTCTTCCGGCTGACGTCATCGGCAGGAGAGTTGTGATGGGAGTTGGGTAAGTTTGACTTCCGGAGAACGCCATCGGAAGAGGAAGAGTATTTGTCTTCCGGCTGACGTCACCGGCAGATAAGGGGTATTTGCCATCGGCAGATGAGAGCCTCGCTTATGGTTCTCTCATCGGCAGACATGGGACGTATCATCGGCAGATGGTGAGTTAATCTGTCGGAAGATGTAGTTGTCTTAAGCCATCGGCAGATGACGACAATGTCTGTTATCTGGCGATCGGTATGAGTAGTGAGTTAAGTTACCGGAAGATGTGATGCCACGTCATCGGCAGATATAGAGTATTTGCCATCGGCAGATGAGAGCATCGTCTATTGTTCTCTCATCGGCAGATGTAGGTGGCTTCCGTTGTATAATTGAACGGTGTTTTAATTGGTCACACGAGTTGCACGTGACTGTCGGCAGATGCAAATATGTGTGCCTGCCGATAGATGTTTAATGAATCATGTGAGATGCACGTGCTGACCGGTAGAACAACTAGATGTTTGTCGTTTAGCGATCGGCAGGAGTGAAAGCTAAACGCGGTTATTCAGCGAATTTAAGTTAAGATGAGATATGATATAAGTCTGAGAAAAAAAAAGTATACTACGATTACAGAGGTATAAAAGTACGGATAAGTTTAAAGGAAAGTCATGACATGTGACGATCCTCCTCGGGTCGTTACATTAATAGAGGTTTTACCAAATTTTGGAGTAATGCACGGATTTAAGTAGTTTAGAATGGTTCCAGTGAATTGTACAAGTCCTTGTAGTAGTCGGAGTTGTTCTGGTTTAGGGTGTGGATGGTTGAAATGTTGTTCAATTTTCTACTGGTGGATGTTGTTCATCGGTAGAAGTTGAGAGTTTTGTCTATCGGAAGATGCTTTGTAACGACCCCAGTAGGGCCGAAACCAAACCATGACTCTTTTAGAACTGACCATATATCCTTACATTCCTTTATTCTCTTTTTTTTTTTATTATATTTTTCTTTTAAATCATAACTTAGTTCAAGACATCACACGTGATTCATTAGGCATCGCCCAGCAACGAAATACATTACACATCTGCCGGCGGACACGGGCGTTTCATGTGTCTAATTAAAACATCGCTCGGTCACTAAACGACAAATCATTACTTATATCATCCGATAAAGAAAACACCTACATCGTCCGGTCACTAAACAACAAAACATTACTTATATCATCCGGTAAAGAAAACACCTACATCGCCCGGTGATCAACAATCATTCACCATCCACCGATGACGTCAGCCGGATGATGTCTTCATCCAACAGAGGCATCATCCGGTGGACAAATGACTAAATACTTTACCTACATCATCCGGTGAGTAAACACTCGACATCATCCGATGACGTCAGCCAGAAGACTCAATCGTTCAACTTCTATCAATCGACACCCGTCGATGACGTCAGCCTGATGATACACTCATCCGACTCCTATCACTTAGCAGTAAAACACGATAATCATCAAGCCACTTCAACCAACAGAAAAATACCCCCCGACTCTCATAGATTTCAACTTGATAGGCATAAACTTTAAACGAATAAAAATCATAGACTCATTCAGGATACGTGAAGCGGAAGACTTAATTAAGCAGATCATTCTATAAAGTTAAATCATTCCTCGAACTCAGAGGTCAAATAGACAAATCCCAACATCCCAATATTATAAAAAGAAATCTCATCCTATACAGACTTTAGTCTTTCATAAACCTTACTGAATTAATGTGAGCATAACCACGAGTCAATATCGCCTGCCAGCCACAAATCTCCACCCTAAGCACCTTCCAGCAACCGAGCTTAAACATCCTCATTAACTTTGAGATCCTCACCTGAAAACTCGTCACCTACATCATGAGGTTTAAACTATAAGCCTAATGCTTAGTAAGGAATGCAAACTAACATGTATTCATGAATGTATAGTTGAGAAAAACATGTTCTTGATCATTTATCATTCTTGTTTCCGTTTATCGTTTTCATCATATGGATTAAGGGAGGATTTGTGCCGTAAAAGGGGGGTTGACAGTGATTTTGATCATATTCCCTTTCGGGTCGTTTTCATGGTCCCTCTTTGGACTGTGACATACGTCAACCCGCCCCCAACCCTCACTTAATCCTGTTGTATGAGATCGTTTTCATATTCATTTTCATACCGTGTTCATGGGGAAAACATGCTCATAAATCATTTTCATATGCTTGAGGAGTAAATTATGATGCATGACATGAATGTTCTTAAATCATCAGACTATGGAAATTATCATACTAGACAGTTGACTTCATGGACTCTAACAGAACATCACATAACATAGTTCTCAAACATCCGTAAATCATCCAAGTACAAACCATCTTACTAACTTAAAGCAAACATCAACATAAGTAACAGACAATAGCTAAAATAACTTCTAATCATCGTATCAGTTTCTACCTAGCATCCTTATGATGTAGGGCCCTAATGGCTGGGAATCCTACACATTCACTTACCTGGTTTCCTTAGCAACTTGAGCTCCTTTTCTTCGGACTTCTTCACCTAAAACATTACGTTGTAGTTAAAATAACATTCCTAATAGTCCTTATCACAAATCATCCTAGAATTTAGTAACTAAAGTCATTCCCGAATCCCTTAGTCTAGTTCTCTGTGTGCAGTTTGAAATCCAAAACCAAAACAGCTAGGTTCAACTAACGATTAATCAAGGTCGGTTATATTAAATGTCCAGAATCGATTCGGAAATGCCACTACCAATCACCGATAAAAATGTTCCTATTATCCGGCCATTGAAGAATCTTGAAACATTGGGTTCTAGTTGAAAACAGAGTTCCAAACAACTACACGGCAAGTACATTGACTGAATCTTACCTCGAATGTAGGTTATTGGAGTGGAGGCTGGAGAAATCGATCGCCAAAGAGGGAATTGCCGGCAGAGAAAAAGCTCTGGAAGCACGGGAATAGCCGAGAGAGAATGTCGGCTAAAGTGAGGTTTTAGTGAGGTTTAAGGTTTCCATTTTCTATTTATATTAATAAGATTCTTCCTAATTACCATTTTGCCACCCCAAAATTTGAAATCAAATAAACTTTGGCATTAAAATTAAATTCAAGTATTAATAATAAAGGTGACAGTTAATTCCGTTAAGAAAATCACCTGGCAGAGATTGTCGGGTGTTACATGTTTTCTATTGGTAGAAGTTGAGTTACTGTTTATCGGTAGATGTTTTCTATCGGTAGATGTGAATTGAGGATTTTTGTCGTCTAGTGACCGGAAGACGTAGCTTGTTCTATCGGTAGATGTGAGCTCAGAATGTTTGTCGTTTGTGAGCGGTAGAAGTGAATAGGAGATTTGTCGTTTGTGAGCGATAGATGCCGTCTGCCGAGTTATTGAAGTCGCGTGGATATCACGTGGTCTGAGCGGTAGAAGTGTTTTGCGTATGTGACCGGTGGATGCGAGTAGTCGACGTGTCATCGACGGGTGCGAGCAGTAGATGCGTGAAAGTTGACGTGTCGTTCAACTGACGCGAGCGGTGGATGTTGGAAGTAGAAGTTTCCTTTTGTTTCTGCTTCTACCGCCGATACTATTCAGCGGTAGATGTGTTCTGTTTTTCTTTTGTCTTCTTTCAACTAACAGTCTTTAATATTTTTAATCATTTAATGAGTTTCGTTTTATACAAATATTTTTCTGCTGCAAGTTCTTATGTTAAGCATCAAATTTTGATTTTTAGTGAAAATTTAGGATTTTCTTAGAATGTCATAGTGTGGTTCAGTATTATGTGTAACGAACCGGGTTTATATAATTCAGTGCTTTATAGTATCGTATCAGAGACATTCAGTTAAACCGTTCAAAAGATTACTCATCAGTGCCAATCGTTGCATGGAAATACTTCAACAACTGTAAGTGTTTATGTTAACCTTAGCTATTAGATATTTATGAGAGTAATTAACCCTGTTCAGGAATATAGCAAAATGGCTAGACGACCAGGAAGACCAAGGGTACCGAGAGAGATGCCAAATTTGAGAAGTGAGGAGGACCCTAGTGTGATTAGACAGCTGACAGACTTGGTGCGCCAACAGACAGATTTGGTGCGTTAGCAATCTGACCAGTTAGGAGTGTTGTTAAACCGAGAGGTACAGGGAAGTGCCAACTCGGGTTCCAGCAATGAACATTCAGGAGACAGATTCTGGAGGCTATAGCCACCCACATACGATGGAAAGTCGTCCAACCCGATTGTCTCAGAGGAATGGCTTAGGAAGATAGAGAGCATGTTCAAGTATGCCAATGTTGGGGAGGGGGACAAGATCACCTTGGCAACATTCTATCTAGCAGGTGATGCTCAGCTTTGGTGGGAATCGATAGAGACCACTACTGATGTCGTGGCAATGTCTTGGGCGCAATTCAAGGAGATCTTCTACGAAAAGTATTTCAGTAGTGCTGTATAAACTTCGAAGAAAGTAAAGTTCTTAGAATTGAAGCAAACAGGATCTGTGGCTGAGTACAGCAGACAATTCGAGTCAGTATCAAGGTTTGCTGGACACCTTATTCATAGGAATGAAGATAAGGTGTTTCAATTTATGCAAGGATTGAAGCCTGAAATGTACAGAGGAGTAAAATTTTGTGGTATTAAAGGATTGTCCTTTAGTGAGGTGTGTCCACGGCGTTGGAGGTGGAAGAAGCGGAGATGAAGTGTACTAGGCCGAAGGAAGCCCCGCAAAAGTTTATCTAGCCGCATCAGCAGAGAGGAATGAAGAGGCCAAGTGAAGGCAAGAATAACCAGCGAACAGGAAGGAAGGTGCAGGACACCAAGAAGTTCCGCCAGTGCCCGAAGTGTTTGAAAAGTCACCTGGGCGAGTGCAGGTTTGGGATGAGAAAGTGTTTCAACTGTGAGGAAGTTGGACACTCATACAAGGATTGCCCGAATCCCAGAATCACCCGATGCTTCAATTGTAACAAAGTCGGCCACATTAACAGAGACTGTCCAGCCTTGAAGAGTGGCCCTGCTAAGATAAAGCCGAAGATATTCTCCATGTAGTCAGGCGATGAGGAACAACCCGTTGTAGTGTTAGGTACCGTTTTGATCAACTCTATACCTGCTTTTACTTTAATAGATTCAGCTGCAACACACTCATTTATAGCATCTGCGTTTGCTGTCAAGTTAGTGTACAGTTTACCCCTACTGGACACGTGTTTAACATCGCGTTACCCTCTGGTGAACGCATGCACTCTAACCAAGTGATGTTTGATAGTGTTGTGTTAGTAGGAAATAAGAATTTACCTGCTGATCTCATTATTATGGACATAATGGGATTTGATGTAATCCTAGAAATAGATTGGTTGTTCAAGTATTATGCCACAATTAATTGTAGGACTGGGGTAGTTAGTTTTCAACCCCCTGGTTGTTTGAAGCATACCTTTCAAGCCTCGAAGAAGAGTAAGGGAATGTCTGTTATGACTTCTATCAACGCTAAACCCTCTTCATGCCGAGAGTATTTACGCTTTCTGACCATCGTTATAGACACACAGCTTGTAGGAAAAGCATGTCCTCAAAATGTCTTAATTGTCCAAGACTTTTCTGAAGTATTTTTAGATGACCTTCCTGGTTTACCACCAGATAGGAAAATTGAATTTGTTGTGGATTTTTACCCAAGCGCTGAGCCTATATCTAAGAATCCATATAGATTAGCACCAACAGAACTTAAAGAATTAAAGAAACAGTTGGAGGACCTGTTGGAGAAAGGGTTCATACGCCCTAGCTTTTCACCGTGGGGTGAACCTGTCCTTTTTGTCAGAAAGAAGCACGAATCGATGCGGATGTGCACTGATTATCGGCAACTAAATAAGCTAACTGTCAAGAACAAGTATCCATTGCCAAGGATTGACGATTTATTCGACCAACTTAATGGTGCAAGAGTCTTCTCTAAAATTGATCTAAGGTCAGGTTACTATCAATTGAAAGTTAAATATGAAGATATCCTAAAGACTGCCTTTCGCACAAGGTATGGACATTATGAGTTTTTGGTTATGTCCTTTAGATTGACAAAAGCACCTACAGCCTTCATGGACCTTATGAATAGAGTGTTCCACGACTATTTAGATAAATTCGTCATAGTGTTCATAGATGATATCTTAATCTACTCGCGTACTGAGGATGATCATACAAGACATTTGAGTTTGGTGTTAGGGGTACTAAGGCAGCACCAACTTTATGCCAAGTATTCCAAGTGCGAGTTTTGGCTGGACAGAGTTCACTTTCTTGGTCATGTGATATCGGGTGATGGGATATCGGTTGATCCAGCCAAGGTTCATGCAGTTAAGGAGTGGCCCCAACCGAAGAATGCTACAGATATTCGGAGTTTCCTTGGGTTAGTAGGATACTACAGGAAATTTATTGAAGGATTCTCGAAGATTGCTACACCCCTCACTCGGTTAACTAGGAAAAACATTAAGTATGCATGGACAAGTCAAAAAGGATTAGGTTTGAAATTCAAAGGTTGGAAAAGTCAAAAGTTGTTTTAACCAATAGCAAATTTGTCATTTAATGAAATAAAAACTATGGAAACTTTTATGAATGAGTGATTAAGAAGCAATAACGTTGGATGGAATAGAGAAAGGAAAAGAGTGGGTTTAATTTGTAATTTTAGAAAAAATGGTGGGAAGAAACAAAAAGTGAAGGAAAATTTTAGGTTTAAAGGTGATTTTTGCTTCTTTTCCCCTTCACCCTCCCACGATCTCCCTTCCTCCATTGCAGCATCTCCTCTCCTTCTCTACACCTAGGGTTTGCAAGGATTCAAGGTAAAATTAAGTGGGTTTTGGTTTGTATACAATTAGGTGGAGTTTGTGAGTGTTTTTAATGTGTTTAGAGTGGATTTAGTGGGGGTTTGAAAACCCTAGAAGGAGGAGTCCGAAAATTTTGTTATCCTTGAGGGTTTTCTTCCTCTTTTGATCAATTAATCTTTAATTATGTTAGATTAGGTTGTTTGAGTGGTTAGATTGAAGATCGGAGGAGTGTTACACAAAAACCGTTTTAGGAGCATTTGGTGGCCGATTCTGTCTTTGGCATTTTCGGTTTGGCTAAGTGTGTTGTTTGGATAATTTGATTGTGTCAATGGATAGTAGATGTGTAGAGGTTTCCGAATTGGGGTGGCACATCAAAATCCGTTGAAAAACGAGAAAGTTATGGCCGTTTAAAGTGGGACGGTAGAAAATTGTGTAAAAATCGGGTTTGGTGGATTTAGATTGAAAAGTTAATGTTAGGTTGGTTAGTTGATTTCTTTAGAATCCTTTAGAGTGTTACTAAGTTAAGTTTCCATTATTTTAGGTGATCGAGCATGTAATTTGGTCGGACGGAGTGAGCAAGAACGTGTCGAGACACCAGGTAAGTAGTGGTAGCTATTCCTTCGCCTTCGGGCCTACACCATAGAACGGTAAGGTTATTTATTTCATGTTGTGTTTGGTTGCATATTCGTTGGCATGCATCATGGTGTTCAGTTAAACGAAAATACGAGTTCTTGCATGGTTTGGTTGTGAGCATGAACGTAATCAGATAAAGTAAATTGTAAAGTGCATCTTGAGTAGTGTGCCTTGTCGGGATTACGTGCTAGAGTGTAGCACCCTGGAGGGAACTCTACGAGAGGTGACCGGCTAAAATATGCAATCTGGATTAGTGTGCCTTGTCGGGATTACGTGCTGGAGTGTATCACCCCGAGGGGATCTCTATGATGGATGATTGGCTAAAATACGTAATGGTCGAGAGTACGAATTCCTAGACAGTTATAGGATTCTACGATCGACGAGGGAGATCATGTATGGCCATCTTAGACAGATATGGGATGAGAGCTGTCTGGTCTTGCTCTGGTGGTTTTGAGTGTGGCCGTCCTAGATGGTTATAGGATGTGTGCCTACTCAAATCACAAGGCTTATGAAACGATTAATGCAATGAATAGTAAATAAGCACAACTGAGTGGTAGAAACTGCATGTGTTAGGTTGATTTTATTGTGTTGTCACATTTGTTATTCCCTACTTGCTAAGCATTAGGCTTACATTTTGTGTTCTGTGGTGTAGGTGGCGAGTTCTATACACGTGAGGTAGATGAGATAGCCGACGATTAGGCCGCAGTCGGAGGAGTACGGAGTCTGCCGGTGCAGGCTTTTGTCGGGGCGTCTGGACCACTGTCTTCCTCGGGTAGTGTGGGAGGTGAATGTTTTATTGTAGATGGTTTTATAAATATTTTGTTTGAGAAAAGTGAAAGGTTTTGGGTACATTGTATTCGTAAATGTTTTCATAATTATTTTGACGGTTTGCGAGTCGATTGTGTTGATGGATAATGGTCGTAAGTATTTGTGGTTTGAAACTATATGTTTTCTGGTTTACTTGCAGGTTTTGGTTTAAAGAAATTTAGGCGTTACGCCGCCCGTTTTGATTTTAAAGTAAATAACGTCGGGTTTATGTTTGCTATTTTTTTCCATTATCCATTTTAAGTCAATTTTTCAAAATTTTTACGAGACTTGAAGATTTGGGTGTCGGGAGTGTGTGGTTAAAATTTTAGGATTTTTGGAAGTGTTTTGCTCGTAGAAAAATGAAGAAAAGTCGAAAAAGTCGGAAAAATTTAAATTTGGGCTTTTTTGGGCTGAAAAACAGAGCGTGTGGCGATCGATCGCCACTGGGCGCCGATCGATTGCCCACGGGAGCGTTTTTCGGCTGAAAAAAAAAGAGGGTGTGGCGATCGGTCGCCGCTGGGCGCCGATCGATCGCCCACGGGGCGCTCGGGGCACGCGCGGCGCCCAACAGCGCCTCAACATGTTTTTTTTTTTAAATTGGGCACGTTTCTGAACATTTTCCGAGGGTTCGAAAAACCCAAAAATCGAGTCAAAAAATTTACAAAAATTATTTTAAACGTTGTTTTAAACACGGTTTGGGTTAGCAAAGTAGCACATCTAGCCGTGGCGGGTTCGGGGGCGTTACATATTTTCCAT
The DNA here is from genome assembly GCA_022432975.1 of Begonia masoniana. NCBI lineage: Eukaryota > Viridiplantae > Streptophyta > Magnoliopsida > Cucurbitales > Begoniaceae > Begonia > Begonia masoniana. The sequence goes on from CM039502.1 coordinate 36,317,734, forward strand.
TTCGATTAACATGATTATTACCTTTAAAGTAATTCAACTAAATACTTAGAGTTGCAAAATTAAAAATATAGAAACTAAAGTCCCCTAAATATTTAGAGTTGCAATGTTAAGACCATAGAGTATATTTACTCAAAGTAATGGCTATTGATATAGTCATATTACATATCCATGAACCATACGTTCAGATTCGTAATAGAGTTAGGTTCATAATTAGTTGACATCACATATCACATCTTTATCCTTAACTACCATTAGCTATTAATTGAATAATTAATTCACAATAATTATGAGTTGTGTACTAATTATTAGATCATCGAACTAACAAACAAGAGAATTTATAGAAATGAATTTCACTATATTGATGTTAACATCCCCACTATTTTTTTTTTTAATTTGTTCACAATATACAAGGTATACAAATTGTAACTCGTACAAAATTTTATCGAGTAAAACAAAAAATAAATTAAAATAAAATAGAAGTTTGGTAAATACAATGAGTTAAGATCATACATATATAATCATCATTATAATAAAATTAATTGTTCTATATTTAAAGAAAATTATAATAATAATAGTAAGTAAGGGTTGGCTTAGAACCGGAGCGGTGGGCAGGGTAGGAGGCAATAATGGTAAAGAAAAGACTGGCTAGCATTAGGCAGATGCTCCACTGATTGATTCGACCTACCTTATCCGACCTACCTAATATAATGGAGTTTGGTAGCTTTCTCAAATCTTCCTAAAGTGATCTTCCTTTACTAAAAACAGACGGGGGATAGGGAGTTTCATTATTTTGTAGGAGATCTATCCAGAAGGAAGTTTTTGCAACTCACGGGTGAGCGAAGCAGCGAGGGTTGCCCGGAGCAGTGTCAGCGTCAAAAGCGGCCCCATAAGTCTGTAATTTCGCAGTCAGTGTTAAGGTTGTAGTTGTTGAATGCGCAACCCTAGTTGAGATAAGGGGGAGTAGGAGCAAGACTTGGTTTGGACTGGACAGATCGTGTCTATTTATGCTCTCAAATCAAATCCATAATAATATATATAGGTGGAAAGCTTCCAGCTTCAATAGTTCTCTGTTGAACCTTAGAGTGCTATGATGGGGTATTTCAATCCGTCCCTACCAAAGCGGCTTAGGCATCGCCAGGGCATCCAAGTGGAAATCCTTCGCTTTGAAGAAGAAAAAGAAAGAGTCCAGTTAACCACTCCTATCATTGGCTTCCCGCATCCTCAGGGGCCGCTCGGATGAAGAACCGGCAAATCTAGTATGGAGAGCTCAGGTGGGGCATCAACCACAGCACAGGTAGCGGGCCTGTCGAGATGCTTCCTTGCAGAACCGGCTGTCACTCAATACCTATACACAAAATAGCCAATTTTCCTGGAAACCTTGTAAACGCGAGCAGGAGAATAGAGATCAGATCGGTTTGTCTTGTCTTAGACTAGCTGACATGATGAGAGAACGTTTACAACCTAAAGAAACTGGTTTCATTTCTTAATAACAACATTACACTATAGGGCTACAAATATTTCCAATACCAAGAATGATTAAAGAATAATTTCAAATAGAACTAATGTACATACATATGTTAGTATAGTGCTTGAGCCGTATGCCATGAAAGTGGCACGTACTGTTCTTAGGAGGGGAAAGAATGAGAATTCCTACCTATTCCAATTAGATACTTTGGTCGTCTATGCGGTAAACGATGAGTGTTAGTAATCCTTCTAGTTCCCATCGAGTTCCTTCATGAACAGAAATAGATGGGAAAGGGAATGAGGGGATACTTAGCAAACGTAAGAAACACTCCGCCTGGAAAGTACAGTCACACGACAGAACACCAAATGATTAGACGGTCTCAAAAACCCGTAGTGAAGCATGACGTTTAATGCGATAACCCGCGCATAACCTTACCTACACTTGAATCTCATGATTTTTGCTTCATTCTTGGGAAAGTGAAATAAAAGAGGACAGGTGCTGCATGACCCTCTTCAGCATGTGCCTTATGGTGCTTGGTTTGATTCGCTAACATGCGCAATTCTTACCTTCTTAATTTCATCATTTCTCCTCGGGGTGATAAAACCAAGAAGGATTACAGTTGATATAACTGTAGATTAGAGCTAAGAGAGATCCCTATGACCCTTATGTGTAGGGCTGCCGTTGTGCTGCGAAGAGTTTAACAATATGATGCAACATTGCAAAATAGAGCTAATCATCAAATAAACTCACACAGATTGTAGTCTGCAATCGACTACATGAAATAGGAATTACGAGTAATCGTGTAGTAGTGCGACACGGTGAAAATCAAATGCGAGATGTACTAATTACTCGTCAAATCTGGAAATAGATTAAACTGTGAAACTGGACGATGTGCATGACGATACATGTACTTAAGAACATTATTATGCTTCTCAATACAAATTATCATAGTGTAAGACTTTTGTTAGCAGTTTACCTTAATCGAGATTAAGTCGAAATATAGGAGTGGCAGGGGAACCTGCTGCTGAATAATATATTTTATAAACTCCCCCTTATTTTTACCTGCCTTTTTAAGACCAAATTGTAGCGGATAAAAGAGGTTAATAAATTAAAGGAAGAAATAAACAAAAGAAAATACTACACTTAGGTATTTTGAAGCTATTTCTCCTTGTTATATTCAAAATCAAAGTAAACCAGAGAGGTAAATTAACTAAGGAGAGGGAAAAGGATTAAACAGAAATAAGGAAAATGAGAATATAGTTTAATGGTCAAATTCTTCAGTGTCATTGAAGACGATGCGGGTTCGAATCCCGTTGTTCTCGTTATATCCCGATATCTTATTCCACTTGTCTGTATAGATCCTTATTTTCTTGCTTTCTCTTTCCTATATTAAATCCTTTACTAGTTCTAGTTCTTAACACTTTAATTATCTTGAACAGGAAGAGAAAAAAGAAAGAAAATAATGAAGACTTTACTGGTGTTAGTGCTGCCCGGGCTGGTAATTGCCCTGTTTGTTTCCGTTCCTTGTTTATTAGTTACTTTGGCTTTCGTCTTCGCTCTTTTTGTAGTCTAGTCTATTGTACCTGCCCACAAAATAGGATCAAGTGCTGGGAAGGAAAAGAAAAGAAAAAGACTAATGTTGCAAAGGAAAAGTTAAATAAATCAGGTTCGGTTCGGTTCATGAAAAGAAAGTCAATCAAAAGCTAAACTCACTATTTTACCTGTTTTGGAAACAGAGTAAATCGTACAGAATGGTACTCTTTTTCCAAAACCAGAGCGCAATACTTATTCATCACTTCCTTTCTTTCTTGCTATTTTGTTTCCAGTTCTGTTCATGAAAGAAAGAAAGGAAGAGAGTAAGATATTAATTAAGACTGTTATTATGATGAAAACCAATAGGAACTTTACCAAATACATGACTTTAGCTGTAGTGTTATTTCTTGTAGGTATTTTAGGCTTTGTACTAAATCGTCAAAATCTTATTCTTATGCTAATCAGTATTGAGATGATGTTACTAGCGGTGACACTATTAGTTATTATTAGCTCATTTAGCCCCCCCGCTCATGAAACGGCTCTGCTGCAATGGATGGCAGAGGGTCCGTAGTACCCAAAGCACTGGAGTGATCCAGTAGCCGGGAAGGGGCCTAGAAGTGCCTACTACTACACCACACTACACTTGGCTCTACACATTTACAGAGCTAACCCCTGTCCAGTCGTCCCTGGCAGAACTTTCTATTTCTTGTTATCGTGGAATTCGTCATCAAGATGGATTGCCATTGCGCGGTCAACGAACTCATACTAATGCTAGGACTTGTCGCAAGCTAATTCGGAAATGAAAGAAAGAACTCTACCGAAAAAATCCCTTGATACTTGTCGGATCAATCACACTGATAGCTTCAATAGTTCACTGTGTAGTTTTTTTTTGGTATTTCAGCGGTTACTAATCTACTATATGTATAGTATGCCTCCTTCGCCACTCCACTAGTGGCTCGGCTTCGTCCTAGAAGCTACTGCTTCCGCCTATCTAGGCTTCACTATCGCTCCTCGCTGGTATATGGATCTCTTTCTTTATGTAGTGGTCGGCCTTCTCTTCGCCGGAAGCGACCAATCCCATTGGTTAATGATGCACGTAAGTATGATGGTATTGGGCTATGCTGATAGGGAATAATGGTCGAGCGGTAGTGAGAGGAGCTATTATCATTCTGAGTAACTCGTCCGTACCCCAAAGATTAGTGATAGCCCCGCGGAGTACGCAAATGCGATATATTTTATAAAACATACTTATCTTATGTCTTTACATATATAGTACAAATATGACTATACATTCTTAATAAGATTAACTACGTTTATGACTATGAATTATTTAAATATTTCATACTTCAATTATAAGTTATATATTTATTTTGATTATTATTCTTTATATTTTATCATCCATATATACAATATTATAAAAAGTTTGGATAAATAACCAATAAATTCTTTTTAAATTTTATAAAGCATAATCTAAAAATAGAAATATAATATCAATAGATATAAATTTATTCATATATTACAAAATTTGTTCTGTTACATTTGCTTGTTAGAAACATTGTAGCACCCGGTTTCATCGAACCGATTTTACCTTGTCATCTAATAGTGTACACTTTATGGATGAAATTGGGAGAAATATTGATTACGTTAATGAGTGACTAAGTAAGGGCATAATGGTAAATGAGATCTATAGTGGATAACGTATTTAATGGAGGGTTTAATGAGGTTTAGCCGCCACTGTTTTATCATTTTCCTTTCTCAGCATTCAGCTCACCTAGCAGAGTTTCTCTCGGCGATTTTCCCTCCCGTTTTCTCCAAGCTAGGTGAGTTCTACTTCGATTTCTTATTACATTATAGCTATTGATGTAAGAGGGAATTTTAAATGCGAGTTTTGAGAATGCTGTAAGTGAGAGTTAGTTTGGGTTCGGAGCGTAACAGGAATGCTTAATGATCTGAGTTCCCAAACTAGTTTCCTTATGAGTTCTGGTAGATTTGAGGATAGTTTAGAATGAAGCGTAACTAATACTCTGTCTACGGCTATAGGTTTGAGCAAAACCTGAAGTAGTTTGCAACCAAGCTTTTCTAGGAAACCAGGTAAGTAGAGTATGTATGTGCCTTTGGGTCTACATCACAAAACAGTAGGTTTATGCTTGTTTGAATGTTTTCTGTATGTCATGTATGATGTTTTTGGAAAAAACACGAAAATGAATTTACATGTAATGGCATGGCAAGGTATGAACAGAATGTAATAGATCAGTTGTTCAGGGAACTAATCCGCCCCTTAATTTATGAAGAGGATGTATGACTTTGGGAATATTGATCTGCTTCCCAATGGAATTTAGGATCAAATCAGCTGTTAAGGAAACTAATCCGCCCCTTAATTTATGAAGAGCATGTATGACTTTGGGAAAAATGATCCAACTCCCAATGGAACCGAGGGATCAGATCAGAGAAAGAACGTGAATGCAACTGAGATGTAAAAGTAGAAACTGCATGGCTAGGATTTTATGTTTCAGCATATCATTTCATTATTTCTTTACTTACTTAGGATTAGGCTAATAGATGAGTTTTGTGATGTAGATGTAGAAATTTCAGCAGGTGTGTTCTCTGAGTATGTCAGCCGGTGTGAAAGTTTAGTTAACAATTGTTCAGTTTTAGTATGCTAAGAATGTTAATGACAGCAGGAGTTTAACGTTTTTATTTATTTTGGAACTTTTCTAATTATGAGAAACACGATTTGGTTTTAGTTGTAGATTATTATTATGGAATTATAAAATTGTGGATTTATGTTGTTTTGAATAGCTCCTGGCTCAGTGGTACTCCTCACTTGTACCTTAGTTACTAGTCCCTGAGGTCCTGGGTTCGAGTGGAGGGGGAAGGCAAAAACCCTCTTCAGGGGGAGGGAAGATCGTGTGTACACGTGTACCGCCCTTAGAGGACCCACGTGGCAGCAGCCCATCTGTGGAAACTGCACGACTTGGGCCTGCGGGAACGGGGTCAAGGCCGTTACAATAGCTGCTGTTAAAATTTACAAAATCTTTTAGTAGGCAGAGTTATCTTTTTGTTTAGAGTGTTACTGTTCATCGGTGGATGTAGTCTATCGGTGGATGTATTCTATCGATGGATGTAATCTATCGGTGGATGTAGTCTATTGGTGGATGTAGTACATCGGTGGATGTTGTCGAACGGTAGACGTGAGTAATTGGTTTGTCGTTTTACGATCGGTGGATGTGAGTAATTGGTTTGTCGTTTTATAATCGGTGGATGTGAGTGATTAGTTTGTCGTTTTATGATCGGTTGATGTGAGCGTAGATGTGAGCATTAGAGTTTGTCGTTTTGTGACCGGTGGATGTGAGCGTAGATTTGAGTAATAGATTTTGTCATTTTGTGACCGGTGGATGTGTGTAGTCGACGCATCGTTCGACTGACGTGAGCAGTTGGTGTTCGTTAGTAGAAAACGTATTCAGTCTCTACGTCCACCGCTGAGATTATTTTGTTTCTGCTTCTGCCGCTGACACTGTTTAGCGGTGGATGCCTTTTGTTTCTATTTCTATCGCTGGAACTGTTCAGCGGTTGACGTGTTCTGTTTTGTTTTGTTTTCTTTCAACCAATTGTCTTTAATATTTTAATTAATTAATAAATGTCGTTTTATACAAATGAATTTCCGCTGCAAGTTTTAACATTTTAAGGGTCAAACTTTGACCGTTGAGTGAAATTTTGAAATTTTCTCAAAATGTCATAGTTCGGTTCAGTATTATGTGTAGCGAACCGGGTTTATATAATTCGGGACGTTACAATATGGTATTAGAGACATTTAGTTAAACCGTTCAAAAGATTACTCATCAGTGCCAATCGTTGCATGGAAGTACTTCAACAACTGTAAGTGTTTATGTTAACCTTAGTTATTAGATATTTAAGAGTGTAATTAACCCTATACAGGAATCTAGTAAGATGTCTAGACGACCTAGAAGACCAAGAGTACCAAGAGAGATACCAAATCCGAGACGTGAGGAGAATCTTAGTGTAATTAGGCAGCTGACGGATTTGGTGCGTTAGCTGACCGATTTGGTTCGTCAGCAGTCCGATCAGTTGGGAGTATTGTTGAACTGAGAAGTACAAGGAAGTGCCAACTTGGGTTCCAGCAATGAGCATGCAGGAGACAGATTCGGAAGGCTACAGCCGCCCACGTTTGATGGAAAGTCATCCAACGCGATTGTAGCTGAGGTGTGGCTCAGGAAGATTGAGAGCATGTTCAGGTGTGCCAACGTTGGTGAAGGAGAGAAAGTCACTCTCGCAACTTTCCATTTGGCTGGGGATGCTCAACTTTGGTGGGAAACGATAGAGACCACCACTGATGTTCTGGCTATGTCCTGGTCTCAATTCAAGGAGATTTTCTATGAGAAATATTTTAACAACACAGTCCAGGCCGAAAAGAAGATAGAGTTTCTGAATTTGAAGCAGACAGGGTCTGTGGCAGAGTACAGTAGGCAATTCAAGTCCCTGTCCTAGTTTGCTGGACATTTTGTTCACAAGAATGAGGATAAGGTGTTTCAGTTTGTGCATGGACTGAAGCCAAAAATTTATAGAGGAGTCAAATTTTGTGGTATTAAAGGGCTGTCGTTCAGTGAAGTTGTGTCCACAGCATTGGAGGTGGAAGAAGCTGAAATGAAGTGTTCTGGACCGAAGGAAGCCCCGCGAAAGTTCATCCAGCCCCAACAACAAAGAGGAATGAAGAGGCCCAGTGAAGGCCAGAGTAACCAAGGAACAGGAAGGAAAGTACCGGATACCAGGAAGTTTCCCCAGTGCCCGAAATGTTTGAAGAGTCACCTGGGCGAGTATAGATTTGGGACGGGAAAGTGTTTCAACTGTGAGGAGGTTGGACACACGTACAGAGATTGCCCGAAGCCTAGAATCACCAGATGCTTCAACTGTAACAAAGTCAGCCATATCAACAGGGACTGCCCAGCCTTAAAGAATGGCTCTGCTATGTTGAAACCGAGGATATTCTCCATGATGGAGTCGGGTGATGAAGATCAGCCTATTGTGGTGTTAGGTACCATATTGATCAACTATGTGCCTGCTTTTATTTTAATAGATTCTGGTGCGACCCATTCCTTTATAGTATCTTTGCTTGCTGTTAAGTTAGATGTACAGTTTACCCATTCTATGCATGTGTTTAATGTTGCATTACCCTCTGGTGAACGCATGCACTCTAACCAAGTGATGCTTGATGGTGATGTGTTAGTAGGGAACGTGAGTCTACCTGCTGATCTTATTATTATGGATATAATGGGATTTGATGTAATTCTAGGAATGGATTGGTTGTTTAAGCATTATGCCACAATAGATTGTAGGACCGGAATAGTTAGCTTCCAACCCCCTGGTGGTTTGAATCATACCTTTTAAGCTTTGAAGAAGAGTAAGGAAATGTCTGTTATGACCTCTGTCAACGCTAGACCTTCTCCATGCGGGGAGTATTTGTGCTTTTTGGCCAGTGTTTTAAACACATAACTAGTAGAAAAAGCAAGTCCTCATAATAGATGACCTTCTTGGCCTGCCGCCAGATAGGGAATTAAGTTTGTTGTAGACGTTTACCTAGACGCCGAGCCTGTATCTAAGAATCCTTATAGATTAGCACCCATGGAGCTTAGGGAATTAAAGAAACAGTTAGAGGAACTATTGGAAAAAGGGTGCATACGCCCAAGCTTTTCACCATGGGGTGCACCTATTCTTTTTGTCAAAAAGAAGGATGGATCAATGCGTATGTGCGTTGATTATCGGGAATTAAATAAGTTAACCATCAAGAACAAGTATCCATTGCCAAGGATTGATGATTTATTCGAACAGCATAACGATGCGCGAGTTTTCTCTAAAATTGACATTAGGTCCGGTTATTACCAATTAAAACTCAAATCAGAAGATATTCCTAAGATAGTCTTTCACACAAGATATGGACATTATGAGTTTTTGGTTATGTCTTTTGGATTGACTAATGCACTAGTAGCTATCATGGATTTCATGAATAGAGTGTTTCACGAGTATTTAGATAAATTTGTCATAGTATTTATTGATGACATCATAATCTATTCCCGTACTAATGATGAGCATGCAAGACACCTGACCTTGGTATTGGAAGTATTAAGGCAACACCAACTTTATGCTAAGTTTTTCAAGTGTAAGTTTTGGTTGGACAGAGTTCACTTTCTTGGTCATGTGATCTCGGGTGATGGGATATCTGTCGATCCAGCCAAGGTTCAAGCAGTTAAGGAGTGGCCCCAAACGAAGAATGCCACTGATATTCGGAGTTTCCTTGGATTAGCAGGATACTACAGGAAATTTATTGAAGGATTCTCGAAGATTGCAACACCTTTCACTCGGTTAACAAGGAAAAACATTAAGTATGCATGGACAGAGGAATGTGAATCCAGTTTCCAGAGTTTGATACAGAAGTTGACCAATGCTCCAGTATTAACACTCCCTGTTGAAAATGGAAAGTTCGTCATTTATTGTGACGCTTTCAAAGTCGGACTCGGTTGTGTAGTGATGCAAGATGGAAAAGTAATAGCCTATTCTTCTAGGCAGTTGAAAACACACGAGAAGAATTACCCAACACACGACCTAGAATTAGCTGCAGTGGTTTTTGCACTAAAGATTTGGAGGCATCAGTCTTGTGAGATATTTTCGGACCATAAAAGTCTGAAGTATATTTTCACACAGAAAGAATTAAATATGAGGCAACGTAGATTGTTGGAGTTTGTCAAGGACTATGATTTTGAGATTAAATACCACTCAGGCAAGGTGAATGTAGTGGCTGATGCTTTGAGTAGAGTGACAACATCGGCCTCTGCATTGATTCTTGACATACCATTAGCCTTAGAGGCAGAGTTTCAAAGATTTAACTTGGAAGCTGTGTCCAGCGTATCAGCTATGCTCTCTGCCATAACCTTGAAGCCTACTATTTTGGATAGAATAAAGGAAGCACAGGCGATTGATGCTGAGTGCAACAAGTATAAGTCATGCATGGGTTCTACCGATAAGTTGGATTTCAACTATTCTGTTGATGGAATTCTCAAGTTTCGGAATAGATGGTTTGTTCCAACAGATAAAGAACTTCAAAAAGAAGTTCTTTCGGAAGCTCATTCTTCTAAACTCTCTGTCCATCCTGGAAGTACAAAAATGTATAGAGACCTTAAACAACATTATTGGTGGCCAGATATGAAAAGAAGTGTGGCCGAGTACGTAGGATTGTGTTTAGTTTGCCAACAAGTTAAAGCTGAACATCAGAGGCCTGCAGGAGCATTGCAACCATTACCAAATCCCAAATGGAAATGGAAACAAATAACGATGGACTTTGTGGTAGGATTGCCTAGGACATCAAAGGGACATGATGCAATTTGGGTGATAGTAGATCGTCTAACCAAATCCGCCTATTTTCTTCCCATAAAGATGACCTACTCGATGGACCAACTAGCTGAATTGTATGTGCATGAGATTGTTAGACTGCATGGAGTTCCAAGCACTATAGTTTCTGACCAAGACTCTAGATTTACGTCGAAGTTTTGGAAGAGTCTGCATAAGGCTATGGGTACACAGTTCAACTTTAGCACAGCCTTTCACCCTCAAACAGATGGAAAAACTGAAAGGACTATCCAAACGTTGGAGGATATGCTTCGTGCATGCATATTATATTTTCAAGGATCTTGGAGTAAGTATTTATCGTTGGTGGAATTCTCTTATAACAACAATTTTCAGGCAACCATAGGTATGGCACCGTATGAAGCATTGTATGGGCAAAAATGCAGATCTCCTTTGTATTGGGACGAAGTTGGTGAAACGCGATTGATTGGTCCTAATTTTGTGCAGCAAACGGTGGAGAAGATTGCCCTCATCCTATAGAGAATCTTAACAGCTCAAAGCCGACAGAAAAGCTATGCCGATAGGAGACGTAGAGAATTAGAGTTTGAAGTTGGTGATGAAGTTTTTCTTAAGGTATCACCATCCAAGGGAGTTGTGAGATTTGGAAGGAGAGGCAAGTTGAACCCAAGATATATTGGACCATTCTCAATCTTGAAGAGGATTGGGAAGATAGCTTACCAATTACAGTTACCAACTTCTATGGGAGGGATTCACAATGTGTTCCATGTTTCTATGCTAAAGAACTGTATGCGGGATCCAACTCAGATTGTGGAACAGCAGAACATTGAAATTCATCCTACTCTTTCTTATGAAGAGAAACCAGTAAAGATCCTTGACTATGCTGTGAAGGTGTTGCGCAACAAAGAGGTCCCACTAGTGAAAGTTTTATGATTGAACCAGAGCATAGAGGAGACAGCTTGGGAGCGCCAGCAGGACATGATGGACCAACATCCAGAATTATTCAAGTATAGAATTTTGAGAACAAAATTCTTTTAAGGAGGGTAGATTGTAGCACCCGGTTCCATCGAACCAATTTTACCTTGTCATCTAATAGTGTACACTTTATGGATGAAATTGGGAGAAATATTGATTAGGTTAATGAGTGACTAAGTAAGGGCATAATGGTAAATGAGATCTATAATGGATAACATATTTAATGGAGGGTTTAATGAGGTTTAGCTGCCACTGTTTTATCATTTTCCTTTGTCGGCATTCAGCTCACCTAGCAGAGTTTCTCTCGGCGATTTTCCCTCCCGTTTTCTCCAAGCTAGGTGAGTTCTACTTCGATTTCTTATTACATTGTAGCTATCGATGTAAGGGGGAATTTTAAATGCGAGTTTTGAGAATGCTGTAAGTGAGAGTTAGTTTGGGTTCGGGGCATAACAGGAATGCTTGATGATCTGAGTTCCCAAACTAGTTTCCTTATGAGTTCTGGTAGATTTGAGGATAGTTTAGAATGAAGCGTAACTAATACTCTGTCTACGGCTATAGGTTTGAGCAAAACCCGAAGTAGTTTGCAACCAAGCTTTTCTAGGAAACCAGGTAAGTAGAGTATGTGTGTGCCTTTGGGTCTACATCACAAAACAGTAGGTTTATGCTTGTTTGAATGTTTTCTGTATGTCATGTATGATGTTTTTGGAAAGAAAACGAAAATGAATTTACATGTAATGGCATGGCAAGGTATGAACAGAATGTAATAGATCAGCTGTTCAGGGAACTAATCCGCCCCTTAATTTATGAAGAGGATGTATGAGTTTGGGAAAAATGATCCAACTCCCAATGGAACCGAGGGATCAGATCAGAGAAAGAACGTGAATGCAACTGAGATGTGAAAGTAGAAACTGCATGATTAGGATTTTATGTTTCAGCATATCATTTCATTATTGCTTTACTTACTTAGCATTAGGCTAATAGATGAATTTTGTGATGTAGGTGAAGAAATTTCAGTAGATGTGTTCTCTGAGTATGTTGAGAACTAAGCTGGTTGGAGGAGTGCTTTCACGCATCGACTTGACAATCTAATGGGGCGGTTTAACTAATGTCAGTAGGTGTAAAAGTCTAGTTAACAATGGTTCAGTTATAGTATGCTAAGAATGTTAATGACAGCAGGAGTTTAACGTTTTTATTTATTTTGGAACTTTTCTGATTATGAGAAACACGATTTGGTTTTAGTTGTCGATTGTTATTCTGGAATTATAAAATTGTGGATTTATGTTGTTTTGAATAGCTGCTGTTAAAATTTACAAGTTCTTTTGTAGGCAGAGTTGTCTGTTTGTTTAGAGTGTTACTTTTTACCGGTGGATGCAGTCTATCGATGGATGTATTCTATCGGTGGATGTAATCTATCGGTGGATGTAGTCTATCGGTGGATGTAGTCTATCGGTGGATGTAGTCTATCGGTGGATGTAGTCTATCGGTGGATGTAGTCTATCGGTGGATGTAGTCTATCGGTGGATGTAGTCTATCGGTGGATGTAGTCTATCGGTGGATGTAGTCTATCGGTGGATGTAGTCTATCGGTGGATGTAGTCTATCGGTGGATGTAGTCTATCGGTGGATGTAGTCTATCGGTGGATGTAGTCTATCGGTGGATGTAGTCTATCGGTGGATGTAGTCTATCGGTGGATGTAGTCTATCGGTGGATGTAGTCTATCGGTGGATGTAGTCTATCGGTGGATGTAGTCTATCGGTGGATGTAGTCTATCGGTGGATGTAGTCTATCGGTGGATGTAGTCTATCGGTGGATGTAGTCTATCGGTGGATGTAGTCTATCGGTGGATGTAGTCTATCGGTGGATGTAGTCTATCGGTGGATGTAGTCTATCGGTGGATGTAGTCTATCGGTGGATGTAGTCTATCGGTGGATGTAGTCTATCGGTGGATGTAGTCTATCGGTGGATGTAGTCTATCGGTGGATGTAGTCTATCGGTGGATGTAGTCTATCGGTGGATGTAGTCTATCGGTGGATGTAGTCTATCGGTGGATGTAGTCTATCGGTGGATGTAGTCTATCGGTGGATGTAGTCTATCGGTGGATGTAGTCTATCGGTGGATGTAGTCTATCGGTGGATGTAGTCTATCGGTGGATGTAGTCTATCGGTGGATGTAGTCTATCGGTGGATGTAGTCTATCGGTGGATGTAGTCTATCGGTGGATGTAGTCTATCGGTGGATGTAGTCTATCGGTGGATGTAGTCTATCGGTGGATGTAGTCTATCGGTGGATGTAGTCTATCGGTGGATGTAGTCTATCGGTGGATGTAGTCTATCGGTGGATGTAGTCTATCGGTGGATGTAGTCTATCGGTGGATGTAGTCTATCGGTGGATGTAGTCTATCGGTGGATGTAGTCTATCGGTGGATGTAGTCTATCGGTGGATGTAGTCTATCGGTGGATGTAGTCTATCGGTGGATGTAGTCTATCGGTGGATGTAGTCTATCGGTGGATGTAGTCTATCGGTGGATGTAGTCTATCGGTGGATGTAGTCTATCGGTGGATGTAGTCTATCGGTGGATGTAGTCTATCGGTGGATGTAGTCTATCGGTGGATGTAGTCTATCGGTGGATGTAGTCTATCGGTGGATGTAGTCTATCGGTGGATGTAGTCTATCGGTGGATGTAGTCTATCGGTGGATGTAGTCTATCGGTGGATGTAGTCTATCGGTGGATGTAGTCTATCGGTGGATGTAGTCTATCGGTGGATGTAGTCTATCGGTGGATGTAGTCTATCGGTGGATGTAGTCTATCGGTGGATGTAGTCTATCGGTGGATGTAGTCTATCGGTGGATGTAGTCTATCGGTGGATGTAGTCTATCGGTGGATGTAGTCTATCGGTGGATGTAATCTATCGGTGGATGTAGTCTATCGGTGGATGTAGTCCATCGGTGGATGTTGTCGAACGGTAGACGTGAGTAATTGGTTTGTCGTTTTATGATCGGTCGATGTGAGTAATTGGTTTTTCGTTTTATAATCGGTGGATGTGAGTAATTAGTTTGTTGTTTTATGATCGGTTGATGGGAGCGTAGATGTGAGCAATAGAGTTTGTCGTTTTGTGACCGGTGGATGTGAGCGTAGATGTGAGTAATAGATTTTGTCGTTTTGTGACCCATGGATGTGTGTAGTCGACGCGTCATTCGATTGACGTGAGCGGTGGGTGTTCGTTAGTAGAAGATGTATTCAGTCTCTACGTCCACCGCTGAGATTATTTTGTTTCTGCTTCTGTAGCTGACACTGTTTAGCGGTGGATGCCTTTTGTTTCTATTTCTATCATTGGAACTGTTCAGCGGTAGACGTGTTCTGTTTTGTTTTGTTTTCTTTCAGCCAATTGTCTTTAATATTTTAATTAATTAATAAATGTCGTTTTATACAAATGAATTTTCGCTGCAAGTTTTAACATTTTAAGGGTCAAACTTTGACCGTTGAGTGAAATTTTGAAATTTTCTCAAAATATCATAGTTCGGTTCAATATTATGTGTAGCGAATCAGGTTTATATAATTCGGGGCGTTACACACATAATTCCCAACACTCTCACTTGCCCTAAAGAAAATGAAACATGTTTCATGTACTTTAGATCAAGTGTCCATAAGCACTCTAGATGTTCCTCAAAATACTTTGCAAGAAACGTCATGGTAAAGGGATCAACAAAATTCTCAACTGATATAATATTCAGAACAGTCACGTCTCTATGTTGTACTATATCTCTTATCACATGATGTTTTCTCTATATATGTTTTGTTTGCTTGAGACTTCTAGGTTCTTTAGAATTTTATGCCCAACAAAATCAGCTTTTATTTTTGTGGTCCACCACATTCTAGAAAACTTAGAATATCATGTTCAATCGGCATGAAGACTAATTTTTAATTTCAAGTTGGTAAGTATGTTAAATTTGCCGAATAATTTTGGGAGGTTAGAACCATGAAAATTATGAGCTTTTTGGTCTTTATAAAATGTGATCAAACTTAGTAGTGACAAAATTATTGATTTTTTGACTTCTTCATCATGTGATCAGATCAGTCTATCTTTTCTTGAACTTCAAGTGTTTCATTTCATACAAAATAAGAAGAATAAAAATTATTAATACCTAATTTTGTGGCAGCATATCAATACCATTTGCTGAAAATCTAAATAATATCCAACAAATTATTCACAATGTTATAGTATCATCATATCCTTCAATTAAATATTAAATAGTAAATAATGGCTTCCACCAAATAGCTTCGAACTTTAAAGAGACAATCACTTTGACGTGCACAACCTACTTTTGAACTAACCCTAATAAAAAGCCATCTTGAAACCCTCATGCATTTCAGCTCCGTCTCCATAGAAGCATACCACTTTAAGAAACCCTCCATGGTGATTTCTTCTCAAAGCAACACGTTCTCTCTTTTTGCATATCATTTAAATGAGGTTTCATTCTTTTTCTTTTTCTTTCTTGATTCTTCTTTTTCTACTGGTTTTCTGCAAATCAGTTCCACCTACAGCACACGCCTTCAATGGTTCTGATTTTCAGGCAGCAATGGCGGACATGAGGACAAGATCGTATTATGGATTTATAATTTTATTGCAGATGCTAAATAACACGATCCAACTGAACCAAGAGTTAACTTTCTTTGTCCCCAGGGACGAAGAGCTGTCCAGAACCTCCGTTTCTGCAGATCATTTGGAGGAGTTCTTGCTCAGCCACTCGATGCCTATGCCTCTCCCATTCAACGACTTGGTTCACTTTCCATCTGGAACTACTGTCCCTTCCACCTTTCCCGGGAAATCCTTGAGGATACGAAACCATGGGCGATCTGAATTCTTCGTCAACAACGCTCAAATAAATTTGCCGAACCTCTGTATCAGTTCTTTGATCAAATGTCATGGAATCAACGCAGTGATTGAGTATGACAAAGTTTCCTCTCATAAGAAGAGGTTGCACGACGAAGGCAATGATGGCGACCGCTTCCGCCAGGAAGAAAGAGGGGATAATTTTAATAGCGAAGGTAGCAGGATCTCCAATTCCAAAGGGGCTCCAGTTAAAGTTTAGCTGATTGAATTATATTTGTAGTTTTATGAAAGAAATTTTACTAGGACTCCGATAACTAATTGTTATTATTCAAACATCGACCATCTTAACTTTACCTCCTAGTTTTGCTCTTTATTTTTACTTACTTGTACTTAATTAATTGCTGTAATAATTAAGATAAATTATAACTATTTAGATTAATACATTAATTCTACAATTAAATAGTATCATGTCAGAAGATAAAAATAGATTGTAAAATAAAACTATAAATCGAGTATTACTATTTAAGTTTTATACAAAAAATAATAAAGTAAATAAATTAGAATGATTTCAAGTGTTATTTTATAAATTATCAATTTTAACAATTTTCTTAGTTTTTATTTCCTTTATTCAAAATAAGTTAGTTATCGTCTTCTATTGCTCCATAGTTTTGATTTTTGAGTCATTTTCTTCCTCTCTCCTTCTCTCTTTCATGAAAATCGATCAACCCCGATACACTCTTTCATGAAACTCGACTTTTTTTGCCTTCTTTGGCAGAAAACACGGCTTTTCATCTATCCCTCCCTTTTAGAACATGTGCATCGTGTACAAAGATTGAAGAATGATGAAGCTCCATAATAACCCTGTAACACTTGTCAAACAACTCTGTATTGGTTAGCAATCTCTTTCACAAGAAAACAACCAAGCATCTCTAGTAAGGTTTCATCTTCACCAACTAAAAACTCAGCCTTAAATATCTCTCTTAGGCTCACATCTGCCAAAATATCTCTCCAAAACTCAAGAAAAATAACTAATATCACCATCAACAAGCACTCATTTACAAATTTTTAGGAAGCTAGCAAAAATGCGACGGTTATAAAGTGTTGTGATTAAAAAATGGATGAACTTTAAAGTACAAGAAACTCGATTGTGCACTGTTTTAGCTGTCACGAGCAACAACTTCAAATAAGCATAATTCAATGAACCCTTAGAGTTTATGGCTGAAATTTTGATAGTAGCTGCTTCCAAGAGTGATGGAAATGACCTCCAAAAATGGCAGCCAAAGGCTTTGTGGATAGTAAGTTAAGATTAAAGTGGTGGAGGTCGCCGGAGCTCAAATTACTGCTCTGGCCGAGAACAAGGTGCCAACTTAGGAGAGACCTAAGTCCATTGTGTGAAAACAAATAGATGTGATTCTTGTGGTAGGTTGAAGCTGTATGCGTGAGGTGGATTGTGTCCAAAAATGAGGGGATAAATCAATGTAGTGGAAAAGGTAAGTACGCTGGAGTGCTGGCTACTCGGATACGGATGAAGCAGCAACAAACAGCAGCTCTTGTGACTTGGTGGAGAATGATCCTTCAATTATGGGAATGAGAGTTTCTACTCATTTGCTCGAGCTTCTTCTTGATGGACCAAGAAGAGAAAAGAGCAGCCTTTAAGAAAAATCCACTTATGCTCACAAAAAATGTATCCAATCTTCACACAACTTACTTGGATATTACTCACCAATAGGGGTGGGCAGACCCGAAACCGACCCGAGGAACCAAACCGACCCGAGGGTTTGGTTCCGGTGCAGGACTTTTTTTGGTGTTCGGGTCGGGCTCACTAATAAGCTTTCGGGTTCGGTTCGGGTGGAGGCCAAACCCGAACCGAACCGAAAAAACCGAACTCTTCTAGCCTTAACTTTGGATCATGGAGGAACAGGAACTATAGCAATGGCTACCAAACAGGAACCATTGATTACGCAGGGAAGCTTCTGCAAGATAAAATCTAACAGACCCTGAAGAACAGTTATGCCATTGATGCAGCTCCTTCTTGATATGATATCGGGTCCCTTACTCCTCCCAAAAGCGCACTTAAGAGTGGAGGTTTGGACTCAATATATATACTAGCCCAGGCAACTCTCTGTTCCCAATTTGGTATCACATCATCCCTTCACCCTTTTAGGGTGACTGCCTCAGTCGGCGATCTGACCGGGACATCCCGTAGGATGGCTGCCTCAATCGGCGGTCTGCTTGATGTGCTACCTAACCGGACCACAGAAGTGAGGCTCTGATACCAAATAATATGATATCGGGTCCCTTACTCCTCCCAAAAGCGCATTTAAGAATGGAGGTTTGGACTCAATATATATACTAGCCCAGGCAACTCTCTGTTTCCAATGTGGTATCACATCACTTTTAGGGTGACTGCCTCAGTCGGCAATCTGACCGGGACATCCCGTAGGATGGCTGCCTCAATCGGCGGTCTGCCTGATGTGCTACCTAACCGGACCACAGAAGTGAGGCTCTGATACCAAATGATGCAAACCTCAACAAACTTGTTGTGAGACCCAACGTCAATAGATGGAATCAACTTCAGGATCGCCCAATAGTAGTTTCAAAGTTTAGGACTAATGACCCCGTGGTTATATGACAACAAGAAACAATAGTGTCAAGAAAGGAATATTGACCTCGTTGCTATGGAAGAGCAAGAAACCAATATTATAAGGGTTGGAAATCAAGTGGTTGCACTTGAAATTTCCGCAAGTTCTACAGAAGAACAGTTTGGAGGAAATTCTCACAAGATAATTCTCATTCTAGTCTGTCCTACAATGAAGAACTCCCAAGTATTTATAGGCTTACAAGAATAGTCTAGAATAGGCATTAAATAGCCTTGAAAACATGAGAAAGAACATTGCTACTAATATGGTCTAGGTTCAGCCGTCTTTGGAAACCATCAAAACACCCTTTGGCTTTCTCTATACCAATATTAAATGCCTAGTGGATGTGACTTCGAAATTCCACTTTCTAGAGCCTTCTTTGCTGAATTTGTGATCATTTGGGCCTAGTCAAACTCCATTTGTATTTGTAACACATTAACAACTTTAAAGCCCATTTCTTCCAGTGGTCTTGGTTCTTGAAATAAGTTATTTTGGACTTCTTCTTGAAGCTTCTTGGCCCGAGCTCTAGTGATAGGTCCATTTGGTATTTTCAATTCCATTAAGTATTCTTCTTGGCCCAATTCTTCTTCAATGCCATACTTGCCAACATCACTTCTGCTCAACAAGCTTCACTAGACACAGTTTCTGCAGCGACAAAATCTATCAGCTCCTTCTCCTTCAATACTGTGTGAGGGAAGCCACCGTATTATTTTTCCCATCCTCGATTTCATCGCCGTCTTCTTCTTCTTCAACATCGAGCCACTGAATCTCTGAATTTCTCAACGGAGAAAGAGATCTAGCTTTTCTGTGGTGAGATCTACTGCGTAATTTCAGATCCCTCCCTCTGCGAACTTCCTCTCCGCAAATCCCAATCTCTAAATCGTCGTTCTTTTGGTTTTCAGCCCTTGGATCTCGCAATGGAGCCATGATCTGAGGCCTCTGCAAATGCGACGAAAGCTTCATCGGCCTAATCTGGCCATTGAGAAACAGCTCATTGGCAGAGCTCATCGCTCCGGTAGCCACCACACCATTAGAAGCGAATCTAGATGAAAACTCGAAATCACAAGTAGAGCTCTTGCATGAAGCCGTGTTCGTCAAGAAGACCAATTCAGACGCGGCAGAGGACAGGACAAAATGCATTGGACTCGCTGAAGCGCTGAAGAAGTAGCCAGGTCAACGTAGTCAAAGGAGCAGGAACGGACCAGACCCGAACCGAACTGAACCAAAAAGTTCGGTTCGGGTCCGGTATAAGTCAATCGGTTTCGGTTTCGGGTTCGAAAACCAAAACCGAAACCGATGAGTTTGGTTTTGTTCGGTCCAAAACCGAACCGAACAGAACTCTTGCCCACCCCTACTCACCAAGAAAGAGGCATGACAACTTGAAGAACACTTCAAGCTTGGAGAAGAAAACTTCAACATGATTTTCATACAAGGGTTTGTTGTTGATTACAAGCCTATAAGATGGCTTAAATCGCATCCCTAAAGAAAATTAGGGTTTTCACCTATAACTCTTACAAAACAAGTAAAAATTCAAAGGAAGAACAACTGGAAATAGGAGTGCTTAGCCAAATGAGGTAACCAAGCGCTTTATGGTCTCCCTTGCCATGTAGCTCTCTCTTCCTCACTAGATGGTCTCCACTATCAATATTGCACACTTTAATAAAATTTGGAACACTGTCAAATATGCGAAGTATCCCTTAGAGATCAGTTTGAAGACATTTTTTTTAAAAAGTCCAATAATCCTTCAACGCGTGTTTGATCTTTCATTTATGCTTCATCTTGAAGAATGTCGTAATGTAAGATTAGGCTGACTTAAAGAATTTGATATCTTTGAGGTCCATTCCTCCATGATAACCTACAAAGTAAACATTAGAAAAAAGGTTAGAAAATCTCCCGACTTGATTGTCAATGGTCGGATCCCGTGGCACATCATCCTTCCCAGGTTGAAGAGGATTTGACCTCAAATCCAGAGTTTCTTTCAATTTGAATACATCCTTCATTCCTTTTGAATTGATAAATTTCAACCATGGAAGCTCCTCTCACTTGGTTTAGGAGAATCCAAAAACATATTCAAGTGTAAGGTTTTCAACCCATAATAGTCAATATGTAACGTCCCCGAACCCGCCCCAGCTCGGTGCGCTACTTGGCTCACACATCCCACGTTTAAAACGACGTTTAAAATAAAAAATGATAAAATTTTGACTCGATTTTTAGGTTTTTTGAACCTTTGAAAATGGTTGTAAAACGTGCGTAAAATATGTTTAAAATATGTCGAAAAAGATTGGGTGAAAACATAATTGAAAAACTAAAAATTTTAAAACAAAACTCAGGCAGGCCATCAGCTCCCTTGTCCTCATTTCTTCATTTTCATCAAACCACTCACCTTCAAATCACCTCAAATTTACCCCACACATTCCCGACACTCCCGACTCCTTGACACGTAAAAATATCAGAAAATTGACTCCAAAAATAACAACGAAAACGTGGGAATTGTAAAACTTAACGTCGTTTATTTTACGAAAAATTGAGCAGCATAACGACTAATTGTTATAAATCCCAAAACATTTGAAACAAAACAATATCTCTACAACAATCTCCAAAACACCAACAAATACAACAAAAATACCAAAATAACAAAAAGTGCCCATCACTCACAACTCCCCGAAGACCATGGTCGAGACGCCCCGACAACTGTCCGCACAGGCATACAGTGTACATCACCAACCGCGTCTCAATCCTAGCTTTCCTTATAGCTCTCACCTGTAAGAACGTCGACACCCACACCACAGAACACAAAAGGTAAGCCTAATGCTTAGTAAGTAGGGAACAATGCCATGCACAATGCACACACAACCCTCACACACAACCCTAACACATGCAGTTTCCAACTCTCGGTTGTGTTCATCTCGTTCTCGCTTCGTTAATCTTTCACTTACACGAGTTGGTCAAGCAGATACCTATCCTTTCAGAATGGTCACGTGTTGACCCAACATAGCTAGACCAGCGGCACACATCGTGTTCACACACGGGACGGCCATACACGATTTTCTCCCACGTCGATCATAGAACCACGTTCATAATCACGACAACTTACATATTTTCACCCGTTCATCGCTTGTAGAAACCTCTCGAATTGCCATCTTTCAGGCACTAATTCGCGACGTGGCGACTCCACAAGATACCCCCATGCATCTTTTGTTGTAACCTCCCGAATTGCCATATTTCAGGCACTATTTCGCGACGAGGCTACACCGCAAAAGACCACCACACATCTTTTGTGGAAACCTCCCGAATTGCTATCTTTCATGCACTGATTCGCGACGAGGAAACTCCACAAAAGACCTTACATATTTTCTTATCTGTTTACATTTCATACCCACATTTCAAACCATGCCAAAACTCGTATTTTTGTAACTCAAAACCATGATGCATGTCACACAATGGCCATCACAAAAAAAAAACATAACAAACAAACAAACAAACAAACATCCCTACCGTTCCGTGGTGTAGGCCCGACGGCAAAAGTCACACATCCACTACTTACCTTTTGCTTCGCACGCATTTGATAACTTTGACTAGGATAAAAGCTCGCTCGTCAACCTAGCACGATAAGAAAATAACTTAGAAGCATTCTAAGGATATTCTAAAGAATTATCTAACCAAAATTAACAACCACAACTAGCAACACTTAACAAATCTACAATTGAAACCCTAAACCCGATTTTCCAACAATTTTTGGCATCCAACTTCAAACGGTCATAACTTATTCGTCTTTCAACGGATTTTGATGTGCCACCCCATTCCGTAACCCTCTACACGTCTACTATCCATTGAAACACTCAAATTCAACAAACAAACAACTTAACAATTTCAAAACCACAACAACAGATTCGGCCCTCATAGTTTTCAAAACCAGTTTTTCACCAATTCACACCAAAACTCCAATCTATCCCTAAAAATAACCTAAACCATTAAATCAAAGATTTAAACAACCAAATTGGCAAGAAAATAAACAAAGGAATAGAAATTTTTGGACCTTCAATTTAGGGTTTCCAAAACCCTTCCAAAAACCCTACAAAACTCAACAAAACACTAACAAACTATCCAAGATTAGTATCTAACCAAAAACCCAATTAATTCTCAACTTAAACCTTGAAGAAATCTTGAAGGAATTAGAGGAAGAAGCACTACAATGGCTGCTAATTTCTTTCGTGAAGAAGAGGAAAAAGAAGAAGGGAGTTTGCTATTTTAACACTCACTTTACCAAATTTATAAAGACAGTTTTCTACTTTTAATTTATCCCACCAAATTCTCCTATTTTATAAAATCACTCCACTATCAATTGTTATTGTAACGCCCCCGAACCCACCCTGGCTCGGAGCGCTACTTTGCTAACCAATCTCACGCTAAAACATACTTTAAATTAGATCTAAGTCTCTCAAAACTCTCTTAAGTTATACCTAACTGCCTAGACTCACTAATTTCCCTTAATCCTAACCTTTAAGCACCACGGCGTCCTTCCCGAAAATTTCGGCAAAGTAACGCCTGTAAATGGCGCCTCCAAAATGCTAGGTACCTGCAATAAGTCAATCCCCAAACAATCCAGAATATTCCTAACCATCTAACCAACCTACGAAATCTCCAATAGTTAACCAAAATGAAGAACCAACAACTAACCAAAATAAAGAAATGCCCACAATATAGGGTAACTCATCATCCAGAACTATGCCTATATACAACAATACAATAACTCTCAAAACATCAATCAAAAGGAAAGTCTACAAACCACCAAAATAAATGTAACTTATACACGACTCCACAATACTGTTTCACACACGTCTTTCTTGTCTTTCCGAAGACCATGGTCGAGACGCCCCGACAACTGCCTGCACCGGCATACAGCGTACATCAATGACTGCGTCCCAATCCTAGTTTTCTTCGTAGCTCTAACCTGTACTCCTGTCGTCACCTACACCAGAGAACACACACACACACGTAAGCTTACGCTTAGCAAGTAGGGAATAGCAAATATAAACAAGCACATGGCATACACAACCCTCACACAACCCTAACAACGCAAAACATCATTAACAACACGACCCAACAATGCAACACAACACCACAATGCAATGTAATCCTATCATATGCAGTTTCTACACACTCTGTTGTTTTCTTTTCGTTTCGGTTGCATTTATCTTTCACTTTCAGGTGAATCAAGTAGGCACACGCCCCCACACAATCCAGAACGGCCACGCCTTGATCCACGGAGCTAGACCGGAGGCACACGTCCCAACACAGTCCAGGACGGCCAACACGAATCTCCCCCAATCGATCGTAGAATCCTCATTGTGCACTTCAAGCACGAACAGGTCGAGGAATTCGTACTCACGACACATTACGTACATTAACAGGGCATCTCGAATAGAATCCCTCACGGGGTGCTCAACGAGCCACTTGCCCAACGAAGCTATTCTACTCGAGACCAAGTTGCAATCCATTCTTATCTTTCATTACGTCATCCTCACCACTCAACCGTGCAAAACACGTGATTTCGTCAGTTAGAAAACAATGATGCATGTGTCAACCAAGATATGCAATACAACACAATACAACGACTCAACGCAACAACACGACCACATAACACCACACGGCCAAACAATGCCACTCTACGCAATCCCGAAGTAACATAATTAATTCAACGTAACACGAAGCAAAGCAATAACAAAGAAACCCTACCGTTCTCTGGTGTAGGCCCGAAGGAAAAAGAATAACATCCACTACTTACCTGGCGTCCTAGCTCGCTGAGGGTACTCGATTACCTGTCCATCTACAGCTCGACCGGTTCGGTTCGCGCGCGGAGAAGGCTGAAAACCTGCACCTCACCTTCGTCTGGCCGGAGACTGTCGGAAGTCGCCGGTGATCGGCGCCGCGTCGCCTCCCCCCGTCGTCTCTCCCCTGTTCGCGCTCGGGCTCGGGCTCGATCTCAACAGAATAGCTTCGGCTATTCTGTTGAGTTTTATTATTTTTTTTTTAATAATAATAATAATAATAAATACCACTTAATAAACCCACATTACCATTCTGCCCTTCCAAAAATTCCATTAAATTCCGTTCTCAAATTATAAATTTTCGTTAATAAACCGTTTAAGTCACTTTTAATTACTTTCCCTTCTTTTTGCTATTTCTTTTAAATTAAATAAAACAACTATCTTATTATGCTTTTATTTTCTCTCGAATTTTATCCATAAAAAAAATTCCCGGGTGTTACAGTTATCACTTCCAACGTGAATGCCATTCAAAAGTAATCCCCTTCTCCTTTGCTTTTTCCTCCCATTGGTTCAAAATTTCAAATTGACTTTTCAACCTCACTTTTTGAATTTTCAACACACTTACTCTTCCTTCCCTTCATTCTAACGTTGAAGCTTCTATTCCCTTCCCTTTTTGTTCACTTTTAATTACCTTTAAGTCAATTCAACCCAACCCTAATTTCTAATCATTTAAATCTAGGATTTTTGGTTAACTTCCTCTCCCAATTTTTACTCTTCCTTCCTAGGAAAACTATAAGATTAATATTAAACACCCCTAATCATCTAATCTAAGGCTTATGTGCGTTGTAGGAAATTCCTGGGTGTTACACAATACATACTTCAACAAAAGTACTTCCACCAAAATTATTTTGTTAACACCCTTTCCAAGTTCAATGTCAAAACGTGTATTATGATGATCAAAACATTCATCCATAATAAAATCAGCCAGATGACATACAAATCAAGCACATATGCAAGAGAATTAAATGGTGAGGTGAGCCCACAAAATTTGTTGTTGCCTATTACATTTCTAGCATATGGTCACCATTTCTCGTAAGCAAACTTGAATAGGGATGTTTGGATACTACTCATTCCAAACTTTCCATTTCCAATTTCCATTTCATAAAGGGTAGACTCATGAATAGATTCTAGTACAGTAATGAACTTAGCCACAATACAATTAAATCTAAGTTTAATAATGTTCAACTCAATTGTCAAGCCATACTCTTTAAACTGAAAACTCACTTGCCCACCGCATATGTATAACTAACATATCAAATTCTCTTCTCCCTTTAAGAAAGCCCACAAATAAACTTTATCAATAGTTCTAATTCCAAATTCCTTCCTCTCAAAGTAAGTTGCTTTGTGCCCAAAAATTCGACCCCAACATGTTTCCAAAAATATCCACAAAACTTTATCCAATAGCTTTAATCCATTCAAGGGTAAAACAATCTTTAGAAAACCATTTGAATTGTGCCAATGGTTGATAAGACAAAAAGGATCCACATAAATGCTTTTATGTTCAACTCCAAGTAAGGTTTGGCTCATTAAACCTATAGCTTCAAAATTAGGCAACCAAAATTTGTAAACCGCTAATGGAAACGTTTTGTCTTTATAATCAGCATTTTCAACCACAACACCAAAATTTTCTTTCCCAAATTTTAAATCAATACTAATATCAAAGGAATCTACAATCCAACCAATCCTAAGAAGTCAAGTAACAAAAATTTTTTAACGGTACATACCTCATTGTCATAGCATCGGCTATGTAACGCCCTCGAACCTGCCCCGACTCGGTGCGCTACTTTGCTACACTTACCACGTTTAAAACAGACTTTAAAATAATTTTTGATAAAATTTTTAGTCGATTTTTTTTTTGAACGCTCAAAAACGGTTGGAAAAGGCGCATAAAATACGTGCAAAATCTGTCAGAAAATATCGGGTCAAAACATATTAGAAGTAAGAAAATTTTAAAAAAATTCAAAGTGGCATACTTGGGCGCACACGCGCGCAACTCGACTTGTAGAGA
Organism: Begonia masoniana; assembly: GCA_022432975.1. Lineage (NCBI taxonomy): Eukaryota > Viridiplantae > Streptophyta > Magnoliopsida > Cucurbitales > Begoniaceae > Begonia > Begonia masoniana. The sequence continues at coordinate 36,344,384 of CM039502.1, forward strand.
CCCTCCCGAGGTGCTCCACGAGCACTACTCCCCGGCGAGGCAACTCGACTTGTAGAGACCCTCCCGAGGTGCTCCACGAGCACTACTCCCCGGCGAGGCAACTCGACTTGTAGAGACCCTCCCGAGGTGCTCCACGAGCACTACTCCCCGGCGAGGCAACTCGACTTGTAGAGACCCTCCCGAGGTGCTCCACGAGCACTACTCCCCGGCGAGGCAACTCGACTTGTAGAGACCCTCCCGAGGTGCTCCACGAGCACTACTCCCCGGCGAGGCAACTCGACTTGTAGAGACCCTCCCGAGGTGCTCCACGAGCACTACTCCCCGGCGAGGCAACTCGACTTGTAGAGACCCTCCCGAGGTGCTCCACGAGCACTACTCCCCGGCGAGGCAACTCGACTTGTAGAGACCCTCCCGAGGTGCTCCACGAGCACTACTCCCCGGCGAGGCAACTCGACTTGTAGAGACCCTCCCGAGGTGCTCCACGAGCACTACTCCCCGGCGAGGCAACTCGACTTGTAGAGACCCTCCCGAGGTGCTCCACGAGCACTACTCCCCGGCGAGGCAACTCGACTTGTAGAGACCCTCCCGAGGTGCTCCACGAGCACTACTCCCCGGCGAGGCAACTCGACTTGTAGAGACCCTCCCGAGGTGCTCCACGAGCACTACTCCCCGGCGAGGCAACTCGACTTGTAGAGACCCTCCCGAGGTGCTCCACGAGCACTACTCCCCGGCGAGGCAACTCGACTTGTAGAGACCCTCCCGAGGTGCTCCACGAGCACTACTCCCCGGCGAGGCAACTCGACTTGTAGAGACCCTCCCGAGGTGCTCCACGAGCACTACTCCCCGGCGAGGCAACTCGACTTGTAGAGACCCTCCCGAGGTGCTCCACGAGCACTACTCCCCGGCGAGGCAACTCGACTTGTAGAGACCCTCCCGAGGTGCTCCACGAGCACTACTCCCCGGCGAGGCAACTCGACTTGTAGAGACCCTCCCGAGGTGCTCCACGAGCACTACTCCCCGGCGAGGCAACTCGACTTGTAGAGACCCTCCCGAGGTGCTCCACGAGCACTACTCCCCGGCGAGGCAACTCGACTTGTAGAGACCCTCCCGAGGTGCTCCACGAGCACTACTCCCCGGCGAGGCAACTCGACTTGTAGAGACCCTCCCGAGGTGCTCCACGAGCACTACTCCCCGGCGAGGCAACTCGACTTGTAGAGACCCTCCCGAGGTGCTCCACGAGCACTACTCCCCGGCGAGGCAACTCGACTTGTAGAGACCCTCCCGAGGTGCTCCACGAGCACTACTCCCCGGCGAGGCAACTCGACTTGTAGAGACCCTCCCGAGGTGCTCCACGAGCACTACTCCCCGGCGAGGCAACTCGACTTGTAGAGACCCTCCCGAGGTGCTCCACGAGCACTACTCCCCGGCGAGGCAACTCGACTTGTAGAGACCCTCCCGAGGTGCTCCACGAGCACTACTCCCCGGCGAGGCAACTCGACTTGTAGAGACCCTCCCGAGGTGCTCCACGAGCACTACTCCCCGGCGAGGCAACTCGACTTGTAGAGACCCTCCCGAGGTGCTCCACGAGCACTACTCCCCGGCGAGGCAACTCGACTTGTAGAGACCCTCCCGAGGTGCTCCACGAGCACTACTCCCCGGCGAGGCAACTCGACTTGTAGAGACCCTCCCGAGGTGCTCCACGAGCACTACTCCCCGGCGAGGCAACTCGACTTGTAGAGACCCTCCCGAGGTGCTCCACGAGCACTACTCCCCGGCGAGGCAACTCGACTTGTAGAGACCCTCCCGAGGTGCTCCACGAGCACTACTCCCCGGCGAGGCAACTCGACTTGTAGAGACCCTCCCGAGGTGCTCCACGAGCACTACTCCCCGGCGAGGCAACTCGACTTGTAGAGACCCTCCCGAGGTGCTCCACGAGCACTACTCCCCGGCGAGGCAACTCGACTTGTAGAGACCCTCCCGAGGTGCTCCACGAGCACTACTCCCCGGCGAGGCAACTCGACTTGTAGAGACCCTCCCGAGGTGCTCCACGAGCACTACTCCCCGGCGAGGCAACTCGACTTGTAGAGACCCTCCCGAGGTGCTCCACGAGCACTACTCCCCGGCGAGGCAACTCGACTTGTAGAGACCCTCCCGAGGTGCTCCACGAGCACTACTCCCCGGCGAGGCAACTCGACTTGTAGAGACCCTCCCGAGGTGCTCCACGAGCACTACTCCCCGGCGAGGCAACTCGACTTGTAGAGACCCTCCCGAGGTGCTCCACGAGCACTACTCCCCGGCGAGGCAACTCGACTTGTAGAGACCCTCCCGAGGTGCTCCACGAGCACTACTCCCCGGCGAGGCAACTCGACTTGTAGAGACCCTCCCGAGGTGCTCCACGAGCACTACTCCCCGGCGAGGCAACTCGACTTGTAGAGACCCTCCCGAGGTGCTCCACGAGCACTACTCCCCGGCGAGGCAACTCGACTTGTAGAGACCCTCCCGAGGTGCTCCACGAGCACTACTCCCCGGCGAGGCAACTCGACTTGTAGAGACCCTCCCGAGGTGCTCCACGAGCACTACTCCCCGGCGAGGCAACTCGACTTGTAGAGACCCTCCCGAGGTGCTCCACGAGCACTACTCCCCGGCGAGGCAACTCGACTTGTAGAGACCCTCCCGAGGTGCTCCACGAGCACTACTCCCCGGCTAGGCGATCGATCGGCTAGGCCTTAGTTTGGCCGATCGATCGGCACCCAGAGCGCCGATCAATCGGCACTGGCGCAGCGCGCACCCCGCACGTGCCCCACCAGGCGTTTGCGCACCCTCCTGCGCGCCACCACCGACCACCGCGCACCATCTTATCATTTCATCAATTTTCTTCAAACCACTCACAACCTGTAACGCCCCCGAACCCACCCTGGCTCGGAGCGCTACTTGGCTCACTTTAACCCCAATAATTTAAATAAAATTGAACATAGCAGAATTTAAAACTAAATCTCCCGGAGCTCTCTTATGTCATACCTAGCTGCCTAGACTCACTAATTTCCCTCAATCCTAACCTTTTAGCACCACGGCATCCTTCCCGAAAATTTTGACAAAGTAACGCCTGAAAATGGCGCCTTCAAAATGCTAGGTACCTGCAAAGGAATAAATCCCAACCAATCCAGAATATTCCTCATCAACTTATCCAGCATACGAAATCACCAAATAGCAGTAAAGAGGAAAACTAAAATACTAACATCTCTAAGTGAATAAATTCCACAGTATAGGGCGACACATCACCCTTAACTATGACTATATACAACAATTACAATAAACTACAAAAAGACAAAACCCACATCCCCCGAAGACCATTGTCGAGACGACCCGACAACTGGCCGCATCGGCATACAGCGTACATCAACGACTGCGTCCCAATCTTAGCTTTCCTCGTAGCTCTAACCTGTACTCCTGTTGTCACCTACACCACAGAACACACACACACACACACACGTAAGCTTATGCTTAGCAAGTAGAGGATAACAAATAAAAACATGCACAATTCACCACAACTCACATACGGAACCTTAACACTTTAGGTCAACTACACTTTCTGTTGTTTTTGATTTATTCTCATGTTATTAATCTTTGCCCCGTGCTCTCTCGTAGAGACCCTCCCGAGGTGCTTCACGAGCACTACTCCCCAGCGAGGCAACTCTATTTGATATCACGGTTCAATCTCATAGAGACCCTCCCGAGGTGCTCCACGAGCAATACTCCCCGACAAGGCAGCTCTATTCGATATTACGGTTTGATCTCATAGAGACCCTCCCGAGGTGCTCCACGAGCACTACTCCCCGGCGAGGCAACTCGACTTGTAGAGACCCTCCCGAGGTGCTCCACCAGCACTACTCCCCGGCGAGGCAACTCGAACTTTAGAGACCCTCCCGAGGTGCTCCACGAGCACTACTCCCCGGCGAGGCAACTCGACTTGTAGAGACCCTCCCGAGGTGCTCCACGAGCACTACTCCCCGGCGAGGAAACTCTACTTGTAGAGACCCTCCCGAGGTGCTCCAGGAGCACTACTCTCCGGCGAGGCAACTCTACTCAGGATCACGATGCATTTCACATTATTTCTATACATTTAATGCTCACTCCTTAAACCCGTGCTCACCACTCATTTTTCATGGTGCAAAAACTCTAAAGCATGCCACACAATGCACAACATACAATAAAACACAACAAGCAAACAACCAAACAAACAAACATCCTTACCATTCCGTGGTGTAGGCCCAAAGGTAACAAAACACACAATCCTCTACTTACCTGATTGCTCGGCTTCCACTTGCTCACTTCTACTGGTAAATTCACTCGTTCGACGACTTAAAAATATAAAACTTAGCTTGATAAGAAAAATATAAAACTTAGCTTGATAAGTCACTAATAAATTCTAAGAAATTATTAAACCTAAAACTAACCAATACTTAAAAGCACATTTCACACTAAAGCACTTAAACCTGGTTTTTGCACAATTTTGACCGTCAAACTTCAAACGGTCATACTTTCCTCGTTTTTCAACGGAATCGACGTGGCCACCCCAATCCGTAAACCTCTACACGTCCACTATCCATTGAAATGCTTAAATTAACCAAAACAAAACACTTAGACAATCCGAAAACCATAGGACGATTCGTCCAACCTAGTGTTCTTAAACCAATTTTGTGTAACACTCCTCCAATTTTCAATATATCCACTCAAACACCTAATCTATCCATTCAACAACTAAACCACCAATTTGGAAGGAAAACAACAAATTGAAAAGTCAAAATTCGGAATCCCTAACCTAGGGTTTCAAACAGTCACAATTCCAACTAAAACTCCCTAAAACACTCTCAAACTTCCCCTAAACGTTATAAAAGTTCAAACCCATAAAGTTTACCTTGAAATCACTTGAGAAATTGAAGAACTAGGAGGAGAGGGCGTCGCTATGGAGGAGAGGGAGAGAAGTCGATGAAGATGAAGAAAAATAAAAAAAAACCCACTCTTTTATTACAACCTTTTTCTTCTTTTATTTTTTCCTTTAAAATTACCTTTTAATCCCTCCTTTTCACTCTTTAAATCCAACGCCAAAAGCCCATATTTCTCCTTCTCCATCATGATTTTTCTCAATTTTATTTCATTAGTTGACAATTTTCTATTGGTTACAATACCTTTGACTTTTCTACCAACAATGTTCTCAACCAATCACTTACTAGTTTTGACTTGTCAAACTCGTTCCACTCCACTTCCTTCCTTTCATTCAATTGCTTCATTTAATTCTCCATTTGACTTTTCAAAAACATTCCTATTGGTTCATTTGTTGGTTTTGACATTTTCAAAACCATATTGTAGTTTGAATTTTCAACGCGTGTCCTCCTCTTTCTTTCCTTCCAACGTGAAATACCTCCTTTAATATCTTCTTCCATTCAACTTTACCATATAGTATTTACGCAAGTACCTAGTTTTCATTGGTTAATTTATATTTTGACTTTTCAAAATTTTAACTTTTCAAACAACCCTTTTGACTTGTCAATTCACTTCCTTCACTCTTCTTTTGCATGACTAATTTCCAATCCCTTCTCGACTTGTAGAGACCCTCCCGAGGTGCTCCACGAGCACTACTCCCCGGCGAGGCAACTCGACTTGTAGAGACCCTCCCGAGGTGCTCCACGAGCACTACTCCCCGGCGAGGCAACTCGACTTGTAGAGACCCTCCCGAGGTGCTCCACGAGCACTACTCCCCGGCGAGGCAACTCGACTTGTAGAGACCCTCCCGAGGTGCTCCACGAGCACTACTCCCCGGCGAGGCAACTCGACTTGTAGAGACCCTCCCGAGGTGCTCCACGAGCACTACTCCCCGGCGAGGCAACTCGACTTGTAGAGACCCTCCCGAGGTGCTCCACGAGCACTACTCCCCGGCGAGGCAACTCGACTTGTAGAGACCCTCCCGAGGTGCTCCACGAGCACTACTCCCCGGCGAGGCAACTCGACTTGTAGAGACCCTCCCGAGGTGCTCCACGAGCACTACTCCCCGGCGAGGCAACTCGACTTGTAGAGACCCTCCCGAGGTGCTCCACGAGCACTACTCCCCGGCGAGGCAACTCGACTTGTAGAGACCCTCCCGAGGTGCTCCACGAGCACTACTCCCCGGCGAGGCAACTCGACTTGTAGAGACCCTCCCGAGGTGCTCCACGAGCACTACTCCCCGGCGAGGCAACTCGACTTGTAGAGACCCTCCCGAGGTGCTCCACGAGCACTACTCCCCGGCGAGGCAACTCGACTTGTAGAGACCCTCCCGAGGTGCTCCACGAGCACTACTCCCCGGCGAGGCAACTCGACTTGTAGAGACCCTCCCGAGGTGCTCCACGAGCACTACTCCCCGGCGAGGCAACTCGACTTGTAGAGACCCTCCCGAGGTGCTCCACGAGCACTACTCCCCGGCGAGGCAACTCGACTTGTAGAGACCCTCCCGAGGTGCTCCACGAGCACTACTCCCCGGCGAGGCAACTCGACTTGTAGAGACCCTCCCGAGGTGCTCCACGAGCACTACTCCCCGGCGAGGCAACTCGACTTGTAGAGACCCTCCCGAGGTGCTCCACGAGCACTACTCCCCGGCGAGGCAACTCGACTTGTAGAGACCCTCCCGAGGTGCTCCACGAGCACTACTCCCCGGCGAGGCAACTCGACTTGTAGAGACCCTCCCGAGGTGCTCCACGAGCACTACTCCCCGGCGAGGCAACTCGACTTGTAGAGACCCTCCCGAGGTGCTCCACGAGCACTACTCCCCGGCGAGGCAACTCGACTTGTAGAGACCCTCCCGAGGTGCTCCACGAGCACTACTCCCCGGCGAGGCAACTCGACTTGTAGAGACCCTCCCGAGGTGCTCCACGAGCACTACTCCCCGGCGAGGCAACTCGACTTGTAGAGACCCTCCCGAGGTGCTCCACGAGCACTACTCCCCGGCGAGGCAACTCGACTTGTAGAGACCCTCCCGAGGTGCTCCACGAGCACTACTCCCCGGCGAGGCAACTCGACTTGTAGAGACCCTCCCGAGGTGCTCCACGAGCACTACTCCCCGGCGAGGCAACTCGACTTGTAGAGACCCTCCCGAGGTGCTCCACGAGCACTACTCCCCGGCGAGGCAACTCGACTTGTAGAGACCCTCCCGAGGTGCTCCACGAGCACTACTCCCCGGCGAGGCAACTCGACTTGTAGAGACCCTCCCGAGGTGCTCCACGAGCACTACTCCCCGGCGAGGCAACTCGACTTGTAGAGACCCTCCCGAGGTGCTCCACGAGCACTACTCCCCGGCGAGGCAACTCGACTTGTAGAGACCCTCCCGAGGTGCTCCACGAGCACTACTCCCCGGCGAGGCAACTCGACTTGTAGAGACCCTCCCGAGGTGCTCCACGAGCACTACTCCCCGGCGAGGCAACTCGACTTGTAGAGACCCTCCCGAGGTGCTCCACGAGCACTACTCCCCGGCGAGGCAACTCGACTTGTAGAGACCCTCCCGAGGTGCTCCACGAGCACTACTCCCCGGCGAGGCAACTCGACTTGTAGAGACCCTCCCGAGGTGCTCCACGAGCACTACTCCCCGGCGAGGCAACTCGACTCAGGATCACGATGCATTCACATTATTTCTATACATTTAATGCTACTCCTTAAAACCCGTGCTCACCACTCATTTTTCATGGTGCAAAAACTCTAAAGCAGCCACACAATGCACAACATACAATAAAACACAACAAGCAAACAACCAAAACACAATGCACAACATACAATAAAACACAACAAGCAAACAACCAAACAAACAAACATCCTTACCATTCCGTGGTGTAGGCCCAAAAGGTAACAAAACACACAATCCTCTACTTACCTGCTTGCTCGGCTTCCACTTGCTCACTTCTACTGGTAAATTCACTCGTCAAAAAAAAAAAAAAAAAAAAAAAAAAAAAAAAAAAAAAAAAAAAAAAAAAAAAAAAAAAAAAAAAAAAAAAAAAAAAAAAAAAAAAAAAAAAAAAAAAAAAAAAAAAAAAAAAAAAAAAAAAAAAAAAAAAAAAAAAAAAAAAAAAAAAAAAAAAAAAAAAAAAAAAAAAAAAAAAAAAAAAAAAAAAAAAAAAAAAAAAAAAAAAAAAAAAAAAAAAAAAAAAAAAAAAAAAAAAAAAAAAAAAAAAAAAAAAAAAAAAAAAAAAAAAAAAAAAAAAAAAAAAAAAAAAAAAAAAAAAAAAAAAAAAAAAAAAAAAAAAAAAAAAAAAAAAAAAAAAAAAAAAAAAAAAAAAAAAAAAAAAAAAAAAAAAAAAAAAAAAAAAAAAAAAAAAAAAAAAAAAAAAAAAAAAAAAAAAAAAAAAAAAAAAAAAAAAAAAAAAAAAAAAAAAAAAAAAAAAAAAAAAAAAAAAAAAAAAAAAAAAAAAAAAAAAAAAAAAAAAAAAAAAAAAAAAAAAAAAAAAAAAAAAAAAAAAAAAAAAAAAAAAAAAAAAAAAAAAAAAAAAAAAAAAAAAAAAAAAAAAAAAAAAAAAAAAAAAAAAAAAAAAAAAAAAAAAAAAAAAAAAAAAAAAAAAAAAAAAAAAAAAAAAAAAAAAAAAAAAAAAAAAAAAAAAAAAAAAAAAAAAAAAAAAAAAAAAAAAAAAAAAAAAAAAAAAAAAAAAAAAAAAAAAAAAAAAAAAAAAAAAAAAAAAAAAAAAAAAAAAAAAAAAAAAAAAAAAAAAAAAAAAAAAAAAAAAAAAAAAAAAAAAAAAAAAAAAAAAAAAAAAAAAAAAAAAAAAAAAAAAAAAAAAAAAAAAAAAAAAAAAAAAAAAAAAAAAAAAAAAAAAAAAAAAAAAAAAAAAAAAAAAAAAAAAAAAAAAAAAAAAAAAAAAAAAAAAAAAAAAAAAAAAAAAAAAAAAAAAAAAAAAAAAAAAAAAAAAAAAAAAAAAAAAAAAAAAAAAAAAAAAAAAAAAAAAAAAAAAAAAAAAAAAAAAAAAAAAAAAAAAAAAAAAAAAAAAAAAAAAAAAAAAAAAAAAAAAAAACCACTACTTAAAAGCACATTTCACACTAAAGCACTTAAACCTGGTTTTTGCACAATTTTGACCGTCAAACTTCAAACGGTCATAACTTCCTCGTTTTTCAACGGAATTCGACGTGCCACCCCAATCCGTAAACCTCTACACGTCCACTATCCATTGAAATGCTTAAATTAACCAAACAAAACACTTAGACAATCCGAAAACCATAGGACAGATTCGGCCAACCTAGTGTTCTTAAACCAATTTTGTGTAACACTCCTCCAATTTTCAATATATCCACTCAAACAACCTAATCTATCCATTCAACAACTAAACCAACCAATTTGGAAGGAAAACAACAAATTGAAAGTCAAAATTCGGAATCCCTAACCTAGGGTTTTCAAACAGTCACAAATTCCAACTAAAACTCCCTAAAACACTCTCAAACTTCCCCTAAACTTATAAAATTCAAAACCCATAAAGTTTTACCTTGAAATCACTTGAGAAATTGAAGAACTAGGGAGGAGAGGCGTCGGCTATGGAGGAGAGGGAGAGAAGTCGATGAAGATGAAGAAAAATGAAAAAAACCCACTCTTTTATTACACCTTTTTCTTCTTTTTATTTTTCCTTTAAAATTACCTTTTAATCCCTCCTTTTCACTCTTTAAATCCAACGCCAAAGCCACATAATTTCTCTTCTCCATCATGATTTTTCTCAATTTTTATTTCATTAGTTGACAATTTTTCTATTGGTTACAATACCTTTGACTTTTCTACCAACAATTTTCTCAACCAATCACTTACTAGTTTGACTTGTCAAACTCTTCCACTCCACTTTCCCTTCCTTTCATTCAATTGCTTCATTTAATTCTCCATTTGACTTTTCAAAAACAATTCCTATTGGTTCATTTGTTGGTTTGACTTTTCAACCATATTTTAGTTTGAATTTTCAACGCTTTTCTCCTCTTTCTTTCCTTCCAACGTGAATACCTCCTTTAATATCTTCTTCCATTCAACTTTACCATATAGTATTTACTCAATTACCTAGTTTTTCATTGGTTAATTTATATTTTGACTTTTCAAAATTTTAACTTTTCAAACAACCCTTTTTGACTTGTCAATTCACTTCCTTCACTCTTCTTTTGCATGACTAATTTCCAATCCCTTTCTCACTTAAAATTAACCTCCCCTAACCGTTTAATCTAAGACATACGTGCGTTACAGGAAATCCTCGGGAGTTACAATCCACTCTCCTTACAAAAATTTTGTCCTCAAAATTTGTGGCCTTGTATTTCTCAATGTACTCATCTCATCTCACCTACCTATTATCCTTACTCATCTATCGGTTACGCTCTAACCCGAATACTCACAGGTTAACTTAATTATTTTTCTAATCTCATATTCATCAACATTTACATACTATCTTAACCTCATTTCTCTTAAGATATCTTAATATCATAACACTAAGAACTTAGTACATAAACATCTTACCCAAAATCCTTAAGCTTTAACTTCATTTCTACTCGCCTAACTTATCGCTCTATCTCTCACATCTAATTACCTCGAACAATCACGATATTTCATTAATCACCCTAACACTATCCATGTATAGCTCTCACTACTTAAATTATTAACTAACCTTTCAAAGTATAATATAAACTCTCAAACTTATGATCACTAAACTCAATTTAGCCAACTACTACTTCGGTGCTAATCATGAGGTCTAAACTAACTCGTTCCCAACTTCTTCCAATCCTCAAAGTATACTCACTCACATAAGACTAAAATTTGCCGAGTAAACCTCTTATCTAAGTCCTTAATTTTAAAAATCCTTTCTATTTTACTATCCCATTTCTTAAGAATCGAAGCTTTCATACATCTCTCAAATTCAACTTACTTCCAAGTTCACTAACATCGTATACATCATTCTAACTATATCTCTCAATACCCAATAGTTTGACCCTCTAATATCTCAAGGTCTAATGGCTTTCCAACTTGAAATAAATTTCTTCCTTTTTCTATCCTCGATCTAATTAATATGAACACTCCTACATGATTCTTCAGATTCCATATCACCCTCTTACCTCAAATAATCACATCCGCTAAAAGTGATAATCACAATTTACTTAAACCAGACGCTCAAATGCAATTTACATTTACAACAGTTTAGGGTGTCTCCCAGTAACTTCATTTCCAACTTCAACTCTAGTCTGGTTACTCGTATTCTAGAACTCCAAGGGTTTGCTAACTAGAGTCAACTTTCTATCTATTGTAACACCTGGTTCTTTAGAACCAAGTCTAATTTCTTCCTAAATTAATGACACTTTATAAGGTGATAATAAATGTAGGGTTAATGGATGACTAGGCAAGGGAATAAGGGTAATTGGAAATTTTAAAGTGGATAACGTATTTAAGGAATAGGTTTTTGGATTTAATGCATTGTAGCCGCCACTGTTTTTCAATTCTTTTCGACTCTCAGCTCCTCAGCTCAGCAGAGTGCTCTAGGAGGCCCTCCCATCGATTTCTCCAGTGATTCCTCTGACTTAGGTGAGTCCCCTCATTTTTCCTTATGACTTGACGGTTAGATAGCAGAGGGAGTACAATGTATGTGTTTTGGGAGTGTTGTGAATGAGTGTAGTTTCGGACTTAGTGCAGAATCGGGAATGCACGAAGATCTGAGCTTCCAAAACTAATTTCCTTAGACTCCTGGATAGTTTAGAATGAAGTTCAACTAATACACTGTCTACGATTTTAGGTTTGAGCAAGACCCGAAGTGGTTAGCAACCAAACAATTCCCAGGGATCCAGGTAAGTAAAGTACGCATGTGCCTTCGGGCCTACATCACAAAACAGTAGGGTTATGCATTGTGTGAATGATTTTGTATGTCATGCATCATGTTTTTGAAAGATTGCGAAAATGAATTTTCATGTAAGGATGGTAAGTCATGAACTGAATGTGACAGACAAACTATTAAGGGAACTAATCCACCTCTTAACTTATGAAGGGATTTATAACATTGGGAGGATTGATCCCACTCCCAAGGGAACAGAGGGATCAGATCAGCTATTAAGGGAATTCATCAGCCCCTTAATCGAGTAGAGGATGTATAACATTGGGAAAATTGATCCACTTCCCAAGGGAACCGAAGGATCAGATCAGCTTATGAATGAATGTGAATGCAACTGAGATGAGAAAGTAGAAATTGCATGTTTAGAAATTTATGTTTCAGCATTTCATTTCATTACTGCTTTACTTACTTAGCATTAGGCTAATAGATGAGTTTTGTGATGTAGGTGTTGAGGATACTGCAGGTGATTTTCCTGAATGCACAGATGATTAGTCATGGTTGGAGGAGTACATCCATATTTTGGCCTGGTAAACTGATGAGGCGGATTAACTGATGTAAGTAGTTGGAATGGTTTAGTTGACAGTGTTTCAATCTGCGTATGTTAGGTTTTCATGACAGTAATGGTTTTTAATATTTTGAATGCGTTTTGAGATTTTCTGATAATCGTATTCGGTGGAGTTTTTAAATGTTGGTTCTTACTGGATTTGAGTAATGCAATAATTTGAATTGTTTCTAAATGGTTTCAGTAAAGTGAGTAAATTCATTTCTGTAGTTAGAGTTGTGTTGTATAGAAAGAAGTTGTTGGTATGTCGCTCTGCTTTCTATCGGTAGATGTTGTCTATCAGTAGATGTTGAGTTATTGTTATGTTGTCTATCGGAAAATGTGAGTAGAAAATTTGTCGTTTGGTCATCGGTACATGAAGTTTATTCAACCAGATGATGTAGGTTTAATTCTATCGGAAGATGTAGATTTTGCACTATCGGTATGAGTGGGTATTATGCCTTGTCGTTTAGTGATCGGTGTATGCAGTTTATTATATCGGAAGAAAGGAATGAGGGATTTTTGTCGTTTTTCCATCGGTAGATGCGAGTCGCAAAACTTGTCGTTTTGCGATCGGATTGATGTTGGATAATTGATTTATCGAGCTGACGTCATCGGTAGATGCAGTCCACCGAGAGATGTCCTTTGTTTCTAACTCTTCTAGTTGGCATCATCGGTAGAAGCCTTCTATTTTCTGTTTCTGCTTCTTTCGTTGACTTTATTCATCGGCATATGCGTTTGAATTCTGCGACTCCTCAAGTATTCCACGGTTTAAACTTTATTTCCTATTTGCCGATTGTTTCTGAACATTTCAAACAATGTTTCGTAGTTTTGTTTAACTCTATTGTTGTTCAAATGATTTCCGCTGCAAGTTTTTAACGTTTTGAAGTTTTAGAAAAATGTTAAATTCAGACTTTCGAGTGAAATTTTAAATTTATTCCAAAGTCTCTTAGTTATGTTCGAGCTATGTGTAACGAATCGGGTTTAGATAATTCGGGGCGTTACAGTATGGTATCATAGACATGCCAGTTAAACCGTTCAAAAGATTACTCATCAGTGCCAACCGACGCATGGAAGTACTTCAACAACTGTAAGTGTTTATGTTAGCCTTAGTTATTAGATATTTATGAGAGTATTTAACATTGTTTAGGAATATAGCAAAATGGCTAGACGATCATGAAGACCAAGACTACCAAGAGAGATACCAACTCCGAGACAGGAGGAGGACTCTAGTGTAATTAGGCAGCTGACGGAATTAGTGCGACAGCAGACTGACATAGTGCGACAAAAGTCCGACCAGTTAGGAGTGTTATTGAATTGAGAAGCACAAGGAAGTGCCAACTCGGGCTATGGCAATGAGCATACGGGGGACAGATTCCGCAGACTGCAACCACCCACATTCGATGGAAAGTCGCCCAACCCGATAATTGCTGAGGAATGGCTGAGGAAGGGTGAGAGTATGTTTAGGTGTGCTAATGTTGGTGAAGGGGAAAAGGTCACATTGGCAACATTTTATCTGGCTGGTGATGCACAACATTGGTGGGAGACAATTGAGACCACCACCGACGTTTTGGCGATGACTTGGTCGCAATTTAAGCACATTTTCTATGATAAATATTTTAGTAGCACTGTTCAAACCGCAAAGAAAATAGAGTTCATGCAGCTGAAGCAAACAGGGTCGGTGGCAGAGTACAACAGACAATTCAAATTTTTGTCAAGATTTGCTGGACATCTTGTACATAGGACTGAAGATAAAGTGTTTCAGTTTATGCAAGGACTGAAGCCAGAAATCTACCGAGGAGTTAAATTTTGTGGTATTAAAGGCTTGACATTTAGTGAAGTTGTGTCCACTGCTCTAGAAGTGGAAGAAGCTGAAAAGAAGTGTGCTGGACCAAAGGAGGTTCCACAAAAGTTTATCCCGCCACACCAACAGAGGGGAATAAAGAGGCCTAGTGAAGGCCAGAGTAGCCAAGGAACAGGAAGGAAAGTACCAAATACCAGGAAGTTTCCCCAGTGCCCGAAATGCTTGAAGAATCACCTGGGCGAGTGCAGATTTGGGACGAGAAAGTGTTTCAACCGTGAGGAGTTTGGGCATACACACAGAGATTGCCCGAAGCCTAGGATCACCAGATGCTTCAATTGTAACAAGGTCGGCCATGTTAGCAGAGACTGCCCAGTTCCTAAGAATGGCCTTGCTATGATTAAACCGAGGATATTCTCCATGGTGGAGTCAGGTGAAGAACAGCCTGCTGTTGTGTTAGGTACTATATTGATCAACTCTGTGCCTGCTTTTACTTTGATAGACTCCGGTGCATTACATTCATTTATAGCATCTACATTTGCTGATAAGTTAGATGTACAGTTTACTCCTTCCATGCATATGTTTAATGTTACATTACCCTCTGGTGAACGCATGCGCTCTAACCGAGTGATCGTTGATAGTGATGTGTTAGTAGGGGACGTAAGTTTACCTGCTGATCTTATTATTATGGACATAATGGGATTTGATGTAATCCTAGGAATGGATTGGTTGTTTAAGCATTATGTCACAATAGATTGTAGGACTGGAATTGTTAGTTTTCAATTCCCTGGTGGTTTAAACCATACCTTCCAAGCTCTAAAGAAGAGTAAGGAAATGACTGTGATGACTTCTGTCGATTGTAGACCCTCCTCATGCAGAGAGTATTTGTGCTTTTTGGCTAGTGTCTTAGATACACAACTGGTAGAAAAATCGAGCCCCAAAAATGTTTTAGTTGTCCAAGATTTTCCAGAAGTATTCCTAGATGACCTTCCTGGCTTGCCACCAGATAGAGAAATTGAATTTGTTGTAGATGTTTACCCCAGAGCCGAGCCTGTGTCTAAAAATCCATATAGATTAGCTCCAAACGAACTTAAGGAATTAAAGAAGCAATTGGAGGATCTGTTGGAGAAAGGGTTTATGCGCCCAAGCTTTTCACCGTAGGGTGCACCTGTCCTTTTTGTCAAAAAGAAAGATGGATCAATGCGTATGTGCATAGACTATAAAGAATTGAACAAGTTAACTGTCAAAAACAAGTATCCACTGCCAAGGATCGATGATTTATTTGATCAGCTTAATGGTGCAAAAGTTTTCTCTAAGATTGACCTTAGGTCCGGTTATTACCAGTTGAAGGTTAAATCTGAAGAAATCCAAAGACTGCTTTTCGCACAAGGTATGGACATTATGAGTTTTTGGTCATGTCCTTTGGATTGACAAATGCACCAGCAACCTTCATGGATCTCATGAATAGGGTGTTTCATGAATTTTTGGATAAATTTGTCTTAGTATTTATCGATGACATTCTGGTCTACTCACGAACCAAGGAGGAGCATCAAGACACTTAAGCTTGGTGTTAGGATTACTGAGGCAACACCAACTTTATGCCAAGTTCTCTAAGTGTGAGTTTTGGCTAGACCAAGTTCACTTTTTAGGACATGTTATTTCAGGAGTGGTATAGCTGTCAATCCAGCCAAGGTCCAAGCGGTTAAGGAGTGGCCCCAACCGAAGAATGCTATTGATATTAGGAGTTTCCTCGGATTGGCTGGGTATTACAGGAAATTTATTGAAGGATTCTCAAAGATTGCAATACCCCTCACTCGACTAACTAGAAAGAACGTGAAATATGTGTGGACTGAGGATTGTGAGCACAGTTTTCAGACTTTGAAACAGAAACTGACCAATGCTCTGATTCTGACCCTTCCTGTCGATAATGGTAAGTTTAGCATTTATTGTGATGCTTCCAAAATTGGTCTAAGTTGTGTGTTGATGCAGGATGGTAAAGCAATAGCTTATGCCCCTAGACAGTTGAAAGCTCATGAAAAGAATTACCCTACACACGACTTAGAATTAGCTGCTGTGGTCTTTGCATTAAAGATTTGGAGGCACTACCTGTATGGACAAACTTGTGAGATATTTTCAGACTATAAAAGTCTGAAATATATTTTCACGCAAAATGAACTGAATATGAGGCAACGTAGGTGGTTAGAGTTTGTCAAAGATTATGATTTTGAGATTAAGTACCACCCTGGCAAGGCGAATGTAGTGGCTGATGCTTTGAGTAGAGTGACTCCTTCAGTCTCTACATTGATTCTTGATATACCGATAGCTTTAGAGACAGAATTCCAAAGATTTAACCTGGAAGCTGTGTGTAGTGTGACAGCCATGCTTTCGGCCATATTTTTAAGGCCTACTATTTTGGAGAGAATAAAGGAAGTTGAAATGAATGACACTGAATGCAATAAGTATAAGTTGTGCATGGATTCTACTGACAAGTCGGATTTCAACTGCTCAGTTGATGGAATTCTCAAGTTTCGAAATAGATGGTTTGTTCTGGCTGATGCTGAACTTAGAAAGGGAATCCTATCTGAGGCACATTCTTCTAGACTCTCTGTTCATCCCGGAGGTACGAAAATGTACAGAGATCTCAAGCAACATTATTGGTGGCCAGATATGAAAAGAAGTGTGGCGGAGTATGTGGAGTCATGTCTGATCTGCTAGCAAGTCAAAGCTGAACATCAGAGGCCTGCTGGAACCTTGCAACCTTTACCAGTTCCTGAATAGAAATGGGAACAAATAACTATGGATTTTGTTATAGGATTACCTAGAACAGCAAAGGGTCACGATGCAATCTGGGTAATAGTTGATCGTTTAACCAAATCTTCTCACTTCTTGCCAATGAAGATAACATACTCGATGGATCAACTGGCTGAGTTGTATGTGCATGAAGTTGTTAGACTGCATGGAGTTCCAAACACCATAGTATCAGACCGAGACTCTAGATTTACTTCTAAGTTTTGAAAAAGTTTGCACAAGGCTATGGGAACACATCTTAGTTTTAGCACAACTTTTCACCCTCAAACTGATGGACAGTCCGAAAGAACCATCCAAACATTAGAGGATATCCTCCGTGCATGTGTGCTAGACTTTCAAGGTTCATGGAGCAAATATTTGCCCTTGGTTAAATTTTCTTATAACAACAGTTTTCAGGAAACAATAAGCATGGCACCATACGAGGCATTATATGGACGAAGGTGCAGATCTCCATTATATTGGGATGACGTTGGGGAAGCACAATTGATTGGTCCTAACATTGTGCAGCAGACAGTGGAGAAGATTGCTCTTATCCGACAGAGAATCTTAACAGCTCAAAGCCGACAGAAAAGTTATGCCGATAAGAGATGCAGAGAATTGGAGTTTGAGGTAGGTGAAGAAGTTTTTCTCAAGGTGTCACCATTCAAGGGAGTTATGAGATTTGGAAAGAGAGGAAAGTTGAACCACAGATTTATTGGACCATTCACTATTCTGAAAGAGTTGGGAGAGCAGCCTATCAGTTGCAACTATCGGCGTCTATGAAAGAGATACATAGTGTGTTCCACGTTTCTATGTTGAAGAAGTGCATAAGGGACCCAAATCAAGTTGTGGAACAGCAGGACATTGAAGTTCATCCTACTATTGCCTACGCGGAGAAACCAGTAAAGATCTTAGACTATGCAGTTAAGGTGTTGCGCAACAAAGAGGTTCTACTGGTAAAAGTCTTATGGCACAACCAGAACATTGAGGAGACAACTTGGGAGCGCCAACAAGACATGATGGACCAACATCCAGAGTTATTCAAGTATTGAATTTTGAGAACAAAATTCTTTTAAGGAGGGTAGATTGTAACACCTGGTTCTTTAGAACCAAGTCTAATTTCTTCCTAAATTAATGACACTTTATAAGGTGATAATAAATGTAGGTTTAATGGATGACTAGGTAGGGGCATAAGGGTAATTGGAAATTTTAAAGTGGATAACGTATTTAAGGAATAGGTTTTTGGATTTAATGCATTGTAGCCGCCACTGTTTTTCAATTCTTTTCGACTCTCAGCTCCTCAGCTCAACAGAGTGCTCTAGAAGGCCCTCCCTTCGATTTCTCCAGCGATTCCTCCGACTTAGGTGAGTCCCCTCATTTTTCCTTATGACTTGACGGTTAGATAGCAGAGGGAGTACAATGTATGTGTTTTGGGAGTGTTGTGAATGAGTGTAGTTTCGGACTTAGTGCAGAATCGGGAATGCACGAAGATCTGAGCTTCCAAAACTAATTTCCTTAGACTCCTGGATAGTTTAGAATGAAGTTCAACTAATACACTGTCTACGGTTTTAGGTTTGAGCAAGACCGGAAGTGGTTAGCAACCAAACAATTGCCAGGGATCCAGGTAAGTAAAGTACGCATGTGCCTTCGGGCCTACATCACAAAACAGTAGGGTTATGTATTGTGTGAATGATTTTGTATGTCATGCATCATGTTTTTGAAAGATTGCGAAAATGAATTTTCATGTAAGGATGGTAAGGCATGAACTGAATGTGACAGACAAACTATTAAAGGAACTAATCCACCCCTTAACTTACGAAGGGATTTATAACATTGGGAGGGTTGATCCCACTCCCAAGGGAACAGAGGGATCAGATCAGCTATTAAGGGAATTCATCCGCCCCTTAATCGAGTAGAGGATGTATAACATTGGGAAAATTGATCCACTTCCCAAGGGAACCGAGGGATCAGATCAGCTTATGAATGAATGTGAATGCAACTGAGATGAGAAAGTAGAAATTGCATGTTTAGGAATTTATGTTTCAGCATTTCATTTCATTACTGCTTTACTTACTTAGCATTAGGCTAATAGATGAGTTTTGTGACGTAGGTGTTGAGGATACTGCAGGTGATTTTCCTGAATGCACAGATGATTAGCCATGGTTGGAGGAGTACATCCATGTTTCGACCTGGTAAACTGATGAGGCAGATTAACTGATGTCAGTAGTTGGAATGGTTTAGTTGACAGTGTTTCTATCTGCGTATGTTAGGTTTTCATGACAGTAATGGTTTTTAATATTTTGAATACGTTTTGAGATTTTCTGATAATAGTATTCGGTGGAGTTTTTAAATATTGGTTCTTACTGGATTTGAGCAATGCAATAATTTGAATTGTTTCTAAATGGTTTCAGTAAAGTGAGTAAATTCCTTTCTGTAGTTAGAGTTGTGTTGTATAGCAAGAAGTTGTTGGTATGTCGCTCTGCTTTCTATCGGTAGATGATGTCTATCGGTAGATGTTGAGTTATAGTTATGTTGTCTATCAGAAGATGTGAGTAGAAAATTTGTCGTTTGGTCATCGGTACATGAAGTTTATTCAACCGGATGATGTAGGTTTAATTCTATCGGAAGATGTAGACTTTGCACTATCGGTATGAGTGGGTATTATGCCTTGTCGTTTAGTGATCGGTGTATGTAGTTTATTCTATCGGAAAAAGGGAATGAGGGATTTTTGTCGTTTTTCCATCGGTAGATGCGAGTCGCAAAACTTGTCGTTTTGCGATCGGATTAATGTTGGATAATTGATTTAGCCAGCTGACGTCATCGGTAGATGCAGTCCACCGAGAGATGTCATTTGTTGCCAACTCTTCTAGTTTGTGTCATCGGTAGAAGCCTTCTATTTTCTGTTTCTGCTTCTTTCGTTGACTTTATTCATCGGCAGATGCGTTTGACTTCTGCCACTCCTCAAGTATTTCACGGTTTAAACTTTATTTCCTATTTTCCGATTGTTTCTTAACATTTAAAACAATGTTTCATAGTTTTGTTTAACTCTATTGTCGTTCAAATGATTTCCGCTGCAAGTTTTTAACGTTTTGAAGTTTTAGAAAAATTTCAAATTCAGACTTTCGAGTGAAATTTTAAATTTAGTCCAAAATCTCCTAGTTATGTTCGAGCTATGTGTAACGAATCGGGTTTAGATAATTCGGGGCGTTACATCTATCCACTTTTAGCTTTCAGAAAAAAATTCTCCCTAAGATAAGGAATTCTAGGTATAGCATCTTTAATCCTACTAATTACTCAGTACATACCCCCCTCAATCACTCACTTAGACTAAACCTCTTGAATACAGTTCCTTGTACGTAACTCTAAATATCCACATAACGTACGTGCTAAGGGTCTCTCTAAGGGTCTCTCAATGGTTTAGGACATCTCCCAAAATTTCGTTTCTACCCTTAAGCTCTCTTATAACTCATCACACCACAAACCTTCAAGGGTTTACTAAAAGCCCCCCATTGTATCTATTCTAATCTTTTATGGCATAAGATGTAACTCTCTAAGGGAAACAGAAACTCATCCTATGTGTATCCTTCTTATGTTATACCTTGTCTGTTTCGCTTTTACCATAAATCCCTAGCTATTCGAACCATCGATTCACTGCGTCTATAAGTTGGCTAAGAAAATCTGCTGAGGTTGTCTCGGTACTCTCAGGAGTTTCGTTCTACTCCTAAACAAGGTTAAGCAATCAATCTTAGCTATAAACAACTAAAAGCAAAGAAATACTTACAATCAGTGAAGCACGTTGCATGGCAGCCGGCACTGTCGGGTAATCCTTTGAACGACTCGACCATTTATGCTCTGATACCATCTTGTAACGCCCCCGAACCCACCCTGGCTCGGAGCGCTACTTGGCTCACTTTAACCCCAATAATTTAAATAAAATTGAACATAGTAGAAATTAAAACTAAATCTCCCGGAGCTCTCTTATGTCATACCTAGCTGCCTAGACTCACTAATTTCCCTTAATCCTAACCTTTTAGCACCACGGCATCCTTCTTGAAAATTTTGGCAAAGTAACGCCTGAAAATGGCGCCTCCAAAATGCTAGGTACCTGCAAAGGAATAAATCCCAACCAATCCAAAATATTCCTCATCAACTTATCCATCATACGAAATCACCAAATAGCAGTAAAGAGGAAAACTAAAAATACTAACATCTCTAAGTGAAGAAATTCCACAGTATAGGGCGACACATCACCCTTAACTATGACTATATACAACAATTACAATAAACTACCAAAAGACAAAGCCCACATCCCCCGAAGACCATGGTCGAGACGCCTCGACAACTGCCCGCACCGGCATACAGCGTACATCAATGACTGCGTCCCAATCCTAGCTTTCCTCGTAGCTCTAACCTGTACTCCTGTTGTCACCTACACCACAGAACACACACAGGTAAGCTTATGCTTAGCAAGTAGGGGATAACAAATAAAAACATGCACAATTCACCACAACTCACATACGTAACCTTAACACATTTAGTCACTACACTTTTTGTTGTTTCGATTTATTTCTCATGTTATTAATCTTTTGCCCGTGCATCTCTCATAGAGTGTAACATTATAGGGTTTCGTAATTTGATTGTAATTCAAAATCAGAATGCAATCCATTAAATTCGGATTTTGGGAAACAAGTTTAATGAACCTAACCCGAAAGACAACCAAAATAAAAAGGGGTTTGAGATTTCAGAGCAACAAATTAGGAAAAACCGGATTTCCAGCAATTAGTAGGATTTCTCACTGGAAATCCGATGCTTAACTGATTGAACCAAGCCTGGAATACGTCCAGAAACAAAGGAGGAATCAGAATAGTCTTCCCTGAAAATCCGAGCTGATTGTATCAGAGCCCCCGGGTTTTAAAATCGATTCTGTAGACTGCTCGACTGCACAGCCACTACGCGAACATCCTTCATCAACTGTAAGTCTGTTTACTGCTTTGATTGATTTCAGTTTCTTAGGATTACTTGTTTTAAATTTTATAGGAGTTTTATAAATATGGTTCGAGGAAGGGATCTTAGAGACGACGCGATGGATCGTCTTACGGAATTGTTAGATCGCCAGTCTCAGCATATGGACCGGCAAGCGCAACAAATTACAGACCTAGTGAATCGAGAGAACCAGCGAGAGAATCAGAGGGCTCAGGAGTTGGTAGTCCCCAGTAATCAGGGTATGCAGAGGTTTCAAAGCCTTCGGCCTCCTGTGTTCGAGGGCCAATCATCGGATCCGACACGTGCCGAGGAATGGATCCGGGTTATGGAGGACATGCTAGATTAAGCCGAGGTTGCCAACGGGAGCAGGGTCGCTTATGCCACATTTCACTTAGCGTTGGACGCTCGTTTCTGGTGGGACTCGATCAAGTCGACTACAGATGTATCAGTTATGACTTGGGATCGATTCAAGTTCTTATTCTTCGACAAGTATTTCAGCCGCACAGTGAGAGTGGCCAAGAGGAACGAGTTTACACAGCTGAAGCAGACTGGTTCAGTTGCGGATTATATTCGGAGGTTTGAGGCATTGTCCAGGTTTGCACCTCGTCTTGTCAGCGATAATGAGGAGAAGGTGCACCAATTTATGGAGGGACTCAATCCGGAGATACGGATGCATGTTGTGGTCTCAGGTATTATCGACGTACCCTTTTCTGACATCACAGCTAGAGCTCTGGACATAGAGGCTGCCAGGGCCACTTGTGTTAGACCGAGGGAGCCAGCGAAGGGCTTCTTCCAAGAGATCCGTCCTCAGTCTCGGAATCAGGGATGGCAGCCTGGAGCACAGCCACCTCAGCCACAGCCTAGGGGTGCGAAGAGACCTCTTGAGGGAGGAAATGATCGGGGCAAGGGAAAGCAGGTACAGGGGACTTCTCAGATGCCCTGGTGCCCCAGATGCCAGAAAGAACATAGTGGCGAGTGCCGAGTTGGCACGAACAAATGCTACAGATGTGGTGGAGTCGGCCATTTTGTTAGAAATTGTCCGCATCCGGGTCGAGATTTACCAGGCGATGATCAGAGGAGGGTTATACCCAGGGTTTTTGCATTGATCGGGCCTGGCGATGTTGATGATGAGGCTCAGCCTGCCGTGATTGCAGGTACTATTTTGCTTATGGGCGCTACTGTGTTTACTTTGATGGATACTGGAGCTACGCACTCCTTCGTATCGACTGCATGTGTGGCTAGATTGGGGTTAGAGTCTGGGTCGTCAGAGTATGAGTACAGTGTGATGCTGCCTTCGGGAGAGCATATGCGTTCAGATCGTATTCTCCAGGGCAATATCGTCTCGGTGGGGAGTATTACCCTTTATGCTCGTTTGATAGTTATGAGCATAGAGCGGTACGATCTTATTTTGGGGATGGACTGGCTAGCACAGCACTTCGCCACCATCGATTGTCGCTCCGGGATTGTGACCTTCCGACCCCCGGATAGAGCCGAGTTTTCCTATCAAGCGAGGAACCGATTGACTGGATCGCCTATCTCTTATTCTATGGAGGTCAACGAGCAGTCCAAAGGTGCGTGCTCTATTTATTTGGCCTCTGTCTTTGATTGTCAGTTGCTCAGCGGAGTGAAGCCGAGCGACATTCCTGTTGTCAGAGAGTTCTCTGGCATATTCCTTGATGATCTTCCCGGTTTACCACCAGACCGGGAGATTGAGTTCACTATTGACGTATATCCTAACTCTGCACCGAGGTTTAAGAACCCATACCGGTTGGCACCAGTCGAGTTGAGTGAGTTGAGGACTCAGCTCGATGAGTTATTGGAGAAAGGTTTCATTCGACCTAGTGTTTCACCCTGGGGTGCGCCTGTTCTATTCGTCAAGAAGAAAGGCGGGACCCTCAGGATGTGCATTGACTACAGGGAGTACCAAGATGTACCGGGATTTGAGACAGCACTTCCGGTGGCCGAACATGAAGAGGGAGGTTGCCAAGTACGTTGAGACCTGCCTAGTATGTCAGCAGGTAAAGGCTGAGCACCAGAGACCCGCTGGAACGCTGTTACCACTGCCGATTCCGGAGTGGAAGTGGGAGCAGATCTCCATGGACTTTATGTGGGGCCCTTCCCTATTCTGAAGAGGATCGGGAAGTTGGCGTATAGATTGCAGCTTCCGGCTTCTATGGAGGGTATCCACGACGTATTCCACGTGTCCATGCTTCGGAGATGTCTACGTGATCCATCACATGCCGTGGAGACTACAGAGATCGAGGTACAGCCTACCTTGACTTACGAGGTGAGGCCGGTACGCATTTTGGAGTATTCTATCAAAGTCTTACGCAACAAGGAGATTCCGCTGGTCAAAGTCCTATGGCGGAACCACGAGGTGGAGGAGGCGACGTGGAAACGACAGCAGGATATGATGACTAAGTATCCTGATTTGTTTGCATAATTTAATTTTGCGGACAAAATTCTGAATAAGGAGGGTAGAATGTAATATCCGGCTTGTACGGATTTCTGATATAATATATTTTATTGATATTTTAATAGAATGTGACATTTTTGGTAAATATGTCAAATCAAGTCCGTTTTACGAAAAGAAAGCGTCATTGCGATCCTGACAACTAATTGGAATTTTAAGGAAATTATGGGAATTTTCGGTGATTAACCGCTATATTCCGAGTAATTACCTCTATGGTAATATAAATGACGTTTTAGTAAAAATAACAAATGGGGTCCAAATGGAGAACGGACAGTTTTGATAAAGCCCTGACGACGAATATGAGTTATTGGCAAAATATGGAATTTTTGAGAATCCAGATCGTTGGACGATTAACGAAACGAAGGACGAAACAAATAGAATTTAGTAAGAAGGGCAAAATGGTAATTTGCAAAATAATTATATTAAAATATCACAAATTCCTTCATTTCCCCTCACTTCTCTCTTTCTCTCCTTTTCTTCTCGGCTACCCACGAACAGAGAGCAATTTCTCTCTCGGCCGCCGGCGTGTTTCCTCCGTTCCGACTCCGTTCAAGCTCTGTTTCTCCTCCGTCCTTCACGTTTTCTTCCTCTCTCGCTACCCTCGGTATGTAGCTTTAGTCTTCGGTCGTTTATTTCAAGTTTTGGTTCGATTTAGGGTTAGGGTTTAAATTAGGTTTTCCGTTAAAAACGCGATTTAGGCTTCGTAATTAATAGGTTAGCTATGATTAAGTATGTATTGAACGTATTTGACGTTATCGGACGAAGATAAATCGATTTGTGAAAAAGTTTAAAAATCCGAGAATTTTAGGGTTTTCGGAAAAAGTTCGATTGCTCGATGAATTAGCTTAATAAATCGAATTAAAGCATTAGGAAATATCTTTAGTTAAGGTTTTGTTAATTTGGACGTTTAATAGCTTAATTCGGTTTTAACGGCAAATATCGTGTTTTACCTCAGACACGCGACTCCAGTGGACGAAGCTTGAGATCCAGCGCGCTCAAGGTAAGTTCTCGTGATTTGCTTGACCGAAAGGTCTACACCATACTCGTCGTTGTATCAAGGATCCTTGAGGGTTCCTTGGTTTACGTTGTTTAGGTTGGGTAGCAGGTTAGTTGGTTATAGGTTATGCTGTATTGTCTTATTGATATGTATGTTGTTTGTTTACTTTCCGCTGAATTAACTGTTCATGCATCACGTATTTCAAATGGCATAGAAAATGAATTTCCACACGTGTTTTAAGGAAAGAAATGAACCTCTGTAATTAATGTACGTAATCTGTATCTGTATCTGGTTACGCAAGGTGGGGCTCAGGCATGGCTGTAGGGTTTGTGAGCATGTACCCCCCCTCCTCTAGGTGGAAAGTGGTAGTTCGACCGCGGAAAGTATCCTTTCCATTTAGAGGGCTAAGATCTCGGTAACAATCTGTCTGTGACGTAATGAAAATGAATCGGTAATCTGTAATCTGAATCTGTATCTGTTTCTGTATCTGAAAGGAATGAAAATGAATCTGTAATCTGAATCTGTATCTGTTTCTGTATCTGAAAGGAATGAAAATGAATCTGTAATCTGAATCTGTATCTGTTTCTGTATCTGAAAGGAATGAAAATGAATCTGTAATCTGAATCTGTATCTGTTTCTGTATCTGAAAGGAATGAAAATAAATCTGTAATCTGAATTTGTATCTGTTTCTGTATCTGAAAGGAATGAAAATGAATCTGTAATCTGAATCTGTATCTGTTTCTGTATCTGAAAGGAATGAAAATGAATCTGTAATCTGAATCTGTATCTGTTTCTGTATCTGAAAGGAATGAAAATGTATCTGAATATGAATCTGTAATCTGCACGTTTTATGAATGGCATACGCACGCATGCATCTGCATTTACGTAGCTTACTGAGATTTCAATATCTCATATGTGTCTGTATGGTGTAGGTGACGTTCTAGGTTACGTCGACCCAGGTGAGGATGATATTCCTCCTCCTGATGTAGGAGCAGCTGATGGATGATGCTCGTGGGAGTGCGCTGGGCAGTCGAGGCGCTTTTGACCCGTGGGGGATCGTCTGTGTATGTATTCTGGGGGTTTTTGAGACATTTTGGATTGATGATAAACTGTATAGAACATATTAGGATGTTTGGTCTGGTACTTGATAGGTTATTTTGATGTTTGAAAACGTTTTGAAATGTATTTTGGTAAAGGCTCGGTATTGAAGGATACTCAGTTTTTAGATATAACCACGCGATTTGTTTTCTTAAGATTAATCCGGTTAAAAGTGTGTATAGAGCGTATTTTGTGATCTGTGTGTAAGAATGGAAAAATGTGGAATTCTGCTCTTTGGAATCACGTTCCAGAGAGGTGAAAATGTTAGAGTACAAGGTTGATTGCTCTCTGGAAATCTCAAAATTTCCAGAGAGTGATGTCGCTGCTGAGTGCAGCGATGTCGCTGCACACTGCGCAGCGACTGGTCGCTGCTGTGTGCAGCGACCAGCGTCTGGTCGCTGCTGTGTGCAGCGACTGGGCGCAGCACACATTGCAGCGACCAGCGCCTGGTCGCTACACAGGGCAGCGACCAAGCGCTACTGCCTTATCGAGGGCAGAATTCCGATTCTGCCCTCCCTTCTTCTCATTTGTTTAAAAGTTTTTAATAAATGTTTTTAAGTTTTAATTATTTATTAAAGGTATGTTTTAAATGCTTTTAAAGTTCAGTTCTAATTCCGATTTCAGTTCCGATTTCAACCTCAGTTTAGATTACACAGTAAGTTTTATTTAAAGAATAGAAAAGTAAAAAATTATAAAATGAAAAATTTATACGGGTAAGTGGGTACGGACATAGGGGTGTTACAGTTATGGTATCAGAGCCTGTACCCAACCGGAAATGTGGCCAACGAGGACGTTGGGCCCCCGAGGGGGGGTGATTGTGATGACCCGAATGGGAACGTATGTGTACGACTGCGGGGCAAACCTTGGGTTGCGGGGCAAACCTCGGGACCTAAGCCGAGTGTAGGCGAATCCTGGACTCGAGTATAGGCGAATCCCGGGTCGTAAAGAGGGGGTTGTCACATTCCCACATCGCTTGGGGAAGTACATGGAAATGAAACATATGTAAGAGATTTCTCCCAAGATAGCAAGACGCGTTTTGGAGCACAATTGGCAACGGATCCCATAAGAACTCCGAAGTTAAAAGTGCTTTGGCAAGAGCAATTCCAGGTTGGGTGACCTTCGGGGAAGTTCTCGCCAAACAAAGCCGTGAGGGGAGGATATTGGGCTACGGCCCAATCCCCAGAGCGGACAATATCTTGCTGGGAAAAGGGGTCGTTACAGATTGTTTACAGCTCGGAAAATCCGATCGGTACTCGGATTTCACGGAGGGTACGAGAGTCGATCCTCCCCTATAAATAGAACCTTCGAAGAGGAGGAAACTCACACCAAAAGCACTCCTCTTCCTCTCGAGTTCTCAAGAAGAAGAACTCTTACCTCTTAATCATCGGCGTCGAAGTTCTGAAGAAGCCGCAACTCCAAAGCCGAGCTCCGACCACCAAAGAAAGAGTTCCGACGAAGCTCTCTCTCTCTCGGCCTCCACCGACGAACACCGTAGAGTAAGGACTCTCTCCCTCTCTCGCTCTGGTTCCTCTCGATCGCTCTCTGTTCTCACTCTCCCTCTTCGAATCTCTCTCTGCTCTCAGGACTTGACAGAACCCACGAAGAAGAAGGAGGGATCGCGTTCTTCTTTTAAAACCTGAACCAGCCAGTGAACTGAACCTGTTCACTTAAGTTGAACCGAACCGGAGCAACAGTTGTAACACCCAGGTTTTTTTTTAGGAAAATTGGAGACAAAATAAAGGAATAATAAAATAGTCGTTTTAATTAATTTAAAAGAGAAGGGAATAAATTTGGTTAAACTAATTGATTAATTAATTGGTGTTCGAATATTCTAAATGGAGAACTTAAGCTGGGTATGGGATGAAAGTCAATTTAAGAAAATTTATAATTTAAGAACGGGATTTAACGGAAATTTTTGAAGGGAAAAAGGATAACGTTAATTATTAATGTTGTTATTATTATTATTATTATTTATTTAATATAATTTATAAAAAAAAAAAGAAAAGAAGAACACAAAATGGCTTCGAGGAAGCCATTTTGCGTTCGTGCCCGACGCCGAGAGGAAACAGGGGAAGGCGAGGCACCGGCGACGTTCGGCGGAGCAATCACCGCCGACTTTCGATGTTTTCCGGCAAGACGACGGCGACAAGTAGACTCCGGCCCTTCTCCGCGCACGATTTGAACGGTAAGTCCCCTTTTTGTGCCCTGTTTTGGTTCGGTCATGGCCGAGGGTGAGGAGCGACTTTGAGCTCCGATCGCCGGCCGAAATGGGCTGCTTCCGGCGTGGGTTTGCCAACCCTTGGACCGGCTTCCATCGCCTGGCTGTGATGAGCCCGAATTGAGTGAAAAATCAGAGAACCCGATTTGGGGATTTCGGGTTTTGATGTGTGTAGCTCGGAATTTTGATTAGTTTAGGCTAATTGGGTGTGAGGGTGATGGATTGGTGAGGAAATTGATGGGAATTGATGAAAAACCGAAAAGGGGAAAATTTCCGACTTAGGGCAGTTCGGGTTTTTGTCAATTTGACCTAGCTTGAGTCGTTTGTTTTCAAATTCCTTTTGGCAGGTTAAAAAAGGTTTTTAGAGGAGTACGTGGCCGCTGGAATCGTTCGATTCCGATAACCGACGTGAAAGTTATGCACGTTTGAAGTTTCGGGTTGGTTTTTACCGAACCCAAATTGGTGGCCCATTTAGTTAGGCTTTCATTGGATTAGGCTAGAAATAGGAGTTTGAGAGTAATTAGTAGATGTAGGCTTGATTTTAATGGTTTGATGAATATTTATCGTAGGTCGAGCTGTAGATGGACAGGTAATCGAGTACCCTCAGCGAGCTAGGACGCCAGGTAAGTAGTGGAGTGCTTGTTTGTTGCCTTCGGGCCTACACCATAGAACGGTAGGGATTGGTTGCTTGTTTGCTGTGCTTTGCTTTCTGTTATGCATTGTGTGTCATGCATCATTGTTTTCTAATTACGAAACCACGTGTTTTGCATGTTTGAGTGGTGAGGATGAAATGGAAAATAATAAATGATTTGCAACTTGGTCTCAAGTAGAATAGCTTCGTCGGGCAAGTGGCTCGCTTAGCACCCCGCGAGGGATTTTATTCGAGATGCCCTGTTAATGTACGTAATGTGTCGTGAGTATGAATTCCTCGACCTGTTCGTGCTTGAAGTGCACAATGAGGATTCTACGATCGATTGGGGGAGATTCGTGTTGGCCGTCCTGGACTGTGTTGGGATGTGTGCCTCCGGTCTAGCTCCGTGGATCAAGGCGTGGCCGTCCTGGACTGTGTGGGGGCGTGTGCCTACTTGATTCACCTGAAAGTGAAAAATAAATGCAACCGAAATGAAAAGAAAGCAACAGAGTGTATAGAAACTGCATGTTAGGGTTGAGTCGAGCATTAATTGTGTGGTTGTGCATTATTTCCCTACTTGCTAAGCATTAGGCTTACTTTTGTGTTCTATGGTGTAGGTGGCGCGATTTACTCAGGTGAGGTAGATGAGACAGCCTAGGACTAGACAGCAGTTGATGGTGCATAGAGCATGCCGGTGCAGGTAGTTGTCGGGGCGCCTCGACCATGGTCTTCGGGAGAGTGTGGGATTTTACATTTTAGTAGTTTGTTGCAGATGACTGCTTGTAGAAATGATGGAAATGCTTAAATCATTTTGGTTGATGTTTTTGATAGTTGTGGTATTTAGTCATAGTTAAGGGTGATGTATCGCCCTGTATTGTGGACTTTCTTCATTTAGGGATGTTAGTATTCTAGTTTCTCCTTGCTACTATTTGAAGATTTTGTTGGAAGGTTGAGTAGATAATTGAGTAGAGTATTCTGGATTTGGTTGGGAATTGATTTGTGTGCAGGTATTTAGCGTTTGGAGGCGCTATTTTCAGGCGTTACTTTGCCAAAATTTTCGGGAAGGACGCCGTGGTGCTTAAAGGTTAGGATTAAGGGAAATTAGCGAGTCTAGGCTTAGTTTGAATCATGTTTCAACTTGGGTTTGGGTTAGCAAAGTAGCGCTCCAAGCCAGGGTGGGTTCGGGGGCGTTACAAGATGGTATCAGAGCATAAATGGTCGAGTCGTTCAAAGGATTACCCGACAATGCCGGCCGCCATGCAACGTGCTTCATCGACTGTAAGTAATTCTTTTCTTTTAGTTGTTTAGAGCTGAGTTTAGATTTTTAATCTTGTTCAGGGTTAGAACGAAAATCTCGAAAGTACCATGACAACTTCGGTGGATTCCATTAGCCAACTTATAGACGTAGTAAACTAGAGTTCGAATAGTTAGAAATTTATTTGAAATGCGAAACTGACGAGTTAACATACTTAGAATAGATAAGTTGGATTGAGGATAGAGAGCTGAGAAAATTTTAGGACGAGTTTCCCTTAAAAAGTTACATCTTATGCGAGAAAAGATTTGAATAGATAAGAGTTGAGGCTTTTAGAAAACCCTTGCAGTTTTGAGGTACGATGAGTTAAAAGCATTGAGAGACCCTTAGTACATTATGCGGATAAGATGAGATAGCAAGGTAAGATATTTAGAGTTACATACGTATAAAGATATCAACTGTAGTCAAGGGTTTAGTTTAAGTAAATGCTTGGGGAGTCTGAACTGAGTAATTTAATAGGATCAAGGATAGAAGTATAGGAAGTTTATTTCCAAGGGGAACAAACAAGCTAGCATGCATAGAATAGATAAAAGTAGGATTGAGAATATAAAGCTTAGAGAATATTATGATGTAAATGTAAGTTTGATAACCAATGAATGTGAGGAAAGAGGTATGATCGACCCGAGTTAAGTGTAACGCAAAATAGACTTTAGAATGAGAGAGATAGAAGATATATATAACTTAGGGTGATACGCCTAGGAGTGTTACCCATAAGGAGATACAATATATAAATCGTAGATGTATCATTAGTATGTTTATGTGGATGTAGAACGTAAGGCGAGACACACCTTAGACGTTTGTAAGGCGAGACACACCTTAGAATGAGGTAACCTAGGGTGGATACACGTAGGCTTTGTTTCCCTTAGAGAGTTACATCTTACAAGAGATAGTTAGTAAACCTTTAGAGTGTTAGGGATACATTAAATCAAAGTGCAGTTCGAAGATAGAAAATCGTTAAGATACCATTAGGGCTCCAGCAAAAGTAGAGGTAGTGACAAGAGATTTGGAGTTGATAAGATGAAAGAGATTACTCCACTGGGTTAAACTGGATCGATAGCTAAGGATTCAGGTTGGAAGACTTACATAGAGTGGAAGTATCTAGGTATATTACAGTTGAGTATCTAGTTTAAGTAAAGTGTTGTTAATGCTTTAGAAGATGTGACTGATTGAAATAATGTGGTGATTGTGAAATCTAAGTAATTACGTAGAAGTGTTCATCTTAATTAGTATCGAGAAACTTGTTGTGAAGAGAAAGCTAAAATTGGAATAGAGGATGTTATGAGGTTTAGAGTAACGCATATGAAATATCGAAAGTGAGTATTTATCATAGAAAAGTAACCGGTAGGATATAGGGATTATGTTTGAACGTCTAGTCTCAGTAAAGCATTTTGAGCACTTTTAGAAGATGAGGTTGATTGAGGCAAATTGGTAATTGTGGATCTAGGTGATCATATAGTAATTAAGAAAGCCATTAGATTTTGAGGAATTAGAGAATCAAAGATTAATGCAAAGTGATACGCAATTTTAAAAATAGTTGATCCTAGGGCATATGTACCAACTTGGTAGTGACTCAATAAAGAACTATTGGGTATTACATGAATGAATGATTGAGTGTTAGAGTGTGATGTTAGAATGATTAGAATTTAAATGCCTTGATTAAGTAGAGCCTCTAGAATTAGGATGATGTTCGGAGATTTAGAATAATGTACGCAATGTTAGGAGGTATGGTAAATCAGCGAGAGGGGGTACCATTGTAGAAATGTAACAGGTAGGAGACTGAACGAGTAGGAAGAGCAAAATAGAGTAGATTTAGTTATTAAACTTTGGAGAAAATCCTGAGTGAAATTAGGTATTTGTGTAAGTTTGGAGAGATTTAGGAAAGAGATTAGAAGTGGTGTAATGTAACAAGAGAAAAGTTAAAATTAGTGTGTGAGTGATTTAGAGTTTAGAGATAGTGTTAAGGTCAAAAGCTTAAAGGTTTGACTCAGATGTAACGAAGTCGGAATCGTTGAGGTCAAAGTCAAAAAGTTTAAGAGTGGATAGGTTTAAGTATAAGGTGTAAGTTAGAACTCAAATGCTAGAATTATACAATATAGATAGAAGAAGTGCTAAGTTAGATTATGAATTTTCGATGGATTTAAGAGAATAGAGGTAAGCTAAGAGATAAGTAAAGTTTAATGGAAGAGTAGATAAATTTTTATGGAAGAGTAGGCATTGATTATTTAGAGTTTAGTGTGAAACTGCAGTAGTTAGCGAATAGAAGGAAAGAAAGTTCACACAGAAAGTTTACGAATAAATTTAGGAGTACGGGTAAGTCAGGAAGGCTGTGAAGCTAGGGAAGCTTCAATTTCGAAATCAAGGAAGTTGAAGTCAAAGTGGTTAGAGATCAATTAAGGTATTTGGGTGATGAGTGTTGAGTGTAAAGTTGGGAACAAGTTTATTTAGACCTAAAAATTTGAGTGTTTGGTAATGACTGAAAGTAGGAGTTAGACAAGTTGAGGAATAGTTGATAGGTTTAAGAGAGAAGAGCTTTGAGTGTGAGAGTTGTGTTGAAATAATTAATTAATGAAAGAATTTGCTCCACCGTAACAAACTAGGTTAGTGATTGAGAATGAAAGTTTAAAGATCTACGTAGAGTTAGGAAGCTAAGAGATTGTGATATTTAGAGTCAAAGTTGAAGATAGGAGTGACATTTATCGGAAGATACTCTAGACTGTTGTAAGATTTCGGGGTTAAGGAAAATAGCTTAAGTAATAAATAATAAGCATAAACGTGGAATGTAGCTGGGGAAGCTAGAAGGTATCAAATGTGGAAAGGGGTCACACAGAAGTTTTACGTGTAAGTCGGAGAATATTTAGTTTGGACCTAATGAGTTGCGAGTATTTGATGATAATTGAGGTAGAAGTTGGATAAATGAAATGTAGTTGACGAATGATGAAAGAACGATGAAAACTTAGGTACGATTTGTATGGGAAACTATGGAGTATAAGTAGAGCGGTAGAATAATCAATGTAATGTCGAAATAAATAAGGAGTATTAGTAAACTGGTAAATAGAGGAGAATTTCATTTGAGGATTTATTATGTCAAGACCAATGGATAAGGTTAGTGTGATTAATAAAATATGGCGAGGTAAATAGGTATAAGGAATGAGAGTGATAAATTATAAAAGAGATGATTGAGTAGAAAAGAACTTGGAAATTGAGGACTTAGAGTAAGAAGTTTATTAGTAAGTTTTAATGTTACGCTATTGAGATAGCTTTGGAGATATGAGGTAGTTAGGTAAGCATTCGATAGGCACTGGATTAGAAAAGTAAGGGACTAGGTGAACTTAGTTAGGAAGATTTAAAGCTGTGAATTACACGAAAGGTATTTCAGTCAAATGATATTCACTAATAGGATTTAAGTTGGGAGGCTTCAAGGGGTCGAAGACAATGAGCATTAAGGATATGTTGTACAACATTTAGAGTGTTGTGTGATGAGTTAGGAACGAGTTAGTTCAGATCTAAGAATTTATTGAGGTTAGTAGGAATTGAGGTACGAAGTGTACTCATTAGTATCTTATGTTTACTCGATTGTAGTAGCATAGAGGGTTGTAGTGGTTTGTGTGTGCGTATTTAGCAGACACAGAAGTAGAAAGTGAGGAATTAGATTAACTGAGCTAGAGAAAAGATCGAGTTGAGAATTCAGTTAGAAGGGCTTGAGGGTATGAATTAGATTACAGTTAGTGGACGTGTGAATATTCGAGTTAGAGAGTGCAAAGTTAGGTGAAGTCGGAACTCGGGGAATGTAGCACCAGATAGGTGAGTAGGGTTGGGTAGTTGAGTTGAGTAAATTGAGAAATAACAAGGACACAAATTTTGAGGACAAAATTTTTGTAAGGAGGGTAGATTGTAACACCCGGGTTTTTTTTTAGGAAAATTGGAGACAAAATAAAGGAATAATAAAATAGTCGTTTTAATTAATTTAAAAGAGAAGGGAATAAATTTGGTTAAACTAATTGATTAATTAATTGGTGTTCGAATATTCTAAATGGAGAACTTAAGCTGGGTACGGGATGAAAGTCAATTTATGAAAATTTTATAATTTAAGAACGGGATTTAACGGAAATTTTTGAAGGGAAAAAGGATAACGTTAATTATTAATGTTGTTATTATTATTATTATTATTTATTTAATATAATTTATAAAAAAAAAAGAAAAGAAGAACACAAAATGGCTTCGAGGAAGCCATTTTGCGTTCGTGCCCGACGCCGAGAGGAAACAGGGGAAGGCGAGGCACCGGCGACGTTCGGCGGAGCAATCACCGCCGACTTTCGATGTTTTCCGGCCAGACGACGGCGACAAGCAGACTCCGGCCCTTCTCCGCGCACGATTTGAACGGTAAGTCCCCTTTTTGTGCCCTGTTTTGGTTCGGTCGTGGCCGAGGGTGAGGAGCGACTTTGAGCTCCGATCGCCGGCCGAAATGGGCTGCTTCCGGCGTGGGTTTGCCAACCCTTGGACCGGCTTCCATCGCCTGGCTGTGATGAGCCCGAATTGAGTGAAAAATCAGAGAACCCGATTTGGGGATTTCGGGTTTTGATGTGTGTAGCTCGGAATTTTGATTAGTTTAGGCTAATTGGGTGTGAGGGTGATGGATTGGTGAGGAAATTGATGGGAATTGATGAAAAACCGAAAAGCAGAAAATTTCCGACTTAGGGCAGTTCGGGTTTTTGTCAATTTGACCTAGCTTGAGTCGTTTGTTTTCAAATTCCTTTTGGCAGGTTAAAATAGGTTATTAGAGGAGTACGTGGCCGCTAAAATCGTTCGATTCCGATAACCGACGTGAAAGTTATGCACGTTTGAAGTTTCAGGTCGGTTTTTACCGAACCCAAATTGGTGGCCCATTTAGTTAGGCTTTCATTGGATTAGGCTAGAAATTGGAGTTTGAGAGTAATTAGTAGATGTAGGCTTAATTTTAATGGTTTGATGAATATTTATCGTAGGTCGAGCTGTAGATGGACAGGTAATCGAGTACCCTCAGCGAGCTAGGACGCCAGGTAAGTGGTAGAGTGCTTGTTTGTTGCCTTCGGGCCTACACCATAGAACGGTAGGGATTGGTTGCTTGTTTGCTGTGCTTTGCTTTCTGTTATGCATTGTGTGTCATGCATCATTGTTTTCTAACTACGAAACCACGTGTTTTGCATGTTTGAGTGGTGAGGATGAAATGGAAGATAATAAATGATTTGCAACTTGGTCTCGAGTAGAATAGCTTCGTCGGGCAAGTGGCTC
Source organism: Begonia masoniana (assembly GCA_022432975.1). Classification (NCBI taxonomy): domain Eukaryota; kingdom Viridiplantae; phylum Streptophyta; class Magnoliopsida; order Cucurbitales; family Begoniaceae; genus Begonia; species Begonia masoniana. The sequence goes on from CM039502.1 coordinate 36,380,339, forward strand.
GCTGAGCACCCCGCGAGGGATGTTATTCGAGATGCCCTGTTAATGTACGTAATGTGTCGTGAGTATGAATTCCTCGACCTGTTCGTGCTTGAAGTGCACAATGAGGATTCTACGATCGATTGGGGGAGATTCGTGTTGGCCGTCCTGGACTGTGTTGGGATGTGTGCCTCCGGTCTAGCTCCGTGGATCAAGGCGTGGCCGTCCTGGACTGTGTGGGGGCGTGTGCCTACTTGATTCACCTGAAAGTGAAAAATAAATGCAACCGAAATGAAAAGAAAGCAACAGAGTGTGTAGAAACTGCATGTTAGGGTTGAGTCGAGCATTAATTGTGTGGTTGTGCATTATTTCCCTACTTGCTAAGCATTAGGCTTACTTTTGTGTTCTATGGTGTAGGTGGCGCGATTTACTCAGGTGAGGTAGATGAGACAGCCTAGGATTAGACAGCAGTTGATGGTGCATAGAGCATGCCGGTGCAGGTAGTTGTCGGGGCGCCTCGACCATGGTCTTCAGGAGAGTGTGGGATTTTACATTTTAGTAGTTTGTTGCAGATGACTGTTTGTAGAAATGATGGAAATGCTTAAATCATTTTGGTTGATGTTTTTGATAGTTGTGGTATTTAGTCATAGTTAAGGGTGATGTATCGCCCTGTATTGTGGACTTTCTTCATTTAGGGATGTTAGTATTCTAGTTTCTCCTTGCTACTATTTGAAGATTTTGTTGGAAGGTTGAGTAGATAATTGAGTAGAGTATACTGGATTTGGTTGGGAATTGATTTGTGTGCAGGTATTTAGCGTTTGGAGGCGCCATTTTCAGGCGTTACTTTGCCGAAATTTTCGGGAAGGACGCCGTGGTGCTTAAAGGTTAGGATTAAGGGAAATTAGCGAGTCTAGGCTTAGTTTGAATCATGTTTCAACTTGGGTTTGGGTTAGCAAAGTAGCGCTCCGAGCAAGGGTGGGTTCGGGGGCGTTACAACAGTGAACCGAACCGAACCAAACCAGACCAACAACGAACCGAACCGGAACAACAGTGAACTGACCCGACCCATACTGTTCACCCGACCCGATTTTCGACCCAATTCTAACCTAACCGATTGAAAATTTAACCGGTAAGAATTTCTGCCCAAATTCTTTTCAATTGGAATAAATTAAGTAAGATTTTAATATTTATATTTGAATTAGGCAGGAAATATTTTGGAACCGTCTGATTCCATCCAAATCAAACCAAACGATCCGATCTGACTCGATAACGCAACGTAAGTAAATTCTGCTCAAATTACATTGGAATTAGATTTGTTAAGTAGGATATTAATATCAAAGATTTTATTTGAGCAGGATATTATTTTGGAAATTTTGGAAAAATCCCGATAAACTCATATTACTCGGAATCCAGGTAAGTGAATTACAAGTTTTGGCTACGGCCCTACATCACAAGATTATTTTATAATTATTTTATTTTCAGTCACACGTTTTCAATGATTGAGCACGTATGTTAGAATATCGACATAGAATAGTTTAAAAAGATAAAATGGATAGGTTATTTGCATGTGTATGAAAAAGTAAAAGAAATGCGATAGCAAAAGCTTGAACAAAAGTGAGATGGTGAGCTTGAGCATATGTTTTAACGTGATAGCAAAAGCCTCAACGACAGTGAGATGGTGGGCTTGATCGTTAAAATTAAAAGTAAAAGATGACGAAGCCTGAACGACAATGAGATGGCTAAGTCTTAACAGGATTCGGTAAAAGTAAAAGTAAAAGTAAAAGTTTTGCACGTATTTCCACTTACTGAGTTTTTCTCACCTTTTTGTTTTAAACTTGTGATGTAGGTGAGTTTTTGTCTGAGGAAGAAATTGCTGCAATTGAGAACCCTCCAGTGGCAAGCGAGCATACAGATGAAGATCATATTGTGGATTTCGAAGAAAATGATTTAAATTAGTATGCTTTACTTTTTCAAACGATATTTAATGCTTTGTTTTAATTTAAGACTTTGAAAATTATGATGAAATTTTTATCATTAAATAAAGTTTCATTTATTGTTTTAATTATGGTTTCAAGATTTCGACAAAATTTATTTTCAAAGCTTCCGCATTATTTAAGTTTTCAATTAATATGTTTTTAAATTTTAAAAATTATGATCTTAACACTCGATTTCAAAATCAAATTGGGAAAAATTTTAGGGTTTTCTAATTAGGGTTTCAGAATTGGGGATTTTAAAATTGGGGTGTTATATAGAGACACTCCCGAGGTGCTCCTCGAGCACTACTCCCCAGCGAGGCAACTCTATTGATATCACGGTTCAATCTCATAGAGACCCTCCCAAGGTGCTCCACGAGCACTACTCCCCGGCGAGGCACCTCTATTCGATATTACGGTTTGATCTCATAGAGACCCTCCCGAGGTGCTCCACGAGCACTACTCCCCGGTGAGGCAGCTCTACTCGATATCACTGTTCTGTCTATTATTATCACAACACAACACTTGTACAGATCCTCCCGAGGTGCTCCACGAGCACTACTCCCCGGCGAGGCAGCTCTATTCGATATCACTGTTCTGTCTATTATTATCACAACACAACACTTGTAGAGACCCTCCCGAGGTGCTCCACGAGCATTACTCCCCGGCGAGGCAACTTGACTTGTAGAGACCCTCCCGAGGTGCTCCACGAGCACTACTCCCCGGCAAGGCAACTCGACTTTAGAGACCCTCCTAAGGTGCTCCACGAGCACTACTCCCCGGCGAGGCAACTCGACTTGTAGACACCCTCCCGAGGTGCTCCACGAGCACTACTCCCCGGCGAGGCAACTATACTTGTAGAGACCCTCCCGAGGTGCTCCACGAGCACTACTCCCCGGCGAGGCAACTCTACTCGGGATCACGATGCATTTCTCATTATTTCTATACATTTAATGCTTACTCCTTAAACTCGTGCTCACCACTCATTTTTCATGGTGCAAAAACCCTAACGCATGCCACACAATGCACAACATACAATAAAACACAACAAGCAAACAACCAAACACAATGCACAACAACAAGCAAACAACCAAACAAACAAACATCCTTACCATTCCGTGGTGTAGGCCCGAAGGCAACAAAACACACAATCCTCTACTTACCTGATTGCTCGGCTTCCACTTGCTCACTTCTACTGGTAAATTCACTCGTTCGACGACCTAAAAATATAAAACTTGGCTTGATAAGTCACTAATAAATTCTAAGAAATTATTAAACCTAAAACTAACCAATACTTAAAAGCACATTTCCCACTAAAGCACTTAAACCCGGTTTTTGCACAATTTTGACCGTCGAACTTCAAAAGGTCATAACTTCCTCGTTTTTCAACGGAATTCAACGTGCCACCACAATCTGTAAACCTCTACACGTCTACTATCCATTGAAATGCTTAAATTAACCAAACAAAACACTTAGCCAATCCGAAAACCATAGGACAGATTCGGCCACCCTAGTGTTCTTAAACCGATTTTGTGTAACACTCCTCCAAATTTCAATCTATCCACTCAAACAACCTAATCTATCCATTCAACAACTAAACCAACCAATTTGGAAGGAAAACAACCAATTGAAAGTCAAAATTCGGAATCCCTACCTAGGGTTTTCAAACATTCACAAATTCCAACTAAAACTCCCTAAAACACTCTCAAACTTACCCTAAACTTATAAAAATCAAAACCCATAAAGTTTTACCTTGAAATCACTTGAGAAATTGAAGAAATGGGGAGGAGAGGCGTCGGCTACGGAGGAGAGGGAGAGAAGTTGATGAAGATGAAGAAAAATGAAAAAAACCCACTCTTTTATTACACCTTTTTCTTCTTTTTCTTTTTCCTTTAAAATTACCTTTTAATCCCTCCTTTTCACTCTTTAAATCCAACGCCAAAGCCACATAATTTCTCTTCTCCATCATGATTTTTCTCAATTTTTATTTCATTAGTTAACAATTTTTCTATTGGTTACAATACCTTTGACTTTTCAACCAACAATTTTCTCAACCAATCACTTACTAGTTTGACTTGTCAAACTCTTCCACTCCACTTTCCCTTCCTTTCATTCAATTGCTTCATTTAATTCTCCCTTTGACTTTTCAAAATTAATTCCTATTGGTTCATTTGTTGGTTTGACTTTTCAACCATATTTTAGTTTGAATTTTCAACATTTTTCTCCTCTTCTTTCCTTCCAACGTGAATACCTCCTTTAATATCTTCTTCCATTCAACTTTACCATATAGTATTTACTCAATTACCTAGTTTTTCATTGGTTAATTTATATTTTGACTTTTCAAAATTTTAACTTTTCAAACAACCCTTTTTGACTTGTCAATTCACTTCCTTCACTCTTCTTTTGCATGACTAATTTCCAATCCCTTTCTCACTTAACATTAACCTCCCCTAACCACTTAATCTAAGACATACGTGTGTTACAAGAAATCCTCGGGTGTTACACAAGCAAAACACCTAAAAATTACCCCAAACTTTTTCCGACATTTCCGACTCTTTGACACTTAAAAATCTCGAAAAACCGACTCCAAAACTTTAGCAGAAACATAAAAATATGTGGAAACAAACACTTTCATTAAAAATAAACACACCAAAAAGTATACTAATCTACTAAATGTTCACGATCAAAACATAACTCAACCCCACCTCCCAGCAACGAAATGGTCGAGACGACCCAACAACTGCCTGCACCGGCATACCACGTGCATCGCTGACTGCGTCCTAATCCTTGCTTTTCACATAGATCTCACCTGCTTTCACTTCGTCACCTACACCACTGAACAAAAAATATAAGCCTAATACTTAGCAAGTAGGGAATAATGCATACAAAAACATAATTCACACTCAACTCATAACACATGTAGTTTCTAACTCTCGGTTATGTTCAATCCATTCTACTCGAGACACTCAGGCGTACATCTCTTGTAGAAATCAATTCTACTCGAGACACTCAGGCGTACATCTCTTGTAGAAATCAATTCTACTCGAGACACTCAGGCGTACATCTCTTGTAGAAATCAATTCTACTCGAGACACTCAGGCGTACATCTCTTGTAGAAATCAATTCTACTCGAGACACTCAGGCGTACATCTCTTGTAGAAATCAATTCTACTCGAGACACTCAGGCGTACATCTCTTGTAGAAATCAATTCTACTCGAGACACTCAGGCGTACATCTCTTGTAGAAATCAATTCTACTCGAGACACTCAGGCGTACATCTCTTGTAGAAATCAATTCTACTCGAGACACTCAGGCGTACATCTCTTGTAGAAATCAATTCTACTCGAGACACTCAGGCGTACATCTCTTGTAGAAATCAATTCTACTCGAGACACTCAGGCGTACATCTCTTGTAGAAATCAATTCTACTCGAGACACTCAGGCGTACATCGAAAAACTGGGCAGCATAACATTTGATTTTTATAGAATCCAAAACCTAAAACAAAGTTTACACACTCCAAACCTAAAACAAAGTTTACAACAATCCCCAAAATAAACACACCAAAAGTATACTAATCTACTAAATGTTCACGATCAAAACATAACTCAACCCCACCTCCCAGCAACGAAATGGTCGAGACGACCCAACAACTGCCTGCACCGGCATACCACGTGCATCGCTGACTGCGTCCTAATCCTTGCTTTTCACATAGATCTCACCTGCTTTCACTTCGTCACCTACACCACTGAACAAAAAATATAAGCCTAATACTTAGCAAGTAGGGAATAATGCATACAAAAACATAATTCACACTCAACTCATAACACATGTAGTTTCTAACTCTCGGTTATGTTCAATCCATTCTCATTTCACAAATCGTAGACGTACATTTCTCGTAGAAATCAGTTCGACTCGAAACACTTAGGCATACATCTCTCGTAGAGACACTTAGACGTACATCTCTCGTAGAATTCAATTCTACTCGAGACACTCAGGCGTACATCTCTTGTAGAAATCAATTCTACTCGAGACACTTAGGCTTACATCTCTCGTAGAGACACTTAGGCGTACATCTCTCGTAGAATTTAATTCTAATCGAGACACTCAAGCGTACATCTCTCGTAGAGACACAGTTGTATATCTTACATTCCATACTCACAATTCAAAACATGCTACAACTCGTATTTTCGTAGTTCGAAACCATGATTCATGTCACACAATGCTCAACATAAAACAACACACAACAAACAGATAAATCCCTACAGTTCCATGGTGTAGTCTGAAGGCAAAACAAAAACGTCCCCTACTTACCTGGACTCCCGCACGTGCTCTTATTCGCTCACTCTATTGGTCCAATCATTCACTTGTTAACCTAGTGTAACATCCGGTTTTACGGGTTTTGGATTTTCGTCACATAATGGCATTTTTATAAATATAGTAAACTAAGTCCGTTTTGTGAACGGAAAGTTTTATTAGAGCCCTAGTGATAAATTAGAATATTTGGCGAAATAAAAAAATTTCAGAAAAACCAAATCGATAGATTAAATAACGGAATATGTAGAATATTAGGGTGAGGGGCAAACTTGTAATTAAGCTATAATAATATTTTAAAGAAAAAAATAAAACCCTTTCCCCATTTTTTATTCTCCATTTCCACGAAACTCTAGAGAACTTTTCGCCCTTGGCGATTATCCTTTCGACGCTCCACCACGGTCGACGGCGATTCGACTTTCCTCCGGCGCTGTTTCTTCCCATTTTCTTCCTAAATCGCGGCTCTAAGTATGATTCTAACATTTTGGACTGTTTAGTTTTCCATTTAGGGCTCGAAAATGGTTAGGGCTTTGATTAGGGTTTTGTCGAAATTGTCGGGTTATGCTAGAAACGGTTAGGTTTATCGTATTTACGACTCTAATAGACGTATTGGTGATTATTAATGATAGTTAGGTTGAATTAATGGATGTATTGGATTTTGTGGTTTAAAATGTGTAAAATCACAATTGATGGAGGTTTAAGGAATTGGTGAGCGCGAATTGCTCGATGAAATGCCCGAGTTACGTAAATTATAATTTCAAAAAATTTTCTTTGTTAGGAGCTTTGACTAGATTTGCAATTCGGTTGTTAGGATGGATTTTTAATAATGAATATTGTGAAATTCTCTTAGGTGAACAAAGCTCACAGACGGAGCTCCGTGCGCTAAGGACGACAGGTAAGTCCTCGTGACATACTGTGGCCGATTAGCCTACATCATATGTCGAGTTTTGTTTATTGTGGATTGTTGGAGCATTTTATGTTTATATGTTTTGGTTGGGTAGTTAGGTTTAGTTGTTTTATAGGTTATTCTTTTGTGTTGTTTTGATGGTATAAACGTTCTTTGTGTTTATGTTACATATTAAATTACCATGCATCATCGTTTTATAAATGTCATGAAAAAAATGGATTTATGCATGAAGTTCATGAAAGAAAATGAAATGAGACGACTGAAATGAGATGACTAAGACGACTGAAATGAGACGACGACGACTAAGACGACTGATACGGAACGATAAATGAAATGAATGAACTGAATTAACGAGAATTGCATATACATGTTCTTGCACTGTCATTTATGTAGAATTTACTGAGATTTATCTGATATGCATCTTTATGGTGTAGGTGATCTCGATCAAGGTAAGGAAAATGTTCCTCCACACGAGGAAAGAGTGGATTGAAGGAACATACCTGTGGGAGTGTGCTGCGCAGTCAATGCCATTTTGACCCATGGGAGCCAATGATAAGTATTTTGGGTATTTTGGGATGTGTTTGGGCTGAGGGGTGTTTAGTTAGGAAAAATGTATAGACGTTCATTTTAGGATGCTTGTTACTGTTTAATTCACGTATATTGCATGTATGATGATGTTTAAAAAGGCTTTCTGGATAGTCATTGGAGATGAATTTCCCTTTGACGATTTTTGTCGTACATGTATAGTGTAACACCCGGTTCCATTGAACCAATTTTACCTTGTCAACTATTAGTGTACACTTTATGGATGAAATTGGGAGAATTAGTGATTAGGTTAATCAGTGACTAAGTTAGGGTATAATGGTAATTTGAGATTTTTAGTGAATAACGTATTGAAGGGAGGGTTTAATAAGGTTTAGCCGCCACTGTTTTCTCATTTTCCTTCCTCGGTATTCAGCTCAAGCTTAGCAGAGCTCTCTAGGTGATTTCCTCTCTGATTTCCATTACTCTACCTAGGCGAGTTTTCTTGAGTTTTAGTGGCTAGATAGCAGAGAGAGTACAATGTGTGTTTTGTGAATACTGTGAATGAGAGTAGGTTCGGGTTTAGGTGATAAACCGAGAATGCATGATTAATAGAGTTCCAAGCTAGCTTCCTTAGGTTTCTGAATGGTTTAGAATGAGTTATAATGAAGATTGAATTAACACTCCTTTTATGATTTTAGTTGAGCAAAATCCCGAGATAGCTTGCAACCCAACTTTTCCCAGGAAGTCAGGTAAGTAGAGTATGTGTGTGCCTTCAGGTCTACATCACAAAACATTAGGTTTATGCTTGTTTAAATGTTTTTCTGTATGTCATGTATCATGTTTTGGAAAGAACACGAAAAAAAATTTTATATGTAATGGCATGGCAAGGTATGAACAGAATGTAACAGATCAGTTGTTAAGGGAACTAATCCGCCCCTTAATTCATGAAGAGGATGTATGACTTTGAGAAAAATGATCCAACTCCTAATAGAATTTAGGATCAGATTCAACTTTTAAGGGAACTAATCCGCCCCTTAATTCATGAAGAGGATGTATGACTTTGGGAAAAATGATCCAACTCCCAATGGAATTTAGGATCAGATCAGCTGTTAAGGGAACTAATATGCCCCTTAATTTATGAAGAGGATGTATGACTTTGGAAAAAATGATCCAACTCCCAATGGAACCGAGGGATCAAATCAGTGAAAGAACGTGAACACAACAGAGATGTGAAAGTAGAAACTGCATGTCTAGGATTTATGTTTCAGCATATCATTTCATTGTTGCTTTACTTACTTAGCATTAGGCTAATAGATGAGTTTTGTGATGTAGGTGAAGAAGACTCAGAAGGTGTGTTCTCTGAGCATGTTTAGGACTAGGCTGGTTGGGGGAGCACTTCAATGCCACGGTTTGGTGTTTTGATGAGGTGGTTTAGCTATTGTCTATATACGAAGTTTCAGTGGTTAAGTGTTTTGTGGAAATGTGCAGAGGGTTTTAATAACATTGGTAGTTTTGATGTTTTTAACAACTTTATGATTTTCTTGTTCTGAGTATGAAAAACATGATTTGGTTTAGAGGTAGTTGCTTTGCTGGGTATTTTTAGAAAGTTGTGGACTTATGTTGTTTTGAACGATTTTCAGTAAAATGTACAAGCTCTTTTGGTAGTCCACCGGTGGACGTTGAGTATTATTATCTATCGGTGGATGAAATCTAATGGTGGATGTAGTCTATCGGTGTATGTAGAATAGATTTTTGTCGTTTTGTGATCGATGGATGTAGTCTATCGGTGGATGAAGAATAGATTTTTGTCGTTTTGTGACGGTGGATAAGGGTAATAGATTTTTGTCGTTTTGTGATCGGTGGATGTAGTCTATCGGTGGATGTAGAATAGATTTTTGTCGTTTTGTGACCAGTGGATAAGAGTAATAGATTTTTTTCGTTTTGTGCTCAGTGGATGTAGTCTATCGGTGGATGTAGAATAGATTTTTGTCGTTTTGTGACCGGTGGATAAGAGTAATAGATTTTTGTCGTTTTGTGATTGGTGGATGCCTTCTATTTCTGCCTCTACCGCTGAGACTATTTTGTTTCTACTTCTGCCGCTGACACTGTTTAGTGGTGGATGCCTTTTGTTTTTATTACTATCGCTGGAACTGTTTAGCAATGGACGTGTTCAGTTTTGTCTTGTTTTCTTTCAACCAATTGTTTTTAATATTTTAGTTAATTGATAAATGTCGTTTATACAAATGAATTTCCGCTACAAGTCTTAACGTTTTGAAGGCCAAATTTAATGGTTGTGTGAAATTTTAAAATTTTTGCAAAGTCTCATAGTTCGGTTCAGTATTATGAGTGGCGAACCAGGTTTATATAATTCGGGGCGTTACATATAGTCATTGATGAATTGTGTCTTTTTTATGAGTATAGGATGTCAACCAAAATGAATGAGTGAATTTCCATAGAGGAAGTTAAACTCTCTAGAAATCTGTTAAGTTTTTGGTAAAGGAACGTCGACCGATTAGAAGGAATAAAGTCCTGAGAGTGTTAAGTTCTCTAGAAAATGGGGTTGAGAAGTCGACCCCTGAAAGTAAGTAATTCGGTCGAGTTGTCGTCCAAAGTATGGATATCGTCCAAAGTATGGATGTCATCTAGAGTGGTGACATCGTCCAAAGTATGGTTGTCATCCAAAGTATGAATATCGTCCAAAGTATGGATGTCGTCCAAAGTGGTAACATCGTCCAGAGTATGGACGTCGTCCGATTATGTGGACGATAACGTCGTCCGATTATGTGGACGAACGAGTTACAACCCGAGTGAAATTAATTCCCCGTCTATTTTATGAACATCGACTGATCTCCTTACAGAGGCCACGTCGACCCCCACTCTTGAAATTGAAGAAACCCGAGAGAAGTTAAGTGTTATTTATCTCGACCACTGTTTAAATTGATGAAACCCGAGAGGAAAAAGGTGTCGTCCCCTTGTTATGCTAAAGTTTAACAATTGCCAATAAGTTTAATTTAATAGGAATTTCCACGTGCAAATAGTCTTTCACTGATTGGGGTTAATTACCCCTATGCATGTATGATTAAATAAGTTAAGTTGGACCCTACATGACGATAGATATTGATTGCATGCCGAGCCCATTCTCTAATGAATGAAAGTGAGTGAACGAAAAGGAAAGGAAATGCGTAATGAATGATGAATGCAAAAAATGAAATGAAAGTAATTGTATGAGAATGGGCGAGGGTAATATGCAAGTCCAAGTATAAGGATGAAATAAAAAGTTTTAAAATTTTATGTGATATTTGGAATAGTTAAAAAGGGTAAATTATGGGTCGTTACAGTTATGGTATCAGAGCCCCCGAGTTTTAAAATTGGTTCTGTAGACTACTCGACTGCGCAAGACACTACACAAATATGCTTCTTCAACTGTAAGTACGTTATACGCTTTCTTTTTATTTCGATTACTTAGATATGTTGTATTTAACTTTTATAGGTCTACAAAATGATAGAGATGAGAGAGATGACACGATCGACCAACTTAGAGAGTTTATTGCCCAACAACCCCAACACTTAGACCGACAGGCCCAACACATAGAAAGACAATCTCAACAGCTGGACATCTTGATAAATCGAGAGAACCTTAGAACTCAGGAAGTGGTGGCTCCTAATAACCATGGCATTGAGAGGTTTCAAAAGTTACGGCCTCCGATATTCAACGGCTAGTCTTCAGACCTCTCTATTGCTGAGGAGTGGGTTCAGACCATGGAGGACATGCTGGCATATGCGAGGATTGAAGAGGGAGAGAAAGTCGCATGTGTTACCTTCCACCTGGCATTCGATGCACAGTTTTGGTGGGATACCATCAAGGCGACCACGAATGTAGCCGTGATGAGTTGGGAATAGTTTAGAACTGTGTTCTTTGACAAATACTTTAGTCATACGGTACGAGAGGCTAAGATGATGGAGTTCTCATAGTTGCGGCAGACTGGTTCAGTTGCCTAGTATATCAGGAGGTTTGAAGCCCTATCCCAGTTCGCACCACGCATGGTGAGCGATAACGAGGACAAGGTGCGTAAATTTATGCAAGGGCTAAATTCGGAGATCCAGAAGAGCGTCATTATATCGGGGGTGCAGAATGTGCCCTATATAGAGATTGTGGCAAGGACTTTGGAGTTTGAGGTGGCCGAACAGACTAGTGTAAAACCGAGGGAGCCTGCTAGATGGTTCTTTCGGGAGATCCACCCTCGACCTCAGAACGAGGGCTGGTAGCTAAGAGGGCAACAACAACAGCAACAAAGAGGCATTAAGAGGCCTTATGACGAAAAGGGCGACCAAGGAAAAGGAAAGCAAATCCAGGAATCTACTGAGAGGCCCGTATGTCAGAAGTGCCAGAAGGCCCATTTTGGCACTTGTAGATTGAGGAAAAACCAATGTTTTAGATGTGACGAGGTGGGCCACTATGCCCATAATTGTCCAAGAACGGTTACCGATCAAAAGGGAATTGCTCCGATAGTATTTGCCTTCATTGAGCCCGGTGACGTTGATGATGAGGCCAGGCCTTCAGTTATTCCAGGTATGGTTTTATCTTAACAGTTAATGAAATGAAGGACATTAGGATAGAGACGTAGTATAGAGTGAAGATTTGAAGGCAATAATTGTGCGATAGATAAAACTAGGCTTGAAAATAGAGAGGTAAGAGAATGGTAGAAGGTGGGTAAAAAGGGATTTCTGGGTGAACCTCGAAGAGAATACGGTAGATTAAATATAGGATGATATATACCTTATAGAAAGAGAGTTATGCATTAGTAGGATTAGCCTTACTTAACCATAAGAAGTTGTGCACTTAGAGTTTAATTAAAATTATAGGGATACAATGTATAGGGTATAAGATTTAAGTAGATAGAAACTGGACCCTGATTGACAAACCCTCGGAGTTTTAGAATATGACGCTTGAGAGGGAAATTCGAAGCTTAGATATGAAACTTATTCAAGAATACCCAAGATTGTTGAGGTACAATAGTACGTCTAAGTGAATAGAAGACCTAGTAAGAACTCGTATAATTTAAATCCATGTGAGGTTAAAAGTATTTAGACGAAAACAATATTTGAAGGAGAAGTGGCTTTTACTTGGAAATTTTAGAGGACGTGATTGATCAATACTGAGTTGTGGACAAAAGATTGAGACGCAGTTTAGGCGTGCTTGTACTAGTCAATGCCCGTGAAGAAAATAAAGGGGTCAAATTGAAGTTGGAACGTTGATAAATTTTGAGGGCAATAAAGGACGAGTAAGGCGTAGACGTGTCAGGCCATTGGTACTCTACTTGATCAAGGAATGTGGGACTAAAACATAAGAATTGGACTAACTTAGAAACCCAAATACTTTAGCTAATCAAAGAGGGGTTTAATACCTTAAATTAAGAGTAATGTATAGAGGTTAAATGTGACGTGTACAACGTTAGGAGAAATGGTGAATCGACAAGAGCGAGTATCACTCATAGAGAATGGTGACAAAGTAAGAAATTGCAAATTCTTTTGGGCTTTAAGGATAAGTGAAGAAAATTGGATAAATTAAAAAGGGAGGAGTTTGGGAGTTTAAGTGATGATCGACTAAGTGAAGTCAATGGACGTATGAGTGAATGAGCGATAAAGTGCATAGTTGGAAGATGACATGCCAAGAGGCTCAATTAATTGAAAATCTGATAAAGGCCAAAACCTTATTTATTCTCCTTACTTATTACGTGCTCTTTTGTGTAGGTAACAAACTATTGAAGGACGGTGCATGGGAAGCTAGTTCAACGAATTTGGAGTTCACATGGAAGCAAAGTTCAAAATCTAATGAAGAAAATCCTCGAGCACCAGCTGGACTAGCAGAAGCCAAAATTTGTCTTCCGGAGATCAAGTTTTGTAATTTTTCTTTATTATAATTTTATTTTTTTCTTTTGGCAAACTCTTAGCCATTAGTCATTTTCATGCTTTAGTATTTTACTTAGGCTTAGTCACATATTGGTGGCTTGGTTAGGATTTACCATTTGGCCCAAATTTTGGGATACATTACTTGACCCATTATTTGGCCCATTACTTAGAGGCATTTATTGGGCCACATTGGAGACATCCTTGACACATTTGGAGGCCCACTTGGGGACATCACTTGGCGCATTTGGAGGCACCACTTGGAGGCATCACATTTGGCCCATTGTTTTGAAGATACTTAGGCCCATAGTATTTCAACCCAAAGGAGGCCCAAACTTGGATTTTTAACCTTGCAAGGACAAGAGATAGTGGCCTCATTGATTGATGATGTGGCAAGATTCCCTCTATTGATCTATCTAGGCATGACATTCATCTCCTCCCTAGGATTTTTGCTTGTTTGCCTTGATCTTGGCCATCCATCCTTTTTTCATCCAAGGGCCACCATTCATTCATCCTTATGGAAACCCTAACCATCCACCTTAGGATTGCCTATTTAAGCATAGCATTGGTGCATGTATTGGAACTTTTGCCAAATTTATAAAACTCATATTTCTCTCCAAGCTTGTTTTCTTTGGTTTTCCTTGATTCTTTTAATCAAGTGGAGAAGCCCTCCATTGTTAACTAGCCTTCAGGTTGCTAGGTTAACTCTTAGCTATTCTCTCGCCTTCTCCATTGGGATTAGGAGTGAGGAGGAAAACCTACACCCTAGGTGGTCGTTTTTCCTCCGGGAAAATCGTCTATCCAAGAGCGTAAAAAGTAAGATAGCTCTTTGGATCCGCCAAAGATATTTTCATTTCTAGCATTTCCATCACCTTTCACACACATCTCCACCTTTAATTTCTTGCAATTTTCTTCTTCATCTTTCTTGCATTTTTCATCTCCACGGATTTCCTTCATTCCACTACTTATTCTCCCATCTATTTCTATTTTTTTTATGCTCATTATGCATCATACATTAGGCCACTAGCACACACATCACTCACCTCATTTTTCCTTTGCATTTATTAACATATTTATTCCTTATTTTCGGCCATATTCACAACCACAAACCCGAACACTCTCTTGATTAAATTTATGGATTTTACACGGACCCTTTTCTAAGGGCCACCATGTCAGAAGAGTTTAGAACATTGGAGATGTAGAAATTGTTAGTACCCGATAGGTGGTTAAGGCCATAGTGTAATCGAGGATTGCATTACAACCATAAATACGAGGGTAGCATTTGAATGAAATGCAGTGTTTATAGGATTTCATTCATAAAGGAACGAGGATTTTAAGAAAGTAGCGACGTTAGCACCAGTTGGACTCATTAAGACCTTGAGGTATTTTGATGATTTAGTTTGCAAGGTATAGCAATGGGAACTTAGTTGAGAAGCCTACACCGAAATAGTCGCCAACAATCGACGAGTTGCCCAAGAAAGTAGGTGACCAAGAGATGCTATTGAGGAAATAGTTATGAGGGATCATTACTAGAGAAAATGTAGAAATTTGAATGGGTGAGTATTCTGACTACAGACAGAGTCGATGAATGTGTGCAAAACTTTGGGTTACAAGCTAGGGGTTAGAAGAAAATTTTTTAGATGATATTCGATCTAGCTGATGTTAGGAAGCTTAGGCATTGCTATGATCTAAAGGGACAGCTGAGGAAAGATGTCGATGAAAGAAAACTTTGAAGTTAACATTAATAGGAGACTTAATCTGTGAGTGATCAAGTGAAGGACGATGTACCCGCGAGTTTTAAAGTTACAATATATGCCGTTAGGTTATTTGATTGGAGATTTAGGAATTTGATTGTGCTCAATACTTCAGTAAGGACATGTTCGGTCCAATCAAGAGTAGGGAACTCAATTTGAGACTAATGTTGAAATGTATGGGTTGAGAGTTTTGGTTTAGAACCATAGAGATAGACCCTAAGTATAGATAGAATCAAAGTTCTTAAAGGAAAATTCAAATATTTTGAGAGATGGAGGGAAGAGACTCGAAAAGAACACAGTGATTGTAAGTCGAAGTATAAGATTGCAAGACATGAGGCAATAATATCAAAGACTATAAGTAAAGCCAAATTTTGAGGACAAAATTTTGTTTAAGGTGGATGGAATATAACACCCGATTTTACGGGTTTTAGATTTTCGTCACATAATGGCATTTTCATAAATATAGTAAATTAAGTCCGTTTTGTGAATGAAAAGTTTTATTAGAGCCCTAGTGATAAATTGGAATATTTGGCGAAATAAGAAAATTTCAAAAAAACCAAATCGATAGATTAAATAACAGAATATGTAGAATATTAGGGTGAGGGGCAAACTTGTAATTAAGCTATAATAATATTTTAAAGAAAAAAATAAAACCCTTCCCCCATTTGTTATTCTCCATTTCCACGAAGCTCCAGAGAGCTTTTACCCCCTTGGCGATTCTCCCTTTCTCCCTTCGACGCTCCTCCACGGCCGACGGCGATTCGGCTTTCCTCTGGCACTGTTTCTTCCTAAATCGCGGCTCTAGGTATGATTCTAACATTTGGACGGTTTAGTTTTCAGTTTAGGGCTCAAAAACGGTTAGGGCTTTGATTAGGGTTTTGTCAAAATTGTCGGGTTATGCTAGAAACGGTTAGGTTTACCGTATTTACGACTCTAATGGACGTATTGGTGATTATTGATGATAGTTAGGTTGAATTAATGGATGTATTGGATTTTGTGGTTGAAAATGTGTAAAATCACCATTGATGGAGGTTTAAGGAATTGGTAAGCGCGAATTGCTCGACGAAATGCCCGAGTGACGTAAATTAGAATTTTAGAAAATTTCCTTAGTTAGGAGTTTTGACTAGATTTGCAATTCGGTTGTTAGGATTGATTTTTAATAACGAATATTGTGAAATTCTCTTAGGTGAACAAAGCTCACGGACGGAGCTCGGTACGCTAAGGACGACAGGTAAGTTCTCGTGACTTACTGTGGCCGATTGGCCTACACCATATGTCGAGTTTTGTTTGTTGTGGATTGTTGGAGCATTTTATGTTTATATGTTTTGGTTGGGTAGTTAGGTTTAGTTGTTTTATAGGTTATGCTTTTGTGTTGTTTTGATGGTATACACGTGCTTTGTGTTTATGTTACGTATTAAATTACCATGCATCATCGTTTTACAAATGTCATGAAAAAAATGGATTTATGCATGAAGTTCATGAAAGAAAATGAAATGTGACGACTTAAATAGACGACTGAAATGAGATGACTAAGACGACTGAAATGAGACGACTAAGACGACTGATACGGAACGATAAATGAAATAAATGGATTAAATTAACAAGAATTGCATATACATGTTCATGCACTGTCTGTAGCACTCGGTAATTGTCTAACTTGATATTCTTATAGCTGCACTTTTGAGGTTTATTTGTATGGAACTAAGTGAATTTAATTGGTTGATCAATTAGGTTAAAGTTGGTTGGTCAAGGGCGAATGCATAATTTTGCAAAAGTTAGTATTAAAAGCGACTAGCTAAGGGTTTTAGCCGCAACTATTTCATTTCCTTGTTTGGTATTCGGCTCGCTCAACAGACTCTCTCTCGGCGATTTTCTTGCCTGATTCTTCATCAGCGTAGGTGAGTTCTTCTTTGAGCCCTCTCTGCTGATGGTTTAAGATAAATGTAGGTTATACATTTGGGGATTTGCTTCTGGTAGAATGAGTGTTCTAAGTATGTTGTATGTGAGATGAGTTCAAGTTTTGGTGATGAATCGGGAATGCTCGAGGAATCGAGCTTCCAACTAGTTTCCCCTAAAATTTCTGAATGGTTTAGAATGAAGTTAAGTAATGTTGTGCTTATGTTTTAGGTGAGCCAACTCTCGAGATAGCTTTTAGCCAGGAATCTATCGGGGAAAAACTAGGTAAGTGAAGTATTGTGTGTGCCTTCGAGCCTACATCACAAAACAGTAGGTTTATGCATGTTTGTGTGTTTTCTGTATGTCATGTATCATGTTTTCGAAGAAATACGAAAATGATTTTCATATGTAATGTTATGGCAAGGTATGAACAGGTTGAAACAGATTAGCTATTTAGAGAAGTAATCCGCCCCTTAATCGAGTAGAGGATTTATTACTTTGGGAGAACCGATCCCACTCCAAATGGAATGGAGGGATCAGATCAGCTGTTAAGGGAACTAATCTGCCCCTTAATCGAGAAGAGGATGTATGACTTTGGGAAAATTGATCCACTTCCCAATGGAACCGAGGGATCATATCAGTGAATGAACGGAATTGTAACTGAGATGTGAAAGTAGAAACTGCATGATTAGGATTTATGTTTCAGTATTTCATTTCATTATTACTTTACTTGCTTAGCATTAAGCTAATAGATGAGTTTTGTGATGTAGGGGCTGAGGTAACTACTGAAGAATTTTCTGAAATTGCTGAGGAATAGGTGAAGTTGCTGAAGCATGATCATGCCACTGTTTGGTATTTGATGAGGCGGTTTAACATTTGTCTGTATGTGGAGCCTAATTTCATAATGTCCTGTTGAAAGTGCAAAGAATTTGGTAGTAGTAATGGTTGAGGGATTAGAATATTTGGGTTCCTTCTGCTGTGAAGAATTTGATTTGGTTTTGTTACAAATTGCAAGCTTTGGAATTTTTACTGGATAAGAATATATTTTTTATATATACATTGGTTTCAAATGGTTATTTGTTGGATTTCTGAAGTTACTTAGGGTCAGGTTGTTTTGAATGTTTTGGGTAAAATTTGTAAGTTCAATCATCGGTGAATGAAATTCGCCGGTGGATGTTGTGTGTTTTGTTCACCGATTGATGTTGGCGGATTGAATCATCCGGCTGGTGTCATCGGGTGATGTGTGTTTTTGGTCTATTGGAAGATATAAGCAGAAGTTTGTCGTTTAGTGACCGGTGGATGTCGTGTATTAAACCAATCGGATAATGTAGCAGAAGTTTTGTGTTAGTGACCGGTGGATGTTCGTGTATTAAACCAATCGGATGAGTAGCAGGAGTTTTGTCGTTTACCAATCGGATGATGTAGCAGGAGTTTGTCGTTTAGTGACCGGTGGATGTACGTGTATTAAACCAATCGGATGATGTAATGTAGCAGGAGTTTTGTCGTTTAGTGACCGGTGGATGTCGTGTATTAAACCAATCGGATGATGTAGCAGGAGTTTTGTCGTTTATTGACCGGAGGATGTCGTGTATTAAACCAATCGGATGATGTAGCAGGAGTTTTGTCGTTTAGTGACCGGTGGATGTCGTGTATTAAACCAATCGGATGATGTAGCAGGAGTTTTGTCGTTTAGTGACCGGTGGATGTCGTGTATTAAACCAATCGGATGATGTAGCAGGAGTTTTGTCGTTTAGTGACCGGTGGATGTCGTGTATTAAACCAATCGGATGATGTAGCAGGAGTTTTGTCGTTTAGTGACCGGTGGATGTCGTGTATTAAACCAATCGGATGATGTAGCAGGAGTTTTGTCGTTTAGTGACCGGTGGATGTCGTGTATTAAACCAATCGGATGATGTAGCAGGAGTTTTGTCGTTTAGTGACCGGTGGATGTCGTGTATTAAACCAATCGGATGATGTAGCAGGAGTTTTGTCGTTTAGTGACCGGTGGATGTCGTGTATTAAACCAATCGGATGATGTAGCAGGAGTTTTGTCGTTTAGTGACCGGTGGATGTCGTGTATTAAACCAATCGGATGATGTAGCAGGAGTTTTGTCGTTTAGTGACCGGTGGATGTCGTGTATTAAACCAATCGGATGATGTAGCAGGAGTTTTGTCGTTTAGTGACCGGTGGATGTCGTGTATTAAACCAATCGGATGATGTAGCAGGAGTTTTGTCGTTTAGTGACCGGTGGATGTCGTGTATTAAACCAATCGGATGATGTAGCAGGAGTTTTGTCGTTTATTGACCGGAGGATGTCGTGTATTAAACCAATCGGATGATGTAGCAGGAGTTTTGTCGTTTAGTGACCGGTGGATGTCGTGTATTAAACCAATCGGATGATGTAGTAGAAGTCTCGTCGTTTTGTGACCGGTGTATGAAGTTTGTTTAACCGGAAGGCGTGAGCAAATGATTTGTCATGTTGTGGTTGGCAGAGGCTGGATGAGTGATTCATCCGGCTGACGTCACCGGTTGAAGCCTCCGGTTGATTTCCGCCCCCTTTTTTTTGACCTTGTTCAGCGGATGTTGTGTTTGACTTTTTAAACTTTAAATATTTAATGTCTAAGCCTTCATCCCTTCCGGCTCAATCATTTCTTTAAAATTCTGATTGATTAATCAAACAATATTTTACAATTTTGCTTGACCTTGCTTTGCTCAAAGATTTTCCGCTGCAAGTTTTAAATTTGGTCCGAAATTTTCTTAGTTATGTAAGGGTTTATGAGTAACAAACCGAGTTTAGAAAACTCGGGGCGTTACACTGTCATTTACGTAGAATTTACTGAGATTTATCTCATAGGCATTTTTATGGTGTAGGTGATCTCGATCAAGGTGAGGAAGATGTTCGTCCACCCAAGAAAAGAGTGGATTGAAGTAACATGCCTGAGGGAGTGCGTTGCGCAGTCGATGCCTTTTTGACCCGTGGGAGCCAAGGATAAGTATTTTGGGTAGTTTGGGATGTGTTCGGGCTGAGGGGTGTTTAGTTAGGAAAAATTTATAGACGTTCATTTTAGGATGCTTGATACTCTTTAATTCACGTATATTGCATGTATGATGATGTTTAAAAAGACTTTCTGGATAGTCATTTGAGATGAATTTCCATTTGATGACTTTTATAAGTTTTGTTGTACATGTATAGTCATTGATGAATTGTGTTTGTTTTATGAGTATAGGATGTCAATCGAAACGAATGAGTGAAGTTCCAGAGAGGAAACCCGAGAGGAATAAGGTGTCGTCCCTCCTGTTATGCTAAGGTTTAACAATTGCCAATAAGTTTAATTTAATAGGAATTTCCACAGGCAAATAGTCTTTCGCTGATTGGGGTTAATTACCCCTATGCATGTATGATTAAATAAGTTAAGTTAGACCCTAAATGACGATAGATATAGATTGTTTGCCGAGCCCATTCTCTAATGAATGAAAGTGACTGAACGAAATGAAAGGAAATGCATAATGAATGATGAATGCAAAAAATGAAAATGAAAGTAATTGTACGAGAATGGGCGAGGGTAATATGCAAGTCGAAGTATAAGGATGAAATAAAAAGTTTTAAAATTTTATGCGATTTTTGGTATAGTTAAAAAGGGTAAATTATAGGTCGTTACACCTAGCATATTAATGGGAAAAATCACTTAAAAGTCATCAAACATAATCTAAAGGATGCCTACTTTATTTCTAACACAACCAACTAACTCTACAACATAAAAACCCAAAACCTGATTTTTCCCACATTTTCTATCGTCCATTTTCAATCGACCATAACTTATTCGTTTTTTAACAGATTTAGACATTCCATGTAGCGACCCTAATACTGTACCCAATATCCATACCATATTTTTTTTTTATCCTAATAACTTTAACTAAACTCTAAGCGGAACCTAAGTCGAAATCGAAGCCAGAATCGAAATCGAAATCTAACTTTAAAAACATTTAAAAACGACTTAAAACAAATTAAATAAAATAATTAAAAACTATAAAACAATTAAATTAAACTAAACAATTAAAGGGGCAAAACTGTCAAGTGGCCGAGGAGGGAGTGCAGCGACCAGTCGCTGCAACATGCAGAGATCGATCGCTGCATATGCTGCAGCAGGCAGCGATCGATCTCTGCATTGCTGCAGAGATCGATCGCTGCATATACTGCAGCAAGCAGCGATCGATATCTGCATTGCTGCAGAGATCGATCGTTGCACACTGCAGTGCAGCGATCGTCCAACCATGCGATCCCTTCTGTTTTCCCTTCTGTTTTCTCTTCTGTATTCTATTCTGTTTTCTCTTCTCTGTTTCCTTTATTTTCACAAGTACTCTCTGGAATCCAGAGAGCAAATCAAGACAATTCAACCTACTCCTAATAACGTATCAGTTTATAACTTAAGCTCAACCAACAAAAACGTATTTAAAACCATGTACATTTTTATGAAAACGAACTGCATGGATATGTTTAAAATCTAAACAAACCCACCTGTTTTAAAGTCACCCAAAACAGTTCCAAAACATTTAAAAATATTAAAACGTAACCTATCAACTACCAGTACCAAACATCCTATACTTTCTATACAATTTTCCTATTCTATCCAAAATAACTTAAAACCCTCAAAATCTATACATACTGTCCCACGGGTCAAATAAGCCTCGACTGCACCAGCACACCACCGCAGCCATCCTCCATCAACTGGACTCAAGCCTCAGGAGGAGGAATCCCATCCTCACTTGGTTCCTCGATATCTAGGTCACCTACACCATACAATACACTATGAGATGAAATCCCAGTAAGCACTATGTAAATGCAATGCATGCTGTGCGTATGAGTTCGATAAACCATGCTTTATTTTATCTTACTATGCAATGCTCAATAGGTGTCACCGAGATCCTATTCCTCTAACCAGAGAGAGCTCATCCAGCGGGCTGACTACTCTTTCCAGCTAGAGGCGGAGGGTGCACGCTTACAACACGTACAGCCGTGCCTGAGCCCCACCTCCCGTGACCAATACGTCTTTCGGCCAGTGCTATGCTTTACGTTATCTTTAAAACTCTGCGCGGAAGTTCATTTTCATGCTTTTCTTTAAAACAAGTGATGCGTGAACAGTTCAATATCATACAGTAAACAAGCAATAATATGTACCATCAAGACTGTAAAGCGTAAACTATAAACTCCTAAAACCTAGCTACCCAAGCCAAATACAATTAAACAAGCGCATCTCCAAAACTCCTCGGGACGACATTCGACGTACGGTGTAGGCCAATCGGCCAAAGAAGATCACGAGAACTTACCTCGTGTCCAAAGCAGCTCAAGCTCCGTCCACGAGCGTTGTTTGTCTGAAGCAAAATACAATATCGACGTTAAAACGAGTTTAAGCTATCGATCGTCCAAATTTACAAAAATCTTAACTAAGGAGACTTCCTAAAGTTCTAATCCAATTCATTGAGCTATTTATTCGAGCAATTTACGCTCGGCACCTAAATTCTCAATTTACGAGTTTTCCTCAAAATCTCGAAAATTCTTAATTTTTAACTTTTTCACAAATCGGTTTAAATTCGTCCAATAACGTTCAATATATCATTTATATCCTTTATTACGGCAAACCTATTAATTACGAACCCTAAATCGCGTTTTTAATCTAAAACCTAACAAAAAACCCTAACGATAAACTCTACGAAACTCGAAATTTAACGCTCTAAAACTATGGAATCATACCTAGAGCGTTGACCGGAGGAGAAAACGTGAAGAACCGGAGGAAGAACGGAGGTCGGATCGTTGAATTTTTGTCGTCGGCAGAGAGGAGCTCTCTGGTCGGAGGAGAAAAAAAAAAGGAAGAGAAAGGAATTCGTGAAGTGTGTCTGGAGGAAGAAAAGGTTTGGTTTTTAAATTAAAATTTTGACTTTACAAATTACTATTTCGCCCTTCTTTTGATTTTCTTCTTTCGTTTCGTTAATTGGCTAACAATCCGACTTTTCCAAATTTCCATATTTTGCCAATAACTCCTATTTACTAGCAGGGATTTATTAAAACTGTCCGCTCGCAATTCGGACCTCGCTTACTATTTTTACTATAACGTTCTTTAATATTACGATAAATCTAATTACTCGAAATATAGCGTCATTATTCTGAAAAATCCTATAAATTTCTTAAAATTCCAATTAGTCGATAGGATCCTAATGACGCTTTCTTTTCGCAAAACGGACTTAATTTGACATATTTACAAAAATGCCACTTTATATTAAAATAATAATATCCCTTAAAGCGGGGTATTACATTCCATCCACCTTATTTAAAATTTTGTCCTCAAAATTTGTTATACCACATAGTCCTTGATACTAACGTCTCATATCATGTGGCAGTATACTTCGATTCATCCTCTTTATTTACGGTCATTCTTCGTGGTTCTAAACCAAAACTCTCCAACATCAGCGTTACATTCGTATTTTCTACTCTCGATTGGACTGTGTACGTCCTTACTCAAGCATCGAGCACAACCAAATCTTTAATTTTCCACTTGATTTACCTAAACTTCTCAGTAATCTCGTTGGCTCAATCCATAATCGAAACGTATACCAACTTTCGACTTTCACTTAATCACTCGCAGATTAAATCTCTTAATAATACAAACTTCAAAATTCACTCTTTATCGACGTTTTTCTTCCGCTGCCCCTTAGGTCAGAGCTATACCTAAGCTTCCTAATGCCAGTCAAATTGAATGCCTACAATTTCATCAAATTTCTGGGCTGTAACCCATACCTCAACGCAATTCTCTCGATCCTATCCAGAATCAGGATGCACACCTACCAAATTTCTACATTAACTTCCTAATCGTAACCCTCATTTTCAGTTCACGCATCACATCATACCAAATCTCTAAGTCTTCACCAAACGACCTCTAACTATGCATCTCACACTTAACGTCCCGAGCACGTGTTGGTTTGCATTTAGTCACCCAAACATTAAATTCTCTCTCACTTATTAATTTGTTTCTACTACAGATTGTCTCTTATCCTCAATCCTTGAAATAACTTCAACCTCCTAACGTCATTTGGGTTGACTACCGTTCCAGGATTCCTAACGACACTCAGGTTGTAATCCAAACTCCCCTCTATTTTAATTTCTAATCCTCAAATTAAATTCCTTTAATTTCTAACTTTCTTAATCTCTCGTTTACCAAATATGTATCCAACCACCTCAAGCTCCTCAAAGCCTTCTTAATTTACTTACTTAAACACCAAATCTCAACTATACTGCGACTACGACCTTATCCATCTATTGGTATAACAACATCTATATCTATATTAGAGCAGTACACTAAACTTGGTTGCAAGTTCTTTGACCTTAACCTTAGTCACTATCACAATCATCCGAGTCTACATTTCTCTAGTAATGCTCCTGTATAACTTCTTTGTCAACAGTACTCTAATTGGCCCCATTCTTGGACACTTCACGGATCTTAATAACTATTTCTACGTGAGCTTCCCAACTAGAATTCTACTCTCAAGGTTTCGCAAGGTATCCTTCCTATGTTATCCTACATTGCATTAGTGAGTTCTCTCACCATATCCTAACTGAAACGCTTATACTACCTACCATACACTCATTCGTTCATCTTAGAATTCCATTAACTTCAAGCACATTTATGTTCCTAAGTCTCGCCATAGGTTTGCTCTAGACTAACCTTGAATTATTTTTGTGTCCATGGGTCCCAACTTGTGAAATACAAGTCAAAACTTAATTTGTGAACTTCACAATTCATACGATACTAACCATAGAGTTAAACTTCTAATCTTAACTCTTCATTGAGCCTAACAATCTCTCACACTCCAGGTATCTCCACAATCTAGGGTATTCCTCACTAAGTTTATATCTAAACTTTCATCTTTCCTGATTAGTCTGATTCTACTATTCCAAAGGGTTGCTAAATAAATCTGGTTTCTACCTATTTAAAGCCGTATCTCTTAGGGTGTATTCCTCTAATGGTAACTAGATTCTTGGGTGCACAACCTCATGCGGTTAAGTCAGGCTAATCCTATTAACACTTAACTCTATTCCTATGTGGCTTATATTGCCCTATGTGTAGTCTATTGTCTCCTCGTCAAGGTTCGTTTAGTAACCCTTCTTACCCTCCTGCTATTCTCTCACCTCCCTATATTCTTTCTATATCAAATACGTATCGCCATACAAGTAATTAAAACAGTACCTGCGATTAGAGAAGGCGGGGCACCAGCGTCGACGTTGCCAGGCTCAATAAAGGCAAAGATCCTGGGCATGACTCTCCTCTGATCACCGCCTAACTGATCTCTGCCGGGCTTCGGGCAATCTCTAGCAAAATGGCCCAGGTCTCCACACCGATAGCACACACTCGTGCCCAATCTGCACTGGCCACTGTGCTCCCTCTGACACTTAGGGCAAATAGGTATCTGAGAAGCCACTTGTACTTGCTTCCCCTTACTTCGATCATTACCTCCCTCAAGAGGCCTTTTGACGCCTCTCTGCTGCTGTGGCTGTGGCTGCGCTTCAGGCTGCCAACCTCGGTTCAGAGACTGAGGACGTAACTCTAGGAAGAAGCCCTTAGATGGCTCCCTCGGTTTGGCAGAACTCTGATCAACTGCCTCAACATCAAGCGCCCTAGACACGATATCGTCATAGGATACATTCTGTACCCCAGATATGGTAAGGCGCATCCGGAACTCCTGACTAAGTCCCTGTAAAAATCGGCGTACCTTGTCCTCGTTAACGCTGACCTGTCGCGGTGCAAATCGGGACAATGCCTCAAACCTCCTCACGTACTCGGCAAGAACCAATATGCCGCAACTGCATAAACTCAACCATCTTCGCCTCTCGTACGGTATGACTGAAATACTTGTCGTAAAATAACTCTCTGAATTGATCCCATCCCATAATCGTCACATCGGTGGTCGTCTTGATGGAATCCCACAAAAACCGGGCGTCAAGTGCCAAATGATAGGTCACCAGTGCAACCTTCTCTCCATCCTCTATGCTAGCATACGCCAGCATGTCCTCCATAGTGCGAATCCACTCCTCGGCTGAAGAGGGATCAGTAGACTGTCCGTTAAATATCGGAGGTTGGAGCTTCTGGAATCTCTCCATCCCCCGGTTACCCGGAATAGCTGCCTCCCGAGCTCTAGTGCCCTCTCGGTCTATCAAAGTACCCAGCTGTTGAGACTGTCTCTCCATCTGCTGAGCCTGTCTCTCCATATGCTGAGACTGCTGGGCGATAAAATCTTTAAGTGTGTCTATCGTATCGTCGCGGTCATCTCGGTCATTTCGTGGACGCACCATAGTTATAAAATTCCTATAAAAGTTAAACAAATATTCTAAGAAACTAGAAATCGAATAAAGCTATAAACATACTTACAGTTGATGAAGAATGTCCGCGTAGTGGCTGTGCAGTCGAGCGGTCTACAGAACCGATTTTAAAACCCGGGGGCTCTAATACCATATTCCATCCCATTCCGTAAACCTCTACACATCTACAATCCATTGAAGCAATAATATTTAATAACCAAACACCATGGCCGATCGGCATTCACAGAAACAGAACCGGTGACAAAAATCTCAAAAACCGGTTTTCACTAACTTCCACCAAAACTCTAATTTATCGCTAAAAACAACCCAAACTAATCTATCTAAACATTAAACCATGAAATTTAGGAAGAAAAACCAGCAAGGAAAAATAACATTTGGACCTCTCAATTAGGGTTTCCCAAACCCTAACCAAATCCCACAAAATCTCAACAAAACACCCAAAAACCTTCATCAAAATGTATCAACAACAAAACCCACTTAAATCTTACCTTAAAACCTTGCCAATCTTGATGGAATGAAGGTGAAGGGAGCTCTAATGGTGGCTTGGGTTTTTCGTAGGAGAAGGGGAGAAAGAAGACTAAAAATTACCTTTTACACAACTAACAACCAACTTTCCACCAACCACTTTTAAAAATTGCCACCCTAAATACCAAATTTGTAAAATAACCCCCTCTTTCTCCACCTTTAATCCAACATGAATGCTCACCTTCCAAACCCTCTTCATTCACTTTTACATCTTTGACTTTTCAAAAATCTTTTTCTTCACCTTAGACTTTGACTTTTCAACAATCTTCATTCCTATGACTTTTCTTAACTTTGCAACACTGTTTTTCTTATCTTCATGCATGCCAACATGGAAGACTCTCATTTCATCCCCCTTTGACCACTTAATTTATCTTTAAGTCAATTCAACTCAACACAACTTCTAACCACACAAAACCTATAATTTTCTCTCAATTTCCTATTCCAATTGCACTTTCAAACTCAATAGCTTAGGATAACATTAGAACTAACTTTAAACTCTCACAACAAACCCTAACTAGGGCTACGTACGTTATAGGAACTTCTCGGGTGTTACAGGCTAATTTGGTTTCTGCCAAATTTTTGCAAGTTAGGATATAAGGACATACTTCAAGGAGCCCCTCATGACCATAAGGTGCCTCCTCATGCTTTTTTTCTCTTTCAATGGTTATTGCCAAGAAAGAGATATCATCCTCTACGTGGTTGTCCTCGGCCACTTGTGTGACTGCACAAAGTCTTTGGACCATTTGATGCTCCAACTCAAGTAAACATTTTTCATGTGCAAAAATGACTTTTCTACCCATCTTCTCCTCCATGCTGGTTGCCAAGGAGATGTCTTTGCTTTCCCCTTCTTGAAGTGGTTCCTCAAAATTCTCAAAAACAACAAAATCTTTATCAAAGTAGGTTGGGATAGTTAACTCTACAAAATCGATTTTGTTTTCTTCAACCAATTTGGACTCTTCTAAAAATATTGGCTCTTCATGGGAAAGGATGATCTTTTGTTTCACCTCTTCACATTTGTTAAAGGGTTTGTCATCAAACTCGACTTTTGCTCGAGCTTGCAAAGGAGGAAGCTTGATTGCATTTGGTGAGTTTGACAAAAATCGAGAACCATGATCTTGCTTTTGTGGACTTAACACAAACTTCTTTTTCATTAGATTCTTCATCATTTTCAAGTACTAATTTCATCCTCACTGTTGCTTATTCTTTTTACCAAAAGATTATCCCACCAATAACTAGCATAATAGGTGAATTTCTTAGAGGCTAGTTTGATTTTTCCCTTATCCGAATAATCACCACAAGCAAAATATGTCTCAACCATTTCCAACCAATAAAAATATTTTTCCCTATCAATAGAGCATTCAAAAGAAGAGATGTATACCTTATCATACTACTTTCTTGACTCTAGCACTTGTTGTTGAAGAATGGAAAACATATTACTAAGCTAATCAATGTGTCCTTGCACGGTAGAATCCTTCTCCTTCAAAAGTTTTGGTGAGTGCACTTGACTTTTTGTGTCTCGGTTTTGGGAACCATTGGCTACTCTTTTTGCCATGATCCAAGAGGTTAAAATGCACAAGGAAAGAGTGGTTAAAGGAGCAAGGCTCTGATACCAAATGATGTGCTTAAAAAATAGATGAACTTTTAAAGCATAAGAAACTCAGCTGTGCACTGTTTTAGCTGTCCCGACCAGCAGTTTCAAATAAGCATAAGTAAACCCTTAGAGTTTGTGGCTGTAATTTTGACAGTAGCTATTTCCAAGAGTGGCAGAAAGACCCGCCGAAAATTTCCACAAAAGGCTTTGTGGATCGCAGGTTATGATTAAAGTGGTTGAGATCGTCGGAGATCAGATTACTGCTCTGGCTGAGAACAATGTGTCAACTTGGGAGAGACATAACTCCATCATGTGAAAATGAATGGATACAATTCTTGTGGCAGGTCGAAGCTGTATGTGTGAGGTTAATTTTATAAAAAAAATAGGGGATGAATCAATGTGGTGGAAAAGATAAGTATGTTGGAGCGCTGGCTGCTCGGATAGGGATAAAGCAGCAACAAATAGCAGCTCTTGTGACTTGGTGGAGGATGATCCTTTAGTGGTGGGATGAGAGTTTCTACTCATTTGCTCGAGCTTCTTCTTAATGGAACAAGAATAAAAAGGAGTAGCCTTTAAGAGAAATCCTCCTATGCTTGCCAAATATGGATCCAATTTTCACACAACTTACTTGGATATTACTCACCAAGAAAGAGGCATGACAACTTGAAGAACACTTCAAGTTTGGAGAAGAAAACTTCAACATGATATTCATTCAAGGGTTTGATGCTGATTAGAAGCCTTTAGAATGGCCTAAATAGCATCCCTAAAGAAAATTAGGGTTTCCACCCATAGCTCTTACAAAACAAGTAAAAATTCAAAGAAACAATAATAGTTGGAAATAGGAGTGCTTAGCCAAATTAGGTAACCAAGCACTTTATGGTCTTCATTGCCATGTGGTTCTCTTCCTCACTAGATGGTCTCCACTATCAATATTTCACACTTAAATAATATAAGTTTCAACAATGGATTCAAAAGATAAAAATATAAACTAAAAATAAAAGTGCTAACATCTTCTAGAAAGGGGGGTTGAACTTAGTTTGGTCTTGGGCTCAGATTTCTTTGTGAGAACAAACTTCTCTGTAATGGGTCTAGTTGACCAAGCAAATAATTTTCAATTTTGACAATCCACCTTATTCTACAAACCTTAAGATGTCAACTACATTCTTTAAGAGTGACACTTTTTCAAATAAAATTTGGAAGACTGTCAAATATGCAAAATATCTCTCAGAGGTCAGTTTGAATGCAGTTTTTTTGAAAAGTCCAATAATCCTTTGACGTGTGTTTGATCTTCAATTTATATTTCCTCTTGAAGAATGTTGTAATGTAAGAGTAGGCTCACTTGAAGAATTGGATATCTTTGAGGTCCATTCCTCCATGATAACCTACAAAATAAACATTAGAAATAATGTTAGAAAATTTCCCGACTTGATGGTGGATGGTTGGATCCCATGGCACATCATAAAGATTGGCACTTTATCTTCTTAATCAAAAAAAGATTAGTTTATAATAATATTAAAAAAAGCAAGACTTGGACAAATCAATACTTTTAATTAAAGAGATAAAAATACAACCGAAAAAGTAAGGAAAAGAGAAATAATAAGACACTTTAGAATTGTCAAATGTAAAAGACTATATGAGCTCCTGATTTCTCCTTCCACAATCTTATCTTCTCCCTTGTTATAATTTTGTGTTACGGAATTCAAAATTCAAATATCTCTATTATAGGAAAATCTGTTTCCTAAAATATTTATTGATTAGTATTAATCAAGCACTCTAAATTTCCCACATATTTTTTATATCAGAACCAAAGCTCTTCAAATTAAATCCTTGATCCGAAATTATTTTTCATAATCCTAGTCCTTGGCATCAACATTATCTTCCTGCATGAGAACTTTACTTATTTTTCAAAAGCTTTGGGATCTAGAGATGATGGTTTCACTAAGCCTAAAACAATCAAAGATGTAACGACATTGACGCAAACAAAGCAAAAGGAATTAAAGGAGTTTGTGAAGAAAGATGCAAAAGTACTAATCTTCATTTTACAACAGGTAAAGAAAACTATCTATCTTAGAATTAAGAATTCTAGAAGATCTAAAGATGCTTGGGATATTTTAAAAAATGAATTTCAAGATAAACAAAAGTTCTTTCCATCAAACTTCAATCGTTATGATGAGATTTTGATAATCTTACCATGAAAGATAATGAAAGTATCTAAATATATGTATTGAGAGTTGCTGAAATAATCAATTAGATACGAAGTTTCTAAAATAGTTTATCAAAAATAAAAATTATGAAAGAATTTTAAGAAGCTTGCGATTGAATCAAAGTTAATCTTACAAAAAATTCAGAAGTCCAAGAAAAAAATTGGGCTCATCAAGAGAAGAAATGTGAAAATTTTAAATTGCAGGAAAGGAAATAAAAAAATATCAATTTTAAACAAAATGGAGGCAGTAACGTAAATTCTATTTTTTCTTATTTAATTTCCAAAAATTTGGACACGAAGCAAAAGATTTTAGATACATGGGTACCAGATGAAACATTTTGGATCATTAAAAATATGTTGAAAATATAGAGAACTTGATTACTACAAATCATGAAATAATTTAGAAAATAAACTTTTCTTAAATGAGAGAACTTATATATTGGAAAGAGATGCTTGGATTCTGAAATCTCTCTTAAAGTTCAATTAAGTTTGTTTACAAATGATACAAAGTAGATTTTATAAAGTAAAAATATTTAGGTGAAATAGTGTGAGAAATGTTAAAATCATATTTCAACATGATTTTTGAACTAGTCATTACTGTTGAATTACACAACTTGACTCATCTAATTTAGATCAAGTGACAAATAAATTTGTAACACATTCACACTACCTTTTTTAATATTGTTTTTGCATAGTTCACATTTCAAATTTAATGAGTTTACAACTCATTTTAGCACCTTCTCATAAAATGAAATGTTGATATAATTTTTGAGCTACTACAATTTTCTATTTGCTTTTGTAAGTGCATTTTAAAACTGCTTATTAGTCCATACAAATATATGTTGTATTTCTTTATCTTGAATGAGGTTCCTGATGAAATGATGTTGATGCTCAATATGCTTTGATCTTGCATGATAAATTAGATTTTTTTTGTCATAGCGATTGTTGACATATTATCACAATAAATTCAGGTGATGAGAACCACAGATATTGAGAACCCGAGTCCCTTCAACAATGCGAAATAAAACTCAAGAATGCCTTACAATCAAGTACGAAGAACTTGATTCCAATCGAACCTTGCCGATAGAACCAAAGTTATCAAACAAGAAGAGCTTGACCCAAACCAAATTTGTTGGTAAGAATCAAAACTATCAAGTGATTTCCCAAACTTTGACTCAAAGAAGACCTAGTTCTTCACAAAGAACCAAAGTGATTCTAAAAAGAAACTCTCATAAAAAAAAATCAATAGAAAAAATTGTGTGTCTTTGTTGGAGTACATTCATGTTTTTTAAATAGCCTAAATGCAGCTATGAATAAGTAAAGTTAACTTGATTATGAAATAGGAAACTTAACAAACTTAAATATTAGAAAAAAAACACAAAAAGGAAAGTTTGGCAGCTAATGGGCGCAGAAAGGGTTTTGGGCATGGTGCGCACTAGACTGGGTCAGGCGTGCTGGGCGGGGCAGCTTGTGTACTGGGCGGCGTATGTGTTGGGTGGCACGTGTGGTAGGCTGGGCGTTGGCGTGGTAGGTGCACGAGTGTGATGTGCCACGGAAACCTAACACAAGGCAAACACCATGGAGGCTAACCTTATGTTTTATTTCTCTTTATTTTTGTATGAAAAGTGGCTTGTAAAGAAGCAAGGGAGACCTTCCACCACGAAGTCACAAAGAGATGTCAAAGTACACACCTAAGAGGAGTTCCAAGAATCCAAAAGCATGTGCTAGTGTGGGAGCCAAAAAGGAAGGACCTGAGAGTTCAACACTTCGGCCATGGAGATAACTTGGCGAGCCACGACTCTTATAATCTTTTGAAGCTTGAAGACAATTTTTTGGGTCTACTCTTTCATGTCCTAGTTTTTGTTTGAACCTTATTTTAGTTTTTCTTAATGTTGAACCAAGTGTAATGTCCACTCTCTCATCCTAGTTGGCCGGGTGGATTATGTGATGTGTTTTTATTTTTAATTATGTTTTGAACATACAAGAGTGATAGAAGAGAGATGAGAGTTCTAGGAAAAACATGTGATAGCTAATAAAGGCACTCTCTAGGGTTAGAAAATCAAATGGCATAGGGATGCCAAAAAGGTTTGGGGCCTTTCCCTATTTGGCTGAACACCTCATTTCTCCCACTTTTATTTTACCATTTTTGTATTAGTTTTCTCTTTAGATCGTAAACCCTAATTCTTAAGGTGGTATTAATACCACCCTTAAGGGCTGCTCTTTGTAGAATTTTTTGAATGAAAAATTGTGAAAAGTCTTTTCCTTTCAAACTTGAAGTTCCCTTCAAGTGTCCACCTCTCCTTGGTGAGTAATATCCAAGTATTGTGTTTGTGTTCTTGGATTCCATCTTTGTGAGTGTAGTTGATTCCATTGTATTGAACCATTATTCTCCTTCTTCCCTTCAAGTGTCCACCTCTCCTTGGTGAGTAATATATGTATTCTCATCACAGCAAGTTAGAGAGTTCATCCTCAAAGAGAGCCAAAGAACCGTAAAAGTGCTACCATAGCATTTTCATGACTAACGGTCACATCCCTAGCCATAACTTTTTGTAACGCCCCCAAACGCGCCCCGGCTCGGTGCGTTACTTAGCTCACACTTCCTATGTTTAAAACAAAATTTAAAATAAAATCCGATAAAATTTTGACTCAATTTTTGGGTTTTTCAAACTCTCGAAATTTGTTGGAAATACGTGCAAAATGTGCTAGAAAAGATCGAGTTAAAACATATTTGAAAAATCAAATTTAAAAAAAAAACTCGGTTGGCACCCCTTGGCCGCCGAGCGCGTGCAGCAGCGCAGTGCCCAGTGCCGATCGATCTTCGCACAAAATTTTCAGAAAACCGATTCTAACATGTTAACGAAAACGTGAAGACAGTTGAAAACCAACGTCGTTTTCTCTATGAAAAATTGTGCGGCATAACCACTGAATTTTCTAAAAATGAAATTCTGAAAATCAAATGGTTTATAAAACGTATTCCAAAACAATTACAAAATCTTCTTTTCCACGTTATCAAACACCATTTTTATATGTAACGACCCCTTATCCCAGCAAGATATTTTCCGCTCTGGGGATTTCCCCTCACGGTTTTGTTTGGCGAGAACTTCCCAGAAGGTCACCCAACCTGGAACTACTCTCGCCGAAGCACTTTTAACTTCGGAGTTCTTATTGGATCCGTTGTCAATTGTGCTCTAAAACGCATCTTACTATCTTGGGAAGGATCTCTTACATATGTTTCATTTCTACATACTTCCCCAAGCGATGTGGTATTGGGACGACCTCCTCTTTACGACCCAGGATTCGCCTATACTCGAGTCCAGGATTCGC
Organism: Begonia masoniana; assembly: GCA_022432975.1. Taxonomy (NCBI): domain Eukaryota; kingdom Viridiplantae; phylum Streptophyta; class Magnoliopsida; order Cucurbitales; family Begoniaceae; genus Begonia; species Begonia masoniana. Next base: position 36,414,601 of record CM039502.1, read on the forward strand.
CTACACTCAACTTAGGTCCCAAGATTTGCCCCGCAATCCGAGGTTTGCCCCGCAGTCGTACTCATACGTCCACATCCGGGTCATCACATTATACAACCAAAACCAACAAAACAACCAAATATCACGAATCCAAAATAGTTGAAAGCTAACTACAATCTAAAATACCGTTCCACCCACATCCTTCTGAAGATCATGGTCGAGACGCCCCGACAACTGCCCGCACCGGCATACCACGTACATCACCTACTGCGTCCCAATCCTAGCTTTCCTCAAAGCCCTCACCTGTAATCCTGTCGACACCTACACCACGGAACACAAAACGTAAGCCCAATGCTTAATAAGTAGGGAGTCATGCAATTCAAAACAATGCATGCTCAACTCCTAATATATGCAGTTTCTACTCGCTCTGTTGTACTAGTTTCTTTCCTAAATTAATCCATCCAACATCTAAACCATGAAATTTATGAAGAAAACAAGCAATCACAAGAAAAATTTCGGACTCCTTGGTTAGGGTTTTCCAAACCCTAATCAAATACTCCAAAAAAAACTTAAAAACCATCACTAACATGTATTAAACTCAAAACCCACTTGATTTTATACCTTAAAGCTTGAAAACTCTTGATGAAATGAAGAAGAGGGAGGGCTTCAATGGCTGAATTCTCGTGGAGGGCAAAGGGGAGAAGAAAGGGTTTTTTGTATATTTTTCTTCACTTTAACTAATTTATAAAAACAATTTCTTTTTACTTTTAATTCTTTCTGTAATGCCTAGAAATTTCGGTTATGGGTTTTGAGTTTTAGGTTTTCGGGTTTTCGCTCTAAGGAATATTTTTGTAAATGAGCAAATTAAGCCCGTTTTGTTAATGGGAAGTTTCGTTAAAACCATAAGATTAAGTTGGAATATTTGGAGGAACAAAGGGGTTTCGAAGAAGCCAAATCTATAGGTGAAATAATGAAATATGTGGAAAAAAAATTGATAGAGTGGCAAACTTGTAATTAGGGAAGCATTTTTTTAATACAAAAACACAACCATTTTCTCTTCTCTTCTTCATTTTCACGCCAAGCTCCAGGGAGTTGTTCCTTTGTTTTTTTTGGGCGATTTCTTTCCCCCCTTTCACGGCGTTTCTTCAATCACCCACCTAACACTCCGTTTTCTTCTGGTTTTCTTCCCCAAATCAACATTCTAGGTAAGCACCAAGCGCTAGACCCATTAGTTTCCGTTTGATAGTTGATTTCGGTTAGGACATTTTTTATTTAGGGTTGAGAAATCGTAGGTTTTGTTAGAAATCGATAGGATTGCTTAATTTTTGCTCTTTTATGGTGTTTTGGTTGTTATTTCAGTAGTTGGCAAGAACTAATGGTGTGGGTGAATATTTATGGTTAGGTTTTTGGTTGTTGGAAGGTGGTTGGGAGCCATGAATGGGGTTTTGAAATTTATGAGCGTGTAATGCTCGATGAAATGTCCAAAAGAAGTGAATTTGAGTTTTAGGAAAAATTGTCTTAGCACGAGTTGTCGTTTAGTTTCGATTTTAACAATTTAGAGTCAATATTAATGACATGTTATGAAAATGCCTTAGGTAACCCAAGCTCTCAAAGGACAGTGCTCGGCATAGCTAGGACTCCAGGTAAGTGGTGTTAGGTTTCTGGCTCCTAAAGTCCTACATTATATCGATGTTAGGAATTAAATGTCTTAATGATGTTTTCACGATTTTTGGGTTCTAAATAGTCGGGTAGACTAGGACGTTTCCTATGAGTGGTCGGTTAGGCTCGTTTATGTACGTTATGAATGTTTGGATGATTGTTTGGTAGTACCATTCTTCATGTATCATGTCCTCTCCTTCAAGGTTTAATGAATTGTTCTTGCATGCACGTTTTTAAGTAAATGAAGTAAAGTAAATAATGTTAAGTAAAGTTGGAGGGTGAGTAGGGCACAAGGCACGTTGATGGCAACTCAGGGCAAGTGTTTGGTCTACAGGGTAGACGGAGTGGTGCCTGTGCCTACTCATGCCTAATGATATATATGTATATGTTATGTAAAGTAAATAAATGAAAAACAAATATGTTTTTGAAAAATCATGCATTATGTATACTCATATTTTAGTGCACCTCTTTACTAAGCATTAGGCTTAATGTGTTTATCGTATGATGTAGGTGACGAGAACGAAGGTGAGGAACCCCCTCCTGATGATCACGTGTAGTTGGTTGATGGGCGGAACTCGTGGCGACGAGATGTGTTTTGGGCTGGGCAAGAGAATCCGTGGGTGTGCTACAAGTCATTTTGTGATAAATAGGTGTGTATTAGAATGATATTGAATGATGCGATAGATTTTAGGATGTATAGTAAAGTTTGAAGTTTTGAGGATTTTATATTGGAGGTAGGCTTAGAGTGGTGTTATTTTGAATGATTTTGTTTTTGGGAAAGTGTTAGGGACTCGGGCGTTTATGGAGATGTTTATTTTGTGGATTAAGTGGAATTGTTGTTTAATGATTTTAGGTCTTTTAAACTGTAAGGATACGCTCGGGTTTTAGAGCGACCCATGCAGTTTGTTTTTACGAATTTTAAACATGTGTTCGGCGTATGTGTATGAGTCGGGATTTTCAGAGTTTTGAAGATTTTGTGTTTAAAAAGGTTGGGGAAATGATTTTTGGAAAAACTAAGGTGAAAGGTAAGAGTTTGGAAAGGAAAAATAGGTTAAGAAGAAGAAGCAGGGAAGGTGGGCGCTGGTGGGCGCACTGGCCAGGCACTGGTGCGCACTGGCCGGGCGCGGCGCTCGTGTGCGAGCTGGGAGCGCCCAGGAGTTGCCCACGCGATCGATCGTTAATTAGGGTCATTTTTAGTTGGGAACCCGAGCCAGCCTGATCGATCGGGCTTGGGGTGCGATCGATCGCGTTTGGCACGTGTTTGACATGTGAGGTTGGTGTTGGGAGCGCCCTGGCGCACGCTGGGCTCGCGGCAATGGCAGGCGCGCGCGCGCACCGCAGGGCACCCATGTGCTTTTTTTTTTTCGACCTTTCGAAACAAGTTTCGACCCGACCTTTTACGATACTTTTTAAACATATTTTATGAACGATCCCCACATATTTTAAAGAATTTTAAGGGCCCAAAAACCGAGTCGACGTTTTTCCGAAAAAGTATTTTTACCTCGCTTTGATGATTTTAAAGTTGATGACTCTTATGCCCGTCATGTTTAAGTTAAAGTTAGTCTACTTAGGGTCGATCGAGGCAGGTCATTTGTCTAGGTCTGTTTATTTTAAAGCGTTGAGTAAAAAAGAAAAATTTTACGTGAAAATCCGATGGTTTAAAGTTAAGAGTACGTCATTGTTCTCCCGTGGCGGCCATGACCGGGTTGGGGTCGTCACACTTTCCACTAAATTTTTGGATTTTATAAAATTATCCCCTCCTTTACTATGGCTTCTCTTCAACGTGATTTCATCCCCTTTTTAAACCTTTCTTTCATTTTTAATTAATTAATTTTTACTTTTACATAAAATTCTATAATAACCAATATTAAACAAATCCAACTTAATAATTTCCATTCAAGAGCTTAGAAAATTCTAAGATTAATGTTAAACACCCTACTTCATCTAATATAAATGCTACGTACGCTATGGAATTTTTTCGGGTGTTACACTTTTCATCCTCATCGAGTTAACCCTTTATTTTTTTAGGCTATTTCCATCACATCCATGGAAAGATTCTGTCAAAATTACAGCCCCAAAGTTCAAATACAGCTCGAGTTGTTGCTATTTAAAGTTGTTGTACGTTTCCATCAAAACAACACAAGTCTGATTTTCTTGTCTTTTAAAGTTTCCCAATTTTAAAGCACATCAGAGTGGGTGTTGATGAGGTGGGCATGCGGTGCATGCTAACGGGGCCCATGGAGGATGTGTGTGTAGGATAGCTGATTGTGCACGCTATGTTGTTATGTAGGCGTGTGCGAGGTGTTGTGAAGGTGGGACGTGGCGGGCAAGATGGAGGTGCACGTTTGTTGCGGAAGTGCTGGGTGTGCACGACCTTGTTGGTGGGCGAGCCAACTTTGATATTTTGGCACTTCATTAGACCTTCATGCATTTCCATGCATCTTCTTGGTCTTTGCTAATAGTGTGATGAATCTTCTCTTGGATCTTCATTACACAATCATGTTCGATTTTGTACTTTGTGTAACGCCCCTGAAGCCGCCCCGGTTTGGTGCGTTACTTTACAAACAAATCTCACGTTAAAAATGAATTTTGAAATAATTTTTGATAAAATTTTGAATCAATTTTTTGGTTTTTCAAACTCTCGAAAATGGTTGCAAAACGTGCCTAAAATACGTTTAAAATATGTCAAAAAATGTTGGGTTAAAAAAAATGGAAAATCGAAAAATTTAAAAAAAAAACGGGCTGGACCGGTTTGGGCGGCGTGCGCACGTTGCGCGCCAGCTGCAGCGGACCGTGCGCTGCGTTAGGCGCGCAGGTGCTGATCGATCGGCACCCTCTCAGGTTCGCGATCAGGCTACAGGAGCCCGTACCGATCGATCGGCGCGCAGCGCGCTCACCGTGCGCCCAACGTCGCCCTGCGATCCATTTTCGACCACTTCCACTTTTCTTCCACTTTTTCCCAAGCCAAACATTTCCAATTCACCCAAAATTTTTACCATACCTTCCCGACATCCCCGACTCTGTGTCCCATAAAAAACTTAGAAAACCGACTTAAAACAGTTAGCAAAAACATAGAGACAAAAGAACCAAACGAGCAGCATAACAACTAAAATTTTATAAACCAAAACGTGAAATCAAATAGTTTTAAAACCACTATTATTTACATACCGATCATTCAACAAAACAACCAATACTCACAACAATCCAAAATAGTTAAAAGAAAACTATCAACAAGGCAAAATACAAAATCCCCACCAAACTACCTAAGGAACGTGGCCGAGACGCCCGACAAGTGCCCGCACCGGCATACTCCATGCACCATCGACTGCTGCCTAGTCCTGGGCTCCCTCATCTAGCTCACCTGAATAAAAATCGTCACCTACACCACAGAACACAAAACGTAAGCCTAATGCTTAGCAAGTATGGAATAACAATGCAACAAAACACAATGCAACCAATCCTATCACATGCAGTTTCTAACAATCAGTTGTGCTCATTTTCCGTTCGTTGCTTTAATAATTTTTTAAGCCGTGTGGGTCGAGTAGGCACACATCCTATAACTGTCTAGGACGGCCACACTCAGAACCACAAGAGCAAGACCAGATAGCAATCATCCCATAACCGTCTAGGATGGCTATACAAAATCTCCCTCGTCGATCGTAGAACCCTATAACCGTCTAGGAATTCATACTCACGACCATTACATATTTTAGCCGGTCATCTTTCATAGAAATCCCCTCGGGGTGCTACACTCCAACACTTGATCTCGACAAGGCAATTCTAATCAAGAATAATACTTTAGCCTGTCATCCTTCATAGAGATCCCCTCGGGGTGCTACACTCCAGCACTTGGTCCCAACAAGGCAACTCTAATCAAGATTAATTTTGCAATTCTTTTTATCTGATTACTTTTTATGCTCGCAATTCAAAGCAATGCCAGAAAACTCGTGTTTTACGTGAGTTAAAACCATGACGCATGCTAAGGGAATATGCAACACAACACAACGCAAAATAAACAACCAACCATCAAACCCTACCATTCCATGGTGTAGGCCTAAGGCACAAAACATTCCTCTATTTACCTGACTGCTTGGCACGTGTTTAATCACTTCGTCTGGTTTAATCACTCCCTCGACAACCTAACGAATAAGGAGAAATAACTTAGCATCAAGCTAAAAAAATTATAAGGAACATTTAAACCTAAAACTAACTACAATTTGAGTCACTTAGAATTTAAACTCTAAAACCCGATTTTCTTCACAATTTTTAATGTCCAACTTCAAACGGCCATAACTTATTCGATTTTCAACAGATTTCCATGTGCCACGCCAATCCGTAAACCTCTACACGTCAAATTTCCATTGAAACAAACAAATTAACCATCCAAACAACATGGTCGATCAGAACTCCCAAGAACAGATTCGGTGCACAATAATCACAAAACCGGTTTTTTTATAACTCACACCAAAACTCAAATCTAACCCTAAAAACAACCTAAACTAACATAATTAAGGGTTAAACCATCAACTTTAGAAAGGAACCAAGCCTAGCCCTACAATTTTCGAAATTCACATTTATGGTTTTCCAAACCCTAACTAAACTTCACTAAAATACCATAAAAACATGAAAATCTACCTTCTAGATGCATTAAACTCAAAACCCACTCAATCTTACCTTTAAACCCTTGGAAATCTTGATGAGAAGAATATGGAAGAGAGATCTAATGGTGGCTGGAATCATGGAGGGTAATGAAGGGGAAGAAGATAATTTTCCAATTTAAAATACTTTACCTTTTAATTATTTTAAAAATTACCACCAACTTCACTTTTTACTTTTAATTTCTCTCCCACCAAATTTTCATTTTTTAAGTAGTTCAACGTGAATACATCTCCTCCAAATCTCCTTCTATTTTTCTCACATTAATTAAATCATAATAACCACTAACCATTTACACTTTAGGGTTTCCTTTCAAAATTTCTCTTCCAACTTTACTTTCCATAATAAAAGCTTAGGAAAACTCTAGGAGTAATACTAAACTCTCGCCACATACTCCAACTAGGCTACGTTTGTAAATAAAATTTCTCGGGTGTTACAATCTGGGTCTTCTTTATCTTCTAATGGATCATGGTCCTTGGTCTTGGGCTTTGTTGTATCTTGGTTCGTATCATTCCTTTCCCATTCGTAAGGAATTTTCCTCGAATCTCCTGCATCAAATACTTGGACGGAAAGTTGTTAGGTCTTTAGATGAAAAATAATCATTCTTGCACGAAGGTACAATCATTTGTTGCCTTGCCAACATCACACTTTTCACATCACTTATTGGCCTTTTTTATTTTAAGTTCTTTTGCAATATTTTCTTGGTCCTCGCTAGCATCCCAAGATTTCAGTGGTGTTAAGGTGACCACTCTTTTATCTTGAATGAAGGAATACTTATTTTTGAATCCATTGTACTTGCTCCTGCTATCGAATTGTCAAGGTCTTCTCAAGATTATATGTGTTTCTTGCATCGGTACCACATCACAAGAGATCTCATCTTTATACTTACCAATTGAGAATGCAACTTTTATTTGCTTAGTCACTTTTATTTCTCCACAATCGTTCAACACTTAATGATGATAAGGCTTTGGATTCTTCTTGGTTTCTAAGCCCAATTTTTCTGCCAACAAAGTGCTAGCAATGTTAGTGCAACTTCCACTATCAATAATCAAACTATATACTTTTTGGTTCACATGGCACCTAGTATGAAAAATGAGCTCTATTTGCACTTCATCTCCATCTTCCTTTGGTTGAATACTTATTGCTCTGCTTGTGACTAACAATCCACCTTTCACGAGTTTCTACACAACCACATCGTTACAATATTCCAATGGTGGCATTTTGTCATCGCTTGAACAAAAACTTGTTACATCACCATTATCCATTATAATCATACCTCTTTTAGTTAGGCAATTAGAAGAATATGATCAAATTCTTGACAGCTAAAGCATTTAATGCCAGGAGTCTTACTTGTCGTAGAAGTTTCGATCTTACCTTACAAAACGGTAGGGTTTAAGGTCGTAGACTTCTCCTCTAATTCTTCCTTGGGTTTTGGCTTCTCATTCCTCCCATGAAATTTCCCTTTGCTTTTAGTTGTCGCTCGATCTTGATCGACTTGTGCAACAACTTCTCCATGTCCACATAATGTTGTAAATCAACTATATCCGCAACGTCTCGATTTAACCCTCCAATAAATTGTGTCATTGTGGCTTTGACATCCTCCTCCATGTTAACCTTTATCATGACTATTTTCATCTTTTTGTAATATTCCTCCATACTTTTGAATCCTTACATCAATCCTTGTAACCTTCTACAGAAGTCTCAATAATAGCAGTTATAAATAAATCTTTTTCGCATAATTACCTATATCACTTCCCATGTGCGAATGGGTTGCTTATTGTAACACCCGAGATTTTTGGTGTTACAATTTTTAAATAATATTCTCGAAAATGGGGAAATGGAGAAATTTAATGTCGTTTTACGAGCAGGAAGTTTCATTAGAACCCTAGTAATTAATTAAGAGATTTAGGGGGAGAAGGAAATTTTGAGGAATCCAAATTGACGGTTTAAATAACAAAATAGATAGAGGATTAGGTTGAGGGGCAAAAGAGTAATTAAGATAAAATAATATTTTTAAATTAACAAATTCCTCCCCCTCCAGAGAGCTCCCCCTCCTTTTTCATTTATTTTGTTCCCTCTCTTTTCTTCTTTTCTTGATGCGGGAACGACACCAGCACGCCAACGCCGAAGTTCCAGCAAGCCCTCTTCTATGATTTCTCATCCTTTTTCATCAGAAAGGTAAACCCATACATTTTATAGTGGATTTCATCGATTTAGGCTCATTGAACGTTGATTTTGATGGAATATTTTGAGTTAGGGTTTTGAACTCTTTAGCTATATTTAGTGTTGTTTGATTGTTGGTATTTACAGTTGAGTCTTGGACGGATTGGAAGTTAGAAATTGTTAATGCCCACTAATATTGAAAGTTTGAAATCAACCTTAATCTATGTATAGAAATCGATGAATGATAGAGTATCGATAATTTATTTACTGTTTATCTGGTGGTTGACGGTGTTTGTAGTTAATGCTCGAAAATGGATGGGGTTGTATCATGTAATATGGTTTAGAAGTTGATGAATAAATGATGCATATAAGGTGTTTGACAAATTGTCTAAAAGAATTCATGAATTGAAGACTTTTGAGACTTAAATGGGATGTGCATCCATTTGTGTCCAATTTATGCTTGAGTATTGATTTTGGTCATTTGATTTGGGCGATACTGATGGTTGGTGTTTGGAATTATTGGGTGTTGGACGGTCAGTGTTTGAGAATTGTACCAGTTGTTGGAATTTGACCGCGGATGTTTGTTGTAGGATGCTAGTTATGAATTTGAATTAAAGGGAGAGTTTGGATGTTAATGTAGAAATGTTATGTTTTAGGTTTCAGGTTAACAGAGTCGATCATACAGGGTCAATTTAGCTAAGAACGCCCGGTAAGTAGTGTTGCATGTGTATTGCCTTCGGGCCTACATCACAGAACGTTAGGTTATGTCGCATGTTTCTATGTTGTTTAGCTTTCTCATGCATCATGTCTTAGAAAATGTACGAAACGGTTTTTCTCACATATGTTTTCATGTAAAGTAATGTGTAAATCAGTAGTATGTGTAGCGCTTGAAGGAAGTCGTTCGCCCTTCAGATGTATGAGTAGACGTATAGAGGAAGAGAAACTAATTCGCTCTCCACTTGATAGAGGATTACGTGTACGATAGAAAACAATGTAAACGTATAAAATGTGTAGCGTTTGAAGGAAGTTGTTCACTCTTCAGATGTATGATAGGAACGTATAGAGGTGGAGAATGTGATCCGCTCTCCATTTGCTAGAGGATCATATGTGTACATGATAGAAGAAATAGTAGAAAACTGCAACGAAACGTTTATGTACAATAGAAATATTAGAAACTGCATATGTTAAGTGAAATGTTTTCAATTCATATCTGCATTACTTGCTAAGAATTAGGCTTATAGTTTGAGTTCTGCGATGTAGGCGAACAGGTGCAGCGTAGTGAGATTACACAAACTTGCAAGGGATTTTGGACGCAGTTGGAGAAGTACGACCATGGCGGCAACCCGGCAATATTGTTAGGGCAATTCTGATCGTGCTCAGTATGTGTATGTGTTTGTTTTGTCTAAGTAAGTGAATGAAAATGGTGTATGTATGTGTATAGAGAAGTTTAATAGAAAAACATATGGAAAGTTGAGTTTTGGATGTAAATGCTGTGGTAGTAAAACGTCAAGAAAGTGAAGTCAGTACAACGTCTAGAAAGTGAAGTCTTTATTTCAAAAATATACTGGAACTGCTTGGAGATTTTAAACTCGTAGAGATATGTTTAGTTTTTAAAGCGATCAATGCAGTTCATTTTTTTGAATTTTCTAACACGTTTAAGATTACGTTTTGAATAGGTTTTTTGGGGGTTTGAAGCATTTTGTGTCTAAAGAGGTTGGGAAGAAGTTTAGTAGTAATATTGTGAGGCTATCTGGTCATGAAGATGTGAAAGAAGAAATAGGTAGGAGGAAGAAGTAGATCGTCAGACAGAGGGGTAGCCGATCGATCGGCTGGGGTAGCTGATCGATCGGCAAAGTGTTGAGATAAAGAGTGTCAACATCGACCAAATTGCGTGGGAGTCGACTCTATAAGGGTTGAAATATCAACCCCAGGTGTTATACGCTCAGTGTGGTGTCTATGTTGACCGAAATTCTGAGGTGTTCATATCTTCCAATTTTATGTCTTCTGATTTTATGTCTTCCGATTTCATGTCCTCCGATTTTATGTCTTCCGATTTTCTGTCTTCCGATTTTATGTCTTCCAATTTTATGTCGTCCGATTTTAGTAGAAGTCAATTCCAGAGAAGGTAGCAAGATTTTTTTTACGAATATTTCCCACTATCTTCAAAGACTTGAATACAACTCTAGGCTTTCTTTTAGAGTTTTAAAAAGTGAAAAATTTTATGTCAAAAAGCCAAGTTTGAGTAAAGTCAAGTCCCGTGATGGCCCTGTGGGTCGGGGTCGTTACACTTACTATATCTTCTCCTGTTCTTTACTAATTGATCCCACCATATGCTTGCTTAATCCGTAAACTCATTGTGGGTAGCTTAATATTTTTCTCTTTGGTGAAGTTATGACAATCAACCATATTATCTACTTTCCTTTCCAATTTCAAATATAACTTGGAATCAATTTTACCTTGAAAATGAGGTTTTACCAATTTGATGTTGCTTAGGTTTCTATCTTATCAATTCGCTTCAAATCCTGTTCCTCTTATGTAATTATCATTCGCGAATGATTCCTTAAGTTTATATGTCATTGGTTGTTTACCTTTTTGTATATGACTTCTGATGTAATGCCCCCGAAGCTGCCTCGGCTCGGTGCGCTACTTTGCTAACCCAAACCGTGTTTAAAAGGACGTTTAAAATAATTTTCTTTAAATTTTTGACTCGATTTTTGGGTTTTTCGAACCCTCAAAAAATGTTAGAAAACGTGCGTGAAATACGTTTAAAATACGTCGAAAAATGTCAGGGTAAAATAATTTAGAAATAGGAAAATTTTAAAATTTTTTTTTCCTCTTGGTGGCGATCGATCGCCATTGAGCGGCGATCGATCGCCACCCTCTCAGGTGCTACAGTGCTCGAGAAGCGGCGATCGAGATCGATCGTGTAACACCCGACATTTTCAGCCAGGTGATTTTCTTAACGGAATTAACCGTCACCTTTATTGTTGATCTTTAATTTAAATTTTAATGTCTAAGCTTATTTGGTTTCTATTTGTGTGGTGACAGAACCGTAATTAAGAGGGATTTTATTTAGTATGAAAAGAAAATGGAAACCTTAAACCTCACTTAAACCCCACTGTAGCCTACTTTCTCTCTCGGCGATTCCCGTCCTTCTAGAGCTTTTTCTCTGCCGGTGATTCCCTCTTTGGCGATCGACTTCTCCAGCCTCCACTCCGATAACCTACATTCGAGGTAAGATTTAGACAATGTAGTTGCCCAGTAATTATTTGGAACTCTGTTTTCAGCTAGAACCCAATGTTTCAAGATTCTTCAATGGCCGAATAATAGGATCATTTATAATCGATGTTTGGTAATAGCATTCCTGATTTGGAAAACTTAGTCCACACACAAGGTGCTCGACTGAAAGGACTCAGGAATACAGATTATATGATGACTTTTAGTTAGGACTTTTCTAGATTTGATTTCAAAATATTTAGGATCTATTTTACCTCCGAAATGTGAAATGATATCATGTGAAGAAGTTTGAAATGTAGTGCACGTATTTGCTAAGGAAGCCAGGTAAGTGAATGTATTAAGATTTTCGGCCATTAGGGTCCTACGTCTTAAGGGTACTAAATTAGTTATGTGTTTGATGTTTGTTTTAAATTAGTAAGATGGTTTGTACTTGGATGATTTACGGATGTTTGAGAACAATGTTATGTGATGTTATGATAGAGTCTATGATGTCAACTGTCTAGTATGATATTTTCCACAGTCTGATGATTTAAGAACATTCATGTCATGCATCATGATTTACTTCTCAAGCATATGAAAATGATTTATGAGCATGTTTTTCCCCATGAACAAGATATGAAAAAGAATATGAAACTTATGCAACTGGATTAAGTGAGGGTTGGGGGCGGTTCAAGGATATATCTGCCGATGGAATTCAAGGATATATCTGCCGATGGAATTCAAGGATATATCTGCCGATGGAATTCAAGGATATATCTGCCGATGGAATTCAAGGATATATCTGCCGATGGAATTCAAGGATATATCTGCCGATGGAATTCAAGGATATATCTGCCGATGGAATTCAAGGATATATCTGCCGATGGAATTCAAGGATATATCTGCCGATGGAATTCAAGGATATATCTGCCGATGGAATTCAAGGATATATCTGCCGATGGAATTCAAGGATATATCTGCCGATGGAATTCAAGGATATATCTGCCGATGGAATTCAAGGATATATCTGCCGATGGAATTCAAGGATATATCTGCCGATGGAATTCAAGGATATATCTGCCGATGGAATTCAAGGATATATCTGCCGATGGAATTCAAGGATATATCTGCCGATGGAATTCAAGGATATATCTGCCGATGGAATTCAAGGATATATCTGCCGATGGAATTCAAGGATATATCTGCCGATGGAATTCAAGGATATATCTGCCGATGGAATTCAAGGATATATCTGCCGATGGAATTCAAGGATATATCTGCCGATGGAATTCAAGGATATATCTGCCGATGGAATTCAAGGATATATCTGCCGATGGAATTCAAGGATATATCTGCCGATGGAATTCAAGGATATATCTGCCGATGGAATTCAAGGATATATCTGCCGATGGAATTCAAGGATATATCTGCCGATGGAATTCAAGGATATATCTGCCGATGGAATTCAAGGATATATCTGCCGATGGAATTCAAGGATATATCTGCCGATGGAATTCAAGGATATATCTGCCGATGGAATTCAAGGATATATCTGCCGATGGAATTCAAGGATATATCTGCCGATGGAATTCAAGGATATATCTGCCGATGGAATTCAAGGATATATCTGCCGATGGAATTCAAGGATATATCTGCCGATGGAATTCAAGGATATATCTGCCGATGGAATTCAAGGATATATCTGCCGATGGAATTCAAGGATATATCTGCCGATGGAATTCAAGGATATATCTGCCGATGGAATTCAAGGATATATCTGCCGATGGAATTCAAGGATATATCTGCCGATGGCGTTTTAAGAAACATTCATGTCATGCATCATGATTTACTTCTCAAGCATATGAAAATGATTTATGAGCATGTTTTTCCCCATGAACAAGATATGAAAAAGAATATGAAACTTATGCAACTGGATTAAGTGAGGGTTGGGGGCGGTTTGGCGTATGTCACTGTCCAAAGAGAAGGACCATGAATACGGCCTAAAAGGGACTATGTACACTGTTGACTTATAGAGTGTTTAAGTCATAATTTGTTTTTGATTATGTATTTGTATAATTAATGTACAATTTGATTATGTGTATTTAAAGAAAATCATGAATATGAGTTTATATGGAAATACCCTTGAAAAGGGTATTTTAGTTGTCTAATAAATCGGTTTGAGTATACAGAATGAAATAGCAACAGGCTTGCATATACCGATCGCTACACGACAAAGAAATGTTGCATCTGCCGGTGAACCTCCGCTAGAATTCAAAGTTAGCCGCGAAGCTACAGTGACGTCGTTTTCAGCATTAACTCCAGACCTTTAATGGCGACGACGAACATCATTTTCAGAAGCAACGGATATCTGCTTCAGTACGGATGCTTCCCAACGGTAACTTATCTCCATTCTGAAGAAAGAAGCATTCAATTCTGTGAAGCAAATTCATACAGAGTATATAAGTTTTTTTTTTTTTTTTTTTTTTTTTTTTTTTTTTTTTTTTTTTTTTTTTTTTTTTTTTTTTTTTTTTTTTTTTTTTTTTTTTTTTTTTTTTTTTTTTTTTTTTTTTTTTTTTTTTTTTTTTTTTTTTTTTTTTTTTTTTTTTTTTTTTTTTTTTTTTTTTTTTTTTTTTTTTTTTTTTTTTTTTTTTTTTTTTTTTTTTTTTTTTTTTTTTTTTTTTTTTTTTTTTTTTTTTTTTTTTTTTTTTTTTTTTTTTTTTTTTTTTTTTTTTTTTTTTTTTTTTTTTTTTTTTTTTTTTTTTTTTTTTTTTTTTTTTTTTTTTTTTTTTTTTTTTTTTTTTTTTTTTTTTTTTTTTTTTTTTTTTTTTTTTTTTTTTTTTTTTTTTTTTTTTTTTTTTTTTTTTTTTTTTTTTTTTTTTTTTTTTTTTTTTTTTTTTTTTTTTTTTTTTTTTTTTTTTTTTTTTTTTTTTTTTTTTTTTTTTTTTTTTTTTTTTTTTTTTTTTTTTTTTTTTTTTTTTTTTTTTTTTTTTTTTTTTTTTTTTTTTTTTTTTTTTTTTTTTTTTTTTTTTTTTTTTTTTTTTTTTTTTTTTTTTTTTTTTTTTTTTTTTTTTTTTTTTTTTTTTTTTTTTTTTTTTTTTTTTTTTTTTTTTTTTTTTTTTTTTTTTTTTTTTTTTTTTTTTTTTTTTTTTTTTTTTTTTTTTTTTTTTTTTTTTTTTTTTTTTTTTTTTTTTTTTTTTTTTTTTTTTTTTTTTTTTTTTTTTTTTTTTTTTTTTTTTTTTTTTTTTTTTTTTTTTTTTTTTTTTTTTTTTTTTTTTTTTTTTTTTTTTTTTTTTTTTTTTTTTTTTTTTTTTTTTTTTTTTTTTTTTTTTTTTTTTTTTTTTTTTTTTTTTTTTTTTTTTTTTTTTTTTTTTTTTTTTTTTTTTTTTTTTTTTTTTTTTTTTTTTTTTTTTTTTTTTTTTTTTTTTTTTTTTTTTTTTTTTTTTTTTTTTTTTTTTTTTTTTTTTTTTTTTTTTTTTTTTTTTTTTTTTTTTTTTTTTTTTTTTTTTTTTTTTTTTTTTTTTTTTTTTTTTTTTTTTTTTTTTTTTTTTTTTTTTTTTTTTTTTTTTTTTTTTTTTTTTTTTTTTTTTTTTTTTTTTTTTTTTTTTTTTTTTTTTTTTTTTTTTTTTTTTTTTTTTTTTTTTTTTTTTTTTTTTTTTTTTTTTTTTTTTTTTTTTTTTTTTTTTTTTTTTTTTTTTTTTTTTTTTTTTTTTTTTTTTTTTTTTTTTTTTTTTTTTTTTTTTTTTTTTTTTTTTTTTTTTTTTTTTTTTTTTTTTTTTTTTTTTTTTTTTTTTTTTTTTTTTTTTTTTTTTTTTTTTTTTTTTTTTTTTTTTTTTTTTTTTTTTTTTTTTTTTTTTTTTTTTTTTTAAAAAGTCTAATTCACCCCCCTCTTAGACAATTCCGGTCCTACAATTGGTATCAGAGCAAGGTTTATATTGTCTAAGTTATTTATCTAAAAGATATTGCTATATCTGAAATGGCATTCAACATTAACAATACACAAATAGAAGGTCAGGCTACAAATAGACCTCCATTCTTTGATGGTAGTGACTATGTCTATTGGAAGTCTAGAATGAAAATATTCATTCAAGCCATAGACTATGAGACCTGGTGTATTATAGAAAATGGTCCTTTTAAGGCCATGAAAACTGTTGATGGGAAAAGTATCCCTAAGGACTCGTCTGAATTAACTGAGTCCGATAAGAGAAATCTAAGCCTTAATGCTAAGGCTGTAAACACCTTGTACTGTGCCTTAAATAGAGATGAATTTAATAGGGTACAAGGGTGTGAAAGTGCTTAAGAAATTTGGCACTTGTTAGAGATCACACACGAAGGGACAAATCAAGTTAAAGAAAGTAAATTGAGCATGTTAGTTCATGAATATGAACTGTTTTCCATGGAAAAAGGTGAAACCATCAGTTCTATGTTACTGAAGAAGAAGAAGAAGAAGAAGAAGAAGAAGAAGAAGAAGAAGAAGAAGAAGAAGAAGAAGAAGAAGAAGAAGAAGAAGAAGAAGAAGAAGAAGAAGAAGAAGAAGAAGAAGAAGAAGAAGAAGAAGAAGAAGAAGAAGAAGAAGAAGAAGAAGAAGAAGAAGAAGAAGAAGAAGAAGAAGAAGAAGAAGAAGAAGAAGAAGAAGAAGAAGAAGAAGAAGAAGAAGAAGAAGAAGAAGAAGAAGAAGAAGAAGAAGAAGAAGAAGAAGAAGAAGAAGAAGAAGAAGAAGAAGAAGAAGAAGAAGAAGAAGAAGAAGAAGAAGAAGAAGAAGAAGAAGAAGAAGAAGAAGAAGAAGAAGAAGAAGAAGAAGAAGAAGAAGAAGAAGAAGAAGAAGAAGAAGAAGAAGAAGAAGAAGAAGAAGAAGAAGAAGAAGAAGAAGAAGAAGAAGAAGAAGAAGAAGAAGAAGAAGAAGAAGAAGAAGAAGAAGAAGAAGAAGAAGAAGAAGAAGAAGAAGAAGAAGAAGAAGAAGAAGAAGAAGAAGAAGAAGAAGAAGAAGAAGAAGAAGAAGAAGAAGAAGAAGAAGAAGAAGAAGAAGAAGAAGAAGAAGAAGAAGAAGAAGAAGAAGAAGAAGAAGAAGAAGAAGAAGAAGAAGAAGAAGAAGAAGAAGAAGAAGAAGAAGAAGAAGAAGAAGAAGAAGAAGAAGAAGAAGAAGAAGAAGAAGAAGAAGAAGAAGAAGAAGAAGAAGAAGAAGAAGAAGAAGAAGAAGAAGAAGAAGAAGAAGAAGAAGAAGAAGAAGAAGAAGAAGAAGAAGAAGAAGAAGAAGAAGAAGAAGAAGAAGAAGAAGAAGAAGAAGAAGAAGAAGAAGAAGAAGAAGAAGAAGAAGAAGAAGAAGAAGAAGAAGAAGAAGAAGAAGAAGAAGAAGAAGAAGAAGAAGAAGAAGAAGAAGAAGAAGAAGAAGAAGAAGAAGAAGAAGAAGAAGAAGAAGAAGAAGAAGAAGAAGAAGAAGAAGAAGAAGAAGAAGAAGAAGAAGAAGAAGAAGAAGAAGAAGAAGAAGAAGAAGAAGAAGAAGAAGAAGAAGAAGAAGAAGAAGAAGAAGAAGAAGAAGAAGAAGAAGAAGAAGAAGAAGAAGAAGAAGAAGAAGAAGAAGAAGAAGAAGAAGAAGAAGAAGAAGAAGAAGAAGAAGAAGAAGAAGAAGAAGAAGAAGAAGAAGAAGAAGAAGAAGAAGAAGAAGAAGAAGAAGAAGAAGAAGAAGAAGAAGAAGAAGAAGAAGAAGAAGAAGAAGAAGAAGAAGAAGAAGAAGAAGAAGAAGAAGAAGAAGAAGAAGAAGAAGAAGAAGAAGAAGAAGAAGAAGAAGAAGAAGAAGAAGAAGAAGAAGAAGAAGAAGAAGAAGAAGAAGAAGAAGAAGAAGAAGAAGAAGAAGAAGAAGAAGAAGAAGAAGAAGAAGAAGAAGAAGAAGAAGATGAGGATATTGCACTCATCACTAGGAGGTTCAGTAAGTTTCTGCAACGAAAGAGGATGCAGGGAAAAAGATTTCGAAGGGTGAGAAATCTCAAAAGGAAAAGGAAATCACGTGCTTTGGGTGTGGAAAGCCTGGTCACATGAAGGCAGACTGTCCACAAGCAAAGAAGGGTCCCAAGAAGTTCAAGAAAAGGGCTATGAAGGCCACTTGGGATGATAGTGAAGAAGACTCCTCTTCATCAGAAGATGAGGAAGTAGCAAACCTGTGCTTTATGGCACATGAGGACAAGGTTAGATCTTCCTCTCCTAGTATTATCAGTGACAGTGATAGTGATGATGATGAAGGTAATCTAATTGATGCCTTCAATGATTTAGTTAAACAGTTTGGCATGTTAAAAACCAAATACAATACTTTGAAAAAGGAAAATGCAAACATGGTAGAAATACATGCCAAGGAAGCTAATTTGCATGTCAAAGAGATTGATGATCTTAAAAGCAAAAATGAAGATTTGAATAATATTATTTTGAACTTCACTAAGGGTGAAAAATTATTTAAGAGGTAATAGAGGTAAGAGAGCAAATTTTGACAAAACAGGATTAGGTTATGACAAGTCTAATAAAAGGAAAGTCTATAAAAACTTCTTTGTTAAACCCTCTGTGTGTCATGCATGTAATGAAGCTGGACATAAATCTTTTGTATGTCCGCTAAAAGCAAACTATATGAAATCAACTAGTAAATTCCAATGGGTTCCTAAGGGAACCAGACCTAACACTAGGACCCAAAAGATTTGGATACCTAAGAAGACAACCTGATTTCTGTTTTGCAGGTTGACTGCTCTCCCGGAACAAATCTGTGGTACCTTGACAGTGGTTGCTCAAGGCATATGACGGGAGACTCAACCAAGTTTGCTGTTGTCAACAAGAAGAAAGGTAGTGTCACTTTTGGTGGAAACCAAAAGGGCAAAATCGTTGGCATCGGCAATATAGGTAATCCTTCTCGTCCTACTATTGAAAATGTTTTGCTAGTAGAAGGATTAAAACATAACCTGCTTAGCATAAGTCAGTTGTGTGACAAGGGCTATAAAGTAACCTTCAAATCAAATGCTTGTGTGATCAAAGACATTTCAACTAATCATATATTGTTTAAAGGATTTAGAAAAGAAAATGTCTATATTGTTGATCTGAATGTTTTTGAGCATGTTGATGAGAAGTGTTTTGTTGTTAATTCTCTTAATGACTGTTGGTCTTGGCATAGAAGATTAGGACACGTAGGGATGGATACCTTAGCTAAGATTACTAAGGAGAATTTAGTTAGAGGAATCCCTAAGATAACCTTTGAAAAGGATAGGGTCTGTGAAGCTTGTCAAATGGGCAAGCAGATCAAAAGCTCTTTTGCATCAAAGAATGCAATCTCCACTTCTAAGCCTCTCCAACTTCTTCACATGGACCTCTTCGATCCTTCCAATATAGCAAGCCTAGGCGGCAAATTCTATGCCTTTGTTATTGTAGATGATTTCTCTAGATTCACCTGGGTATATTTCCTAAAGTCTAAGGATGAGACCTTTGAAACCTTTTCTAGCTTTAGGAAAAGAGTTCAAAATGAAAAGGGACTCACCATTGTTGCTATTCGTAGTGATCATGGTGGAGAATTTGAAAACGAGAGATTTGAACTCTTGTGTCTCAAAAATGGAATTGAGCACAATTTCTCTTCACCTAGGACTCCTCAGCAAAATGGTGTTGTTGAGAGGAAGAATAGATCTCTCCAGGAGCTAGCTAGGACTATGCTTAGTGAAAATTTCCTTCCTAAATACTTCTAGGCCGAAGCTGTTGCTACAGCTTGCTATGTACTCAATCGGGTCTCTATAAGACCTATTCTTGAAAAAACTCCCTATGAACTTTGGAATGGCAAGACTCCTACTGTTAAGTATTTTAGAGCTTTCGGTTGCAAATGTTTTATTCTTAATACTAAGGATAACTTAGGAAAATTCGATTCCAAATCCGATCTTGGAATTTTTCTAGGATATTCCTTGACCAGTAAAGCTTACAGAGTTTTCAATAGGAGAACTCTTGTTGTTGAGGAATCTGTTCATGTCAATTTTGATGAGACTCCTCAGCCATTAATGAATGTGGATGAGGATGATCCCTTGGAAAAACAACTGGATTCCCTTTCCTTAGAAAAGCCTACAGATCCCATTCAAGAAGAAAATTCTTTAGAACCTTCTTCTATTTCTCATGATATAGTTTCTGTCAAGGATGAAAATCCTGCTCTTCCTAGAGATTGGAAATTCATCAAAGACCATCCATTAGATGAAGTCTTAGGTGATCCTTCGTTAGGAGTTAAGACTAGATCCTCTCTTAGGAATCTCTGTGCCAATGTGGTATTTATTTCTCAAATAGAACCTAAGAAGTTTGAAGAGGCCGATAGTGATGAAAACTGGATTTAGCTATGCAAGAGGAGCTAAATCAATTTGAAAGGAGCAAGGTATGGGAACTTGTTCCAAGGCCTAAGGATCATCCCATTATTGGAACTAAATGGGTTTACAAGAGCAAATTGGATGAAAATGGGATCGTAGTCAGAAATAAGGCTAGGCTAGTTGCTAAAGGTTACAATCAAGAAGAAGGTATAGATTTTGAGGAAACCTTTGCACCTGTAGCTAGATTAGAATCCATTAGGATGCTCTTAGCCTATGCTTGCTACAAAAACTTCACACTCTTTCAAATGGATGTAAAGAGTGCCTTCTTAAATGGTTATATTCAGGAAGAAGTTTATGTAGAGCAGCCCCTAGGATTTGAAGACTTTGCTAAACCGAATCATGTGTATAGACTTATGAAAGCTCTTTATGGTCTTAAGCAGGCTCCTAGAGCTTGGTATGACAGATTGAGGAATTTCCTTGAGGAAAGGAATTTCAAAAAGGGTAACACCGACTCAACTCTATTTACCAGGCAAAAGGATAAGGACATTCTGCTGGTTCAAATATATGTCGATGACATTATTTTTGGATCAACCAATGTCAACATGTGTAATGAGTTTTCCTCCCTCATGCAAAGTGAGTTTGAAATGAGTATGATGGGGGAGTTAAAGTTCTTCCTAGGATTCCAGATTAATCAGTCTCCTGATGGAATCTTCTTCTGTCAAGAAAAGTACATTAAGGAACTCCTTTGATCTGATTGGATATTCAGATTCTGACTATGCTGGTAGTCTAGTTGATAGGAAAAGCACCACAGGAACATGTCAATTTCTTGGTGAATCTCTAGTGTCTTGGTATTCTAAGAAACAGAATTCTGTTGCACTGTCAACTGCAGAAAGTGAATATATTGCTGCAGGCAGTTGTTGTGCACAAATGCTTTGGATGAAACAGACTTTGGAGGACTATAATCTGTTCTTTAATAGGATTCCTATTCGGTGTGATAACACCAGTGCTATCAACATTTCTAAAAATCCTATTCAACACTCTAGAACAAAACATATTGATGTAAGGTATCATTTCATCCGTGAACATGTTCAAAGAGGAGATATCTGTTTAGAATTTGTTAATTCTGTAGATCAATTGGCCGACATCTTTACAAAACCCTTGGATGAGAAGACATTCAATAATATCAGAATAAGGTTAGGTCTCATTAGGGTTGATAGAAAATAATTCTCTCTTTTTGGAAAATTCCCAAGTGTTAACAATTCCTTGTTGTGAAAGCATCGGTAGATGCTGATTTTTCTCTAAGCATCGGAAGATGCATTTCTACCGGTAGGTATCGGCAGATGCAGTGTTTTCTATCCCATCGGAAGCTGTTCTGATCAATCTGCCGACACGTATATCTTCTTCGTCTGGCGATGAGTTATTTCTTTTAAATTCATTCTTCTTCGCCCAGACACTCTACTTTTCGCGCTCTTTCTCTAAACCCCTGCCCTACCAAAATTTCTCTGTCGAATCCTCTTCTAGCAATGGAATCTCAAGGTCAATCATCTCGCGCCATTTCCAAACCGACCAAGAAGATGGCCAAAGTTTCTGATCGTCCTTCCCGAGAGATTCCTCGTGGAACGGAGTGGCCAACCTTCTACTTTCTTACTCAAGCTGCTGAGGTAAAGTACCACAATGACTATCGGTTCAAATCGTTAATTCCTAGTAAGGGTATTTCCTTTGAAGAGTTAGCCGGATTGGACTTTATTGAACCCTTGACTGATCTCGGGTTGATAGGTCTCTTTGAGACCGAATCATTCTTCTACCCGGAAGCGATTAGGATGTTTTATGCAAACCTTAGCTCTACCATCTCCAGTTCCTCCACCTCCCTCTCCACCTACTCTTTCCTTACCACCTACAGCTCCTCCAGTTCCAGTCCACCCATCTTCAGCTCCTCCATCTCCAAACCATGAACTTTCAGCTCCTACCTCTCCACTCCATGAACCTTCAGCTCTACCATCTCCAGTTCCTCCACCTCCCTCTCCACCTACTCTTTCCTTACCACCTACAGCTCCTCCAGTTCCAGTCCACCCATCTTCAGCTCCTCCATCTCCAAACCATGAACTTTCAGCTCCTACCTCTCCACTCCATGAACCTTCAGCTCTACCATCTCCAGTTCCTCCACCTCCCTCTCCACCTACTCTTTCCTTACCACCTACAGCTCCTCCAGTTCCAGTCCACCCATCTTCAGCTCCTCCATCTCCAAACCATGAACTTTCAGCTCCTACCTCTCCACTCCATGAACCTTCAGCTCTACCATCTCCAGTTCCTCCACCTCCCTCTCCACCTACTCTTTCCTTACCACCTACAGCTCCTCCAGTTCCAGTCCACCCATCTTCAGCTCCTCCATCTCCAAACCATGAACTTTCAGCTCCTACCTCTCCACTCCATGAACCTTCAGCTCTACCATCTCCAGTTCCTCCACCTCCCTCTCCACCTACTCTTTCCTTACCACCTACAGCTCCTCCAGTTCCAGTCCACCCATCTTCAGCTCCTCCATCTCCAAACCATGAACTTTCAGCTCCTACCTCTCCACTCCATGAACCTTCAGCTCTACCATCTCCAGTTCCTCCACCTCCCTCTCCACCTACTCTTTCCTTACCACCTACAGCTCCTCCAGTTCCAGTCCACCCATCTTCAGCTCCTCCATCTCCAAACCATGAACTTTCAGCTCCTACCTCTCCACTCCATGAACCTTCAGCTCTACCATCTCCAGTTCCTCCACCTCCCTCTCCACCTACTCTTTCCTTACCACCTACAGCTCCTCCAGTTCCAGTCCACCCATCTTCAGCTCCTCCATCTCCAAACCATGAACTTTCAGCTCCTACCTCTCCACTCCATGAACCTTCAGCTCTACCATCTCCAGTTCCTCCACCTCCCTCTCCACCTACTCTTTCCTTACCACCTACAGCTCCTCCAGTTCCAGTCCACCCATCTTCAGCTCCTCCATCTCCAAACCATGAACTTTCAGCTCCTACCTCTCCACTCCATGAACCTTCAGCTCTACCATCTCCAGTTCCTCCACCTCCCTCTCCACCTACTCTTTCCTTACCACCTACAGCTCCTCCAGTTCCAGTCCACCCATCTTCAGCTCCTCCATCTCCAAACCATGAACTTTCAGCTCCTACCTCTCCACTCCATGAACCTTCAGCTCTACCATCTCCAGTTCCTCCACCTCCCTCTCCACCTACTCTTTCCTTACCACCTACAGCTCCTCCAGTTCCAGTCCACCCATCTTCAGCTCCTCCATCTCCAAACCATGAACTTTCAGCTCCTACCTCTCCACTCCATGAACCTTCAGCTCTACCATCTCCAGTTCCTCCACCTCCCTCTCCACCTACTCTTTCCTTACCACCTACAGCTCCTCCAGTTCCAGTCCACCCATCTTCAGCTCCTCCATCTCCAAACCATGAACTTTCAGCTCCTACCTCTCCACTCCATGGACCTTCAGCTCTACCATCTCCAGTTCCTCCACCTCCCTCTCCACCTACTCTTTCCTTACCACCTACAGCTCCTCCAGTTCCAGTCCACCCATCTTCAGCTCCTCCATCTCCAAACCATGAACTTTCAGCTCCTCCATCTCCAAACCATGAACTTTCAGCTCCTACCTCTCCACTCCATGAACCTTCACCTCATCCATCTCCCGATCAGCAAGAGGTGCTCCCTCCATCACCTGTCCAACCTGCTCCAATCGCTCTGCCAGTCCAACCCCTTCTCTCCAATACTCCTGCAACTCCTGCAACTCCCATAACATATCACAGGAGATTTTCCTTAACAGAGGCTCAGTACAATGAGATGCGAGCCTCTATTGCCAACCTTGGCATTGCCCTTAGAACAATCCAAAGTAAAATGGATCAGAATCATCAGACCATGGGCGTTGCTCTGGATACAGGTCTTGGCCTGCTGTCTACAAAGATTGATGGTGATAGGCGAATGGTTGTCAGAGAACTTGAGAAACTCCAATTGTCCATTGCCGCGTTGACACCTGAACCTGAGCCTGAACCCGAACCATCATGTTCTGGTCTCAATGTTCCCGAGGCCTGCTTTGAAGATTTGCTTCTTCCCCTTTCCAGGCCTGCTGTTTTTGAAGATGTGCGTCTCATGTCTCTAGATATTCATGAGGCTGAGCTCAAGTTCACTCTTCCTACATTTTCCTCAGCTCCTGAATCTTCCTCTCCTCCAGCCTGTCCAATGGAAGCTTCTCCTCCACCATGTATGGATGTGTGCTCTGGTCCTTCTGTCGAGTCTCCTTCCTGCATGGACGTGGAGTTGTCCCGAGAGCCTTCTCCACCTCCTGCTCCCTGTCTGGCAATGGTGGTCTATCAATTGCCTCTCCCAAGAGATCGTGCTTTCCTTCAAGCTCTGGTGGATGGCTTTTTCAATCCCCACCGTGACGTGCCCTCTTATGTCCAGAGAGCTTTTTGGAATCGTCATTTAGATCTTTTCAAATAGCGATTTTTAGTTATATACATTTTTTTTTGTTTAGTTGTTTCTTTTTAATGACTATTTTTTTCCTAAACATACTCTGATGTTGAATGCATTATTTTTTTGATAATGTCAATGGGGGAGAATACTATATTTGATTGAGTTTGATTGGATAACATTCTTTGGATATACTCTGTGTTTCTGGAATTGCTATGAATGGTTATTTTAATAAAATGCACATACTATGGGGGAGCGGCTAGAATTATGGGGGAGTATCAAAGTTAATCAAATTTATATTGTCATAATCAAAAAGGGGGAGATTGTTGACTTATAGAGTGTTTAAGTCATAATTTGTTTTTGATTATGTATTTGTATAATTAATGTACAAGTTGAAGATGCTTCTGCCGATAGAAGTTGAAGATGCTTCTGCCGATAGAAGTTGAAGATGCTTCTGCCGATAGAAGTTGAAGATGCTTCTGCCGATAGAAGTTGAAGATGCTTCTGCCGATAGAAGTTGAAGATGCTTCTGCCGATGGAATTCAAGGATATATCTGCCGATGGAATTCAAGGATATATCTGCCGATGGAATTCAAGGATATATCTGCCGATGGTTTTTAAAGATGCTTCTGCCGATGGAATTCAAGGATATATCTGCCGATGGTTTTTAAAGATGCTTCTGCCGATAGAAGTTGAAGATGCTTCTGCCGATAGAAGTTGAAGATGCTTCTGCCGATAGAAGTTGAAGATGCTTCTGCCGATGGAATTCAAGGATATATCTGCCGATGGAATTCAAGGATATATCTGCCGATGGTTTTTAAAGATGCTTCTGCCGATAGAAGTTGAAGATGCTTCTGCCGATGGAATTCAAGGATATATCTGCCGATGGTTTTTAAAGATGCTTCTGCCGATAGAAGTTGAAGATGCTTCTGCCGATAGAAGTTGAAGATGCTTCTGCCGATAGAAGTTGAAGATGCTTCTGCCGATGGAATTCAAGGATATATCTGCCGATGGAATTCAAGGATATATCTGCCGATGGTTTTTAAAGATGCTTCTGCCGATGGAATTCAAGGATATATCTGCCGATGGTTTTTAAAGATGCTTCTGCCGATAGAAGTTGAAGATGCTTCTGCCGATAGAAGTTGAAGATGCTTCTGCCGATGGAATTCAAGGATATATCTGCCGATGGAATTCAAGGATATATCTGCCGATGGTTTTTAAAGATGCTTCTGCCGATAGAAGTTGAAGATGCTTCTGCCGATAGAAGTTGAAGATGCTTCTGCCGATAGAAGTTGAAGATGCTTCTGCCGATAGAAGTTGAAGATGCTTCTGCCGATAGAAGTTGAAGATGCTTCTGCCGATAGAAGTTGAAGATGCTTCTGCCGATAGAAGTTGAAGATGCTTCTGCCGATAGAAGTTGAAGATGCTTCTGCCGATGGAATTCAAGGATATATCTGCCGATGGAATTCAAGGATATATCTGCCGATGGAATTCAAGGATATATCTGCCGATGGAATTCAAGGATATATCTGCCGATGGAATTCAAGGATATATCTGCCGATGGTTTTTAAAGATGCTTCTGCCGATGGAATTCAAGGATATATCTGCCGATGACGTGGTCAGCGCTTATTTGTTTCATCTGCCGAAGCGTTTTTGAAGACATCTACCGATGACGTGGTCAGCGCTTATTTGTTTCATCTGCCGATGGAATTCAAGGATATATCTGCCGATGGTTTTTAAAGATGCTTCTGCCGATGGAATTCAAGGATATATCTGCCGATGGAATTCAAGGATATATCTGCCGATGGAATTCAAGGATATATCTGCCGATGGAATTCAAGGATATATCTGCCGATGGTTTTTAAAGATGCTTCTGCCGATGGAATTCAAGGATATATCTGCCGATGGCTTTGAAGATAGAATGTGCCGATGAAGTTTACGAATTGTCTCTGCCGAGGAGTTTTAAAGATGCTTCTGCCGATAGAAGTTGAAGATGCTTCTGCCGATGGAATTCAAGGATATATCTGCCGATGGAATTCAAGGATATATCTGCCGATGGCATTTCAAGCAGCATTCACCGATGACGTGGTCAGCGCTTATTTGTTTCATCTGCCGGTGAACTTCCGCCAGAATTCAAAGTTAGCCGCGAAGCTACAGTGACGTCGTTTTCAGCATTAACTCCAGACCTTTAATGGCGACGACGAACATCATTTTCAGAAGCAACGGATATCTGCTTCAGTACGGATGCTTCCCAACGGTAACTTATCTCCATTCTGAAGAAAGAAGCATTCAATTCTGTGAAGCAAATTCATACAGAGTATATAAGCAGAAGAAAAGGCTCGAAGACTAACTTTTGCCAAATTTGAATTCTGAGCCCTAGCTGCGAAAGTCATTTTGCACACTCTGTTTTTTTTTTTTTTTTTTTTTTTTTTTTTTTTTTTTTTTTTTTTTTTTTTTTTTTTTTTTTTTTTTTTTTTTTTTTTTTTTTTTTTTTTTTTTTTTTTTTTTTTTTTTTTTTTTTTTTTTTTTTTTTTTTTTTTTTTTTTTTTTTTTTTTTTTTTTTTTTTTTTTTTTTTTTTTTTTTTTTTTTTTTTTTTTTTTTTTTTTTTTTTTTTTTTTTTTTTTTTTTTTTTTTTTTTTTTTTTTTTTTTTTTTTTTTTTTTTTTTTTTTTTTTTTTTTTTTTTTTTTTTTTTTTTTTTTTTTTTTTTTTTTTTTTTTTTTTTTTTTTTTTTTTTTTTTTTTTTTTTTTTTTTTTTTTTTTTTTTTTTTTTTTTTTTTTTTTTTTTTTTTTTTTTTTTTTTTTTTTTTTTTTTTTTTTTTTTTTTTTTTTTTTTTTTTTTTTTTTTTTTTTTTTTTTTTTTTTTTTTTTTTTTTTTTTTTTTTTTTTTTTTTTTTTTTTTTTTTTTTTTTTTTTTTTTTTTTTTTTTTTTTTTTTTTTTTTTTTTTTTTTTTTTTTTTTTTTTTTTTTTTTTTTTTTTTTTTTTTTTTTTTTTTTTTTTTTTTTTTTTTTTTTTTTTTTTTTTTTTTTTTTTTTTTTTTTTTTTTTTTTTTTTTTTTTTTTTTTTTTTTTTTTTTTTTTTTTTTTTTTTTTTTTTTTTTTTTTTTTTTTTTTTTTTTTTTTTTTTTTTTTTTTTTTTTTTTTTTTTTTTTTTTTTTTTTTTTTTTTTTTTTTTTTTTTTTTTTTTTTTTTTTTTTTTTTTTTTTTTTTTTTTTTTTTTTTTTTTTTTTTTTTTTTTTTTTTTTTTTTTTTTTTTTTTTTTTTTTTTTTTTTTTTTTTTTTTTTTTTTTTTTTTTTTTTTTTTTTTTTTTTTTTTTTTTTTTTTTTTTTTTTTTTTTTTTTTTTTTTTTTTTTTTTTTTTTTTTTTTTTTTTTTTTTTTTTTTTTTTTTTTTTTTTTTTTTTTTTTTTTTTTTTTTTTTTTTTTTTTTTTTTTTTTTTTTTTTTTTTTTTTTTTTTTTTTTTTTTTTTTTTTTTTTTTTTTTTTTTTTTTTTTTTTTTTTTTTTTTTTTTTTTTTTTTTTTTTTTTTTTTTTTTTTTTTTTTTTTTTTTTTTTTTTTTTTTTTTTTTTTTTTTTTTTTTTTTTTTTTTTTTTTTTTTTTTTTTTTTTTTTTTTTTTTTTTTTTTTTTTTTTTTTTTTTTTTTTTTTTTTTTTTTTTTTTTTTTTTTTTTTTTTTTTTTTTTTTTTTTTTTTTTTTTTTTTTTTTTTTTTTTTTTTTTTTTTTTTTTTTTTTTTTTTTTTTTTTTTTTTTTTAAAAAGTCTAATTCACCCCCCTCTTAGACAATTCCGGTCCTACATACACTTGCACTGTCATCCCCCCTTTACGGCACAAATCCTCCCTTAATCCATATGATGAAAGTGATGAACAAGAACACGAATAAGAACAAGAAAAGAGCATGAAACGAACATGATCATGATTTTCTTGCAACTATGCATTCACGTATACATGTTAGTATTGCATTCCTTACTAAGTATTAGGCTTATAGTTTAAACCTTATGATGTAGGTGACGAAATATCAGGTGAGGATTCCAAAGCTAATGAAGATGTCTAAGTTTGGTTGCTGGAAGGTGTTCAGGGAGCAATTCTGTGGCTGGATGGCGAACAAGACCCCCTGGTTAATGTTGTTTTGTCGTCTAGTGATCGGTAGATGTTGTGTATTTCAAATACCGGACGATGTAAGTGTTGTTTTGTCGTCTAGTGATCGGTAGATGTTGTGTATTTCAAATACCGGACGATGTAAGTGTTGTTTTGTCGTCTAGTGATCGGTAGATGTTGTGTATTTCAAATACCGGACGATGTAAGTGTTGTTTTGTCGTCTAGTGATCGGTAGATGTTGTGTATTTCAAATACCGGACGATGTAAGTGTTGTTTTGTCGTCTAGTGATCGGTAGATGTTGTGTATTTCAAATACCGGACGATGTAAGTGTTGTTTTGTCGTCTAGTGATCGGTAGATGTTGTGTATTTCAAATACCGGACGATGTAAGTGTTGTTTTGTCGTCTAGTGATCGGTAGATGTTGTGTATTTCAAATACCGGACGATGTAAGTGTTGTTTTGTCGTCTAGTGATCGGTAGATGTTGTGTATTTCAAATACCGGACGATGTAAGTGTTGTTTTGTCGTCTAGTGATCGGTAGATGTTGTGTATTTCAAATACCGGACGATGTAAGTGTTGTTTTGTCGTCTAGTGATCGGTAGATGTTGTGTATTTCAAATACCGGACGATGTAAGTGTTGTTTTGTCGTCTAGTGATCGGTAGATGTTGTGTATTTCAAATACCGGACGATGTAAGTGTTGTTTTGTCGTCTAGTGATCGGTAGATGTTGTGTATTTCAAATACCGGACGATGTAAGTGTTGTTTTGTCGTCTAGTGATCGGTAGATGTTGTGTATTTCAAATACCGGACGATGTAAGTGTTGTTTTGTCGTCTAGTGATCGGTAGATGTTGTGTATTTCAAATACCGGACGATGTAAGTGTTGTTTTGTCGTCTAGTGATCGGTAGATGTTGTGTATTTCAAATACCGGACGATGTAAGTGTTGTTTTGTCGTCTAGTGATCGGTAGATGTTGTGTATTTCAAATACCGGACGATGTAAGTGTTGTTTTGTCGTCTAGTGATCGGTAGATGTTGTGTATTTCAAATACCGGACGATGTAAGTGTTGTTTTGTCGTCTAGTGATCGGTAGATGTTGTGTATTTCAAATACCGGACGATGTAAGTGTTGTTTTGTCGTCTAGTGATCGGTAGATGTTGTGTATTTCAAATACCGGACGATGTAAGTGTTGTTTTGTCGTCTAGTGATCGGTAGATGTTGTGTATTTCAAATACCGGACGATGTAAGTGTTGTTTTGTCGTCTAGTGATCGGTAGATGTTGTGTATTTCAAATACCGGACGATGTAAGTGTTGTTTTGTCGTCTAGTGATCGGTAGATGTTGTGTATTTCAAATACCGGACGATGTAAGTGTTGTTTTGTCGGTCTAGTGATCGGGGCGATGTGTAGTGTATTTCTAAATGTCGGGCGATTTACGGAATGTCGTTTTGGGCGTCTAGTGATCGGTAGTGGTTGTGTATTTCCAAATACCGGACGATGTAAGTGTTGTTTTGTCGTCTAGTGATCGGGCGATGTAGTGTATTTCTAATGTTGAGCGATGTACGAATCATTTTGTCGTTTAGTGATCGGTAGATGTAGTGTATTTCAATTACCGGATGACATAGATGTTGTTGTCGTTTAGTGACCGAGTGATGTTTAATGAGTCACGAGAGATGCACATGCCCACCGGAAGATGTCTTCTATTGGGCAATGATAAGTGAGTCATGCCGAGTACACGTGACAAATCGGAGAGGTACCACTCTGTTAGCCGATGCATGCAAACCCATGCAAACCCGAGCAGAATAACGTCGAATAATCTGGGGGCATTTCTTTTGTAACGCCCCCGAACCCACCCTGGCTCGGAGCGCTACTATGCTAACCATTTCCACGTTAAAACGAAATTTTCATAAACTTTCAAGCATAAAAGGGAACTGACGCAGCTGACTTAAAACTAAATCTCCCAAGGCTCTCTTATATCATACATAGCTG
Source organism: Begonia masoniana (assembly GCA_022432975.1). Classification (NCBI taxonomy): domain Eukaryota; kingdom Viridiplantae; phylum Streptophyta; class Magnoliopsida; order Cucurbitales; family Begoniaceae; genus Begonia; species Begonia masoniana. The sequence goes on from CM039502.1 coordinate 36,445,112, forward strand.
CCTAGACTCACTAATTCCCTTACTCCTAACCTTTAAGCACCACGGCGTTCTTCCCGAAAATTTCGGCAAAGTAACGCCTGTAAATGGCGCCTCCAAAATGCTAGGTACCTGCAATAAGTCAATCCCCAAACAATCCAGAATATTCCTAACCATCTAACCAACCTACGAAATCTCCAACAGTTAACCAAAATGAAGAACCAACAACTAACCAAAATAAAGAAATGCCCACAATATAGGTAACTCATCACCCAGAACTATGCCTATATACAACAATACAATAACTCTCAAAACATCAATCAAAAGGAAAGTCTACAAACCACCAAAATAAATGTAACTTATACACGACTCCAAAATACTGTTTCACACACGTCTTTCTTGTCTTTCCGAAGACCATGGTCGAGAAGCCCCGACAACTGCCCGCACCGGCATACAGCGTACATCAACGACTGCGTCCCAATCCTAGTTTTCTTCGTAGCTCTAACCTGTACTCCTGTCGTCACCTACACCAGAGAACACACACACACACACACACGTAAGCTTACGCTTAGCAAGTAGGGAATAGCAAATATAAACAAGCACATGACATACACAACCCTCACACGACCCTAACAACGCAAAACATCACTAACAACACGACCCAACAATGCAACACTAACACCACAATGCAACGCAATCCTATCATATGCAGTTTCTACACACTCTGTTGTTTTCTTTTCATTTCGGTTGCATTTATCTTTCACTTCCAGGTGAATCAAGTGGGCACACGCCCCCACACAGTCCAGGACGGCCACGCCTTGATCCACGGAGCTAGACCGGAGGCACACGTCCCAACACAGTCCAGGACGGCCAACACGAATCTCCCCTTCGTCGATCGTCGAATGCCTCATTGTGCACTTCAAGCACGAACAGGTCAAGGAATTCATACTCACAACGCATTACGTATATTAGCAGGGCATCTCGAATAAAATCCCTCGCGGGGTGCTCAACGAGCCACTTGCCCAACGAAGCTATTCTACTCGAGACAAAGTTGCAATCCATTCTTATCTTTCATTACGTCATCCTCACCACTCAACCGTGCAAAACACGTGATTTCGTCAGTTAGGAAACAATGATGCATGTCACACAAATGCTTAACCAAAAACAAGACAAAGCAACCACTTATCTCTAGAGTAGCGTACTATAACTCACGATGCATGTGTCAACCAAGATATGCAATACAACACAATACGACGACTCAACGCAACAACACGACCACATAACACCACACGGCCAAACAATGCAACTCAAGACCAATCAACAAACCAGACAAGCAACTCTACGCAATCCCGAAGTAACATAATTAATTCAACGTAATACGAAGCAAAGCAATAACAAAGAAACCCTACCGTTCTCTGGTGTAGGCCCGAAGGCAAAAGAATAACATCCATTACTTACCTGGCGTCCTAGCTCGCTGAGGGTACTCGATTACCTGTCCATCTACAGCTCGACCTACGATAAATATTCATCAAACCATTAAAATCAAGCCTACATCTACCAATTACTCTCAAACTACTATTTTTAACTTAACTCAACTAAAGTCTAACTAATCGGGCCACTAATTTGGGTTCGGTAAAAACCGACCCGAAACCTCAAACGTTCATAACTTTTGCGTCGATTATCGGAATCGAACGATTCCAGCAGCCATGTACTCCTCTAATAACCTATTTGAACCTTCCAAAAGGAATTTGAAAACAAACGACCCTAGCTAGGTCAAAATGGCAAAAATCCGAACTGCCCCTTTACCCGGAATTTTCCCCATTTTGATTTTTCATCAATTTTCACTCAATTGCTCACCAATCAACCATATTTAGCCTCAATTAACATAATCTAACCAAAAACCTCGAAAATACAGAGCAAAACCGAAATGCCCTAAATCGGGCTTCACTGAATTTTGCTCAAATTGAGCTCAATGATGCTCAGCAATCTCTGCTGGCGTTATGCTCAGCAAGACAACGCCGTGAACAGCCAAAAACGGCCGGCGATCGGAGCTCTAAGTCGCTCCTCACCCTCGGCCTCGAACAGAGCAAAAACAGGGAAAAACCGAGCCTTACCGGGTGGTTCGTGCGCGGAGACAGGCCGGAACCCCTCGTCGCCATCGTCTGGCCGAATAGCGCCGGAAAATGCTGGTGTTCGCTCCGCCGATCGTCGCCCCGCGCCTCTCCCCCTCTCCCCTGCTCCTCGCTCGGCGTCGGGCTCGAACAACAGAATGGCGAATGCCATTCTGTTGTTTTATTTTATTAATAATAATAATAATAATAATAATAATAATAATAATAATAACTAACATTAATACAAATACATTTACCGTTATACCCACTCGTATTTTCCGACCAATTCGACTTTCGATAAATCTTGCTCTAAAATTATAATCCACGGCTTACTTTCACAGAAAATATCCGAACCTAAATTAGAAACCATTTGTTCCACCAATTTATTTAATTAAACATCCTATTTATTCTTTTAAATTAAATAAAACAACCTATTTTATTTTCTTACCAATTTCCATAAAAAAAACCCGGGTGTTACAATCCACCCTCCTTACAAAAATTTTGTTATCAAAATTTGTGACATTGTTATTTCTTTCAATTTACTCATCTCACATTCTAACCTTTGGGCTACTGGGCTGCTACGCTAAATCTCAACTACGTTACGATCCTATACATCTATCGGTTGCCCATAATCACTTCTCAAATAACAAGGCCTACATCTCCAAAGTTTTGACTTCACCTAACTCTACCCTCCAGGGCTTAACGCATTCATCACTTAGACCCTTAATCTCTCTAACTTAGTTCTCTAGCTTATTTTCAGGCTAAGTTTATCTAATTTCTCATCTTTCTACTTCCGTGTCTATCGAACACGTACAACCACTACAACTCTCTATGCTACCCCAATCGAGTAATCCTAAGATACTAATGAGTATAATTCTTACCTCAAGTTTTACTAAACTCTAAATAGTCTTAGATCAGGACTAACTCGTTCCTAACTCTTCACACAATACTCTAAATGGTGTATAACATATCCTTGGTCACCTAGTCATTTACTTTTCTAATGTAGACACGTATCCATCAAACAACTCAACCTCCAAAACCATTTCAATAGCATAACACTAGAACCTACAGAGTCAACTTCTTACCCTTAGTTTTAGATTTCAAATTACTTTCTATCTTACTATCGCATCTTACATCTATTTACCTCGCACCTCATTCTAACACCATTCACATATTTTTAATTCACTATACCCTCGAAGTACTAAATCAGTTTTCATTCACTCCAAATTGTCAACTCACTATGACTCTAGGTTGGGTCATTCTAAACTATACACCCCAATGCTCATTAATCCCAACAATTATTGAATTCACTACACTTTTCTACATCACCCAAAGTTTTCATTTTCCTAACTTTACTCCTTATATCTTGAGTTTCAATTCAATCAAGTATCACCTATCCTTTCAAACTTTTCCAACTTAATTCCAACTTTAACTTCTCTAATCCAATGGTCATCAACACTTACAGAACTACCTCATATCTCATATCGTAACACTAAGAACTACTTCTTTTCTACTCTACTATCTCACTCCTACTTCTCACTCATCTCAGCTAATCAAGACAATTTATACCTCGAACACTCATGACATTTCATTACACAGCACTCATACTCAACACTCTCATCTCTTAAACCTATCAACTATCCCTCAACTTGTCTAACTCCTACTTTCAGTCATTACCAAACACTCAAATTTTAAGGTCTAAATAAACTTGTTCCCAACTTTACACTCAACACTCATCACCCAGATCTCTAACCACTTTGACTTCAACCTCCTTAATTTCAAAATTGAAACTTCCCTAGCTTCATAGTCTTCCTGACTTACCCGTACTCCTAAATTTATTCGTAAACTTCTGTGTGAACTTTCTTTCCTTCTATTCGCTAATTACTGCAGTTTCACATGAAACTTTAACTAATCAATGTCTAACCCTTTTATCTACTCTTCCATTAAAATTTACTTATCTCTTAGCTTACCTCCTTCTAAACTTCATAATATAACTTAGCACTTCTATCTATATTGCATAATTCCAGCATTTGAGTTCTAACTTACATCTTATACTTAAACCTATCCACTCTTAAACTTTTTGACTTTGACCTCAACGATTCCGACTTCGTTACATCTGAGTCGAACCTTTAAGCTTTTGAACTTAACATTATCTCTAAATCACTCACACACTAATTCTAACTTTTCTCTTGTTACATTATACCACTTCTAATCTCTTTCCTAAATCTCTCCAACTGATACAAATATCTAATTTCACTCAGGATTTTCTCCAAAATTTAATAACTAAATCTCCTCTATTTTGCTCTTCCTACTCGTTCAGTCTCCTACTTGTTCCATTTCTACAATGGTACTCCCTCTCACTGATTTACCATACCTCCTAACATCACGTACATTATTCTAAATCTCCGAACATCATCCTAATTCTAGAAGCTCTACTTAATCAAGGCATTTAACTTCTAATCATTCATTCATGTACTCATTGAATACAATCTGTAATACTCAATAGTTCTTTATTTAGTCATTACCAAGTTGGTACATATGCCCTAAGGATCAACTATTTTTAAAATTGCGTATCACTGTGCATTAATCTTTGATTCTCTAATTCCTCAAAATCTAATGGCTTTCTTAATATGAACATTACTAAATGATCACTTCGATTCCACAATTACCAATTTGACTCAATCAACCTCATCTTCTAAAAGTGCTATAAAAGTGCTCAAAACGCTTTATTGAGACTAGACACTCAAACATAATCCCCTCGCACACTTTTTGTGTAACACCCGACATTTCGGCCAGGTGACTTTCTGACCATTTTCATTGTCACCCTCTTATTTAACCTTTATGATTTAAATTTAATGTTAAGACAAATTTATTACAAGTAGAGTAAAACTAGGTTGGGTGGCAGTTTTGTAATTAAGATTGATGGGTTGAGTATAAATAGAAAATGGAAACCTTAAACCTCATTTTATTACCACTGTAGCCGACATTCCCTCTCGGCGATTCCTTCTCTCCCATGCTTTTGCTCTCGGCTACCAGAATCTTCCCTTGCTGACGGCTGGTTTCAGCCTGCTTTTCTCTGCAAATCCGCACCCGAGGTATGAAATGGACAATGTAGTCATTTATTAGTGATTAAAGTTCTGCTTTCAGCTCGGCATTTGAGTTCGGAATTTTCTTAGCAGTGGCCGAGTAGTTTAAGACCCTTTTAAGTCTGAGAGTAGAAATGTCATCTCAAATCGATTCTGAACATTTCAAAGTAACCAACTCGGATTTAATCAATGGTAAAAACCTGTCCGCCTAGTTTCAGATTTCAGACTGCAGTGTGTCAAACAGAGGATTCGGAGTAACCTTAGCTATTAGAGACCTAGGACGATTTATGAATAGAACTATTAGGACCTTTGTTTTAACTACTGTAATGTACATGTTTTAGGTGAAGAAGTTTAAAGGGAAGAAGCTCGGATTGCTAAGAAAACCAGGTAAGTGAATGTATTAAGATTTTCGGCCACTAGGGCCCTACACCGCAAGGGTATTAGGAAATCATTGAGATGTTAGTCTGTTGATTATGATTAGTTATTTCCATGATATGAAGAATTTGTGTACGAAGATGTTAAGCTACGGGATGTTTTGTTTGTCTTTATGGTATGACTTTTCTCTGTGAACTTCATGTCTATGCACTACGTCCACGTTTATGATTAAGTTAAGAACATGAAGAGCAAATGTAACCATGATTAAGTGCAGAGCGGGGGAAAAGACTATGATATGAATGGCTCGTGAATCCTCCTACCGGTGGGGGCCGAGTTAATGATTATTATGGCTCGCGGATTCTCCCACTGGTGGAGGCCGAGTTGATGACATGTATGGCTCGCGAATTCTCCCACTGGTGGAGGCCGAGCAAGTCGTTACTATGATTTCCGCGATAGGGAAATGACTATGTACCCCTGCCCTTCTCCCTCGTTTCCTGCCTTAATACATGCCATGTAAATAATGAAAATGAACATGAATGAAGAAAGGTTTATGAACTTGTGTTCTTTAATTTGTGCACTCATGTATATCTGTCAGCATGCATTCCTTACTAAGCATTAGGCTTATAGTTGAACCTTATGGTGTAGGTGAAGAAGGTTCAGGTGAGGATACCTTGTTCAAAGAGGATGCTTAAGGCTGGTTGCTGGAGGAAGCTCAAAATGACAGTGCAGGGCTGGAAAGGCGATTTATGACCCCTGGTTAATGCTCTTTTGTTTCAGTATAATAAAGGATATGGTAGTTTAAGTAAGATGAGATTATTTTGTTTAGTCACCGGTAGATGCAGAATGTGTTTTGTCGTTTAGTCACCGGTAGATGCAGAATGTGTTTTGTCGTTTAGTCACCGGTAGATGCAGAATGTGTTTTGTCGTTTAGTCACCGGTAGATGCAGAATGTGTTTTGTCGTTTAGTCACCGGTAGATGCAGAATGTGTTTTGTCGTTTAGTCACCGGTAGATGCAGAATGTGTTTTGTCGTTTAGTCACCGGTAGATGCAGAATGTGTTTTGTCGTTTAGTCACCGGTAGATGCAGAATGTGTTTTGTCGTTTAGTCACCGGTAGATGCAGAATGTGTTTTGTCGTTTAGTCACCGGTAGATGCAGAATGTGTTTTGTCGTTTAGTCACCGGTAGATGCAGAATGTGTTTTGTCGTTTAGTCACCGGTAGATGCAGAATGTGTTTTGTCGTTTAGTCACCGGTAGATGCAGAATGTGTTTTGTCGTTTAGTCACCGGTAGATGCAGAATGTGTTTTGTCGTTTAGTCACCGGTAGATGCAGAATGTGTTTTGTCGTTTAGTCACCGGTAGATGCAGAATGTGTTTTGTCGTTTAGTCACCGGTAGATGCAGAATGTGTTTTGTCGTTTAGTCACCGGTAGATGCAGAATGTGTTTTGTCGTTTAGTCACCGGTAGATGCAGAATGTGTTTTGTCGTTTAGTCACCGGTAGATGCAGAATGTGTTTTGTCGTTTAGTCACCGGTAGATGCAGAATGTGTTTTGTCGTTTAGTCACCGGTAGATGCAGAATGTGTTTTGTCGTTTAGTCACCGGTAGATGCAGAATGTGTTTTGTCGTTTAGTCACCGGTAGATGCAGAATGTGTTTTGTCGTTTAGTCACCGGTAGATGCAGAATGTGTTTTGTCGTTTAGTCACCGGTAGATGCAGAATGTGTTTTGTCGTTTAGTCACCGGTAGATGCAGAATGTGTTTTGTCGTTTAGTCACCGGTAGATGCAGAATGTGTTTTGTCGTTTAGTCACCGGTAGATGCAGAATGTGTTTTGTCGTTTAGTCACCGGTAGATGCAGAATGTGTTTTGTCGTTTAGTCACCGGTAGATGCAGAATGTGTTTTGTCGTTTAGTCACCGGTAGATGCAGAATGTGTTTTGTCGTTTAGTCACCGGTAGATGCAGAATGTGTTTTGTCGTTTAGTCACCGGTAGATGCAGAATGTGTTTTGTCGTTTAGTCACCGGTAGATGCAGAATGTGTTTTGTCGTTTAGTCACCGGTAGATGCAGAATGTGTTTTGTCGTTTAGTCACCGGTAGATGCAGAATGTGTTTTGTCGTTTAGTCACCGGTAGATGCAGAATGTGTTTTGTCGTTTAGTCACCGGTAGATGCAGAATGTGTTTTGTCGTTTAGTCACCGGTAGATGCAGAATGTGTTTTGTCGTTTAGTCACCGGTAGATGCAGAATGTGTTTTGTCGTTTAGTCACCGGTAGATGCAGAATGTGTTTTGTCGTTTAGTCACCGGTAGATGCAGAATGTGTTTTGTCGTTTAGTCACCGGTAGATGCAGAATGTGTTTTGTCGTTTAGTCACCGGTAGATGCAGAATGTGTTTTGTCGTTTAGTCACCGGTAGATGCAGAATGTGTTTTGTCGTTTAGTCACCGGTAGATGCAGAATGTGTTTTGTCGTTTAGTCACCGGTAGATGCAGAATGTGTTTTGTCGTTTAGTCACCGGTAGATGCAGAATGTGTTTTGTCGTTTAGTCACCGGTAGATGCAGAATGTGTTTTGTCGTTTAGTCACCGGTAGATGCAGAATGTGTTTTGTCGTTTAGTCACCGGTAGATGCAGAATGTGTTTTGTCGTTTAGTCACCGGTAGATGCAGAATGTGTTTTGTCGTTTAGTCACCGGTAGATGCAGAATGTGTTTTGTCGTTTAGTCACCGGTAGATGCAGAATGTGTTTTGTCGTTTAGTCACCGGTAGATGCAGAATGTGTTTTGTCGTTTAGTCACCGGTAGATGCAGAATGTGTTTTGTCGTTTAGTCACCGGTAGATGCAGAATGTGTTTTGTCGTTTAGTCACCGGTAGATGCAGAATGTGTTTTGTCGTTTAGTCACCGGTAGATGCAGAATGTGTTTTGTCGTTTAGTCACCGGTAGATGCAGAATGTGTTTTGTCGTTTAGTCACCGGTAGATGCAGAATGTGTTTTGTCGTTTAGTCACCGGTAGATGCAGAATGTGTTTTGTCGTTTAGTCACCGGTAGATGCAGAATGTGTTTTGTCGTTTAGTCACCGGTAGATGCAGAATGTGTTTTGTCGTTTAGTGACCGGTAGATGCAGAATGTGTTTTGTCGTTTAGTCACGGTAGATGCAGAATGTGTTTTGTCATTTAGTCACCGGTAGATGCAGAATGTGTTTTGCATTTAGTGACCGGTAGATGCAGAATGTGTTTTGTCGTTTAGTCACCGGTAGATGCAGAATGTGTTTTGTCGTTTAGTGACCGGTAGATGTAGAATGTGTTTTGTCGTCTAGTGACCGGTGGATGTTGGCTGACGTCACCGGAAGTTGTAAATGTTATCTTGTCGTCTAGTGACCGGTGGATGTCACCGGATGATGTTTTAATTGAGCACGCGAGGCCCACGTGCCCACCGGAAAGCGAGTCACGCGCAATGCACGTGATGACCGGACGATGAAATTTCTGTGGATTGTCAACACATGCAACCCATGCAAACCCGAGTAGAATCATGTTAAGAGAGTTGAGGGCATTTCTCCTTTGCCCGAATTTGTCAAGAAACCGATGACCGAGTCTAGTCGCTCGACTCTGTGAAAGTTTGAGCCGACGAGGCGTAGGAAGTCGAGCACGAGAGGGTTTGTCTTCCTTGATTGTTCTACGTCTCTGTTTCCAGTTTAGGAAAGAAAAAAAAAAGATATAATATAATATGCAAAATGTGAATGTCTGTCGAGGAATAGAAAAGATGTAATAATAGTAAAAGTCAAGCAAACGGTTAATGAAAGATTATGAACACGTGACGGCTCCTGGCCGGGGTCGTTACAATTATGGTATCAGAGCAAAACCATGTTCTAAAACCGATTCTGCAGACTGCCTTCCAGCACTGACTGTCACTTGAGCACACCTCAGCAACTGTAAGTATTTATGATTTCATGTATGTCATTAAGTTAAGTTATACCTGTAATGATTTGTCTAGGAATCCCAAAATGGTTAGAGGTCAACAGAGAGAGAGCAATGAGGATAGCAATGCTATTGCTCAGTTGACTGAGTTAGTCATGCGCCAATCTCACCAGATAGAACGACTGATGACAGCTAGAGAAGAACAAGGCAACTCCAGTACTAACGCAACTCATGATCATGGGGGTGAACGCTTTCACCGGCTTCGACCCCCGGTGTTTAATGGGTATGTTTCAGATCCTATTCATGCTGAGGAGTGGATTCGAAAGATAGAAGACATGTTTAAGTATGCAAAGGTTGATGAAGGGGATAAGGTCACCTATGCTGTCTTTCATTTGGAGTTAAGTGCAAGGCATTGGTGGGACTCGATCCAGAACACCGCTAATGCCGAAGCTATGACCTGGGGGATGTTCAAGACTGCCTTCTTTGACAAGTACTTTAATAGGACTGTACGGGCCAACAAGAAGAAGGAGTTCATGAATCTTCGACAAACTGGCTCTGTGACGGATTACATATGCGAATTTGATGCCTTATCACGGTTTGCTCCCCGTATGATTGAGGATGAGGAAGACAAGATTTATCAGTTTGTTCAAGGACTGAAGCCAAGTCTGTACATGAAAGTGAAGACTGCTGGGATACATAATGTACCTTATGGTGAAGTGACGGCTAAGGCCTTGGAGCTGGAAGAGGCAGAAATGATGGCATATGCACAGCGCGAACAGCCAAAGAAACTCATGAAGGACATTCAGCCGCCACCACGTCAGAACAAAGGATGGCAGCCGCGACAGAACGGGGGACCACAGCAACAACAGCAGGGAATAAAGAGGCCCCTCAACCTGAATGGTGACCAGGGAAAAGGAAAGAGACCTCTGGCACCTCTATGCCCTACATGTCAGAAGAACCACCCTGGTGAGTGCAAGTTGCTTTCTGGCCGTTGTTTCAGGTGTGATAAGACCGGACACTTAGTCAGAGACTGCCCCATGCCGCCAGACCCGAACCGTGCAAGAGTAATACCCAGAGTTTACGCTATGTTGGAAGATGAGGACACAGTGCCGCATACAGTCATATCAGGTACCATCATGATCTGTGGTTTTGCTGCTTATACACTTATAGATACAGGGGCCACACACTCGTTTATATCAACCTTGTTTGTATACAATCATAACATAGGATCTTTACCAGCTGAAAGGTCATATAGTGTTATGTTACCATCAGGGAAGTCCCTACATTCAGAACAGATTGTTATTGGTGACGTTGTGTCCCTAGGGGATAGGAACCTCTATGCGGAACTAATTGTTATTGACATAAAAGGGTATGAAGTGATATTAGGGATGGATTGGTTATTTAGGCATCATGCCACAATAAGTTGTAGATCCGGAATAGTTGATTTTAGACCCCCAAATGGTAATCATTATTCCTTCCAAGCTATTCCTAAAATAAGTAAGATACCAATTATATCCTCACTAGAAATTCACCGAATGCTGAGAAGTGGTTGTGAGAGCTACCTGGCTAGTGTAATAGATGATCGGGTGAAGAATAAAATTGAGCTACAAGATATTCCTATAGTCCGAGAGTTTCCCGAGGCATTCTTGGATGACTTACCGGGTATACCACCTGATAGGGAAATAGAATTTGTAATTGATACATACCCTGAGGCATCACCTGTATCTAATAATCCTTACCGTATGGCACCTGTTGAGTTGAAAGAATTGAAGGTCCAACTGCAGGAATTGGTAGACAAGGGATTTATTCGCCCCAGCAGTTCTCCTTGGGGTGCACCAGTCTTATTTGTAAGGAAGAAAGATGGTTCTCTTAGAATGTGCATAGACTACAGGGAACTAAATAAGTTGACAATCAAGAATAGGTACCACTTACCTAGGATTGATGATTTGTTTGACCAATTGCAAGGAGCTAAGGTATTTTCAAAGATAGATTTACGTTCGGGTTACTACCAACTGAAGGTTAAGGAAGGAGATATACCAAAGACAGCCTTCAGAACCCGCTATGGACATTATGAATTCTTAGTCATGTCGTTTGGATTGACAAACGCCCCTGCAGCCTTCATGGATTTAATGAACCGTGTGTTTCGTGAGTATTTGGATAAGTTTGTGATTGTATTCATAGATGATATCCTGATATACTCACGGACTGAAGCTGACCATGCAGAACATTTAAGAGTAGTTTTGACAACATTGAAGGAGCACCAGCTTTATGCCAAATTGTCTAAGTGTGAATTTTGGTTGGACAAAGTTAATTTCCTTGGCCATGTAGTTTCTCCTAATGGAATATCAGTGGACCCGACCAAAATTCAGGCAGTAAAGGATTGGCCACAACCAAAGAATGCCAGTGAAGTCCGCAGCTTCCTTGGATTGGCAGGCTATTACAGAAAGTTCATCAAGGGATTTTCTATGATAGCTAAACCCCTGACGAGTTTGACGAAGAAGGACATTAAGTATTCTTGGACCGAAGCCTGTGAAGATAGCTTTCAGGTATTGAAGCTGAAGTTAACAATAGCCCCTGTATTGACCCTCCCAACCGAAGGAGGAAAATTTAGTGTTTACTGCGATGCGTCTAAAGTTGGGTTAGGTTGTGTTCTGATGCAAGAGGGTAAGGTTATAGCGTATGCTTCTAGGCAGCTAAAGAATTACGAGCAAAATTACCCCACTCATGATCTAGAATTAGCTGCTGTTGTTTTTGCTTTGAAGATTTGGAGACACTATTTATATGGACAGCAATGTGAGGTGTTTTCTGACCATAAAAGCCTAAAGTACCTCTTCACACAGAAGGAGTTGAACATGAGACAGAGACGTTGGTTGGAATTTGTCAAGGACTACGATTTTGAGATCAAGTATCACCCTGTGAAGGCTAACTCTGTAGCTGATGCATTGAGTAGGATGTAAACAACAATGCAGCCCGTGGTTTCAACCATGTCTATACCTTTGAGAACAGAAGTTCTGATGTTTGACTTGGAGATAGTTCCAGAGTTATCAATCCTGCTCGCTGAGTTAACCATTCAACCAACAATTTTGGAAAAGATCAAGGATGCGCAACAGAGGGATTCAGAGGAAAATATCAGCATGATGAATAAGTTGAAAGACACCACCTCCGAGTTCAGTCTCTCCAAGGATGGAATCCTGAGGTTTAGGAATCGGTGGTGCATTCCTAATGATGTGGAATTGCGTAAGTTGATCTTGGCTGAGGCGCACTCCTCTTCCTTTTCTGTACATCCTGGCTGCACCAAGATGTACCGAGACCTGAAGTTACTGTACTGGTGGCCTAACCTAAAAAGGGATGTTGCTAAGTATGTAGAATCCTGTTTAGTATGCCAACAAGTCAAAGCCGAGCACCAACGTCCAGGAGGTACTCTTCAGCCGTTGCCTATTCCCGAATGGAAGTGGGAACACATAGCTATGGATTTCGTAGTAGGACTACCTAAGACGACAAAAGGGCATGATTGTATTTGGGTTGTGGTTGATAGGATGACAAAATCAGCCCATTTCTTACCTGTGAGGACAACCTATACGATGGACCAATTTGCTGATCTCTATGTTCAGGAAATTATTAGGTTGCATGGAATCCCGGTATCCATTGTTTCTGACCGTGACCACAGGTTTACCTCTCGATTCTGGAAGGGTTTGCAAGGCACATTAGGTACAAAGTTATCTTTCAGCACGGCTTTTCACCCACAGACCGATGGCCAATCAGAAAGGACTATTCAAATACTCGAAGATATGTTGAGAGCATGTGTACTTGACTTTCAGACAACTTGGAGTAGACATTTACCGCTAGTTGAGTTCTCCTACAATAACAGTTATCAGTCCACCATTGGTATGGCACCCTATGAAGCACTGTACGGTAGGAAATGTAGGTCACCTCTTTACTGGGACGAGGTTGGCGAAACAAAACTTCTTGGACTCGATATTCTGCAGCAAATGTCAGATAAGATTGCCACTATTCGAAAAAGAATGATGACTGCACAAAGCCGACAGAAGTGTTATGCAGATCAAAGGAGGAGGGAACTCGAGTTTGCAGTAGGAGATGAAGTATTCTTAAAGGTGTCACCATTTAAGGGAGTCTTAAGATTTGGCAAGAAAGGAAAACTTAATCCGAGATTTATTGGACCCTTCCCTGTCTTGGCAAAAGTCGGGAGTACAGCTTACAGACTGCAACTGCCTCCATCATTGGATAAAGTTCATAATATCTTCCATGTGTCAATGTTAAGGAAGTGCATGCGTGATCCAATGCAAGTCATCCAGCCATCAGATATTGGTTTAGAGCCGACACTGGAGTATGAGGAGAAACCAATACAGATTTTGGAATATACAATCAAGACTCTGAGAAACAAAGAGATTCCATTGGTGAAAGTTTTATGGACGAATCACGGCATTGAAGAAGCCACATGGGAAAGACAGCAGGAGATGTTGGACAATTATCCAGAGTTATTTGCTTGAGCAATTTTCGAGGACGAAAATTTTGTTTTAAGACGGGTGGATGTAACACCCGACATTTCGGCCAGGTGACTTTCTGACCATTTTCATTGTCACCCTCTTATTTAACCTTTATGATTTAAATTTAATGTTAAGTAGAGTAAAACTAGGTTGGGTGGCAGTTTTGTAATTAAGATTGATGGGCTGAGTATAAATAGAAAATGGAAACCTTAAACCTCATTTTATTACCACTGTAGCCGACATTCCCTCTCGGCGATTCCTTCTCTCCCAAGCTTTTGCTCTCGGCTACCAGAATCTTCCCTTGCTGACGGCTGGTTTCAGCCTGCTTTTCTCTGCAAATCCGCACCTGAGGTATGAAATGGACAATGTAGTCATTTATTAGTGATTAAAGTTCTGCTTTCAGCTCGGCATTTGAGTTCGGAATTTTCTTAGCAGTGGCCGAGTAGTTTAAGACCCTTTTAAGTCTGAGAGTAGAAATGTCATCCCAAATCGATTCTGAACATTTCAAAGTAACCAACTCGGATTTAATCAATGGTAAAAACCTGTCCGCCTAGTTTCAGATTTCAGACTGCAGTGTGTCAAACAGAGGATTCGGAGTAACCTTAGCTATTAGAGAACTAGGACGATTTATGAATAGAACTATTAGGACCTTTGTTTTAACTACTGTAATGTACATGTTTTAGGTGAAGAAATTTAAAGGGAAGAAGCTCGGATTGCTAAGAAAACCAGGTAAGTGAATGTATTAAGATTTTCGGCCACTAGGGCCCTACACCGCAAGGGTATTAGGAAATCATTGAGATGTTAGTCTGTTGATTATGATTAGTTATTTCCATGATATGAAGAATTTGTGTACGAAGATGTTAAGCTACGGGATGTTTTGTTTGTCTTTATGGTATGACTTTTCTCTGTGAACTTCATGTCTATGCATTATGTCCACGTTTATGATTAAGTTAAGAACATGAAGAGCAAATGTAACCATGATTAAGTGCAGAGCGGGGGAAAAGACTATGATATGAATGGCTCGCGAATCCTCCTACCGGTGGGGGCCGAGTTAATGATTATTATGGCTCGCGGATTCTCCCACTGGTGGAGGCCGAGTTGATGACATGTATGGCTCGCGAATTCTCCCACTGGTGGAGGCCGAGCAAGTCGTTACTATGATTGCCGCGATAGGCAAATGACTATGTACCCCTGCCCTTCTCCCTCGTTTCCTGCCTTAATACATGCCATGTAAATAATTAAAATGAACATGATGAAGAAAGGTTTATGAACTTGTGTTCTTTAATTTGTGCACTCATGTATATCTGTCAGCATGCATTCCTTACTAAGCATTAGGCTTATAGTTTTGTCGTTTAGTCACCGGTAGATGCAGAATGTGTTTTGTCGTTTAGTCACCGGTAGATGCAGAATGTGTTTTGTCGTTTAGTCACCGGTAGATGCAGAATGTGTTTTGTCGTTTAGTCACCGGTAGATGCAGAATGTGTTTTGTCGTTTAGTCACCGGTAGATGCAGAATGTGTTTTGTCGTTTAGTCACCGGTAGATGCAGAATGTGTTTTGTCGTTTAGTCACCGGTAGATGCAGAATGTGTTTTGTCGTTTAGTCACCGGTAGATGCAGAATGTGTTTTGTCGTTTAGTCACCGGTAGATGCAGAATGTGTTTTGTCGTTTAGTCACCGGTAGATGCAGAATGTGTTTTGTCGTTTAGTCACCGGTAGATGCAGAATGTGTTTTGTCGTTTAGTCACCGGTAGATGCAGAATGTGTTTTGTCGTTTAGTCACCGGTAGATGCAGAATGTGTTTTGTCGTTTAGTCACCGGTAGATGCAGAATGTGTTTTGTCGTTTAGTCACCGGTAGATGCAGAATGTGTTTTGTCGTTTAGTCACCGGTAGATGCAGAATGTGTTTTGTCGTTTAGTCACCGGTAGATGCAGAATGTGTTTTGTCGTTTAGTCACCGGTAGATGCAGAATGTGTTTTGTCGTTTAGTCACCGGTAGATGCAGAATGTGTTTTGTCGTTTAGTCACCGGTAGATGCAGAATGTGTTTTGTCGTTTAGTCACCGGTAGATGCAGAATGTGTTTTGTCGTTTAGTCACCGGTAGATGCAGAATGTGTTTTGTCGTTTAGTCACCGGTAGATGCAGAATGTGTTTTGTCGTTTAGTCACCGGTAGATGCAGAATGTGTTTTGTCGTTTAGTCACCGGTAGATGCAGAATGTGTTTTGTCGTTTAGTCACCGGTAGATGCAGAATGTGTTTTGTCGTTTAGTCACCGGTAGATGCAGAATGTGTTTTGTCGTTTAGTCACCGGTAGATGCAGAATGTGTTTTGTCGTTTAGTCACCGGTAGATGCAGAATGTGTTTTGTCGTTTAGTCACCGGTAGATGCAGAATGTGTTTTGTCGTTTAGTCACCGGTAGATGCAGAATGTGTTTTGTCGTTTAGTCACCGGTAGATGCAGAATGTGTTTTGTCGTTTAGTCACCGGTAGATGCAGAATGTGTTTTGTCGTTTAGTCACCGGTAGATGCAGAATGTGTTTTGTCGTTTAGTCACCGGTAGATGCAGAATGTGTTTTGTCGTTTAGTCACCGGTAGATGCAGAATGTGTTTTGTCGTTTAGTCACCGGTAGATGCAGAATGTGTTTTGTCGTTTAGTCACCGGTAGATGCAGAATGTGTTTTGTCGTTTAGTCACCGGTAGATGCAGAATGTGTTTTGTCGTTTAGTCACCGGTAGATGCAGAATGTGTTTTGTCGTTTAGTCACCGGTAGATGCAGAATGTGTTTTGTCGTTTAGTCACCGGTAGATGCAGAATGTGTTTTGTCGTTTAGTCACCGGTAGATGCAGAATGTGTTTTGTCGTTTAGTCACCGGTAGATGCAGAATGTGTTTTGTCGTTTAGTCACCGGTAGATGCAGAATGTGTTTTGTCGTTTAGTCACCGGTAGATGCAGAATGTGTTTTGTCGTTTAGTCACCGGTAGATGCAGAATGTGTTTTGTCGTTTAGTCACCGGTAGATGCAGAATGTGTTTTGTCGTTTAGTCACCGGTAGATGCAGAATGTGTTTTGTCGTTTAGTCACCGGTAGATGCAGAATGTGTTTTGTCGTTTAGTCACCGGTAGATGCAGAATGTGTTTTGTCGTTTAGTCACCGGTAGATGCAGAATGTGTTTTGTCGTTTAGTCACCGGTAGATGCAGAATGTGTTTTGTCGTTTAGTCACCGGTAGATGCAGAATGTGTTTTGTCGTTTAGTCACCGGTAGATGCAGAATGTGTTTTGTCGTTTAGTCACCGGTAGATGCAGAATGTGTTTTGTCGTTTAGTCACCGGTAGATGCAGAATGTGTTTTGTCGTTTAGTCACCGGTAGATGCAGAATGTGTTTTGTCGTTTAGTCACCGGTAGATGCAGAATGTGTTTTGTCGTTTAGTCACCGGTAGATGCAGAATGTGTTTTGTCGTTTAGTCACCGGTAGATGCAGAATGTGTTTTGTCGTTTAGTCACCGGTAGATGCAGAATGTGTTTTGTCGTTTAGTCACCGGTAGATGCAGAATGTGTTTTGTCGTTTAGTCACCGGTAGATGCAGAATGTGTTTTGTCGTTTAGTCACCGGTAGATGCAGAATGTGTTTTGTCGTTTAGTCACCGGTAGATGCAGAATGTGTTTTGTCGTTTAGTCACCGGTAGATGCAGAATGTGTTTTGTCGTTTAGTCACCGGTAGATGCAGAATGTGTTTTGTCGTTTAGTCACCGGTAGATGCAGAATGTGTTTTGTCGTTTAGTCACCGGTAGATGCAGAATGTGTTTTGTCGTTTAGTCACCGGTAGATGCAGAATGTGTTTTGTCGTTTAGTCACCGGTAGATGCAGAATGTGTTTTGTCGTTTAGTCACCGGTAGATGCAGAATGTGTTTTGTCGTTTAGTCACCGGTAGATGCAGAATGTGTTTTGTCGTTTAGTCACCGGTAGATGCAGAATGTGTTTTGTCGTTTAGTCACCGGTAGATGCAGAATGTGTTTTGTCGTTTAGTCACCGGTAGATGCAGAATGTGTTTTGTCGTTTAGTCACCGGTAGATGCAGAATGTGTTTTGTCGTTTAGTCACCGGTAGATGCAGAATGTGTTTTGTCGTTTAGTCACCGGTAGATGCAGAATGTGTTTTGTCGTTTAGTCACCGGTAGATGCAGAATGTGTTTTGTCGTTTAGTCACCGGTAGATGCAGAATGTGTTTTGTCGTTTAGTCACCGGTAGATACAGAATGTGTTTTGTCGTTTAGTGACCGGTAGATGCAGAATGTGTATTGTCGTTTAGTCACCGGTAGATGCAGAATGTGTTTTGTCGTTTAGTCACCGGTAGATAGTCACAGTAGATCAGAATGTTTTTGTCGTTTAGTCACCGTAGATCAGAATGTGTTTGTCGTTTTAGTGACGCGTTTAGATGTCATGTGTATTGCGTTTAAGTCCCGGGTAGATGCAGAATTGTTTTGTCGTTTCGTGACTGTAGATGTAGAATGTGTTTTATGTCTCTATGACCGGTGTATGTTTGCTGACGTCCCGAAGTTGTAAATGTGTATCTTGTCGTCTAGTGACCGGTGGATGTATCCGGATGATGTTTTAATTGAGCACGCGAGGCCCACGTGCCCACCGGAAGATGTCTCCTTTTAGGCGGTGTTAAGCGAGTCACGCGCAATGCACGTGATGACCGGACGATGAAATTTCTGTGGATTGTCAACACATGCATCCCATGCAAACCCGAGTAGAATCATGTTAAGAGTGTTGAGGGCATTTCTCCTTTGCCCGAATTTGTCAAGAAACCGATGACCGAGTGTAGTCGCTCGAATCTGTGAAAGTTTGAGCCGACGAGGCGTAGGAAGTCGAGCACGAGAGGGTTTGTCTTCCTTGATGGTTCTACGTCTCTGTTTCCAGTTTAGGAAAGAAAAAAAAAAGATATAATATAATATGCAAAATGTGAATGTCTGTCGAGGAATAGAAAAGATGTAATAATAGTAAAAGTCAAGCAAACGGTTAATGAAAGATTATGAACACGTGACGGCTCCTGGCCGGGGTCGTTACATTTCGTACCATTTCTCATTTCTCATACCCATACCATTCCATAACTTAACATCTAAACTTTCGTAACTTTCCTAAACTCTCCCAAACTCAACTTACTTCTAAGTCCATGTAAACCTTTCTTTGCTTTCGTGTTTAATATCTTCTAACTTTCCTAGCTTCATACGAAACACTAAATATTTAATAGCTCACCAGCTTATCTTAACCCTCTCTTTGAGTTAAGTGAATATCTGCCACCCATCTATCTTGCATCACACATCCACCATACTCCTGATCTCATAGCACTTGAGTAATCATTTACCTCCTAAGCTTGAGTCTATTCACTCCTAACTTAATGACTCTGGCCGAAACTATTTACCCTCCTACATGATCCTTCGGCTTTCACAGTCACCACATTGCCTTGATCAGTAACATGTTCTACAAGTATTACGGCAATAGCTACTTCCCATACCCTCTTAACAATTTACTTAAACTAAACACCCACACATAATCAACATCTAACTACTCTCACTATGCGTAACTCTAATTATTCTACATTTTTCCATTGATTCACATAAACATACTAATAATACCTCTACGATCTAAGGTGTATCCCGATAAATTTCATTTCCAACTTCACACTCTTATCTAGTTCATCGTATCTGAAAATTTCAAGGGTTTGCTAAATATGGCCAAACTTTTATCTATTCAAATCTTATTACTTATCTATATCTTCTTCTTCTTCTATCTCCCTCATAAAATCTATTTTGCGTTAATCTAATATAAACTAACTAAAAGTAAAGAAATACTTACAGTCGGTGAAGCACGTTGCATGGCGGCCGGCATTGTCGGGTAATCCTTTGAACGACTCGACCATTTATGCTCTGATACCATCTTGTAACGCCCCCGAAACCACCCTGGCTCGGAGCGCTACTATGCTAACCATTTCCACGTTAAAACAAAATTTTCAAAAACTCTCAAGCATAAAAGGAAACTGACGCAGCTGACTTAAAACTAAATCTCCCAAGGCTCTCTTATATCATACCTAGCTGCCTAGACTCACTAATTCCCTTACTCCTAACCTTTAAGCACCATGGCGTTCTTCTCGAAAATTTCGGCAAAGTAACGCCTGTAAATGGCGCCTCCAAAATGCTAGGTACCTGCAATAAGTCAATCCCCAAACAATCCAGAATATTCCTAACCATCTAACCAACCTACGAAATCTCCAACAGTTAACCAAAATGAAGAACCAACAACTAACCAAAATAAAGAAATGCCCACAATATAGGGTAACTCATCACCCAGAACTATGCCTATATACAACAATACAATAACTCTCAAAACATCAATCAAAAGGAAAGTCTACAAACCACCAAAATAAATGTAACTTATACACGACTCCAAAATACTGTTTCACACACGTCTTTCTTGTCTTTCCGAAGACCATTGTAATGTCCGGCTAGTACGGATTTTTGTTTTAATATATTATATTGATATTTTAATAAGACGTGGCATTTTTGGTAAATATGTCAAATCAGGTCCGTTTCACGAAAAGAGAGCGTCATTGCGACCCTAACGATTAATTGGAATTTTAAGGAAATTATGAGAATTTTCGGAATAATAACGCTATATTCCGAGTAATTATCTCTATTGGAATGTAAAGGACGTTTTAGTAAAAATAGTAACGAGGTCCAAATTGTGAACGGACAGTTTTATTAAATCCCAGATAATAAGTTGGACGTATTGGTGGAATATGGAGATTTGGTGAAACCGAATAGCTAGACGATTAACGAACCGAACGACGAAACTTATATAAAAATCAAAGAAGGGCGTTTTAGTAATTTTCAAACCAAAATTCATAAATTAACCTAAATTCTATTTCTCTCCCTCACTTCTCCATTTCTCCACTGCCCGCGCAAAAACCAGAGAGCAAAGCTCTCAACCATCCGACGAATTCCGCCAATCCGACCTCCGTTTCTCCTCGTTCGACTTCCGTTCTTCGTGATTCTTCCTCCTCTCGCTACCCTAGGTATGAACCTACGATCTTAGAGTGTTTATTTCGATTTCTGCGGAGTTTGAATAATTAGGGTTTCGGTTGAGTTTTCGTGGTTCGTTAAAAATCGGGATTTAGGGCTCGAAATCGATAGGTCGTTATAGTTTAAGGATGTATTGAACGTATTAAACGTTATTGGACGAAGTTAAATTTAATTGTGGACAAATGTTAAACTCGAGAATTTAGGGATTTTCGGAAAAAGTTTGTAAATTGTGATTTTGAACTATCGAGCATGAATTGGTCGTTTAAACGTCTCGACTAGTCGAGTTAGAACTTTAGGAAAGTTCCTTAGTTAAGAATTTTATTAAATCGGACAATTGGGAGTTTAGATGCGTCGTATTGACAATATTATAAATTTGCCTTAGGTAATCAACTCCCGTGGACGAAGCTTGAAATTCAGCGCGCTCAAGGTAAGTTCTCGTGATCTTCTCTGGCCGATTGGCCTGCACCGTACTTCGATGTAGCGTCGAGGATCTTAATGGATTGTTTGTTTTAATTGCTTTGGGTCGGGTAGTTAGGTTTTAAATTGTTATAGGTTATTCTGTTTCGGTCTGGATGGTATACATGTTGCTTGTTTATTGTATTGCATAGTTATAATATGCTCATATCTATTCATGCATCACGTGTTTTAAAAGATCACGAAAATGAATTCTGCACGACGTTTGAAAGTAAATGCAAAGAAAGAATGACCCTTCGGTATACAGTTTAAATGACCCTTCGGTATACACTTTATAGCATAGCAAAGCAAAGCAAAGCAAAGCAAAGTAAAGCAAAGCAAAGTAAAGAAAACAATGCATGATTTACAGATTCATACGCATAGCACGCATTTGCATTTACTAGAGCTTACTGAGATTTTTATCTCATAGATGTCTGTATGGTGTAGGTGTTTACGAGGAAACAGGTGAGGACGAGCTTCCTCCTCCTGAGGCATGAGGCAGTTGACGAAAGATGGATTGCGGTGGTGTGTTGCACAGCCGATGCTCACCTGACCCGTGGGGACGTATGTGTAGGTTTTGGGGATTTTTGGGATGTTATTGATGACTTTGTCTTGATAGAATATAGGATGTTTGGTTCTGATAGGTTTACATTTGATGTTTGAAGGTTTTTGGTAAACTGTTTATAGAAAATGTTTTGGTTTAAAATAGTAATCTGAACGTTATAGAAATGTTTTAGGATTGGTACGGATATACTCGATTTTTAGATATATCCACGCAGTTGGATTTCGCAAAGTCCGCTGTTAATTTAGTCGAGTTTAAGTTATAGTTTTATTGCGATTGAGAAGGAATTTAGTGTGGAAAAACAGAGTCGATTTACTCCCTGGAATCCAACATTCCAGAGAGCAGATGAGAGAAAAAGAGAACATCGGAATTAGAAGAAAGAAGAAGGGAAGGATCGCTGCCTATGTGCAGCGATCATGGGCAGCGACTGATCGCTGCCCTGATTTGTTTGGGTTGGACAGTTTTGTCCTCCCATCGAATTATAGTTTTAATATTTAAAGTTTTATTAAATGTTTTAGTTTTAATTATTATTAAAAGGTTTTGTTTTAAATGCTTTTAAAGTACAGTTTTAATTCCGATTTCAGTTCTGATTTCAACTTCAGTTTAGATTCCGCAATACGTTTTATTTAAAGCATAGAAAAGTAAAAAGTAAAAAAAAAAATATATATATATATATATATACGGAGATACGGGTACAGTGTCTGGGGTGTTACAACCAGGGTCGAGACGCCCCGACAACTGCCCGCACCGGCATACAGCGTACATCAATGACTGCGTCCCAATCCTAGTTTTCTTCGTAGCTCTAACCTGTACTCCTGTCGTCACCTACACCAGTGAACACACACACACGTAAGCTTACGCTTAGCAAGTAGGGAATAGCAAATATAAACAAGCACATGGCATACACAACCCTCATACAACCCTAACAATGCAAAACATCACTGACAACACGACCCAACAATGCAACACAACACCACAATGCAACGCAATCCTATCATATGCAGTTTCTACACACTCTGTTGTTTTCTTTTCATTCCGGTTGCATTTATCCTTCACTTCCAGGTGAATCAAGTAGGCACACGCCCCCACACAGTCCAGGACGGCCACGCCTTGATCCACGGGCAAGACCGGAGGCACACGTCCTAACACAGTCCGGGACGGCCAACCGAATCTCCCCTGGGCAAGACCGGAGGCACACGTCCCAACACAGTCCAGGACGGCCAACCGAATCTCCCCTTCGTCGATCGTCGAATGCCTCATTGTGCACTTCAAGCACGAACAGGCCGAGGAATTCATATTCACAACGCATTACGTATATTAGCAGGGCATCTCGAATAAAATCCCTTCGCGGGGTGCTCAACGAGCCACTTGCCCAACAAAGCTATTCTACTCGAGACCAAGTTGCAATCCATTCTTATCTTTCATTACGTCATCCTCACCACTCAACCGTGCAAAACACGTGATTTCGTCAGTTAGGAAACAATGATGCATGTCACACAAATGCTTAACCAAAAACAAGACAAAGCAACCACTTATCTCTAGAGTAGCGTACTATAACTCACGATGCATGTGTCAACCAAGATATGCAATACAACACAATACGACGACTCAACGCAACAACACGACCACATAACACCACACGGCCAAACAATGCAACTCAAGACCAATCAACAAACCAGACAAGCAACTCTACGCAATCCCGAAGTAACATAATTAATTCACTGTAATACGAAGCAAAGCAATAACAAAGAAACCCTACTGTTCTCTGGTGTAGGCTCGAAGGCAAAAGAATAACATCCACTACTTACCTGGCATCCTAGCTCGCTGAGGGTACTCGATTACCTGTCCATCTACAGCTCGACCTACGATAAATATTCATCAAACCATTAAAATCAAGCCTACATCTACCAATTACTCTCAAACTACTATTTTTAACTTAACTCAACTAAAGTCTAACTAATCGGGCCACTAATTTGGGTTCGGTAAAAACCGACCTGAAACCTCAAACGTTCATAACTTTTGCGTCGGTTATCAGAATCAAACGATTCCAGCGGCCACGTACTCCTCTAATAACCTATTTGAACCTTCCAAAAGGAATTTGAAAACAAACGACCCTAGCTAGGTCAAAATGGCAAAAATCCGAACTGCCCCTTTACCCAGAATTTTCCCCATTTTGATTTTTCATCAATTTTCACTCAATTGCTCACCAATCAACCATATTTAGCCTCAATTAACATAATCTAACCAAAAACCTCGAAAATACAGAGCAAAACCGAAATGCCCTAAATCGGGCTTCACTGAATTTCGCTCAAATTGAGCTCAATGATGCTCGGCAATCTCTGCCGGCGTTATGCTCAGCAAGACAACGCCGTGAACAGCCAAAAACGGCCGGCGATCGGAGCTCTAAGTCGCTCCTCACCCTCGGCCTCGAACAGAGTAAAAACAGGGAAAAACCGAGCCTTACCGGGTTGTTCGTGCGCGGAGATAGGCCGGAACCCCTCGTCGCCGTCGTCTGGCCGGATAGCGACGGAAAATGCCGGTGTTCGCTTCCGCCGATCGTTGCCGCGCGCCTCTCCCCCTCTCCCTTGCTCCTCGCTCGACGTCGGGCTCGAACAGCAGAATGGCGAATGCCATTCTGTTGTTTT
The DNA here is from genome assembly GCA_022432975.1 of Begonia masoniana. Lineage (NCBI taxonomy): Eukaryota > Viridiplantae > Streptophyta > Magnoliopsida > Cucurbitales > Begoniaceae > Begonia > Begonia masoniana. The sequence continues at coordinate 36,469,801 of CM039502.1, forward strand.
ATTTTATTAATAATAATAATAATAATAATAATAATTGTAACGACCCCGTTTCCCAGCAAGATATTGTCCGCTCTGGGGATTGGGCCGTAGCACAATATCCTCCCCTCACGGCTTTGTTTGGCGAGAACTTCCCGGAAGGTCACCCAACCTGGGATTGCTCTCGCCGAAGCACTTTTAACTTCGGAATTCTTATGGGATCCGTTGCCAATCGTGCTCCAAAACGCGTCTTGCTATCTTGGGAGGGTCTCTTTACATATGTTTCATTTCCACATACTTCCCGAAGCGATGTGAGATTGTGACGACCCCCTTTTCTACGACCGAACCCTCCGGCCCAAGTCCAACCCGGGATCCGCGGAGTTTTAACCCAGCACGTCACCCTCCGGCCCAAGTCCCACTCGGGATTCGCGGAGCACTGGGTGGTTCCTCCTCATACGTGTCCATTTGGGTCATCACAATCACCCCCCCCCTCGGGGGCCCAACGTCCTCGTTGGCCACATTTCCGGTTGGGTACAGGCTCTGATACCATTTGTAACGACCCCGTTTCCCAGCAAGATATTGTCCGCTCTGGGGATTGGGCCGTAGCATAATATCCTCCCCTCACGGCTTTGTTTGGCGAGAACTTTCCGGAAGGTCACCCAACCTGGGATTGCTCTCGCCGAAGCACTTTTAACTTCGGAGTTCTTATGGGATCCGTTGCCAATCGTGCTCCAAAACGCGTCTTGCTATCTTGGGAGGGTCTCTTTACATATGTTTCATTTCCACATACTTCCCCAAGCGATGTGAGATTGTGACGACCCCCTTTTCTACGACCGAACCCTCCGGCCCAAGTCCAACCCGGGATCCACGGAGTTTTAACCTAGCACGTCACCCTCCGGCCCAAGTCCCACTCGGGATTCGCGGAGCACTGGGTGGTTCCTCCTCATACGTGTCCATTTGGGTCATCACAATAATAATAATAATAATAATAATTAACATTAATACAAATACATTTACCGTTATACCCACTCGTATTTTCCGACCAATTCGACTTTCGATAAATCTTGCTCTAAAATTATAATCCACGGCTTACTTTCACAGAAAATATCCGAACCTAAATTAGAAACCATTTGTTCCACCAATTTATTTAATTAAACATCCTATTTATTCTTTTAAATTAAATAAAACAACCTATTTTATTTTCTTACCAATTTCCATAAAAAAAACCCGGGTGTTACATCTTTCCTGCCCGAATTTGTATAGAACTGATGACTGTGGATGGTCGCTCGACTCTGTGAACGAATATGTTGTTAGTTTTAAGAGGAAGTCAAGTTCGATGAATCTAGTTTCTGTCTATTATGTTAAAGTCCTTAAGTTCTGTTGAGGAAAGGTAAAAATAAAATAAAATAAAGGGGACCTTAGTGTAAAGTGGTCGAAGGGTGAACGATCTAAGGAGATCATGATAAATATGAATTTAAGATGTTAAGTTATGAATTACGTGACGACTCCAACTGGGGTCGTTACAGATCGCCTCCGCAAATTGCGCCTTGCGCGCCATGCACCCTGCTCCACCCGACCTTTATCACTTTTCCTTCACTTTTCTCTAAGCCAAACACTTCCAAAAATTCTAAAATTTTTACCATATACTCCCGACAAAAATTTTAGAAAACCGACTTAAAACGGTTAATAACGAAAATAGAGAGTGTAAAGCCGACGTTATTGGTTTTAAAATCAAAACAGACGGCGTAATGCCTAAAATTCAATAAACCAAAACCTGCAATTAAAATCGAAAATTCAACCAGTTTAAAATCCCAAATACATACACCCAATATCCACAACACAACCAACTTCCAAATCTCCAAAATAGTTACGACAATATTTATAAATACTACGTACTAAAACTTCCACTTTTTAAAACAAAATCTTTATAAAACACTTACAAAAAAACCATCTAAAACAAAACATTCACCTCCCACGCTACCTGAGGAAGACAGTGGTCCAGACGCCCCGACAATAGCCTGCACCGGCAGACTCCGTACTCCTCCGACTGCGGCCTAATCCTCAGCTTTCTCATCTACCTCACCTGTAAATAACTCGTCACCTACACCACATAACACAAAAAGTAAGCCTAACGCTTAGCAAGTAGGGAAATAATGCATAGCACATCAACATATGCTTAACTCAACCCTAACATGCAGTTTCTACTCACTCTGTTGTTTTCTTTTCATTTCAGTTACATTTGTCTTTCACTTTCAGGTGAATCAAGTAGGTACACGCCCCCACACAGTCCAGGACGGCCACGCCTTGATCACGGAGCAACATCGGAGGCACACGTCCTAACACAGTCCGGGACGGCCAAACGAATCTCCCCCAATCGATCGTAGAATCCTCATTGTGCCTTTAAGCACAAATAGGTTGCGACATTCATACTCACGACACATTACGTAAATTAGCATAGCATCTCGAGTAAAATCCCTCGCGGGGTGCTCAACGAGCCACTTGCCCGACGAAGCTATTCTGCTCGAGACCAAGTTGCATATCAATTCTTATCTTTCATCCTCACCACTCACACATGCAAAACACGTGGTTTCGTAGTTTAGAAAACAATGATGCATGACACACGATGCATGACACAAATTAAAACACAGCAACAAGGAAACAATCCCTACCGTTCTATGGTGTAGGCCCGAAGGCAACAGACACTCATCCGCTACTTACCTGGTCTCTCGGCACGTTCTCGCTCACTTCGTCCGACCAAATTACACGCTCGATCACCTAAAATAACGGAAACTCAACTTAGTAACACTCTAAAGGATTCTAAAGAAATCAACTAACGAAACTAACATTAACTTTTCAACCTAAATCCACCCAACCCGATTTTTACCCAATTTATTAATATTTTTAATGTAAATGGCATTTTTGTAAATATGTCAAATCAAGCCTGTTTTGCGAAAAGAAAGCGTTATCACGATCCTAATAATTAATATGAATTTTAGAAAATTCAGGAATATTAGGAGTTGTAACGCTAATTTTACGAAAATTACGTTTATCGTAATATAAAGGATACTTTGGTAAAAATAATAAACGAGATCCGAATTGCGAACGAACAGTTTTAATGGGACCCTTATAATAAGTTTAAGTTATTGGTGAATTAAGGAAATTTGGAGAATCTGAATCGTTAGACAATTAACGAAACTAGGGACGAAATAAATAGAAAATCAAAGGAAGGGCAAAATGGTAATTTTCTAAGACAAATTATAATTAAAAACCAAAATCTTTTTTTTCTCCTTCACCATTTCCACGGCTTCTCTCTCTCTCCCCTGCGTTCTCCGGTGATTTTCATCGCCTCCTCACGGTTCTCTCCTCTCCGACGATCGTTCTTCCTCCGATCAACTCGTTTTCTTCGTGCTTCCTCCTCCAATCAACGCTCTAGGTATGATTCTATAATTTTGGAAGCTTATTGTTTGGTTTTTCGGAGTTAAAAATGATTAGGGTTTCGTTTAGGGTTTGTGAAAAACGTGATTTAAGGTTTGAAATCAATAGGTTTACCTTAGTTATGAATATAATGGACGTATTGAACGTTATTAGATGAAGTTAAGTCGATTTGTAAGAAATATTAAAGTTTGAGAATTTTAGGAGTTTTCGAAAAAACTCGTTAATAGAAATTTTGAGGTATCGAGCGTGGAATTCTCGATAAAATGCTTCAACGAATCAATTAGAGTTTTAAGGAATTTGCTTAGTTAAGGTTTCGTTAAACTTGGACGTTAAATAGTTTAAACTCGTTTTAACGACAAAATTGTGAAATTGCCTTAGGTGAACAACGCTCGTGGACGGAGCTTGGATTGCAACGGACACGAGGTAAGTTCTCGTGACCTACTCTGGCCGATTGGCCTGCACCGTACGTCGATGTTGTCTCGAGGAGTTTTGGTGACGTGTTTGTTTTAATTGCTTTGGTTGGGTAGTTAGGTTTAGTTTTTTGATAGATTATGTTTTTTTTATATAGTCTTGATGGTATATATGCTGTATGTTTAAATTATGCTATAAATTGTTCACGCATCACGTATTTTGAATGAGCATGAAAATGAATTTCGGCACTATGTTTTAAAAAAAATGGCGATGTGGCCTAAAAGGGGACTATTGATCTATTGTGTGGATCGATTACGGGTCTGTCACAATACCACATCTAATATGAATTGATGTATGTTTATGGTCATGCGAGGTGGGGCTCAGGCATGGCTGTGCGTGTTGCAAGCATGTACCCCCTTCTCTAGGTGGAAAGGGTAGTCCAACCGCAGGATATTCCCTCTCAATTTAGGGGGTCGAGATCTCGATGTCAACCTATGTAAAGATAAGAAAATGTTGCATGATTTATGAACTCATATGCACAGCATGCATTTATATTTACGAAGCTTGTTGTGATTTTTATCTCATAGGTGTCTTTATGGTGTAGGTGATCTTGACATAGGTGAGGACGAGATCCTTCCACCCGAGAAGTGATGCAGTTGAAGGAGGATGGCCTGTGGGAGTGCGCTGGGAAGTCGGTGCGTTTTGACCCGTGGGGATATGTGTATGTATTCCTGGGATTTGATATTTAGTATAAATTGTATAGTTGAACATATTAGGATGGTTGGGTCTGATTAGTTGATAGGTTACGTTTTGATGTTTTTAAACGTTTTGGTAAATCGAATTTATAAAACATTTTGTTAAGATTTCTGTCAAGATTTTATGAACTGCTTGGTGATTTTAGCAAGGGGAAACATTTGGTTTTTAAACCGAACCACGCAGTTCGTTTTTTATGAAATGGGGTTATGTTTTCAATGTGCTTTGAGTTGTTTATTTGGTCGATGAAATGAGAAGCAAGTAAGGTTATAAATGAGGAGATGTTGGAGTGTTTTTAGTTTTGTGATTTGAATTTAAATAGGTGTTTATGTTGTGTGCAACGGAGAAGAGAAGGAAAGAAGTAGAAGGAATGAAGAAAAAAAAAGAAGAGAAGAGAGAAGAAGGGAGGAGGCAGAGAGCTTGGCGACTGATCGCCAAGAGGGGCGATCAGTCACCAAGGGATCGCCACGCTCTGGAATTTTTCCAGAGCGTGTGGTGATCGATCGCCTGACCATCAATCGCGAGGTGATCGATGGTCACAGCGAGGGGCGATCACGATCGCCCCTCCATTTTTATGATGGCGATCGATCGCCTGAAATGGGCGATCTATCGCCCCTACAATTTTAAGGGGAATATCCCCTTTTGTCCCTCCCTCCTCAGCCGACGTTTTTCAATTATTTTAAATTGTTTTTTAATAATTGTTTTGAATTGTTTTTATTTGTTTTAAGTTTTGTTTAATGGTTTATAAACGTAGACTTCACCGATTTCAATTTCGATTTCGATTCCGATTTTAAAAGTTTATTTCCGCCAAAACGTTAGGTTTAAAGTTTTAAGTATAAAAGAAAAATAATTGCAGGAAAATAAGGGTACAGTAATAAGGTCATTATAGTTTATGGTATCAGAGACCCCAGGTTTTAAAAACGGTTCTGTAGACTGCTTGACTGCACAGCCACGACGCGGACATCCTTCCTCAACTATAAGTATGTTTGTATGTTTTCTTCAAGTTCTATTTCTTAGGATGTTTGTTTAACTTTGATATAGGAGTTATATAAAATGGTGCATCGAGGAAACGATCGAGACGATAGAGACGATACGATAGACACCCTTGAGGACTTTATTGCCCAACAGTCTCAACATATGGAGCGTCAGGCCCAACAAATGGAGAGACAATCCCAGCAGCTGGGCACCCTGATAGACCGGGAAGGTGCTAGAGTCCGGGAGACAGTGACTCAAGGTAACCGAGAGATGGAAAGATTTCAGAGGCTCCAACCTCCGGTGTTCAACAGACAGTCTACGGATCCCTCTTCAGCTGAGGAGTGGATTCGAACCATGGAGGACATGCTGGCCTATGCAAGCATTGAGGACGGAGAGAATGTTGCATTGGTTAGCTACCATTTAGCACTGGATGCCCGATTCTGGTGGGCTTCTATCAAAGCAACCACCAACACGATGATTATGAGTCGGATTCCAGAGAACAAATCGATGTGTTTGATGCTGTGAAGTATGAAGTGTTAAAGTCTCTGTTATTGAATGAAGGAAGGGAGGGATCGCTGCAAAGTGTGCAGCGATCGATCTCTACTGAAAAAGCAGAGATCGATCGCCGCCCTTGCTTTGTATGCAGCGATCGATCTCTGCAGTTTGCAGAGATCAATCGCCGCCTCCTTTTGGCAGTGAATGGTTCCGATTCTGCCCCTGCTTTAATTTTTAATAAATATTTAAATGTTTTAAGTTTTATTTAAATTGTTTTAGTTTATGTTTTAAATGATTTACCAAACAAACTTCGATTCCGGTTTTGGTTTCGATTTTAATTCCGCTTTAACGTTAGGTTTTAAAGTTATAAAATGTGAGGATAAAAAAAATATATATATATAGTACGGGAAATACGGGTACAGTACAGCTTCAAAATTATGTTTTATGATAAATACTTTAGCCATACAGTACGAGAGGCAAAGATGGTTGAATTTATGCAGTTGCGGCAAGTTGGTTCGATTGCCGAGTACGTGAGGAGGTTTGAGGCACTATCACAATTCGCGCCACGTCAAGTCAGTGTCAATGAGCACAAGGTACACAAATTTGTACAGGGGCTTGGTCAAGAAATTTGGAAAAGCCTCACTATATCAGGAGTACGGAATGTGTCCTACGATGAGATTGTAGCCAGGGCACTTGAGATCGAGGCTGTTAATCAGAGTTCTGCTAGACCAAGGGAGCCAGCTAGAGGCTTCTTTCGAGAGATCCACCCTCATATCAGAAATAAAGGCTGGCAACATAGAGGATAGCCACAGCAACAACAACGAGGCGTTAAGAGGCCTTTAGAGGGAGGTAACGATCGAGGCAAAGGGAAGCAGGTACAGGAGGCTTCTCAAATGCCGTGGTGCCCCAAGTGCCAGAAAGAACACAGTGGCGAGTGCCGGATGGGCACGAATAAATGTTTTAGATGTGGAGAAGTTGGCCACTACATTAAAGACTGCTAGAAGCAGGGCCGTGAGCAGTCAGGCACAGACCAGAGGAGGATTATGCCTAGGATTTTTGCATTTATCGAGCCTGGTGACGTCGATGACGAGGCTCAGCCATCCGTGATAGCAGGTACTATTTTAATTATGGGGGTGGCAGTGTTTTCTTTGATAGACACGGGGGCTACGCATTCTTTTGTTTCCACTGCCTGTGTATCTAGATTGAGGCTTGTGCCTGAGTTAGCAGAATGCGAATACAGTGTGACGCCACCTTCAGGAGAGCGTATGCAGTCAGGTCAGGTTGTCCAGGGTAATATTGTCTCAGTTGGGAACAGTACCCTCTATGCACGCCTGATTGTTATGGGCATACAGATCTACGATCTGATCTTAGGAATGGACTGGCTATCATAGGACTACGCCACCATCGATTGTCGATTCGAGATTCTGACATTTTGACCCCCGGGTAAAGCAGAGTTTTCCTATTAGGCGATGAACCGATTGAGTACATCGCCTATTTCCTATTCCATGATGGTTAACAAGCAGTTTAAAGGTGAGTGCTCTATTTATTTGGCCATAGTAATTGATACTCAATTGCTCAGTAGTATAAAGCCGAGTGACATTCCTCTAGTAAGAGAATTCTCTGAGATATTCCTTGACGATCTTCCCGGATTACCGCCGGACAGGGAGATCAAATTTGTTATTGATGTGTATCCTAGCTCCGCGCCAGTATCGAAGAATCCATACAGGCTGGCGCCCATTGAATTGAGAGAGTTGAAAACTCAGCTAGAGGAGTTATTGGATAAGGGTTTCATACGACCCAATTTTTCACCCTGGGGTGCACCCGTTCTATTCGTCAAGAAGAAAGACGGGACTCTCAGGATGTACGTGGATTACAGAGAGCTGAATAAGCTTACGGTGAAGAATAAGTATCCACTGCCACAGATCGATGATTTATTTGACCTACTGCAGGGTGCCCGAGTGTTCTCCAGGATTGACCTACGCTCGAGTTATTTTCAGTTAAAGGTTCGAAAGGAAGATGTTCAGAAAACGGCGTTCCGAACGAGGTACGGGCCTTATGAGTTTCTAGTTATGTCTTTTGGACTTACTAATGCCTTTGCAGCATTTATGGACCTGATGAACCGTGTATTTAAGGATTTTCTGGACAAGTTCGTTGTGGTGTTTATCGACGATATTCTGATTTATTCTAAGACAAAAGAGGAGCATGAAGAGCAATTACGGATTGTTCTCGGAATTTTGCAACGACACCAGCTATATCCAAAGTTCTCCAAATGCAAGTTTTGGCTGGATAGAGTCAGTTTTCTCGACCTTATTATATCAGAAGAAGGGGTTTCTATGGATCCGAGCAATATTCAGGGGGTCAGAGATTGGCCACAGCCTAAAAATGTGCGTGAAGTACGTGGATTTCTTGGGTTGGCTGGTTATCATCGAAAATTCATAGAGGGATTTTCGAAGATTGTAGTTCCTCTTTCACGATTGACTCGGAAGAACGAAAAGTTTGTGTGGTCGGCTGCTTGTAATGACAGTTTTATGGAGTTGAAGCAGAAGTTGACCACAGCTCCAGTACTGACACTACCTGTCGAAGGTGACAAATTTTGTATTTATTGTGATGCATCTGGAGTTTAACTCGGTTGTGTATTGATGCAGGAAGGAAAGGTTATCGCGTATGCTTCTCGGCAGTTGAAGCCGTATGAGCAGAATTATCCTACACATGATCTGGAGTTAGCAGCGGTGGTCTTCGCACTGAAGATATGGAACCATTATTTATATGGGCAGCAGTGCGAGATATTTTCTGACCACAAAAGCTTGAATTATTTATTTACGCAGAAGGAGCTTAATATGCGACAAAGAAGATGGCTGGAGTTTGTGAAAGACTATGATTTCGATATTAAATACCACCTAGGAAAGGCGAACAAGGTCGCTGATGCTTTGAGCTGAATGCCTACTGCGAGTCAGCCTTCACTTGCAGCGTTGTCAGTTACATTGCGGTCTGAGATTGAGAGATTCGATGTGGAGATTGTGGCAGAGTTATCCAGTATGCTCACCAACATTTCTCTCAGGCCGACTATTCTGGATAAGATACGTGAAGCTCAGCATAATGATATGGAGTGTGAGGAGCTTCGCTTGAGCATGATCTCAGGTGACGTGTCTGAATTTAACTTTTCAGATGACGGTATTCTGAACTTCAGGCATAGATGGTACGTGCCTAACGACGAGGAGTTAAAGAAAGAGATTTTGGCCGAAGCACATTCTTCAGCTTACTCTGTACATCCAGGAAGCACTAAAATGTACAGAGACCTAAAGCAACACTTCTGGTGGCTGAACATGAAGAGGGAAGTGGCGAAATATGTCAAAACCTATTTAGTTTGTCAACAAGTTAAGGCATAACACCATAGGCCGGCCGGAACACTACAGCCACTGCCGATTCCGGAGTGGAAATGGGAGCAGATCTCCATGGATTTTATTGTGGGGTTCCCGAGGACGACGGAGGGCTATGATGGCATCTGAGTGATCGTGGACCGATTGACAAAGTCGGCTCACTTCTTAGTTGTAAAGATGACGTCTTCTATGGATCAGCTCGCGAGCTTTATGTGCAGGAGATTGTTAGACTGCATGCAGTGCCAGTTTCGATTGTCTCAGACAGATATCCGAGATTCACCTCTAAGTTCTGGAAGAGTCTGCACAAAGCTATGGAGACTCAGCTTAATTTCAGCACAGCCTGTAACACCCGACATTTTCAGCCAGGTGATTTTCTTAACAGAATTAACTGTCACCTTTATTGTTGATGTAACGACCCCAATAGGGCTGAGACATAATTCATGACTTTCTTAATCATTTAATTCTTACTTTCAGCACCTTGTTCATTATCAGTATTATTATTATTTTTTATTTCTCGAAACTTAGAACTTAAAACTTGACTCGTGGACAATATATCATCTGACAAAAACTAAACCATCCAAAACCTGACTCTTTCATAAATCTAATAACTCCTTAGTTCATAGAATCGAGCGACTATGCTCGGTTATCAGTTCCATGACATAATTGGGCAGAGAAGAAATGCCCTCAGATCACTCGATGTCATCCTGTTCGGGATGCATGGTTTTGCATGCATCGGCTGATAGGGTACACATCATCCGATATGTCACGTGCACTTCGCGTGACTCAATGGACATCGTCCGGTAGAGGTCATCTACCGATGGGCACGTGCAGTGCACGAAATCTATTGTACATCACCCGGTATTTGAAATACACTACATCGCCCGGTCACTAGACGACAAAACTACATTTATATCATCCGATAGACATGTGCATCTCACGTGACTACTTAACATCGCCAGTAAGAGGCATCATCCGGTGGGCAACAATTGTCCCCATCCACCGATGACATCAGCCGGATGATGTCCTCATTCAACAGAGACATCATCCGGTAAGCATGTGTAATACACGTGGCTCACTTACCTCAACCGATAAGAGACATCATCCGGTGAACAACAAACGTTCGCCATCCACCGGTGACGTCAGCCGAATGATTCACCCATCCAGCTTCTATCATTCAGCTCACACCGGTGACGTCAGCCGGATGTTGTATTCATCCAACTTCTATCACACAGCAGTAAAATACAGAAAACTTTAAACAACTCATATCGATAGAAAGATAATCTGACCTTCACAGATCTCATACTCGTAGACATAAACATAGGCAGACATGAAACATGGACTCATCTAGGATACATGTAGTGGTAGACTTAATTAAAACATATCATTCTATATCCTTATAATCATCCACAAATTTTGGTAACCAAACTAGACAATAACAGAATCCAATATTCTATAGAAAATCTCATTCTACTTAAACATCAGTTCATCATAAATCTTACTGACACATTATGAGCATAACTACGGGTCATATTCGCCTGCCAGCCACAGACTTCCACCCTGAGCACCATCTTGTAACCAGCCTTAGACATCATCACTGAATTTGGAATCCTCACCTGCTAAATCTTCACTTACATCATAAGGTTTAAACTATAAGCCTAATGCTTAGTAAGGAATGCAATACTAACAAGTATGCATGCATGCTCATTTTAAGAAACAAATGCTCATGAATCTTTTCTTATTCATATTCATACTCAAAGTCTTCATTCTTGTTCATCGTTCGTATTCATCGTTCATAATCATTATTCATGCTCATCATTCATATTCATCATTCATGTTCATCAATTATATTCTTCGTTCATGTTGTGTGGATTGAGAGAGGATTTGTGCGGGTAAAGGGGGTTGACAGTGAGAGTGTACATAGTCCCTTGCGAGTCGTAATCATGGTCCTTCCTTTTGGACAGTGACATACGCCAAACAACCCCTAGCCCTCGCTTAAATCACGTTGCATAAGTTTTATATTTTTATCTTTTTCATGAGGAAAACATGCTCTTAAAACATTTTCATATGCATAAAACATTCATGATGCATGAACATGATAACTCTTAACTCATCATGCTACAGAATAGTGCATTCATCCGACGTGAAATCATATCATTAAGTCAAGCATCAACATAAGTAACAGACAGTAGCTTAAATAATTTCTAATCATCGTATCAGTTTCTACCTAGCATCCTTGTGATGTAGGGCCCTAATGGCCGGGAATCATACACATTCACTTACCTGGTTTCCTTAGCAACTTGAAATCTTTTTCTTCAGAATTCTTCACCTAAAACATTTACATTGCAGTAGTTAAAATGAAAATCCTAATAGTCCTAATCACAAGTCATCCTAGAATCTAATAACTAAAGTCATTTCCGAATCCCTTAGCCTAGTTCTCTATGTGCAGTCTGAAATCCAATACCAAAACAGCTAGGTTCAATTAACGATTAATCAGGGTCGCTTATATTAAATGTCTAGAATCGATTCGGAAATGCTATTACCAAACACCGATTATAAATGTTCCTATTATTTGGCCATTGAAGAATTTTGAAACATTGGGTTCTAGTTGAAAACAGAGTTCCAAATAACTACACAACAACTACATTGACTAAATCTTATCTCGAACGTAGGTTATCGGAGTGGAGGTTGGAGGAATCGATCGTCAAAGAGGGAGTCGCCGGCAGAGAAAGAGCTCAGGAAGCACGGGAATCGCCGAGAGAGAATGTCGGCTACAGTGGGGTTTAAGTGAGGTTTAAGGTTTCCATTTTCTTTTTATACTAAATAAAATCCCTCTTAATTATGGTTCTGCCATCACACAAATAGGAATCAAATAAGCTTAGGCATTAAAATTTGAATTAAAGATTAACAATAAAGGTGACAGTTAATTCCGTTAAGAAAATCACCTGGCCGAAATTGTCGGTGTTACAGTTGATCTTTAATTTAAATTTTAATGCCTAGACTTATTTGGTTTCTATTTGTGTGGTGGCAGAACCGTAATTAAGAGGGATTTTATTTAGTATAAAAAGAAAATGGAAACCTTAAACCTCACTTAAACCCCACTGTAGCCGACATTCTCTCTTGGCGATTCCCGTGCTTCCAGAGCTCTTTCTCTGCCGGCGACTCCCTCTTTGGCTATTGATTCCTCCAGCCTCCACTCCGATAACCTACATTCGAGCTAAGATTTAGACAATGTAGTTGCCGAGTAATTATTTGGAACTCTGTTTTCAGCTAGAACCCAATGTTTCAAGATTCTTCAATGGACGAATAATAGGAACATTTATAATCGGTGTTTGGTAATAGCATTCCTAATTCGAATCTGGACTTTAAGATAACCGACTGGAACTAGTGGTTAAGTTGAATTAGGCTATGTTAGATTTTGGAAACTTAGTCCACACACAAGGTGCTCGGCTGAAAGGACTCAGGAATACAGATTCTAGGATGACATTTAGTTAGGACTTTTCTAGCTTTGATTTCAAAATATTTAGGATCTATTTTAACTCTGAAATGTGAAATGATATCAGGTGAAGAAGTTTGAAGTGTAGTGCACGAATTTGTTAAGGAAGCCAGGTAAGTGAATGTATTAAGATTTCCAGCCATTAGGGCCCTACATCTTAAGGGTACTAAATTAGTTATGTGTTTGATGTTTGTTTTAAGTTAGTAAGATGGTTTGTACTTGGATGATTTACGGATGTTTGAGAACTATGTTATGTGATGTTCTGATAGAGTCTATGAAGTCAACTATCTAGTATGATATTTTTCATAGTCTGATGATTGAAGAACATTCATGTCATGCATCATGATTTACTTCTCAAGCATATGAAAATGATTTATGAGCATGTTTTCCCCCATGAACAAGATATGAGAATGAATATGAAACTTATGCAACCGGATTAAGTGAGGGTTATGGGCGGTTTGGCGTATGTCACTGTCCAAAGAGAAGGACCATGAATACGGCCCGAAAGGGACTATGTACACTTGCACTGTCATCTCCCCCTTTACGGCACAAATCCTCCCTTAATCCATATGATGAAAGTGATGAACAAGAACACGAATAAGAACAAGAAAAGAGCATGAAACGAACATGATCATGATTTTCTTGCAACTATGCATTCACAGATACATGTTAGCATTGCATTCCATACTAAGCATTAGGCTTATAGTTTAAACCTTATGATGTAGGTGACGAAATATCAGGTGAGGATTCCAAAGTTAATGAAGATGTCTAAGTTTGGTTGCTGGAAGTTGTTCAAGGAGCAATTCTGTGGCTGGATGGCGAACAAGACCCCCTGGTTAATGCTCTTATGATTTTAGTGATGATTATGAATGTGGAAGTCTAAGTAGGATGAGATTATTTTAAAACATCGAGCTTTTGAAATTTTTTGGTTTAATTACTGAGTCTAAGAATGTTTATAAGGATATAGAACGAGTTATTTTAACTAAGTCTTCCGCTACAAGAATTCTGGATGAGTCTCTGATTTTCATTTATAAGAGTGATGAGTCAATGAAGTTAGAAGTCTGTGTATATTTATGTCCACCGATAGCTGTACTCTATCGGAAGATGTTAGGAATTTGCATCCACCGATAGATGTTCTCTATCGGAAGATGTATGAGCTTGCATCCACCGATAAATCTTTTCTATCGGAAGATGTCTTAAAAGAACACGTGGATTGCACATGACTATCGATAGATGTTGTGTATTCCAAATACCGGATGATGTAAGTGTTGTTTTGTCGTCTAGTGATCTGTAGATGTTGTGTATTTCAAATACCGGATGATGTAAGTGTTGTTTTGTCATCTAGTGATCGGGCGATGTAGTGTATTTCTAAAGTCGGGTGATGTACGAATCGTTTTGTCGTCTAGTGATTGGTAGATGTAGTGTATTTCAATTACCGGATGACGTAGATGTTGTTGTCGTTTAGTGACCGAGTGATGTTTAATGAGTCACGAGAGATGCACATGCCCACCGGAAGATGTCTTCTATTGGGCAACGATAATTGAGTCATGCAGAGTACACGTGACAAATCGGAAGTGGTACACTCTGTTAGCCGATGCATGCAAACCCAAGCAGAATACCGTCGAATAATCTGGGGGCATTTCTTTCCTGCCCGAATTTGTTATAGAACTGATGACTGCGTGTGGTCGCTCGACTGTGTGAACGAATATGTTGTGTTAGTTTTAAGAGGAAGTCAAGTTCGATGAATCTAGTTTCTATCTGTTATGTTAAAGTCCTTAAGTTCTGTTGAGGAAAGGTAAAAAAAAAATAATACAAAGGGGACCTTAGTGTAATGTGGTCGAAGGGTTAAAGATCTAAAGAGATCAAGGTAAATATGAATTTAAGAGGTTAAGTTATGAATTACGTGGCGACTCCAACTGGGGCGTTACACAGCCTTTCATCCTCAGACTGATTATCAGATAGAGAGGACAAATCAGATTCTGGAGGATAGGCTTAGAGCTTGTGTGCTGGAATTTCAGGGCTAGTGGAGCAGATATTTGCCACTAGTGGAGTTCTCTTACAACAACAGCTTCCAGGCTACCATTGGTATGGCTGCGTATGAGGCTTTGTATGGGCGAAAATGTAGGTTTATGTTATATTGGGACGAGGTTGGTGAAGCCAGTGTTGTTGGTCTCGAGATTCTACAGCAAACGGCAGAGAAGATTGCCATTATCAGACAACGTATCGAGATAGCTCAGAGTCGACAGAAGAGCTATGCTTACACGAGACGGAGGTAACTGGAATTCAAAGAAGGTGACGAGGTTTATCTGAAGGTTTCTCCGTTTAAAGTTGTGATGACCCGGATCTGTAAGTATGGTACGATGGCTGCACGAACCGGAACCCGGATGGCGGTACGTCCGCGCGGGCGAACCGGAAAGTGACAGGTCGTAAAAAAGGGGGTCGTCACAATCCCACAGCGCTTGGGGAAGTATGTGGAAATGAAACATATGTAAAGAGACCCTCCCAACATAGCAAGACGCATTTTGGAGCACAATTGGCAACGGATCCCATAAGAACTCCGAAGTTAAGCGTGCTTCGGCGAGAGTAATTTCAGGTTGGGTGACCTCCTGGGAAGTTCTCGCCAAACAAAGCCGTGAGGGGAGGATATTGGGCTGCGGCCCAATCCCCGGAGCGGACAATATCTTGCTGGGATGAGGGGTCGTTACAAAAGTTGTTATGAGATTCGGGAGGAAGGGCAAGCTAAACCCTCGATATGTAGGGCCCTTTCCTATCTTGAAGAAGATCAGGAAGATGGCGTATCGACTACAGCTTTCGGCTTCATTGGAAGGCATCCACGACGTATTTCATGTGTCTATGCTTCGGAAATGTTTGCGTGATCCATCACATATTGTGGAGGCGAGAGACATCGAGGTACAGCCTACTATGACGTATGTGGAGAAGCCGGTACGTATTTTTGAGTTTTCTATCAAAGTTTTGCGTAATAAGGAGATTCCGCTAGTGAAAGTCCTATGGCGGAACTACGAAGTTAAAGAAGCTACTTGGAAGCGACAACAATATATGATGGCTAAGTATCCCGAGTTGTTTGTATAATCAAATTTTGAGGACAAAATTTAAATAAGGTTGATGGATTGTAATACCCGGCTGTACGATATATTAATATTTTTAATGTATATGGTATTTTTGTAAATATGTCAAATCAAGCCTGTTTTGCAAAAAGAAAGCGTTATCACGATCCTAATAATTAATATGGATTTTAGGAAAATTCAGGAATATTAGGAGTCGTAACGCTAATTTTACAAAAATTACGTTTATCGTAATATAAAGGATACTTTGATAAAAATAGTAAACGAGGTCCGAATTACGAACAGACAGTTTTAATGGGACCCTTATAATAAGTTGAAGTTATTGGTGAATTAAGGAAATTTGGAGAATCCGAATCGTTAGACAATTAAGGAAACGACGGACGGAATAAATAGAAAATCAAAGGAAGGGCAAAATGGTAATTTGCCAAGACAAATTATAATTAAAAACCAAAATCTTTTCTTTCTCCTTCACCATTTCCACGGCTTCTCTCTCTCCCCTGCGTTCTCCGGCGATTTTCATCGCCTCCTCACGGTTCTCTCCTCTCCAACGATCGTTCTTCCTCCGATCGACTCGTTTTCTTCGTGCTCCTCCTCCAATCAACGCTCTAGGTATGATTCTATAATTTTGGAAGCTTATTGTTCAGTTTTTTTCAGAGTTAAAAACGATTAGGGTTTCGTTTAGGGTTTGTGAAAAATGTGATTTAGGGTTTGAAATCAATAGGTTTACCATAGTTATGAATATAATGGACGTATTGAACGTTATTGGATGAAGTTAAGCAGATTTGTAAGAAATTTTAAAGTTTGAGAATTTTAGGAGTTTTCAGAAAAACTCGTTAATGGAAATTTTGAGGTATCGAGCGTGGAATTCTCGATAAAATGCTTCAACGAATCAATTAGAGCTTTAAGGAATTTCCTTAGTTAACGTTTCGCTAAATTTGGACGTTAAATAGTTTAAATTCGTTTTAATGACAAAATTGTTAAATTGCCTTAGGTGAACAACGCTCATGGACGGAGCTTGGATTACAACGGACACGAGGTAAGTTCTCGTGACCTAATCTGGCCGATTGGCCTACACCGTATGTCGATGTCGTCTCGAGGAGTTTTGGTGACGTGTTTATTTTAATTGCTTTGGTTGGGTAGTTAGGTTTAGTTCTTTGATAGATTATGTTTTTTTTAGATAGTCTTGATGGTATATATGCTGTATGTTTAAATTATGCTATAAATTGTTCACGCATCACGTATTTTGAATGAGCATGAAAACAAATTTCTGCACTATGTTTTAAAGAAAATGGCGATGTGGCCTGAAAGGGGGCTATTGATCTATTGTGTGGATCGATTACGGGTCTGTCACAATACCACATCTAATACGAATTAATGTATGTTTATGGTCATGCGAGGTGGGGCTCAGGCATGACTGTGTGTGTTGCAAGCATGTACCCCCCTCCTCTAGGTGGAAAGTGTAGTCCAACTGCAGGATATGCCCTCTCCATTTAGGGGGTCGAGATCTCGATGACAACCTATGTAAAGATAAGAAAATGTTGCATGATTTACGAACTCATATGCACAGCATGCATTTACATTTACGAAGCTTGCTGAGATTTTTATCTCATAGGTGTCTTTATGGTGTAGGTGATCTTGACATAGGTGAAGACGAGATCCTTCCACCCGAGGAGTGATGCAGTTGAAGGAGGATGGCCTGTGGGAGTGCGCTGGGCAGTCGGTGCGTTTTGACCCGTGGGGATATGTGTATGTATTCTTGGGATTTGATAGTTAGTATAAATTGTATAGTTGAACATATTAGGATGCTTGGGTCTGATTAGTTGATAGGTTACGTTTTGATGTTTTTAAACGTTTTGGTAAATCGAATTTATAAAACGTTTTGTTAAAATTTCTGTTGAGATTTTATGAACTGCTTGGTGATTTTAACAGGGGGAAACATTTAGTTTTTAAACCAAACCACGCAGTTCGTTTTTTATGAAATCGGGTTATGTTTTAAATGTGCTTTGAGTTGTTTATTTGGTCGATGAAATGAGAAGCAAGTAAGGTTATAAATGAGGAGATGTTGGAGTGTTTTTAGTTTTTTGATTAGAGTTTAAATAGGTGTTTATGTTGTGTGCAACGGAGAAGAGAAGGAAAGAAGTATAAAGAATGAAGAAAAAGAAAAAAGAAGAGAAGAGAGGAGAAGGGAGGAGGCAGAGAGCTTGGCGACTGACCGCCAAGAGGGGCGATCAATCACCAAGGGATCGCCACGCTCTGGAATTTTTCAGAGTGTGTGGCGATCGATCGCCCACAAAGGGGCGATCGTTCACGAGTCGATCGATGGTCACAGCGAGGGGCGATCATGATCGCCCCTCCATTTTTATGATGGCGATCGATCGCCCCTACAATTTTAAGGAGAATTCCCCCTTTTGTCCCTCCCTCCTCGGCCGACGTTTTTCAATTATTTTAAATTGTTTTTAAATAATTGTTTTGAATTGTTTTATATTTGTTTTAAGTTTTGTTTAATGGTTTATAAACGTAGACTTCACCGATTTCAAAAGTTTTAAGTATAAAAAAATAATAATTGCGGGAAAATAAGGGTACAGTAATAGGGTCATTACATGAAGAGCTCAGGATATTGCTCCATCATGTCCTGCTGTCGCTCCCACGTTGTCTCCTCAACGTTGTGGTTGCGCCACAGCACCTTCACCAGTGGAATGTCTTTGTTGCGCAACTTCTTCACTGCATAATCCAAAATATCCACTGGCTTCTCCTCGTAAGACAATGTAGGCTGTACATCGATGTCCTGCTGCACCACTACATGAGATAGATCCCTCAGGCACTTACGTAGCATCAATATGTGGAAAACGTTGTGCACACCCTTCATTGAAGCAGGCAACTCCGACTGATATGCCGTCTTTCCTACTCGTTTCATGATCGGGAACGGTCCAACATACCTCGGAGTCAACTTCCCTCTCTTCCTAAACCTCATTACGCCCTTAAAGGGAGTGATTTTCAGGAAAACCTCATCTCCTACTTCAAATTCCAGCTCACTCTTCGACCATCTGCATAACTTTTCTGTCTGCTCTGAGCTGTCAAAATGCGTTGCCAAATGAATTTGATTTTATCTGTAGTTTGCTGTACAATTTCAGGACCAATCAAACTAGATTCTCCGACCTCGTCCCAATAAAGAGGTGATCTATACTTACTTCCATAGAGAGCCTCGTATGGGGCCATACCAATAGTATCCTGATAACTATTGTTATACGAGAACTCCACCAAAAGTAAATAATTACTCCAGGAACCCTGAAACTACAGCACACAGGCTCGGAGCATATCCTCAAGAATCTGAATAGTCTGCTCAGATTGTCTGTCCGTCTGAGGATGAAAAGCAGTGCTGAAGTTCAACCGAGTCCTCATCGCCTTATGTAGACTCTTCCAAAATTTCGAAGTGAACCTCGGGTCCCTATTTGATATAATCGAAGTCGGCACACCGTGTAATCTCAAAATCTCCTAAATGTAAAGTTCAGCAAACTGATCCATACTGTATGTCATCTTCACCGGTAGAAAATGGGCTGACTTTGTTAAACGATCTACGATCACCCATATACCATCAAAGCCCTTCGTCGTTCTAGGCAATCCAACAACGAAGTCCATGGAAATCTGGTCCCACTTCCATTCAGGAACCGACAATGGCTGTAACTTCCCAGCAGGTCTCTGATGCTCTGCCTTTACCTGCTGACAGATCAAACATGTCTCTACAAATTCAGCTACTGATTTCTTCATACCGGGCCACCAATAATGCTGCTTGAGGTCTCTGTACATTTCTGTACTGTCAGGATGAACATAAAACCTTGAAGAATGAGCTTGAACTAAAATTTCCTTCCTAAGCTGCTCATTGCTGGGAACATACCAACGATTTCGGAACTTCAAAATACCATCATCTGAGTAACTGAACTCCGTCCGATCATCAGATACAATACTCAGCTTAAATTTGTTGCACTCCGAATCTCCTTACTGAGCTTCACGAATCTTTTCCAAAATGGTAGGCTTCAGAGATAGATCTGCCAATACTGCTGTCACATCCGAAACCAACTCTAGATCAAATCTCTGAAACTCCGTGGTCAACTCCTTGGACATCTCCTCTTTCATTGCTGACACTGAAGTCGATAGTCGGCTTAAGGCGTCTGCTACCACATTGGCCTTATCATGGTGGTATTTAATTTCTTGATCATAATCCTTCACGAATTCTAACCACCGCCGTTGCCTCATATTCAGTTCCTTCTGAGTGAAGATATATTTCAGACTTTTGTGATCTGAATATACCTCGCACTGCTGACCATAAAGGTAATGCCTCCAAATGTTCAAAGCAAACATCACAGCAGCTAACTCCAAATCATGGGTCAGATAGTTCTTCTCATACGAATTTAGCTGCCTAGAAGCATATGCTATCACCTTATCATTCTGCATAAGCACACAACCCAGACCAATCCGAGAGGCATCGCAATAAATACAGAACTTCTCCTCGGCTACAGACAATGTAAAACCAGAGCTGTAGTCAATTTCTGCTTCAACGTCTGAAAGCTTAGCTCGCACTCTTCAGACCATTCATACTTCACGTCTTTTCGTGTCAAACGAGTCATAGGTGCTGCTATTTTCGAAGATAAATCTTCTATAATAGCCAGCTAACCCTAGAAAACTCCGAATCTCGCTAACATTCTTCGGTTGAGGCCAATAATTAATCGACTGAATCTTAGCTGGGTCCACTGATATTCCACCACTGGAAATTACGTGACCAAGAAAATGCACCTTAGTCAACCAAAAGTCGCACTTCGAAAACTTGGCATATAACTGATACCGTCTCAAAGTTTCCAGAACTATCCTCAGATGCTCCTTATGCTCCTCCTCATCACGGGAATAAACCAAAATGTCATCGATAAACACAATCACGAATTTATCGAGATACTCTCTGAACACTCGATTCATCAGGTCCATAAATGCAGCTAGAGCATTCGTCAAACCAAACGACATAACCAGAAACTCATAATGTCCATACCGAGTCCAGAAAGCCGTCTTCGGGATATCTTGCGATCTGACTTTCAACTGGTAATACCCCGATCTTAGATCAATCTTAGAAAATATCCAGGCTCCTTGCAGCTGATCAAATAGGTCATCAATCCTAGGCAACAGATACTTATTCCTAACAGTTAGCTTGTTCAACTCTCGGTAATCAACACACATTCGAAGCGACCCGTCCTTCTTTTTCACAAACAACACGGGCACTCCTCAAGGCAAGAAACTAGGGCGTTTAAAGCCCTTATCAACCAGTTCTTCCAACTGCTTCTTCAATTCTTTCAATTCAGGAGGAGCTAGCCTGTAAGGATTCTTCGACATAGGCTCAGCTCCAGGATACGTGTCAATGGCAAACTCGATTTCCCGGTCCGGAGGTAGACCAGGCAAATCATCCAAGAACACCTCGGGAAACTCTTAAACAACTAAGACATCCTGAGGTTTAACTTCTACCAAAGACTGGGAATCTACTATAGTTGCAAGAAAACAGACAAACTCACCACTAGGAGATCCCCGAGCATCGAGCGACGCCATAACTGAAAGCTTCCGTACAACCCTCAAAGACTGTAATGTAAGCTTCTCACCATTCAGAGGATGAAAATTAACAGTCCCCGCTCTGCAATTGATCGTGGCATGGTGTCAGAATAGCCAATCCATACCGAGTATAACATCATACCCGGTGATCCCCATAACTATCAAAGTAGCTGGAAGCTGCTTCTTTCCAACTGATATCAGACTATCCTGTACGACCTGGTCTGAATATAGACGCTCTCCTGATGGTAAGAACACATCGAACATACACCCAGTAGGCTTCACTTCTAAATTCAACTTTACTACAAATGCTGCTGCTGCTACAAACGAATGGGATGCCCCTGAATCTATTAAAGTAAATGCTGGCACCGAATTAACAATGACAGTACCTGAAATCACTGCAGAACGGTCTTCACTGTCAGGCTCGATCATAGCAAAAATTCTGGGCATTGCCTTGACTAGTTCTTTCTTCGCTGTAGGGCAATCTGTAACACCCGAGTTTTTCGGGTTTCCGCTCCAAGGCTATTTTCGTAAATAAGTAAATTAGGTCCGTTTTGCGAGCGGATAATTTTATTAGGACTGTAACGACCCGGGAAGGATCGCCACGTAATTCATGACTTTACTCACTCCTTTCACTCTTTTATATATATTTTTTTAAAGAGCAGCGGAAATACTAATTCTGTAGTCACATGTAGGACATGGACAATGAAATAAGACATTTGGCTGGGGGATTTTAAAAAAAAGGCATCTGCCGAACTCAACGACAAAACTTCACTCTCATCTGCCGATCACTAAACGACAAGGCAGGAGAAGGCTCACATCTACCGATAAACCAAAGCTACATCTTCCGGTTATCCCGTGCATTTCACGTGATTCATTAATCACCCATCGGTAGATGTAAGTTCTCACATCAACCGACAGTCACGTGCATCCCACACAATTCATTAAACGTTCGTCAGCAGATATACAAACCGCATCTGCCGATGACGTCAGCCGGCAGCTAATCAAACCGCGTCTGCCGTTGTCGTCAGCAGGAAGGTATATAAACTACATCTACCGATGACGTTAGCAGGAAGATAAACAAACTGTATCTGCCGATGACGTCAGCAGGAAAATATATAAACTACATCTACCGATGACTAGGCGACAGGGAAAAAGACTCCTACATCACCCGATATAAACACACTGTATCTACCGACAGAAATCTCACTACTTCTACCGATAGCAAAAGAAAATCCTTTATATTTACCGACTGATAACATACTACAGCTACCGATAGAAAAACAACCTGAATCTACCGATAGAAAACACACCACTCCTACCGGTAAGACTAAACAACATCTCCCAATAGACATAATCATGATCAAGTCTCAAACTTTCTAGACTTAACATTTCTGTAAACAGAAATCAATGATTCCCTCAGAGTACATATATCGGAAGTCTTAAACAAAAGATATTCAATAAACTGTACCATCCTCTATCCAGTGAGCATCCAGATAATTTCCAATCCCAGTACTATGAAATAACTTCATTCTACTTATACTTCCATATTAAAATCATTAATAATGTTCATAGAGCATAAACCAGAGAACTTATTCGCCAATCCAGCCTTCACTGTCACACTGAGCATTCTCCAACAGCCAAACTTAGACTTCCTCATTTAACTTGAATCCCTCACCTGAAAACTCGTCACCTACATCAAAGGTTTAAACTATAAGCCTAATGCTTAGTAAGGAATGCAACAATAACATGAATGCATGAATGCATAATTCAGAGAAAAACGTGGTCATGAGTCTTTTCTTGTTCATAATCATTATTCCATATTCATCATTCATAACGTAATTCACATCGATGAAACACATTCATCGTTCGTATTATAGTCCATATCGCTGAACCATATTCGTTATTCATATCATTGTTCATGTTGCGTGGGATGAGAGAGGATTTGTGCCGGTAAAGGGGGTTCGACAGTGAGTTTGATCATGGTCCCTACTGCGGGTCGTATTCATATGTCCTACTGTGGACTGTGACATACGCCGAACCGCCCCCAACCCTCACTCATCCACGTTGTAGGGATTTTATCATCTTATCTTGTTCATGAGAGAACATGCTTTTAAAACATTTTCATGTGCATAAAACATTGATAATGCGTGAGCATGGGGTTCTTTAACTCGTCCAAGCTGTAGGACAGAACATTCAGCCAGTATGAAAAGCTTACTATCGAACCAATCGTCGACATAAATGCTAGACAGTAACATGAAAGAACTACTAATCATCGTACGAGTTTCTACTTAGCATCCTTTGATGTAGGGTCCTATTGACCGAGAAACCTATACATTCACTTACCTGGTCTCCTTAGCACTTTGAGCTCTTTCTCTTCAAACTTCTTCACCTAAAACATTCACATTGCAGTAGTTAAAATAAAGTCCTATAAGTTCTAACCTCAAGTCATCCTAGGGTCTAATAGACAAAGCCATCCTGAATCCTTAGTCTAACGCTCTGTGCAAAACCTGAAATCCAAGAACTGAAATAGACAGATTCGACTATCGGTTACTCAGGGTTGATTGTTTTTAAATGTCCAAAACTGATTCGGAATGACATTATCACTCTCAGATTAACAATGAACTATATTATTACCCTGTTGTTTAAGGATTTGAGTTACGGGTTCAAGCTGAAAACAGAGCTAAACGATTAACTGATAACTACATTGTCTAACTCATACCTCGAGCGTAAGGTAACCGAGAAATAGCAAGGGAACTGGTCATCGAAGGAAGGATTACAGGCAGGCAGAGGGCGAGAGCTTGCGAGAGAAGGAATCGCCGAGAATGGAGGATGTCGGCTACAGTGAGTTAATGAGGTTTAAATCATTTCCACTTCCTTTAAATATCGGTCTAAGCCCTCTATTATTACAACTTTGCCACTCGACCTAGTTTAAACCCACATGTAATTAATTACACTTGTCTTAAAATTCTAAATCGCGAAGATTAAATGTTCATGACCGTTAATACAGTTAGGAAAATTACCTAGTCGTAACTCGGGTGTTACATCCACCCCTCCTTAAACAAAATTTTCGTCCTCGAAAATTGCTTCAGCAAATAACTCCGGATAATTGTCCAACATGTCCTGTCGCCGCTCCCAAGTGGCTTCTTCAATGCCGTCGTTTGTCCACAAAACTTTCACCAATGGGATTTCCTTGTTCCTTAGAGTTTTCACTGCAGAATCCAAAATTTGTACCGGTTTCTCCTCATACTCCAAAGTCGGTTCAATTTCGATTTCTGATGGCACCACAACATGCATTGGATCACGTATGCATTTCCTTAGCATTGACACATGAAAAGCATTATGAACCTTCTCCAATGACGGAGGTAATTGTAATCTGTAAGCTGTGTTTCCAACCTTTGCCAAAACAAGGAATGGTCCAATGAACCGTGGGTTAAGCTTCCCTTTCTTGCCAAATCTTAGCACTCCTTTAAATGGTGAAATCTTCAGGAAGACTTCATCACCAACAGCAAACTCGAGGTCTCTCCTCCTTTGGTCTGCATAACTCTTCTGTCGACTTTGTGCAGTCGTCATCCTGTTTCTAATAATGGCGATCTTATCTGACATTTGCTGCAAGATCTCAGGGCCCAAGAGCTTTGCTTCGCCAACCTCATCCCAATACAAGGGTGACCTGAACCTCCTGCCATAAAGCGCTTCATAAGGTGCCATACCAATGGTGGACTGATAACTGTTGTTGTAAGAAAATTCAACTAACGGTAGATGTCTATTCCAAGTTGTCTGAAAGTCCAACACACATGCTCTCAATATATCCTCAAGTATCTGAATGGTCCTCTCTGATTGGCCATCTGTCTGTGGATGAAATGCAGTACTGAAGGTTAACTTTGTTCCTAACGTGCCTTGCAAACTTTTCCAAAATCATGAGGTGAACCTGGGGTCACGATCAGAGACAATGGATACCGGTGTTCCATGTAACCTTAGAATTTCTTGAACATACAAGTTCGCTAGTTGGTCCATTGTGTAGGTCATCTTTACAGGTAAGAAGTGAGCTGATTTGGTCATTCTGTCAATCACGACCCAAATACTATCATGTCCTTTAGTTGTCTTTGGCAAACCTACAACAAAATCCATGGCAATGTTTTCCCACTTCCATTCAGGGATAGGTAGAGGCTGAAGGGTACCTCCAGGGCGTTGATGTTCTGCTTTAACTTGTTGGCATACCAAACATGATTCTACAAACTTAGCCACATCCCTCTTCATGTTTGGCCACCAATAATATAACCTTAAATCCCGATACATCTTGGTGTTACCAGGGTGCACAGAGAAGGAAGATGAATGGGCTTCGGCCAGAATTAACTTACGTAACCCTTCATCACTAGGGACATACCATCTATCTCTAAACTTCAGGATCCCATCCTTGGAGAGACTAAACTCGGAGGTGGCGTCCTTCATCTTGATCAATATTCTGTTATTCTCCTCTAAGTTCTTCTGTTGTGCTTCTTTGATCTTTTCCAAAATGGTTGGTTGGATAGTTAGAGTAGCAAGTAGACTCGACAGTTCAGGAACTAACTCCAATTCCAATTTCTGAATCTCTGTCCTCAAAGGTATAGACACAGCTGATATCGCGGGTTGCATTGCTGCTGACATTCTGCTCAAGGCATCAGCTACAGCATTAGCCTTGCCTGGATGATACTTAATTTCGAAGTCATAGTCTTTAACAAATTCTAACCAACGTCTCTGTCTCATGTTTAATTCTTTTTGAGTGAAGAGATATTTCAAGCTCTTATGGTCAGAAAATACTTCGCACTGTCGTCCATACAAATAGTGTCTCCAAATCTTTAGCGCAAATACAACTGCGGCTAATTCCAAATCGTGAGTGGGGTAGTTCTACTCGTAACTTTTTAGCTGCCTAGAGGCATACGCTATAACTTTGCCTTCTTGCATCAAAACACACCCTAGTCCGACTTTGGACGCATCACAATAAACACTAAACTTCCCTTTTTCGGTTGGGAGGGTCAATAGTGGAGCTGTCGTTAACTTTAGTTTAAGTGTCAGGAAGCCATCTTCACAAGCTTTGGTCCAAGAGTATTTGGTGTCCTTCTTTGTCAAATTAGATAAAGGCTTAGCTATCATAGAAAATCCATTAATAAACTTCCTATAATAACCTGCCAAGCCAAGAAAACTACGGACTTCACTGACATTCCTTGGCTGTGGCCAGTCCTTAACAGCCTGAATCTTGGTTGGGTCTACTGATATACCTTCAGCAGAAATGACATGGCCTAAAAAGTTGACCTTACTCAACCAGAATTCACATTTAGATAACTTGGCATACAGTTGATGCTGTTTCAGGGTTGTCAAAACTATCCTTAAGTGTTCTGCATGGTCAGCTTCTGTCTGCGAGTATATAAGAATATCATCTATAAACACAATTACAAATTTGTCCAAATACTCACGAAACACTCGATTCATTAAGTCCATGAAGGCTGCAGGTGCGTTGGTCAACCCAAACGACATCACCAGGAATTCATAATGTCCATAACGGGTCCTAAAAGCTGTCTTAGGTATGTCACTTTCCTTAACCTTCAGTTGGTAATACCCCGAACGTAAATCTACTTTTGAAAACACTTTTGCTCCTTGCAATTGGTCAAACAAATCATCAATCCGGGGCAAGGGGTACTTGTTCTTAATCGTCAGTTTGTTCAATTCTCTATAATCTATGCACATCCTCAAAGAACCATCCTTCTTCTTGACAAATAAGACAGGCGCACCCCAGGGAGAGCTACTAGAGCGTATGAATCCCTTGTCTACTAACTCCTGTAATTGGACTTTTCATTCTTTTAATTCGACAGGTGCCATACGGTAAGAATTCTTAGACACAGGTAATGCCTCGGGATATGTATCAATTACAAACTCTATTTCCCTATCTGGTGGTAATCCTGGCAAATCGTCCAAGAATGCTTCAGGGAACTCTCGGACTATAGAAATATCTTGCAGCTCTATCTTATTCTTCGCTCGGGTATCCATTACACTAGCTAGATAACAATCACAACCATCTTTCAATATCCGTTGAGCCTCTAGTGAAGTTATAATTGGCATTTTACTTATTTTTGGGATAGCTTGGAAGCTATAACGATCTCTATTTGGGGGTCGGTACTCTACTAATCCAGACCTACAACTTATCGTGGCATAATGCCTGGATAACCAATCCATCCCTAATATCACCTCATACCCTTTCATGTCAATTACAACCAGTTCTACATATAGTTTCTTACTTCCTAAGGTCACAACATCACCTTTAACAATCTGTTCAGAATGTAGGGACTTCCCCGATGGTAACATAACATCATATGACCTTTCGGCTGGTAAAAGTTCTAAGTTGTGTCGGCATACAAACAGAGTTGATATAAACGAGTGTGTGGCTCCCGTATCAATAAGCGTGTAAGCAGAAAAACCACAGATCATAATGGTACCTGTTATGACTGTATGCTGCACGGTTTCTTCATCCTCCATCATTGCATAGACTCTTGGTGCTATCCTTGCACGGTTCGGATCTGGCAGCATGGGGCAGTCTCTGACTATATGTCCAACTTTGTCACACCTGAAGCATCGGCCAGAATGCAACTTGCACTCACCATGGTGGTTCTTCTGGCAGTTGGGGCATAGAGGGGCCAATGGTCGTTTTCCCTTCCCTTGATCATCATTTGGATTGAAGGGTCTCTTTATACATTGTTGTTGTTGCTGTGGCCCTCTGTTCTGTTGCGGCTGCCATCCTTTGTTCTGACGAGGTGGCGGCTGAGTTTCCTTCGTGAACTTCCTTGGTTGCTCACGCTGTGCATATGCTATCATCTCAGCCTCTTCCAGCTCCAATGCCTTAGCCGT
Organism: Begonia masoniana; assembly: GCA_022432975.1. Lineage (NCBI taxonomy): Eukaryota > Viridiplantae > Streptophyta > Magnoliopsida > Cucurbitales > Begoniaceae > Begonia > Begonia masoniana. The sequence continues at coordinate 36,498,255 of CM039502.1, forward strand.
CACTTCTCCATAAGGTACATTGTGTATCCCAGCAGTCTTTACTTTCACGTACAAACTCGGCTTTAGTCCTTGAACAAATTGGTAAATCCTGTCCTCATCATCCTCAATCATTCGGGGAGCAAACCGCGACAAAGCATCAAACTTGCATATGTAGTCCGTCACAGAGCCAGTTTGTCGCAAGTTCATGAATTCCTTCTTCTTGCTGGCCCGAACAGTCTTATTGAAGTACTTGTCAAAGAAAGCGATCTTGAACGTCTCCCAAGTCATAGCTCCGGCATTAGCGGTGTTCTGGATTGAATCCCACCAATGCCTTGCACCCAATTCCAAATGAAAGACAGCGTACGTGACCTTATCTCCTTCATCAACCTTCACATACTTAAACATGTCTTCTATCTTTCGAACCCACTCCTCAGCATAGATAGGATCTGAAACCTGTCCATTAAACACCGGGGGTCGAAGCCGGTGAAAACGCTCACCCCCATGATCATGAGTTGCATTATTACTGGAGTTGCCTTGTTCCTCCTTGGCAGTCATCAGTTGTTCGATCTGGTGAGATTGGCGCATGACCAACTCTGTCAGCTGAGCAATGGTATTGCTATCCTCAGTGGTCTCTCTCTGCTGACCTCTAACCATATTGGGGTTCCTAAACACATAGTTATAGATACATCTTAACTTAGTGACATTTACTAAAATTATAAATACTTACAGTTGCTGGAGAGTACTCACTTTAACTTAGTGACATTTACTAAAATTATAAATACTTACAGTTGCTGGAGAGTACTCAAGTGACAGGTCAGTGTCGGGAGGCAGTCTGCAGAATTGGTTTTAGAACCTGGTTTTGCTTTGATACCATAATTGTAACGACCCGGGAAGGATCGCCACGTAATTCATGACTTTAATCACTCCTTTCACTCTTTTATATATATTTTTTTAAAGAGCAGCGGAAATACTAATTCTGTAGTCACATGTAGGACATGGACAATGAAATAAGACATTTGGCTGGGGGATTTTAAAAAAAAGGCATCTGCCGAACTCAACGACAAAACTTCACTCTCATCTGCCGATCACTAAACGACAAGGCAGGAGAAGGCTCACATCTACCGATAAACCAAAGCTACATCTTCCGGTTATCCCGTGCATTTCACGTGATTCATTAATCACCCATCGGTAGATGTAAGTTCTCACATCAACCGACAGTCACGTGCATCCCACACAATTCATTAAACGTTCGTCAGCAGATATACAAACCGCATCTGCCGATGACGTCAGCCGGCAGCTAATCAAACCGCGTCTGCCGTTGTCGTCAGCAGGAAGGTATATAAACTACATCTACCGATGACGTTAGCAGGAAGATAAACAAACTGTATCTGCCGATGACGTCAGCAGGAAAATATATAAACTACATCTACCGATGACTAGGCGACAGGGAAAAAGACTCCTACATCACCCGATATAAACACACTGTATCTACCGACAGAAATCTCACTACTTCTACCGATAGCAAAAGAAAATCCTTTATATTTACCGACTGATAACATACTACAGCTACCGATAGAAAAACAACCTGAATCTACCGATAGAAAACACACCACTCCTACCGGTAAGACTAAACAACATCTCCCAATAGACATAATCATGATCAAGTCTCAAACTTTCTAGACTTAACATTTCTGTAAACAGAAATCAATGATTCCCTCAGAGTACATATATCGGAAGTCTTAAACAAAAGATATTCAATAAACTGTACCATCCTCTATCCAGTGAGCATCCAGATAATTTCCAATCCCAGTACTATGAAATAACTTCATTCTACTTATACTTCCATATTAAAATCATTAATAATGTTCATAGAGCATAAACCAGAGAACTTATTCGCCAATCCAGCCTTCACTGTCACACTGAGCATTCTCCAACAGCCAAACTTAGACTTCCTCATTTAACTTGAATCCCTCACCTGAAAACTCGTCACCTACATCAAAGGTTTAAACTATAAGCCTAATGCTTAGTAAGGAATGCAACAATAACATGAATGCATGAATGCATAATTCAGAGAAAAACGTGGTCATGAGTCTTTTCTTGTTCATAATCATTATTCCATATTCATCATTCATAACGTAATTCACATCGATGAAACACATTCATCGTTCGTATTATAGTCCATATCGCTGAACCATATTCGTTATTCATATCATTGTTCGTGTTGCGTGGGATGAGAGAGGATTTGTGCCGGTAAAGGGGGTTTGACAGTGAGTTTGATCATGGTCCCTACTGCGGGTCGTATTCATATGTCCTACTGTGGACTGTGACATACGTCGAACCGCCCCCAACCCTCACTCATCCACGTTTTAGGGATTTTATCATCTTATCTTGTTCATGAGAGAACATGCTTTTAAAACATTTTCATGTGCATAAAACATTGATAATGCGTGAGCATGGGGTTCTTTAACTCGTCCAAGCTGTAGGACAGAACATTCAGCCAGTATGAAAAGCTTACTATCGAACCAATCGTCGACATAAATGCTAGACAGTAACATGAAAGAACTACTAATCATCGTACGAGTTTCTACTTAGCATCCTTTGATGTAGGGTCCTATTGACCGAGAAACCTATACATTCACTTACCTGGTCTCCTTAGCACTTTGAGCTCTTTCTCTTCAAACTTCTTCACCTAAAACATTCACATTGCAGTAGTTAAAACAAAGTCCTATAAGTTCTAACCTCAAGTCATCCTAGGGTCTAATAGACAAAGCCATCCTGAATCCTTAGTCTAACGCTCTGTGCAAAACCTGAAATCCAAGAACTGAAATAGACAGATTCGACTATCGGTTACTCAGGGTTGATTGTTTTTAAATGTCCAAAACTGATTCGGAATGACATTATCACTCTCAGATTAACAATGAACTATATTATTACCCTGTTGTTTAAGGATTTGAGTTACGGGTTCAAGCTGAAAACAGAGCTAAACGATTAACTGATAACTACATTGTCTAACTCATACCTCGAGCGTAAGGTAACCGAGAAATAGCAAGGGAACTGGTCGTCGAAGGAAGGATTACAGGCAGGCAGAGGGCGAGAGCTTGCGAGAGAAGGAATCGCCGAGAATGGAGGATGTCGGCTACAGTGAGTTAATGAGGTTTAAATCATTTCCACTTCCTTTAAATATCGGTCTAAGCCCTCTATTATTACAACTTTGCCACTCGACCTAGTTTAAACCCACATGTAATTAATTACACTTGTCTTAAAATTCTAAATCGCGAAGATTAAATGTTCATGACCGTTAATACAGTTAGGAAAATTACCTAGTCGTAACTCGGGTGTTACAAGGACCCTAGAAATTTATGGGGATTTGTGGAAGAACAAGTGAAATTTTAGAAACCCAAATCGAGAAGAGTAATGTTAGAATTCTCGTTTTAACCTTTTAGAATATCAATTCGTAAAAATAGCAAAATAAGTCCGTTTTACGAAAAGAAAGTGTTATTAGGGTCCTAACGATTAATGTGAATTTGTGGAGATATACGGGATTGACGGAAGGCAAAACGGCATATTAATGTTTAATAGGAATTAATATTAGCATTATTATTATTATTATTATTATTATAATTATAACAAAAAACAAAACGACAGAATGGCTTTGCCATTCTGTCGTTCGTGTGTTGAACCCCGACGCCGAAGGCCGAGAGCGAACAGGGGAGAAGAGGGAGGCGACGATCGACGAACGCCGGTGGTTTCTCGCCGTTCTCTGGCAAGACGACGGCGACGTGAGATCTCCGGCCATCTCCGCGCGGAACCCGATCGGTATGGCTCGTTTTTCTCCTCCTTTCGGTTCGGTTTAGGGCTGTGCGTGACGAGCTCGATTGACCTCCGATCGCCGGCCGCTTTTGGTTGCTTTCAACGTTGCATTGCCGAGCTTCATGCCGGCGTAGGTCGACGAGCAGCATGGTGCTCGGATTGTGCTTGAAACAGGGGACCCGAATTAGGGCTTAGGGTTTTCTTAATTGGAAACTTTGATTTTTGGTTAGATTATTCTAATTGAGGGTAGATGTGGTCGATTGGTGATGAAATAGGTGGAATTTGATGAAAAATTAGAAAAGAGAAATTTTGGGAAAAAGGGGCAGTTTGGGTTTTGCCCTTTTTGACTTAGTTTCGGTTATTTGTTTTAAAATTCATTTTGGCAGATTAAAATAGGTTGTTAGAGGAGTACGTGGCCGCTGGAATCGTTCGATTCCGATAACCGACGCAAAAGTTACGCGCGTTCGAAGTTTTGGGGTCGGTTTTACCAAACCCAAATTAGTGGCCGTTTAATTAAGTTTTAGTTAGAAATTGATGATATTATGCTTTTATGCTTATTAGCGAATACACTTGTCGTTATTTAGGTAGATTAAATGAATTGGTGATTATTGGTGGATTTAGGTTAAAATTTGAATATTGGAAATTATTGGAAAACCATTAATGGAGGTTAAGTAAATTGTGAGCACCACGTGCTCGATGAAATGCCCGAATGGAGAAAATGAAAGTTTTAGGAGAAATTGCTTTAGCTTGGAGCTTAGTTTAAGTTTGAGATTCATTTATTTAGGATCGATTTGAATGTCCTTTATTTATGAAATGCCTTAGGTGTACACGGCTTTTGGACGGTGCACGGCTTGCTACGGACGCCAGGTAAGTGGATGTTAGGTTTCCGGCCCTTAAGGCCCTACATTGTGACAACGTTAGGATTTTGTGTCTTCGATGATGATTTTGTGACTGTGGGTTTAATGAGTCGGGTAGCCTAGAATGTTAGTTATTAGTGGTTTGTTAAGTTTGTTATGAGTAAAGCTTGTCCATGTACGTTGTGAATGGTTGATGATATGTCTATGTATGTCTATGAACTCCTCATGCATCATGTTTTATAAAAGGTGCATACGAACTATTTACGAGCATGTTTTTACGATGAATTGAACGATAATCATTTAAAGATGATATGTGAAACGTTGAAGTAAAGAACGATCACGTGAATGATGTATGTTTCTCAAGTGAATGATGTATGTTTCTCAAGTGAATGATGTATGTTTCTCAAGTGAATGATGTATGTTTCTCATGTGAATGATGTATGTTCTCACGGGGCAAGTCATGTATGTTATCACGGGGCAAGTTATGAATGTTATTACGGGGCAAGTTATGAATATTATCACGGGGCAAGTTATGAATGTTATCACGGGGCAAGTTATGAATGTTATCACGGGGCAAGTTATGAATGTTTCCATGGGGCAAGTTATGAATGTTACCATGGGGCAAGTTATGAATGTTACCACGGGGCAAGTTACGACTTTTACGGGGCAAGAAAATTGTTTAACAAAACGAAACGAAATAAACATGTTTTATGAAAAGTCACGCATTCATGCATATGTCATCCATAGAGCATTCTCTTACTAAGCATTAGGCTTACTGTTTATGTTGTATGATATAGGTGACAGGTGTGAAGGTGAGAGTTCCTCATGATGACAAGGAATAGGTGGTCGATGGGTGGTGCTCGTGGCGACGGGGTGTGTTTTGGCTTGATGATCTGATGGCTTGAATGATGTATGTCGAATGATGTGAGTTAGTTTTGTTGGTTAGTAGGTCTACGTGTAGCTTTAATTTTTGAAAGTATAAAAGTGTTTAAGTATGTAGATTAGAGGTTTTGATAGAAAAATGTATGAACAGTCGAGTTTTGATGTATATGTAGTAGTAGTAGATTGTTTAGAATGTGGAGTTTAAATTTTAGAATTTTACTGGAACTGTTTGGTTATTTTAAAACAGGTAAGGATACGCTCGATTTTTAGAGCGATCCACGCAGTTTGTTTTCTTGAGTATAAGTTATATTAGTGTTGTGTTTTAATTGATCTTACTTTAATTGTTTTAAATGTTTTATTTGTTTTAAAGTATTAATGGTTTTAGTCTAGTTTTAAATGTTTTAAAAGTCGAAATGTTTTACGCTCAAATGTTTAATGTTTAAGTCAAAGTTAGTCCCTAAAGGTTGTTAGAGGTGGGTCAATTGTCTAGGTCCGTTTTCTTTAAAGTGTTAAGTAAAAATGAAAAAGTTTATGAGAAAATACGAGGGCTTAGGTAATAGTTATGTCACGGCAAGTCCGTGGCGGCCCTACGGGGTTGGGGTCGTCACAGTTATGGTATCAGAGAGACGGAGTTTTAAAAGCGAGTTCTGTGATATGCCTGCCAAAAAACACACCGCCGCATGAGGACTCTCCATCGACTGGAAGTGTTCAAGTTTATGTATGATTCTAAATTGTTTATTTTGCATGTGTTTCTTAATGTGTCTAGGAACAAGAAAATGCCGAAAGCACCTAGAAAACTCGAGGAGAAATCCATTAGTCAGCTTATGGACATAATGCACCAATGGTTAGAATAAGTAGAGATCTTACTCAACCGAGATGGAAATGGTAATAGACAAGATAGTACTTCATAGAACCAGGGTAGTGAACGAACTAGGCAGTTCGACCTCCGATATTTGATGAATGTGCTATAGATCTGATACAGGCCGAGGTGTAGGTTCGAGCAATGGAAAGATTGTTTGACATTATTAAGGTGAAGGAGGTAGATAAGGTTTCTTATGCGATGTGTCATCTTGTGGGAGTGCAAGTTGCATTCCGGTCGATGTTTTCGGTGCGGCAAGGTGGGGCACAAGGCCAGAGATTGTCTAGGACCGAATAAGATACCACCGTGTTGTCCTTCGAGGATGTCTGCCATGATCGAAGAAGAGGGAGTTGTTCAACCATCGGTTATTCCAGGTGTATTCATATAGTAGTAATTAATAAGATGAGGAGTGTTACAGCAGAAGTGTGTTTTGAGTAGGGGTTTAAAACGTGACTTTTGTATATTGGGTAAAAGGAGGATAATGGATAGAGGAAGTTACGCATTGAGATGAATAACCTGGGATAATTGTGCAAGTGTGCACGTACTTAGAATTTAACCATTGGAGGGATATGACTTAAGAGATCTAACGGTTTGACGAATCCCCTAAGTATTTAAATGAAAGTAGTAACCAAAAGTCTAGCTTAGGTGAATTGTCGAATAGGAGCATTTAACTTAGTAAATATCAGTAAAGAGAACAAAGATATTGAGGCAAAGTTGGTAAGTTAATAAATTTAGAGACAATAAAGGATCAAGGTTATACGATAGATGATACTCAAGTTATATAATTTGGACGTTCTCTAGGAGATAGGTACATCTTAGAGGACTAAGCAACGAAGGACAAATATTGATGCAGTTCGAGTTAAACACCGTAACCTGTGACTTACCTCCAAGATGGAAGTAGGAACTTTAGTGTTTAAAGGACCCGAGAGGTAGGTCGTAATGAAGAGTCATTCCCAGATTTTGGGAAAAGAATTGACTGGAGAGTTTAGGTGGTGACCAATTGAATGGAACTCGAAGTGCGTATGAGTGATCGAACGATAGAGCGTGAAGCTGTAAAAGTTTAGAACTTTGGGGATGTAGAAATAGTCATTACTCAATAGGTGGTTAAAGTCATACATCAGTCAAATTTTAGCGCATAAGTAGTAATTGAGGAAGTTTAGGGAACTTGAAGGGGGTGTGTACATATTAGGTTAGGAGGAGGTTACAACTTAATTGGCAGCGTGTTGGGATGGGAGCCTTAGTTGTTTTCGCACATTAGATTGGTTATGGAAAACAGTTATGTATCCCGAATAGTGTGTGACTTAGAACACTATTGATGACGGATTTACGAGAGACCTTTACTAAAGAAAGGTGGGAACTGAGTGTCGTATGCTATGACTACGGGTAAAACAGATAAGTTTAGGCGCGAGTTAGGTTACAACCCATGGGTTAGTAAGAGTCTCGAGATAGTAATTAACCCAAAGGATGTTAGAAAACTTAATTAAGCCAAGTTCGGTAAGTTAGAAAGCTTGACCTATAAAAGATTAAGTGGAGGCTGATTCATGTTAGAATTAAGGATATTAATTTGGCCGCTTTGTTATTTTGGAGACTTAGGGAATTGGCAGGGCTTGTGGTATAAGCCATAGCACGTTTGGTTTCATTAAAAGTAAGGAATGCTTCTAAGTTTTTGGAAATGGAAGAACAAGATTGGAGGATTTTAGAAGATTAGGATTACGGTTGTAAATTTACCTGCAACAAGTTTGCTAACAAGAAAGTTGTTAGATAAATCATTGTTAAGAAGCCAAAGAGAATATTTAGAATCTGACTAGAAGGAATGAAAGATAGTGGGCTAGTTAGTAACTTCGAGGAAGTCCTTGTGGGATATTAAGAATAAGTATAGGACATTGTCTAAATTAAATAAAGAGTTTAGATTCGAAGTAAAGCTCGAATGTGAAGTCGTGCGAGATTGAGGGATTGATGAGTTATCAAGTACATTGGGAATAAGATTAAATTAGGAATTTTGAAGGCTCAACCTGGATGTAATGAAATAGGAGCCAATGATTTGGGAATAGCTAAGGTTAAAGTAAATAAACTTAAGTATGTGAATAAGATCACAACTTAAGGAGAATAAGGACTATGTGATAAAGGATAAAATGGCTGGTTACGTTGATATTTGGGCTTCAAATAGTGTCATAGGGATAACTGAGAAAAATTAATTAGATTAAAGGGAAGGTTGAGTTATGGGTCAAGTAGTGGAGGTTGTGAAATTTGGAGCATATTGGATGAAAGGAAGAGAGGGTTGCACGAGGACTGTACAAGTGAGCCTAGAAGTGAAGTTAGAGCAGGAGGTATTGGGGATGTTCCGACTCATAAGTTACGTCGATTTGTTAGTATACCCTTTAAGGTGTTGGGTGAATAATTAAAGAATTAGTTTAGACTTAAGATTTGTTTGTGATCCATAAAGACCGATGTAAGAATTTGATGAAACGATCATAGTGGAAATAATTATAGAAACCTAGTGGATACCGTGAAAGCGTAAAGAAATAGATTTAATAATTACAGCCCTGTATACAGGAATGGCATTACAGTAGCTAAGTAAATGCTATGATTGCCCAAGGTAAGTAAGTTTAGAAAATGAGATTTATAATTCGGAAAGGAGATAGTAGTGTAAAGAAGAGTTCGAAACAGAGGATTATGATGAGAGATCTAAGTATCAGGTCCTTAGTGTTATTGAATCGAAGAAGCTTTAAAGGTTTGAAGTGATTAAGTACGAATTGTTGTCACGAAATTTGAAGAGTTAGAAATTGAATGAATTTAGCTTGAGGGACAAACTGGAGTTGAAGTTAAGTTAAATGAAATTTGAAGGTCTAGGTGACGAAGGGTTAAGTTGAAGTTGATGGATGTATGAGTGATTGACTTACGAAGTGCGTAGTTTGATGGATTGAAAGCTTGGGAGATATAGAAAACTATAAAGACCCAAAGGGTGAGTAAGACCATAGAGGTGTCGAGGATAGTATTTCGAGCATTGTACTTAGATAATGTGAGGGTGAGTAATTAGAAGGTTAACCAAGCAATAATTTTGGGGACAAAATTCCAATTAAGGAGGAAAGGATGTAACACCCGAGTTTTTCGGGTTTCCGCTCCAAGGCTATTTTTGTAAATAAGTAAATTAAATCCGTTTTGCGAGCGGATAGTTTTATTAGGACCCTAGAAATTTATGGGGATTTGTGGAAGAACAAGTGAAATTTTAGAAACCCAAATCGAGAAGAGTAATGTTAGAATTCCCGTTTTAACCTTTTAGAATATCAATTCGTAAAAATAGCAAAATAAGTCCGTTTTACGAAAAGAAAGTGTTATTAGGGTCCTAACGATTAATGTGAATTTGTGGAGATATACGGGATTTAACGGGATTTACGGAAGGCAAAACGGTATATTAATGTTTAATAGGAATTAATATTAGGATTATTATTATTATTATTATTATTATTATTATTATTATTATTATTATAAGTCGTTCGTGTGTTGAACCCCGACGCCGAAGGCCGAGAGCGAACAGGGGAGAAGAGGGAGGCGACGATCGACGAACGCCGGTGGTTTCTCGCCGTTCTCCGGCCAGACGACGGCGACGTGCGATCTCCGGCCATCTCCGCGCGGAACCCGACCGGTATGGCTCGTTTTTCTCCTCCTTTCGGTTCGGTTTAGGGCTGTGCGTGACTAGCTCGATTGACCTCCGATCGCCGGCCGCTTTTGGTTGCTTTCATCGTTGCATTGCCGAGCTTCATGCCGGCGTAGGTCGCCGAGCAGCATGGTGCTCGGATTGTGCTTGAAACAGGGGACCCGAATTAGGGCTTAGGGTTTTCTTAATATGAAACTTTGATTTTTGGTTAGATTATTCTAATTGAGGGTAGATGTGGTCGATTGGTGATGAAATAGGTGGAATTTGATGAAAAATTGGAAAAGAGAAATTTTGGGAAAAAGGGGCAGTTCGGGTTTTGCCCTTTTTGACTTAGTTCCGGTTATTTGTTTTAAAATTCCTTTTGGCAGATTAAAATAGGTTATTAGAGGTGTACGTGGCCGCTGGAATATTTTGATTCCGATAACCGACGCAAAAGTTACGCGCGTTCGAAGTTTTGGGGTCGGTTTTACCAAACCCAAATTAGTGGCCGTTTAATTAAGTTTTAGTTAGAAATTGATGATATTATGCTTTTATGCTTATTAGCGAATACACTTGTCGTTATTTAGGTAGATTAAATGAATTGGTGATTATTGGTGGATTTAGGTTAAAGTTTGAATATTGGAAATTATTGGAAAACCATTAATGGAGGTTAAGTAAATTGTGAGCACCACGTGCTCGATGAAATGCCCGAATGGAGAAAATGAAAGTTTTAGGAGAAATTGCTTTAGCTTGAAGCATAGTTTGAGTTTGAGATTCGTTTATTTAGGATCGATTTTAATGTCCTTTATTTATGAAATGTCTTAGGTGGACACGGCTTTTGGACGGTGCACGGCTTGCTACGGACGCCAGGTAAGTGGATGTTAGGTTTCCGGCCCTTAAGGCCCTACATTGTGACAACGTTAGGATTTTGTGTCTTCGATGATGATTTTGTGACTGTGGGTTTAATGAGTCGGTTAGCCTAGAATGTTAGTTATTAGTGGTTTGTTAAGTTTGTTATGAGTAAAGCTTGTCCATGTACGTTGTGAATGGTTGATGATATGTCTATGTATGTCTATGAACTCCTCATGCATCATGTTTTATAAAAGGTGCATACGAACTATTTACGAGCATGTTTTTACGATGAATTGAACGATAATCATTTAAAGATGATATGTGAAACGTTGAAGTAAAGAACGATCACGTGAATGATGTATGTTTCTCAAGTGAATGATGTATGTTTCTCATGTGAATGATGTATGTTCTCACGGGGCAAGTCATGTATGTTATCACGGGGCAAGTTATGAATGTTATTACGGGGCAAGTTATGAATGTTATCACGGGGCAAGTTATGAATGTTATCACGGGGCAAGTTATGAATGTTTCCACGGGGCAAGTTATGAATGTTACCATGGGGCAAGTTATGAATGTTACCACGGGGCAAGTTACGACTTTCACGGGGCAAGAAAATGGTTTAACAAAACGAAATGAAATAAACATGTTTTATGAAAAGTCACGCATTCATGCATATGTCATCCATAGAGCATTCTCTTACTAAGCATTAGGCTTACTGTTTATGTTGTATGATGTAGGTGACAGGTGTGAAGGTGAGAGTTCCTCATGATGACAAGGAATAGGTGGTCGATGGGTGGTGCTCGTGGCGACGCGGTGTGTTTTGGCTTGATGATCCGATGGCTAGAATGATGTATGTCGAATGATGTGAGTTAGTTTTTTTGGTTAGTAGGTCTACGTGTAGGTTTAATTTGTGAAAGTATAAAAGTGTTTAAGTATGTAGATTAGAGGTTTTGATAGAAAAATGTATGAACAGTCGAGTTTTGATGTATATGTAGTACTAGTAGATTGTTTAGAATGTGGAGTTTAAATTTTAGAATTTTACTGGAACTGTTTGGTTATTTTAAAACAGATAAGTATATGCTCGATTTTTAGAGCGATCCACGCAGTTTGTTTTCTTGAGTATAGGTTATATTAGTGTTGTGTTTTAATTGATCTTACTTTAATTGTTTTAAATGTTTTATTTGTTTTAAGTTATTAATGGTTTTAGTCTAGTTTTAAATGTTTTAAAAGTCGAAATGTTTTACGCTCAAATGTTTAATGTTTAAGTCAAAGTTAGTCCCTAAAGGTTGTTAGAGGTGGGTCACTTGTCTAGGTCCGTTTTCTTTAAAGTGTTAAGTAAAAATGAAAAAGTTTATGAGAAAATACGAGGGCTTAGGTAATAGTTATGTCACGGTAAGTCCGTGGCGGCCCTACGGGTTTTGGTCGTCACACAATCCTTTGCCATGTGACCAGGTTTGTTGCAATTAAAACATCGAAGAACTTTTGGCTTCGGGCAGTCTCGAAACATATGGCCAGACTCAAAGAAATTGAAGCATTTGCCGTCGTACTGTCCACACTCTCCCGGGTGAGACTTCAGGCACTTTGGACACTGCGGAAACAATTTCTTCTGTTGTGGTTGTGGCTTCTTGCCACTCCTCTGATCTTTCAAATTTCCTCCCGGTCGCTTAGTACCCTGAAACTGCGAATATGATCCACCTCGACTAAACTGTGCAGTAATATCTTTAAACATCCATTTTGGTGCTTCAGTAGGTTTAAGAATTTTACTAGCAGTTGGCTCCACCTCCAGAGCTTTAGCCACCACAAGGTTAAATGATATGCCATCAATCCCAAAGGTCTTTACCAGCATTTCAATTTCATGCTTCAAACCCTACACAAACTGAAAGATTTTATCTTCCTTCCTGCTGACCAAATGGCTAGCAAATCGGAACAGAGATTCAAACTGTTGAATATAGTCTCCCACGGATCCGGTCTGCTTCAAGGCCATAAACTCCAATCTCTTCGCCGCTTCGACTGTTCGCTTGTAGTATTTATCATAAAATAAGTCCTTGAATTCTTCCCAAGTCATGCTCTAAATATCTGTTGTAGCCTTTACTGACCCCCACCAGCTTTGGGCACTGCTCGATAGGTGGAAAGTAGCATATTTCACTTTATTCTCTTCTTCCACCTCCGCAACATTAAACATGTTCTCCACCGTGCATATCCAACTTTTGGCAGCTGTCGGATTGGTCAAACGTCCTTCGAATGCCGAGGGCTTTAACCTTCTAAACCTAACTCCGCTTGAACCTGCACAGGAGCTGGACCCCGCTGTCAAATTCCCTGGTAGCCCATGATTCATAAAAATACCCAACAATTGTGATTGCACATTCAATAAATCCCTGAGTTGTTTATTCGGGTCCTCAGGCGGTTCTGGTTCATTCTGTAACACCCGACATTTCGGCCAGGTGATTTTCTGACCATTTTCATTGTCACCCTCTTATTTAACTTTTATGATTTAAATTTAATGTTAAGACAAATTTATTACAAGTAGAGTAAAACTAGGTGGGGTGGCAGTTTTGTAATTAAGATCGATGGGTTGAGTATAAATAGAAAATGGAAACCTTAAACCTCATTTTATTACCACTGTAGCCGACATTCCCTCTCGGCGATTCCTTCTCTCCCAAGCTTTTGCTCTCGGCTACCAAAATCTTCCCTCGCTGACGGCTGGTTTCAGCCTGCTTTTCTCTGCAAATCCGCACCCGAGGTATGAAATGGACAATGTAGTCATTTATTAGTGATTAAAGTTCTGCTTTCAGCTCGGCATTTGAGTTCGGAATTTTCTTAGCAGTGGCCGAGTAGTTTAAGACCCTTTTAAGTCTGAGAGTAGAAATGTCATCCCAAATCGATTCTGAACATTTCAAAGTAACCAACTCGGATTTAATCAATGGTAAAAAACCTGTCCACCTAGTTTCAGATTTCAGACTGCAGTGTGTCAAACAGAGGATTCGGAGTAACCTTAGCTATTAGAGTCCTAGGACGATTTATGAATAGAACTATTAGGACCTTTGTTTTAACTACTATAATGTACATGTTTTAGGTGAAGAAGTTTAAAGGGAAGAAGCTCAGATTGCTAAGGAAACCAGGTAAGTGAATGTATTAAGATTTCCGGCCACTAGGGCCCTACACCGCAAGGGTATTAGGAAATCATTGAGAGGTTTGTCTGTTGACTATGACTAGTTATTGCCATGATATGAAGAAATTGTGTAAGAAGATATTAAGTTACAGGATGTTTTGTTTGCCCTTATGGTATGATTTCTCTCTGTGAACTTCATGTTTATGTATTGAGTCCACGTTTATGACTGAGTTAAGAACATGAAAAGTAAATGCAATCATGATTAAGTACAGGACGGGGAAAAGAGACCATGACAAGTATAGCTCGCGGATTCTCCCCCTGGTGGAGGCCGAGCTGATGATATGTATGGCTCGCGAATTCTCCCCCTGGTGGAGGCCGAGTTGATGATGTGTATGGCTCGCGAATTCTCCTACTGGTGGAGGCCGAGTTAGTTGTTACTATGATTGCCGCGATAGGCAAATGACTATGAACCCCTGTCTTTCTCCCTCGTCTCCTGCCTTAATACATGCCATGTAAATAATGAAAATGAACATGAATGAAGAAAGGTTTATGAACTTGTGTTCTTTAATTTGTGCACTCATGTATATCTGTCAGCATACATTCATTACTAAGCATTAGGCTTATAGTTGAACCTTATGGTGTAGGTGAAGGAGGTTCAGGTGAGGATACTTTGTTCAAAGAGGATGCTTAAGGCTGGTTGCTGGAGGAAGCTCAAAATGACAGTGCAGGACTGGAAAGGCGATTTATGACCCCTGGTTAACGCTCTTTTGTTTCAGTAACATAAAGAATATGGTAGTTTAAGTAGGATGAGATTATTTTATAATGTTGAGCCTTGAGACTGTCTAGTTGATCACTGAGTCAGGGAATGATTATATAGATTTATAAATGATCTGTAGTTTAAGTCTTCCGCTATATGCATTCTGAATGAGTTGTGGTTTCTTTCTGTTGGAAGGAGTCATTTGATGATTTAGTGTTTTCTACCGTAAGATGGAAGCTGGATGAGGCAATCGTCCGGCTGACGTCATCGGCAGATGCCGAATGATAGTAGTTTGAGGGTTTAGTCTTCCGGCTGACGTCATCAGTAGATGCCGAATGATGGTAGTTTGATGGTTTAGTCTTCCGGATGACGTCACCGGTAGATGTAGAATGTGTTTTGTCGTTTAGCGACCGGTAGATGTAGAATGTGTTTTGTTGTTTAGCGACCGGTAGATGTAGAATGTGTTTTGTCGTTTAGCAACCGGTAGATGTAGAATGTGTTTTGTCGTTTAGCGACCGGTAGATGTAGAATGTGTTTTGTCGTTTAGCGACCGGTGGATGTTGGCTGATGTCACCGGAAGCTGTAAATGTTATCTTGTCGTCTAGTGACCGGTGGATGTCACCGGATGATGTTTTAATTGAGCACGCGAGGCCCACGTACCCACCGGAAGATGTCTCCTTTTAGGCGGTGTTAAGCGAGTCACGCACAATGCACGTGATGACCGGACGATGAAATCTCTGTAGATTGTCAACACATGCAACCCATGCAAACCCGAGTAGAATCATGTTAAGAGAGATGAGGGCATTCCTTCCTTGCCCGAATTTTGTCAAGAAACCGATGACCGAGCCTAGTCGCTCGACTCGGTGAGAGTTTGAGCCGACGAGGTGTAGGAAATCGTGCACGAGAGGATTCGTCTTCCTCGATGGTTCTACGTCTCTGTTTCCACTTTAAAAAAAAAAAAATATATGTATTATGCAAATGTGAATGTCTGTCGAGAGTTAGAGAAGATGTAATAATAGTAAAAGTCAAGCGAACGACTAATGAAAGATTATGAATACGTGACGGCTCCTGGCCGGGGTCGTTACAATTATCGTATCAGAGCAAAAAAAACCAGGTTCTAAAACCGATTCTGTAGACTGCCTTCTAGCACTGACTGTCACATGAGCACACCTCAGCAACTGTAAGTATTTATGATTTCATGTATGTCATTAAGTTATGTTACGCCTGTAATGATTTGTCTAGGAATCCCGAGATGGTTAGAGGTCAACAGAGGGAGACCAATGAGGATAGCAATGCTATTGCTCAATTGACTGAGTTAGTCATGCGCCAATCTCACCAGATAGAACGACTTATGACAGCTAGAGAAGAACAAGGCAACTCCAGTACTAACGCAACTCATGATCATGGGGGTGAACGCTTTCACCGGCTTCGACCCCTGGTGTTTAATGGGTATGTTTCCGATCCTATTCATGCTGAGGAGTGGATTCGAAAGATAGAAGACATGTTTAAGTATGCAAAGGTTGATGAAGGGGATAAGGTCACCTATGCTGTCTTTCATTTGGAGTTAAGTGCAAGGCATTGGTGGGACTCGATCCAGAACACCGCTAATGCCGAAGCTATGACCTGGGGGATGTTCAAGACTGCCTTCTTTGACAAGTACTTTAATAGGACTGTACGGGCCAACAAGAAGAAGGAGTTCATGAATCTTCGACAAACTGGCTCTGTGACGGATTACATATGCGAATTTGATGCCTTATCACGGTTTGCTCCCCGTATGATTGAGGATGAGGAAGACAAGATTTATCAGTTTGTTCAAGGACTCAAGCCAAGTCTGTACATGAAAGTGAAGACTGCCGGCATACATAATGTACCTTATGGTGAAGTGACGGCTAAGGCCTTGGAGCTGGAAGAGGCAGAAATGACAGCATATGCACAGCGCGAGCAGCCAAAGAAACTCATGAAGGACATTCCACCGCCACCACGTCAGAACACAGGTTGGCAGCCGCGACAGAACAAGGGACCACAGCAACAACAGCAGGGAATAAAGAGGCCCCTCAACCTGAATGGTGACCAGGGAAAGGGAAAGAGACCTCTGGCACCTCTATGCCCGACATGTCAGAAGAATCACCCTGGTGAGTGCAAGTTGCTTTCTGGCCGCTGTTTCAGGTGTGATAAGACAGGACACTTAGTCAAAGACTGCCCCATGCCGCCAGACCCGAATCATGCAAGAGTTGTACCCAGAGTGTATGCGTTGATGGAAGATGAGGGAGCTGTTCAGCATACAGTCATATCAGGTACTATCATGATCTGTGGTTTTGCTGCTTATACACTCATAGATACAGGGGCCACACACTCGTTTATATCAACCTTGTTTGTATGCAAACATAACATAGGACCTTTGTTAGCTGAAAGGTCATATAGTGTCGTGTTACCATCAGGGAAGTCCCTACATTCAGAACAGATTGTTAAGGGTGACGTCGTGTCCTTAGGGGATAAGAATCTCTATGCGGAATTAATTGTCATTGACATAAAAGGGTATGAAGTGATATTAGGGATGGATTGGTTATTTAGACATCATGCCACGATAAGTTGTAGATCTGGAATAGTTGATTTTAGACCCCCAAATGGCAATCATTATTCTTTCCAAGCTATTCCTAAAATAAGTAAGATACCAATTATATCCTCACTAGAAGTATATCGAATGTTGAGATGTGGTTGCGAGAGCTACCTGGCTAGTGTGAAGGATGACCGGGTGAAGAATAGAATTGAGCTGCAGGATATTCCTATAGTCCGAGAGTTTCCCGAGGCATTCTTGGATGACTTACCGGGTATACCACCCGATAGGGAAATAGAGTTTGTAATTGATACATACCCCGAGGCATCACCTGTATCTAAGAATCCTTACCGTATGGCACCTGTTGAATTGAAAGAATTGAAGGTCCAACTGCAGAAATTGGTTGACAAGGGATTTATTCGCCCCAGCAGTTCTCCTTGGGGTGCACCAGTCTTATTGGTGAGGAAGAAAGATGGTTCCCTTAGAATGTGCATAGACTATAGGGAACTAAATAAGTTGACAATCAAGAATAGGTACCCCTTGCCTAGGATTGATGATTTGTTTGACCAATTGCAAGGAGCTAAGGTATTTTCAAAGATAGATCTACGTTCGGGTTACTACCAACTGAAGGTTAAGGAAGGAGATATACCAAAGACAGCCTTCAGAACCCGCTATGGACATTATGAATTCTTGGTCATGTCGTTTGGATTGACAAATGCCCCTGCAGCCTTTATGGACTTAATGAATCGAGTATTTCGGGAGTACTTGGACAAATTTGTGATTGTGTTTATAGATGATATCCTGATATACTCGCGGACTGAAGCTGACCATGTAGAACATTTAAGAGTAGTTTTGACGACATTGAAAGAGCACCAGCTTTATGCCAAATTGTCTAAGTGTGAGTTTTGGTTGGACAAAGTTAATTTCCTTGGCCATATAGTTTCTGCTAATGGAATATCAGTGGACCCGACCCAAATTCAGGCTGTAAAGGATTGGCCACAACCAAAGAATGCCAGTGAAGTCCGCAGCTTCCTTGGGTTGGCAGGCTATTACAGAAAATTCATCAAGGGATTTTCTATGATAGCTAAACCCCTGACGAGTTTGACGAAGAAGGACATTAAGTATTCTTGGACCGAAGCCTGTGAAGATAGCTTTCGGGTATTGAAACTGAAGTTAACAACAGCCCCTGTTTTGACCCTCCCAACCGAAGAAGGAAAATTTAGTGTTTACTGTGATGCGTCTAAAGTCGGTTTAGGTTGTGTCCTGATGCAAGAGGGTAAAGTTATAGCGTATGCTTCTAGGCAGCTAAAGAATCACGAGCAGAATTACCCCACCCATGATCTAGAACTAGCTGCTGTTGTTTTTGCCCTGAAGATTTGGAGACACTATTTATATGGACAGCAATGTGAGGTGTTTTCTGACCATAAAAGCCTAAAGTACCTCTTCACACAGAAGGAGTTGAACATGAGACAGAGACGTTGGTTGGAATTTGTCAAGGACTACGATTTTGAGATCAAGTATCACCCGGGGAAGGCTAACTCTGTAGCTGATGCACTTAGTAGGATGTCAACAACAATGCAGCCCGTGGTTTCAACCATGTCTATACCTTTGAGAACAGAAGTTCAGATGTTTGACTTGGAGATAGTTCCAAAGTTATCAATCCTGCTCGCTGAGTTAACTATTCAACCAACAATTTTGGAAAAGATCAAGGATGCGCAACAGAGGGATTCAGAGGAAAATATCAGCATGATGAATAAGTTGAAAGACACCACCTCCGAGTTCAGTCTCTCCAAGGATGGAATCCTGAGGTTTAGGAATCGGTGGTGCATTCCTAATGATGTGGAATTGCGTAAGTTGATCTTAGCTGAGGCGCACTCCTCTTCCTTTTCTGTACATCCTGGCTGCACCAAGATGTACCGAGACCTGAAGTTACTGTACTGGTGGCCTAACCTAAAAAAGGGATGTTGCTAAGTATGTAGAGTCCTGTTTAGTATGCCAACAAGTCAAAGCCGAGCACCAACGTCCAGGAGGTACTCTTCAGCCTTTGCCTATTCCCGAATGGAAGTGGGAACACATAGCTATGTATTTCGTAGTAGGACTACCTAAGACGACAAAAGGACATAATTGTATTTGGGTTGTGGTGGATAGGATGACAAAATCAGCCCATTTCTTACCTGTAAGGACCACCTATACGATGGACCAATTTGCTGATCTCTATGTTCAGGAAATTATTAGGTTGCATGGAATCCCGGTATCCATTGTTTCTAACCGTGACCCCAGGTTTACCTCTCGATTCTGGAAAAGTTTGCAAGGCACATTAGGTACAAAGTTATCTTTCAGCACGGCTTTTCACCCACAGACCGATGGCCAATCAGAAAAGACTATTCAAATACTCGAAGATATGTTGAGAGCATGTGTACTTGACTTTCAGACAACTTGGAGTAGACATTTACCGCTAGTTGAGTTCTCCTACAATAACAGTTATCAGTCCACCATTGGTATGGCACCATATGAAGCACTGTACGGTAGGAAATGTAGGTCACCTCTTTATTGGGATGAGATTGGTGAAGCAAAACTTCTTGGACCCGATATTCTGCAGCAAATGTCAGATAAGATTGCCACTATTCGAAAAAGAATGATGACTGCACAAAGCCGACAGAAGTGTTATGCAGATCAAAGGAGGAGGGAACTCGAGTTTGCAGTAGGAGATGAAGTATTCTTAAAGGTGTCACCATTTAAGGGAGTCTTAAGATTTGGCAAGAAAGGAAAACTTAATCCGAGATTTATTGAACCCTTCCCTGTCTTGGCAAAAGTCGGGAGTACAGCGTACAGACTACAACTGCCTCCATCATTGGATAAAGTTCATAATGTCTTCCATGTGTCAATATTAAGGAAGTGCATGCGTGATCCAATGCAAGTCATCCAGCCATCAGATATTGGTTTAGAGCCGACACTGGAGTATGAGGAGAAACCAATACAGATTTTGGAATATACAATCAAGACTCTGAGAAACAAGGAGATTCCATTGGTGAAAGTTTTATGGACGAATCACGGCATTGAAGAAGCCACATGGGAAAGACAGCAGGAGATGTTGGACAATTATCCAGAGTTATTTGCTTGAGCAATTTTCGAGGACGAAAATTTTGTTTAAGGAGGGGTGGATGTAACACCCGACATTTCGGCCAGGTAATTTTCTGACCATTTTCATTGTCACCCTCTTATTTAACCTTTATGATTTAAATTTAATGTTAAGACAAATTTATTACAAGTAGAGTAAAACTAGGTGGGGTGGCAGTTTTGTAATTAAGATCGATGGGTTGAGTATAAATAGAAAATGGAAACCTTAAACCTCATTTTATTACCACTGTAGCCGACATTCCCTCTCGGCGATTCCTTCTCTCCCAAGCTTTTGCTCTCAGCTACTAGAATCTTCCCTCACTGACGGCTGGTTTCAGCCTGCTTTTCTCTGCAAATCCGCACCCGAGGTATGAAATGGACAATGTAGTCATTTATTAGTGATTAAAGTTCTGCTTTCAGCTCGGCATTTGAGTTCGGAATTTTCTTAGCAGTGGCCGAGTAGTTTAAGACCCTTTTAAGTCTGAGAGTAGAAATGTCATCCCAAATCGATTCTGAACATTTCAAAGTAACCAACTCGGATTTAATCAATGGTAAAACCTGTCCACCTAGTTTCAGATTTCAGACTGCAGTGTGTCAAACAGAGGATTCGGAGTAACCTTAGCTATTAGAGTCCTAGGACGATTTATGAATAGAACTATTAGGACCTTTGTTTTAACTACTGTAATGTACATGTTTTAGGTGAAGAAGTTTAAAGGGAAGAAGCTCGGATTGCTAAGGAAACCAGGTAAGTGAATGTATTAAGATTTCCGGCCACTAGGGCCCTACACCGCAAGGGTATTAGGAAATCATTGAGAGGTCTGTCTGTTGACTATGACTAGTTATTGCCATGATATGAAGAAATTGTGTAAGAAGATGTTAAGTTACAGGATGTTTTGTTTTCCCTTATGGTATGATTTCTCTCTGTGAACTTCATGTTTATGTATTGAGTCCACGTTTATGACTGAGTTAAGAACATGAAAAGTAAATGTAATCATGATTAAGTACAGGACGGGGAAAAGAGACCATGACAAGTATAGCTCGCGGATTCTCCCCCTGGTGGAGGCCGAGCTGATGATATGTATGGCTCGCGAATTCTCCCCCTGGTGGAGGCCGAGTTGATGATGTGTATGGCTCGCGAATTCTCCCACTGGTGGAGGCCGAGTTAGTTGTTACTATGATTGCCGCGATAGGCAAATGACTATGAACCCCTGTCTTTCTCCCTCGTCTCCTGCCTTAATACATGCCATGTAAATAATGAAAATGAACATGAATGAAGAAAGGTTTATGAAGTTGTGTTCTTTAATTTGTGCACTCATGTATATCTGTCAGCATGCATTCCTTACTAAGCATTAGGCTTATAGTTGAACCTTATGGTGTAGGTGAAGGAGGTTCAGGTGAGGATACTTTGTTCAAAGAGGATGCTTAAGGCTGGTTGCTGGAGGAAGCTCAAAATGACAGTGCAGGACTGGAAAGGCGATTTATGACCCCTGGTTAACGCTCTTTTGTTTCAGTAACATAAAGGATATGGTAGTTTAAGTAGGATGAGATTATTTTATAATGTATAGCCTTGAGACTGTCTAGTTGATCACTGAGTCAGGGAATGATTATATAGATTTATAAATGATCTGTAGTTTAAGTCTTCCGCTATATGCATTCTGAATGAGTTGTGGTTTATTTCTGTTGGAAGGAGTCATTTGATGATTTAGTGTTTTCTACCGTAAGATGGAAGCTGGATGAGGCAATCGTCCGGCTGACGTCATCGGCAGATGCCGAATGATAGTAGTTTGAGGGTTTAGTCTTCCGGCTGACGTCATCAGTAGATGCCGAATGATGGTAGTGTGATGGTTTAGTCTTCCGGATGACGTCACCGGTAGATGTAGAATGTGTTTTGTCGTTTAGCGACCGGTAGATGTAGAATGTGTTTTGTCGTTTAGCGACCGGTAGATGTAGAATGTGTTTTGTCGTTTAGCAACCGGTAGATGTAGAATGTGTTTTGTCGTTTAGCGACCGGTGGATGTTGGCTGACGTCACCGGAAGCTGTAAATGTTATCTTGTCGTCTAGTGACCGGTGGATGTCACCGGATGATGTTTTAATTGAGCACGCGAGGCCCACGTGCCCACCGGAAGATGTCTCCTTTTAGGCGGTGTTAAGCGAGTCACGCGCAATGCACGTGATGACCGGACGATGAAATCTCTGTAGATTGTCAACACATGCAACCCATGCAAACCCGAGTAGAATCATGTTAAGAGAGATGAGGGCATTCCTTCCTTGCCCGAATTTTGTCAAGAAACCGATGACCGAGCCTAGTCGCTCGACTCTGTGAGAGTTTGAGCCGACGAGGTGTAGGAAATCGTGCACGAGAGGATTCGTCTTCCTCGATGGTTCTACGTCTCTGTTTCCAGTTTTAAAAAAAAAAAATATATGTATTATGCAAATGTGAATGTCTGTCGAGAGTTAGAGAAGATGTAATAATAGTAAAAGTCAAGCGAACGACTAATGAAAGATTATGAATACGTGACGGCTCCTGGTCGGGGTCGTTACACATTCCGGGGTCGTCCGGGTCATCCTGGTCGTCCGAGGTTTTTTGGCATTTTTAATTCTATTCTTGAAAAAAATTAGAAAATCTAATCTTAGAAAGAAACTAACTAGAGTAAAAGAAATACTTACAGTCGATGAAGCACGTTGCACGACGGCCGGTATTGTCGGGTAATCCTTTGAACGACTCGACCACTTTTGCACTGATACCAAATTGTAACGCACCCAAACCCGCCCCGGCTCGGTGCGCTACTTTGCTAACCCAAACCGTGTCTAAAACGACATTTAAAATAATTTTCGATAAATTTTCGACTCGATTTTTGGGTTTTTTGAACCCTCGAAAAATGTTGGAAAACGTGCGTGAAATACGTCGAAAAATGTCAAGGTAAAATAATTTAGAAATAGGAAAATCTTAAAAAAAAATTTATTTTTTTTCCTCTTGGTGGCGATCGATCGCCGCGCCATCTTCTCGGGTGCTACAGTACCCGAGTTTCTCTCGGTGGCTATCAATCACCGCTCAGTGGTGATCGATCGCCACCCTCTCGGGTGCTACAGTGCCCGAGAGGCTGCGATCGCGATCGATCGCCTCCACCAATCGCGCCTTGCATGCCCTGCACTCTGCGCCACCCGACCTTTATCACTTTTCCTTCACTTTTCTCCAAGCCAAACACTTCCAAAAATTCTAAAATTTTTACCATATACTCCCGACACCCCAACATTCATGTCCCGTAAAAAATTTAGAAAACCGATTTAAAACAGTTAATAACAAAAATAGAGAGTGTAACCCCAACGTTATTGGTTTTAAAATCAAAACAGGCGGCGTAACGCCTAAAATTCAATAAACTGAAACCTGTAATTAAAATTGGAAATTCAACCGGTTTAAAATCCCAAATACATAAACCCAATATCCACAACACAACCAACTTCCAAATCTCCAAAATAGTTACGAAAATATTTATATATACTACGTACTAAAACTTTCACTTTTTAAAACAAAATCTTTTTAAAACACTTACAAAAAAACCATCTACAACAAAACATTCACCTCCCACGCTACCCGAGGAAGACAGTGGTCCAGACGCCCCGACAATAGCCTGCACCGGCGGACTCCGTACTCCTCCGACTGTGGCCTAATCCTCAGCTGTCTCATCTACCTCACTTGTAAAGAACTCGTCACATACACCACATAACACAAAAAGTAAGCCTAACGCTTAGCAAGTAGGGAAATAATGCACAGCTCATCAACAAATACTCGACTCAACTCTAACATGCAGTTTCTACTGACTCTGTTGTTTTCTTTTCATTTCGGTTACATTTGTCTTTCACTTTCAGGTGAATCAAGTAGGCACACGCCCCCACACAGTCTAGGACGGCCACGCCTTGATCCACGGAGCAAGACAGGAGGCACACGTTCTAACACAGTCCAGGACGGCAACCCGAATCTCCCCCAATCGATCGTAGAATCCTCATTATGCCTTCAAGCACAAACAGTCGAGGCATTTATACTCATGAAACATTACGTAAATTAGCATAGCATCTCTAGTAAAATCCTTCGCGGGGTGCTCAACGAGCCACTTACCTGACGAAGCTATTCTGCTCGAGACCAAGTTGCATATCAATTCTTATCTTTCATCCTCACCACTCACACATGCAAAACACGTGGTTTCGTAGTTTAGAAAACAATGATGCATGACACACGATACATGACACAAATTAAAACACAGCAACAAGCAAACAATCCCTACCGTTCTATGGTGTAGGCCCGAAGGCAACAGACACTCATCTGCTACTTACCTGGTGTCTCGGCACGTTCTCGCTCACTCCGTCCAACCAAATTACATGCTCGATCACCTAAAATAATGGAAACTTAACTTAGTAACACTCTAAAGGATTCTAAAGAAATCAACTAACCAAACTAACATTAACTTTACTTTTCAACCTAAATCCACCCAACCCGATTTTTACCCAATTTCTTTACCGTCCAACTTTAAACGGCCATAACTTTCTCGTTTTTCAACGGATTTCGACGTGCCACCCCAATTCGGAAACCTCTACACGTCTACTATCCATTGAAACACTCAAATTACCCAACCAACACATTTAGCCAAACCGCAAATGCCAAAGACAGAATCGGCCACCAAATGTTCTTAAACCGGTTTTTGTGTAACACTCCTCCAATCTTCAATCTAACCACTCAAACCACAACTATCCATTCAACACCTAAATCATCACATTTGGAATGAAAACAAGAATTTGAACCCCAAATTTTCGGACTCCATGGTTATGGTTTTCCAAACCCTAACCAAATCAAATCAAAACACACTAAAACCACCAAAAACCAACCCTAACATGTATCTAACTAAAACCCCACATAATTTTACCTTAAAAACACCTTGAAAATGAAGCAAAGGAGAGGAGGAAGGGCGGCTATGGAGGAGAGGAGAGAAACCGTGGAGGATGAGGGGAAAGGGAAGAAGAAATGACCTTTTAACCTAACCATTTTCCCACTTTTTATCTCCTTTCCCATAAATCTTTAAAATTCCAAATCACCCTCACCTTTTGCTCCTTTTTCTTCCAACGTGAATGCTTCTTTTAATCCCCCATTTTCCATTATTTTATTTCATTTACATTTCCTTTGAATTTTCTTATTGGTTGATATGCAAACATTTGACTTTTCAAACCCTTTGGTTTGAATTGTCAAACCACTTTTCTTCCCTTTCTCTGCCACTTCAATGCACAACAATAATCTTGAATAATTAAACTCTCCTAACACGTCTATCCTAAGGGTACGCACGTTATATAAATTTTTCGGGTGCTACATATGATTAGGGACTTCATTCTATCAAACCGTACGTTTAGTGTCTTAAATTGATCTTGTATTGTCCTCATGAATACTTTGGATCAAAATTAGAGTGTTCTTCTTCACTACTAATGGTATGGTCTAAAATTTCGAATAATCAATAAGTAAAGATAAAAAATCAACAAACTAAGCGGACCTCTCTCACTCTCTCATGTGTTTACACTCGAATAGTTGTCACTCCGCTCATTCACTCAAACTATGACTTTTATAAAATAATCTCACCCTCTGGACTTTTAACCCACAATTTTCTTTTTAACTCTTTATGTAAAAAAATGATTAAAAGAAAATATTCAACAAGGTAAAACAAGCAAAATCAAACTTTTTAACTAAAAATTCCAACATCCAAGATTAGTAGAATCAAACAATTCGAAAGGAATAAGAACAACCAAAGAAGGAAACTATATTAATATTCAAGGAAAAAAATAATAAAGTACAAGAGTGAATAATAATTGATGTTTCTAAATGATGAAAATAATGATATCAACAGAATTTAAGAACAAGAATCGAGATTTCAATTATAGGAATTGAATATCTTAAGAACAAGAATCGAATTCATCAATCATAATCATCAAGTATATCAACGAACAAGAAAAAATAATTCAAGAATCAAATATTCAAGAACAATAATTGAATAATTCAAGAATAAGAAACTGCAAGAACAATACTCGAATTTAAGAACTAGGATTGAAATTTCAAGAATAAAATTCAAAATTTTAATATTAAAAATCAAAATTTCAAGAAAAAAAATTTGAAACTTTGAGAATGAGAATCAAAATTTAAATAATAAAATTTGATACTTTGAAAATAAAAGTCGAAACTTTACAAGCAAAGTTCGGAACTTTAAAAACAAGATTCAAAATTTCAAGAATAAAATTTGAACTTTAAGAATGCTAATCAAAATTTCATGAATGAAATTCGAAACCTTAAGATTAATTAATCAAAATTTCAAGAATAAAATTTGAACTTTAAGAATGCTAATCAAAATTTCAAGAATGAAATTCGAAACCTTAGGATTAATTAATCAAAATTTCAAGAATGAAATTTGAGATTTTAAGAATAAGAATTGAATTTTTAAGAATAAAATTCAATACTGTAAGTATGAGAATCAAAATTTCGGGGGAAGAAGAGATTGACAAAAAAATAAAAATAGTGTTTGAATCTAAGATCTTTTGCTCTGCTAACAAATGATAAAAACAACAAATATTGAGAACCTGAGACCCTTCAACAATATAGAATAAAACTCAAGAACTCCTTAGAATTAAGTACGAGGAAATTGACCCTCAATCAAACCTTGCCGATGAAACCAAAGTTATCAAGCAAGAGGAGTTTGACCCAAACCTAACTTCTAGATAAGAACCAAAGCAATCAAGTGATCTCCCAAGATTTGACTTAAAAGGAATCTAGTTCTTCACAAAGAAGCAAAGGAAAAATTCTATAAAGAAACTCTCAAGAAGAAAATTCAACAGCATAAATCATGTGTCCTTTTTGGAGTCCATTTATGGTGGTTAAATAACCTCAAGGCAACTAGGAATAAGTAAATTTAACCCAATTAAGAAATAGGAAGGTTAGGCACAGAAGGGCACACACAAGGGCACACACAAGGCACGCACTGGACTGAGCCAGGCAGGCGTTGGACTAGCGATGAGCGTGCCAGGCTAGGTAGCGGGCGTGTGGACTTGGCTTGACATTGACAGGGTGCGTGCATACAATGTGTGCACTGTGCTGCTATGCAGACGCACAGGATGCGTGTGGACAGGATGGAGGCATGCGGGTGCTGCGGGTCCACGCAGCCTTGCTAGTGGGCGCACCAAATTTGATATTTTGGCACTTCTTTGCATCTTCATGTATCTCCATGCATTTTCATGCATCCTTATTCATCTCCATATATCTCCATGCATCTTCTTGATCTTTGCTCATGTTGTTATTACTCTTTCTCATAGATTTTCATGACCAAGCCATGTTAGATTTTATACTTTGGGTCTCCTTTATCTTTTGATGGATTGTGGTCCTTAGTTTTGGGCTTTGTTGCATCTTGGTTCGTATAATAAAATTAAATTTTCTTGAGGCTTCTCAACATCTTTTCAAATTATTATGAGCCAAACTACTTCACAAGCGGCATCTATTGCTATAATATATTTTGCTTCTGCTAAAGGTAAAGACACAAGCTTTTTCTTTCTTGAAGACGAAGAAAGTGGACTCAAACCTAAACAAAAGACATAACCCACTGTGCTTTTTCGATCATATATTCATCTTTCCCAATAATTATCTGTTTATCAAACTAAAATGTAATTATGTTACTTGACGTATTAATTCCACCAGATTTTGTACCTGACAAATATCATAATATTCATTTTGTTGTGGAGTAGTAAATTGGACTTGGTTCATTTATGAATCTTGGAATGATATTGGTTGTATAAACAATGTTTGGCCTTGTGTTTGTTAGGTACATCAAACACCTAGCAAAGCTGCGATAGATTTATGAATTAGCCTTTTGTGCTCTTTTCATCGTCAATCTTCAATACTCCCATTCAAGATGGAGAATATGTAATAAGCATTCCCATATTGCTTATAAGAAAATGAAAAGAAACAGAATGCAACGACTAAGCACATCCACTAGCTGAAATTTATTTTTACATGAAGAAAATTAATACAAGCACACTGCAATTGTTATCTTACAATATGAAAATCAATTGCTATGTTCTTTGTTCTTTCATGAAAAGCAGGATTGGCTACTACAACACCCGAGTTTTTTGTATCATGTAGTTGTCCCTAAAATTCTTTGTACACAGAAATTGCTATAAATACGATGTATCTTTTCGTGGAATTTGGACACCAAAGTTTAAGAGCAAAGGGGGTAGAACGATAAAAGAGGAAATTAAAATGTACGAGATTTTAAGTGGAGATTTGAATCAAATTACAAAGCTTGTTCAAGAAGCTATCTTTATTCTTGTAACCAAACACCTCCCTCTCTCTCTCGCTCTCTCTCTCTCTCTCTCTCTCTCTCTCGCGTTGTCTTCAGCAGACAATCCTCCCCATCTCATTTTTTCTTCTCATTTTTTTCTTCTTCTCCACGCAAAGAAAACTCCTCCTCGGGTAATTTTTGCTCCACGACCTGAAGCTTCCATCCTTAAAGCTTTTAAGGTAAAATGGTTAGATTATCATTTTTAGGCGATATAAGACCGATATTGTGAGTTTTATGGGTTTTGCACAAATTTTAGCATAGAGTTTTCATTTAGGGTTTGGATTTTCTTCTTGTTTGATTCTAATATATGTTAGAAAGTTGTTCTAAGAATTTGAATGGATTGACGATAAAAAACTAAGCACGTTGGATTAAATTCAGAAATTGAGCTTAGAAATCAACCAAAAGCAGGGAATCCATTATTTTTGAATTTATGGTCCTAATTCCAACTTTATTTTTATAAATAGATGATTTTATGATAAACTAGACATTATAAGGTTTCCGACACATTTCAAATCATCAAAAATGGATATGAATTGAGGGAGTTACGACCGTTTGAAGTTGGACCAAATCGGTTGTGAAATCTGAATTTTTGGTTGATGTTTATCAAAATTTCATAAGTTGAATTGGTTAAGTTAGTTGAATTGGATACTTGATGGATGTTTGAATGTTTTAAGTAAAGTTTGGAGTCATTGAACGTATAGAAGTGGTTATTGAAATTATCATGTATTAATGAGTTCAATACGTATGTTTAGGTTCTAAACTCTAAGGAAAAGTGATCAAGGTTGCTTGAATTGCTAAGGACCGAGGTAAGTTCATATTGAATGCGTTTGGCCCTTAAGGCCTACATCACAAAGGTACTAGGATTTACACCCTTTATGGGCTACACTGATGGGTAGCTAGGATTATAGAATATGTTTTAGGTTAAGTGTTATTGTTTTACTGAACTATCTTGATGAATTGTCTACGTTTATGCGTCGAGGGCATGTCTATTGTTATGTTATGTTTATACACATTGTATGTTCATGCATCACATTTTCAAGAAATCATGCAAAAGTTTTATGCACGTGTTTTATGTAAGAAAGATAAGTAAATGTTAAATGTAATGTACAGGTTAAGTTGTAGGATGGGGACTGACATATGTCCTTGTCCTTCTCTGGGACTCATGTAAAACTGTCCTCGCCAAGGACATATGACTTTTATTCTTCTCTAGGGACCCGACAAAACACTAATTCATGTCATGTCATGTATGCTGAGTCTACTCCCCTGTACGCCCCCTTAACCAATATGTCCACTTGAACCTAAATGTAAAGTATGTACATGTTTTGAAAAGTGTCATGCATAGCACGAGCATTTTACGATTATGTATGATCTTATTGTGTATTAGGCTCATTAGTTAAACTTTATGATGTAGGTACGGATCGTACAAGTGAGGACTTTAAGTCTCAAGTCGACGAATAGACGCAGTTGACGGAAACAAGCTCATGGGGGTTTGCTGTGGTAGTCAGGCAACCCTTTTGACCCGTGGGTGTAGTTTAAGGTGTTATGTAAATGTTTTGTAGCCTTTTGAGTATGATGTTTAGATAACTTTGATTTTGGAAAAATATTGGAAATGTTTGGATGTTATTTCATTTAGAAGGATATGTCCAGTATTTAAAGCCCTCCATGCGTTTTGTTTTCAAACTTCTGCTACGTATTTTGGGTTTTAAATTCGGTTAAGTTTTCATGAAATGATAGTTAAAATGGTGGGAAGTGGTTTGAGGAGTGTATGAAGTGGTTGTAGGAAAGAAATGAAGAAAAGGAGAAGAAAAGGTGCAAAGGTGGAAAAGGAGGTGATGGGCGCGAAGCAGGCGCATGCGCGCACTGGGCCGCGATCGATCGGCGCCTGATGTGGTGAAAGAGGGATCGGCAGAGTGCTTTCCAATTGATCCCGCCCTAGCCGATTGATCGCGCGTGAGATTGCGCGATCGATCGGCCGTCTATGCAGACTAAAGATCGACACCCGAGAGGGTGCCGATCGATCATGCCCAAGGCGTGATCGACGTGCTCCCTGTGCGCTCCACCCACCTGGTGCGCGTAATCGGGTGAGCAACGCACGTGCACTGATTGTGTACCGCGCTCATGATGGCTGCACGCCGTGTGCTCGGCGATCTCAAACCCTGCGCGCGATGACCGAGTGATGTGCGCGCCGCATGTAATGTGGTTCCAAAATGTTACTTTTTTTAAATTTTTATTTTTAAACACGTTTCATGTAACACCCGAAAAATTTTAATTACGTACGAAGCCTAGTTGGAGTATGTTGTTATTTAAGTTATTGTGTTAGTGAGTGAATTTTGATGGATTTTTGGAAAGAAGTGTTGGACTTTAAGTGTTATTAGTTTCAATATTAGTTAAAAGTAATTTAAATAAAAGAAAATTTAATGAAAAGTGATTTGTGGGTGCATTTCACGTTGAAAAGAGAAGCTTTAGTAAAGGTGAGGAAAAAGAATTTTAGCCGAACACCTTCAAATCCCCTGAAAATTTAACCACACCTTCCCGACATCCCCGACACCGTGCCCTATAAAAATCTCGTAAAACCGACTCGAAACAATTTATTAAAATATAGAGAAACGTGAGTCCCGACATTGTTTGCTACACCCCTTACTAAGTTAACTAGGAAAAATATGAAGTATGTGTGGACTGAGGATTGTGAGCATAGTTTTCAGACCTTGAAATAGAAACTGATCAATGCTCCAATTTTGACCCTTCCTGTTGAGGATGGTAAATTTAGCATTTACTGTGATGCATCCAAGATTGGACTTGGCTGTGTCTTGATGCAAGAAGGAAAGGTAATAGCTTATGCATCTAGACAGTTGAAAACACATAAGAAGAATTACCCTACACATGACTTGGAATTAGCTGCAGTAGTATTCGCACTTAAGATTTGGAGGCACTACTTGTATAGAAAAACTTGTGATATATTCTCGGACCATAAAAGTCTGAAATATATCTTCACACAGAAGGAATTAAACATGAGGCAACGTCGATGGTTTGAATTTGTAAAGGATTATGATTTTGAGATTAAATATCATCCCGGAAAAGCAAATGTTGTGGCAGATGCCTTGAGTAGAGTGACAACTTCAGCCTCAGCCTTGATTCTTGATGTACCATTAGCCTTAGAGTCTGTATTCCAGAGGTTTAATCTAGAAGCAGTATCCAGTGTATCAGCTATACTCTCAGCCTTAACCTTAAAGCCTACTATTTTGGAGAAAATAAAGGAAGCTCAGACGAATGATGACGAGTGCAACAAGTGCAAGTTAAGCATGGATCCTACGGACAAAACAGATTTTAACTATTCTGCTGATGGAATGCTTAGGTTTAGAAATAGATGGTTTGTCCCCGCCGTTAAAGAACTTCGTGATGAAATTCTTTCTGAAGCACATTCTTCCATATTTTCTGTCCACCCTGGAAGTACTAAGATGTACAAAGATCTTAGACAACATTATTGGTGGCCAAGTATGAAAAAGAGTGTGGCAGAATATGTGGAATTGTGCCTTGTTTGTCAACAGATTAAAGCTGAGCATCAGAGACCTGCTGGAATGTTACAACCTTTACCAGTTCCCGAATGGAAATAGGAGCAAATAACGATGGACTTTGTGGTAGGATTGCCTAGAACAACTAAAGGACATGATGCAATTTTGGTGATAGTTGACCGTCTAACCAAATCAGCTCATTTCCTACCAATAAAGGTGACTTACTCGATGGATCAACTTGCTGAATTATATGTGCAAGAAATTGTTAGGTTACATAGAGTTTCAAATACCATAGTTTCAGACCGAGACTCTAGATTTACATCTAAGTTTTTGAAGAGTTTGCATCAGATTATGCGTACATAGCTCAACTTTAGCACAGCCTTTCACCCTCAAACAGATGGATAGTCCGAAAGAACCATCCAAATATTAGAGGATATGCTTCGTGCATGCATATTGGATTTTCAAGGTTCCTAGAGCAAGTATCTATTTTTAGTAGAATTCTATTATAATAACAGTTTTCAGGCAACTATTGGTATGACACCGTATAAACGAAAGTGCAGATCTCCTTTGTACTAGGACGAAGTTGGTGAAGCACAGTTGCTTGGTCCTGACATTGTGCAACAAACTGTTGAGAAGGTTGCCCTCATCCGCCAGAGGATCTTAACAGCTCAAAGCCGGCAGAAAAGTTATGCCGACAGAAGACGCAGAGAACAAGAGTTTGAAGTAGGTGATGAAGTTTTTCTCAAGGTATCACCATTTAAAGGAGTTGTGAGATTCGGGAAGAGAGGCAAGTTGAACCCCAGATTTATTGGACCATTCACTATTCTGAAGAGAGTTGGGAGAGCAGCCTATCAGTTGCAGCTACCAGCTTCTATGGAGGGGATACAAAGTGTGTTCCATGTATCCATGTTGAAGAAGTGCATAAGGGATCCATATCATGTTGTGGAGCAGCAGGGCGTTGAAGTTCATCCTACCCTTACCTATGAGGAGAAATCAGTAAGGATCCTGGACTATGCAGTGAAGTTATTGCGCAACAAAGAGGTTCCCTTATTGAAAGTCTTATGGCATAACCAGAACATAGAGGAGTCAGCCTGGGAACGTTAGCAAGACATGATGGACCAACATCCAGAATTATTCAGGTACTGAATTTTGAGGACAAAATTCTTTTAAGGAGGGTAGATTGTAACACCCGGTTTTATCAAACTAATTCTCTATTCTTTTAAATTAATGGATGACTAGGCAAGGGCATAAGGGGCAATTAGAAATTTTAAGTGGATAACCTATTTACGGAAAGAGGGTTGGGTTTAATGCACTGTAGCCGCCACCATTTCATACTTCTCCTATT
Source organism: Begonia masoniana (assembly GCA_022432975.1). Classification (NCBI taxonomy): domain Eukaryota; kingdom Viridiplantae; phylum Streptophyta; class Magnoliopsida; order Cucurbitales; family Begoniaceae; genus Begonia; species Begonia masoniana. Next base: position 36,531,877 of record CM039502.1, read on the forward strand.
CGGGTTTTCAGCTCGAGTAGCAGAGCACTCTAGGCGGTTTTCCTTGCTCGATTCTCTTTCAACCTAAGTAAGTTTTCCTCATTCTCTTGTGTTTTAGCAGTTAGATAATAACCGAAGGAGTACAATGTGAGGATTTCAAGGAAGCTGTTGATGAGAGTAGGTTTGAGTTCTTGGGGAATAAATGGGAATGTGCAAGCAGTAGAGTTCCAAACTGGTTTCCTTGTTCTTCTGGTTAATTTTTGGTAAAGTTTAGCGAAGGTCTGATTGATGTTCTGTTATGAACTTAGGTGAGCGAGCTTCTAAGGTAGCTTACAGCTGAGCGATTTCTAGTAGACCAGGTAAGTAAAGTTTGCTTGTGCCTTCGGGCCTACATCACAAAACAGTAGGATTATGGGTGTTTGAATGTTTGTATGTTTGTATGTCATGCATCATATTTTAAAAATTTATGCGAAAATAAATTTACATGAAATGGCATGGTAAGGAAGGAACAGACTGTAACAGTTGTTAAGGGAACTAATCCGCCCCTTAACCAAGAGAGAGGATGTATGACTTTGGGAGAAATGATCCAAACCCCAATTTCACAGGGGGATCAGATCAGGTTGTTAAGGGAACTAATCTGCCCCTTAATCAAGAGAGAGGATGTATGACTTTGGGGGAAGTGATCAAACTCCCAGTTTCACATGGGGATCAGATTAGAAACGATGCATAAGCAACTGAGATGAGAAAGTAGAAACTGCATATTTATGAATTTATGTTTCATTATTGCTTTACTTACTTAGCATTAGGCTAATAGATGAGTATTGTGAAGAAGTGTCAACAGGTGTGTTCACTGAGTTTGCTGAGGACTAGTCTGGTTGGAGGAGTGCATCTATGTAACAATCTGGCAACTGATGAGGCGGTTTAACTGGTGTCAGTGGATGAGAAGGTTTAGTGAACTATGATTCAATTTAAGTATGTTGTGAGTTTCTATGACAGTGGTAGTTTTGATGTTTGAATTCAATTTGAGACTTTTCTGATAATGATACTCTGTTGGATTTAATAGTGGTGTTTACTAAAGTTTGGAGTAATACACGGATTTAAATAGTTTTGAACGATTTTTAGTAAAATGCTCAAATTCTTTTGGTAGTCAGAGCTTTCTTTGTGTAGAGAGTAAATGCTCGATGAGCTGCTATATAAAGTTGTTGTTCTGTTGACTATCGGAAGATGTTTTCAGTAAAGTCATCGGATGATGTTTTCAGTAAAAGCCATGGGATGATGTCTTCAGTAAAGCCATCGGATGATGTCTTCAGTAAAGTCATCGGATGATGTTTTCAGTAAAAGCCATCGGATGATGTCTTCGGTAAAGCCATCGGATGATGTCTTCAGTAAAGTCATCGGATGATGTCCTCAGTGGAAGCCATCGGAAGATATAAGTAGAAAATTTGTTGTTTTGTAACCGGATGATGCCGAGTAATTTATCCATCGGATGATGAAGGTAAAAGTCTTTTGTCGTTTTGTAACCGGATGATGTCGAGTATTTTTTCTACCGGAAGATGTGAGTAAGTATAGTTGTCGTTTCGTGATTGGCAGAGGCTGGATGGAGGATTCATCCGGCTGACGTCATCGGCAGATGCGTTTGACTTCTACAATTTTCACGTTTCCATGCTTAAGTCTTGGTCGAACCAATTCCTACTATTTCAACTTATATTTCCAAATATTGATTTACAACCCCGTTTAATCTCTGCTTGTTTTCAAATGATTTTTCGCTGTGAATTTTAACGTTGTGGTTTCAGTGAACATCGAGTTTTGACTTTCAAGTGAAATTTTAAGATTGGTCCAAAATTTCCTAGTTATGTTCGGGTTTATGAGTAACGAATTGAGTTTAGAAAACTCGGGGCGTTACAACTACCGACTGCAACCTAGCCTTATGCTCCCTCATCCAGCTCACCTAAATATAGCTCGTCACCTACACCACAGAACACACACACACACACACGTAAGCTTTCTCTTAGCAAGTAGGGAATAATATATGCAAATAAAACACAATGCAAAACAATCCTATCACATGCAGTTTCTAACTCTCAGTTGGTCTAATAATGTAACGACCCTTATTCCCAGCAAGATATTATCTGCTCTGGGGATTAGGCCGCAGCCCAATATCCTCCCCTCACGGCTTTGTTTGGCGAGGACTTCCCGGAAGGTCACCCAACCTGGAATTGCTCTCACCGAAGCACTTTTAACTTCGTAGTTCTTATGGAATCCGTTGCCAATTGTGCTTCAAAACGCGTCTTGCTATCTTGGGAGGGTCTCTTTACATATGTTTCATTTCCACATACTTCCCCAAGCGATGTGAGATTGTGATGACCCCCTCTTTACGACCTGGGATTCGCCTATACTCGAGTCCGGGATTCGCCTACACTCGGCTTAAGTCCCGAGGTTTGCCCCGCAGTCGTACACATACATTAACATTCGGGTCATCACAATCACCCCCACTCGGGGGCCCAACGTCCTCGTTGGCCACATTTTCGGTTGGGTACAAGCTCTGATACCATTTGTAACGACCCCTATTCCCAACAAGATATTGTCTGCTCTGGGGATTGGGCCACAGCCCAATATCCTCCCCTCACGGCTTTGTTTGGCGAGGACTTCCCAGAAGGTCACCCAACCTGGAATTATTGTAGCAACCGGTTTCTATTAAACCTAATTTAATTTATCAAATTATGATGTACTAATTTTTGAAGAATTTGGAGAAAAAGTGATTAGGTTAGTTAATGAGTATACGAGGGCAAAAGGGTAATTGGATATTAAAAGTGGATAACGTATTTAAGTAAAGAGGTTTTGGGTTTAATGCGCTATAGCCGCCATTCTGTTTGTCCCTCTCTCTCGGCCATCAGTTCCCTAGCAGGAACCTTTAAGCGATTCCCCTGCCCGATTTTTCCTTCAACCAAGGTAAGTTTTGATTCGATTACTTGCTGCTTTAGTGTCTAGGTAACTGATGGATGGCAATGTATGCAATTTTGAAGTGCTGTGAGTGAGGGATGGGATTTGGGGTTTAGAGAGGAATCAGGAATGGTGAAGAAAAGAACTCCCAGGACTAGCCCATTAGATTTTCGAATGTTTAGAATGAAATTTAAGTAATGTTGTGCTTATGTTTTAGGTGAGCCAGCTCTTGGAACATTCTGCAACCAGAAACCTCTCAGGAAGCCAGGTAAGTGAAGTATTGTGTGTGCCTTCGGGCCTACATCACAAAACAGTAGGTTTATGCATGTTTGAGTGTTTTTCTTTATGTCATGCATCATGTTTTTGAAGAAATACGAAAATGAGATTACATGAAATGTTATGGCAAGGTATGAACAGATTGAAACATATTAGCTATTAAGGGAAGTAATCTGCCCCTTAATCGAGTAGAGGATGTATGACTTTGGGAAAATTGATCCACCTCCCAATGGAATTGAGGGATCAAATCAGCTGTTAAGGGAACTAATCCGCCCCTTAATTGAGAAGAGGATGTATGACTTTGGGAAAGTTGATCCGCCTCCCAATGGAACCGAGGGATCATTTCAGTGAATGAACGAAATTGCAACTGAGTTGAGAAAGTAGAAACTACATGATTAGGATTTATGTTTCTGTGTTCCATTTCATTTGCTTTACTTACTTAGCATTAGGCTAATAGGTGAGTTTTGTGATGTAGGTGTTGAGGTAACCACTGGAGAGTTCTCTGAATTTACTGAGGAATAGGCGAAGCTGTTGGAGCACATTCTTGCCACGGTTTGGTATTCTGATGAGGCGGTTTAACTTTTGCCTGTAGGTGAAGTTTCAGTAGTTATTTGATGTTTTGATACTCTTGGGAATTTCTTCTTTGTCAAAGAAAACGTGATTTAATTGTAGTTGGAGTTTGTTATTTCCAAAGTTATGTCGAGGATACAGATGTTGTTCTTTTGTTAATGGTTATTTGTTGAATGTCAGACGTTATTTAGGGTCAGGTTGTTTTGAGTGCTTTGAGTGAAATTCGTAAGTTCAACCATTGGTGAATGAAGTTCACTGGTGGGTGTGAGGTAAAATCGATCGGATGAAGGAAGTCATCCGGCTGACGTCACCGGTGGATGTGAGATAAAGTCGATCGGATGAAGGAAATCATCCGGCTGACGTCACCGGTGGATGCGAGATTTAGTCGATCGGATGAAGGAAATCATCCGGCTGACGTCATCGGTAGATGTAGGAAAACTTTTGTCGTCTTATGACCAATGGTTGGGAGCAATGGTTTTTGTCACTTAGTGACCGGGCGATGTATCCTGTTTTGTTTTGACTTGTGAAGGAAAAATGGACTTTGTCGTTTAGTCACCGGTGGATGTCGTTTGTTGAATCCACCGGATGACGTAGCCAAAGTTTTGTCGTTTTGTCACCAGAAGAAGCCTTCTGTTTTCTGTTTCAGTCTCTTCCGTTGACTTTGCTCAGCGGCAGATACGGTTGACTTCTGTAACTTTTCAAGTATTTCACGATTTAAACCTTTAATTTCTTTGGTCGATTATTTCTTAATATTCCAACCGTTTATTCAAACATTGTTTTTATAGTTTTGTTTAACTCTATTTTTGCTTAAATGATTTCCGCTGCAAGTCTTTAAATGTTTTGAAGTCTTCGAAAATGTCAAATTTTGACTTTCGAGTGAAGTTTTAAATTTTGTCCAAAGTTTCTTAGTCAAGTTTGAGTTTATGAGTAACGAATCGGGTTCAGAAAACTCGGGGCGTTACAGTATGGTATCAGAGACATGTCATTTAAACCGTTCTAAAGATCACTCATCAGTGCCAATCGTTGCATGGAAGTACTTTAACAACTGTAAGTGTTTATGTTAACCCTAGCTATTAGATACTTAAGAGTGTAATTAACCCTGTACAGGAATTTATTACTGTAATATCCGGCTCGTACGGATTTTTGAAAATATTATTATTATATTATATATGACATTTTTGTAAATATGTCAAATCAGATCCGTTTTACGAAGAGAAAGCGTCATGACGATCCTAACAATTAATAGGGATTTTAAAGAAATTTAGAGAATTTTCAGAATAATATCGATATATTCCGAGTAAATACGCTTTTCGTAATATAATTTTAGTAAAAATAGTAAACGAGGTCCGATTTGCGAACGGACAGTTTTAATAGAACCCAGATAATAAGTTGGATTTATTGGCGAAATAAGAAATTCGAAATGGTCGGAAAAACGATAAACGAGGATTAATTAATCGTTACTTTTATTATTATTATTATTATTATTAATAAATAAATAAAAACAAAAACAACACATTGTGTTGTTTCTTCACCGCGACCCGAGCACCCGCGACGAACGACGAACGCGAACGGCGAGCGGCATCCTTCCGACGACGACGCGGCTCCGACGACGAGCAGACTCCGGCGAGCTGAAGCCAGAGTTCGGCTCGACATTTCCGCGCAAAAACCCGATCGAAAACCGGTGAGTTTATTCCCTGTTCTTGCTCGATTTCTGGCCGGGATTGGCGAGCTCTGTTGAGCTCCGATCGCCGACCCTTTGTGGCTGTTCTCGGCGTAGTCTTGCCGAGGTTCAAGTCGGCAATGATTGCCGAGCGTTGGTGTGCCCAATTTGGGCCGAAAACAGGGAATCCCGAATTGGGGATTTCGGGTTTTCGGTGAATAACATCTAAATTTTGGTTAGTTTATGTTAATTAGGTATAAGAGGGATTGATTGGTGAGAAAATTAGTGTGAATTGATGAAAAATCGAAATGGGGGAATTTCCCGGGTTAGGGCAGTTCGGGTTTTGCTGCAATTGACCTATCTACGGTCGATTGTTTTAAAATTACTTTTGGCAGATTAAAATAGGTTGTTAGTGGAGCGCGTGGCCGCTGGAATCGTTCGATTCCGATAACCGACGCGAAAGTTACGCGCGTTCGAAGTTTCGGGTCGGTTTTTACCGAACCCAAATTAGGGTCCGAAATTGATAGGTTTATAGTAATTAACGATATAAAGGACGTATTGAACGTTATTGGACGAAGTTTGATCAATTCGTGAAAAAAGTTTAAAATCCGAGAATTTTAGGATTTTCAGAAAAGCTCGTAAATTGAGAATTTAGGTGCCGGGCGTGAATTGTTCAAATAAATAGCTCGATAAATTGGATTAGAACTTTAAGGAATTTCTTTAGTTAAGGTTTTTGACAATTTGGACGTTTATTAACTCAAACGCGTTTTAACGTCAATTCTTGTAAATTGCTTAGGTAAACAGTGCTCGTGGACGAAGCTTGGATTGCAGCGTGCACGAGGTAAGTTCTCGTGACTTGTTTGACCGAAAGGTCTACACCATACCTCGTCGTCGTATCAAGGATCCTTGAGGGTTCCTTGTTTTATGTTGTTTAGGTTGGGTAGTTATGTTAGCTGTTTATAGGTTTTGTTGTATTGTCTTGTTGATATGTATGTTGTTTGTTTACTTTCCGTTGATTAACTGTTCATGCATCACGTGTTTTAAATGTCATGAAAACGAATTTCCGCACGACGTTTTAAAGTAAATGCAAAGAAAGAATGACCCTTCGGTATACAGTTTAAATGACCCTTCGGTATACAGTTTAAATGACCCTTCGGTATATAGTTTAAATGACCCTTCGGTATACAGTTTAAATGACCCTTCGGTATATAGTTTAAATGACCCTTCGGTATACGGTTTAAATGACCCTTCGGTATATAGTTTAAATGGCCCATCGGTATACAGTTTATAGCAAAGCAAAGTAAAGCAATTGGTATACAGTTTATAGCAAAGCAAAGTAAAGAAATCGGTATATAGTTTATAGCAAAGCAAAGTAAAGCAATCGGTATACAGTTTATAGCAAAGCAAAGCAAAGCAAAGTAATAAATGAATCTGTATCTGTATTTAAATCTGAGCATGTTTTCTGAATGGCATACGCACGCATGCATTTGCATTTACTAGAGCTTACTGAGATTTTTATCTCATAGATGTCTGTATGGTGTAGGTGTTTACGTGGAAACAGGTGAGGACGAGCTTCCTCCTCCTGAGGCATGAGGCAGTTGACGGAGGATGGGTTGCGGTGGTGTGTTGCGCAGTCGAGGTTCATCTGACCCGTGGGGACGTATGTATAGGTTTTGAGGGTCTTCTTGGGGTATTTTGGGTTTATGAATTGTAAAGATATTTTAGGATGTTAGGTAATGACATTTGTTTTGAAATTCTGGAACTGTTTGGCTGTTTAAATTAAATGTTATGAAAATGTTTTGAAATGTTTTTAGGTTGTTATGGATGGGCTGTTGGTAAACTGAATAGAACATATTAGGATGCTTGGTCTGGTAGATGATAGGTTTATGTTTTGATGTTTTGAAACGTTTTAAAATGTATTCTGGAACTGCTTGGTATTTGTTTTGAAAACAGGAGGATTTGAATAGTTTTAAACGTAACCACGCAGTTTGTTTTCGTGAAAACGTGTTTTATTTAACTATGTCCCGAGTCGTTTCGAGTGAGAGTATAGAGCGGTTATACGTTGAATTGTATTGTGAAAAGTATGATTGTTATGTAGGCAAAATTTGTATTATGAAATGGTATAGAAGGGCGTTAGGGTGTAAGATGTTGAAGTTATATTTAGGTGATAAAAGAAAGAAGAATTGTTTTAAACGTTTTATTAATTTGTTTTCCACTTAAATATTAAGTATAAAGGAAAAAGAAAAATTTCGTACGGGAAATTAGGAATAGTATAAGGGTCGTTACAATTACGATGGCCAGATGCCCAGGAAGACCCAGAGTGCCAAGGGAGATGCCAAACCTGAGTGGTGGAGAGGAGCCTAGTGTGATTAGGCAACTGACAGAGTTGGTGCGTCAGCAAACCGATCTAGTGCGCCAGCAGTCTGATCAACTAGGAGTACTGTTGAACCGAGAGGTACAAGGAAGTGCCAACTCGGGTTCTAGCAATGAACATTCTGGAGATAGATTCCGGAGACTAAGACCACCCACGTTTGATTGACAATCATCTGATCCAGTTATTGCTGAAGGGTGGCTTAGGAAGATTGAAAGTATGTTTAGGTGTGCTAACATAGGAGAATGAGACAAGGTCACGTTGGCGACATTTCACTTGGCTGGTGAAGCTCAACTCTGGTGGGAAACAATAGAGATCACCACTGATGTCTTAGCGATGCCTTGGTTGCAATTCAAAGATATTTTCTTCGAGAAGTATTTCAACAGTACTTTCCAAACTACAAAGAAGTTGGAATTTCTAAACTTGAAGCAGACAGGGTCTGTAGCCTAGTACAGTAAGCAATTCGAGTCTCTGTCCAGGTTTGCTGGACATTTTGCTCTCAGGGACGAGGACAAGGTATTCAAATTTGTGCATGGACTAAAGCCAGAAATCTACAGAGGGGTTAAATTTTGCGGTATTAAAGGCTTGACATTCAGCGAGGTTGTGTCCACTGCTCTGGAAGTGGAAGAAGCTGAAAGGAAGTGTGCTGGACCAAAAGAGGTCCCGCAAAAGTCGGTCCAGCCACATCATCAAAGGGGAATAAATAGGCCTAGTGAAGGCCACCATAGCCAAGGAACAGGGAAGAAAGTACCGGATGCCAAGAAGTTTCCTCTATGCCCGAAATGTTCGAAGAGTCACCCGGGTGAATGCAGGTTTGGTTCGGGAGAGTGTTTCAATTGCGGGGAAGTTGGACACGTATTCAGGGATTGCCCGAGGCCCAGGGTCACGCGGTGTTTCAACTGTGGCAAACTTGGTCATCTTAATAGGGACTGCCCGGTCTTAAAGGATAGTCCAGCTATGATAAAGCCAAGGATATTCTCCATGATAGAGTCGGGCGATGATGAGCAGCCTGCTGTTGTGTCAGGTACTATACTGGTCAACTCTTTACCCGCTTTTACATTGATAGATTGTAACAACCCCAGAGGGGTCGTCAGATAAACCATATCTTTCTTAATCATTTAATTCTTATTACTCACACTCTACTCATTTTCGGTAATATATTTTTTTTTTGAAACATAACTTAACTCAAAATGTCGTACATAATTCACTAGACATCATTCGGCAAAGGAATACTTTACACATCTGCCAGCGGGCAGTGCAATGTGTATCGGCTGGTGAAGGGAAACTTAAACCTTTAGACTGCACCTGTCGATTGAGGAATAAAACCACATCTACCGGTCACTAGACGACAAAACCATGTTTATATCATCCGGTAAAGAAACTCTTTAGATCATCCGGTGAAATAAGGGGACATCGTCCGGTGAACATGTACTTCTCACGTGAATAATAAAAACATGACCCGGTCACTAAACGACAAATAACATCCTCATCATCCGGTGACTTTATTACACTACATCTGCCGATCACTAGATGACAAAATAACACTCTCATCATCCGATGGCTTAAACGCTCTACATCTACCGATCGCTAAACGACAAAATAGCACTTACATCATCCGGTAACTTAAATACTCTACATCTGCCGATCGCTAGACGACAATATAGCACTTTCATCATCCAGAAACTTAAATACTCTACATCTGCCGATCGCTAGACGACAATATAGCACTTTCATCATCCAGAAACTTAAATACTCTACATCTGCCGATCGCTAGACGACAAAATAGCACTTTCATCTTCCGGTAACTTAAACACTCTACATCTACCGGTCACTGGGCGATGAAATAACACTTACATCATCTGGTAACTTCAACACTCTACATCTGCCGATGACATCAGCCAGATGATTGCTTTATCCAGCTTCTGTCACACAGCAAAAAACACTATAATCATCTAACAACTTCATCCACTAGAAAATACCACAACTCACCCAAATCTTATCTTAGTAACTATAAACCTCAAGGAGTAAGAATCATAAACTCGTCCAAAATACGCATAGCGGAAGGCTTAAGCAAAACAACCCATTCAATAATCTTAAAAATCATCATCATACTCTTAAGTCAAATCATTCAAGTCTAAATCTCATGGTTATAAGAATTTCTACTTTTCTTAGACATCTGTTTATCATAAGCTTCACCAACATACTATGAGCATAACCAGGGGTCTTAGTCGCCTGCCCAGCCTTGCACTGTCATACTGAGCATCCTCCGGCAACCAGCTTTAAACATCATCTCTGAACTGGGAATCCTCACCTGCTAACTCTTCACCTACATCATAAGGTTTAACTATAAGTCTAATGCTTAGTAAGGAATGCAACACTAACATGGATGCATGAAAGAATAATTTGGGAAATCACATGCTCATAAGTCTTTTCTTATTCATATCTTTGCTCGTAATCATCGTTCATAGTCATGGATCATATTCATCAATCATAGTCATAGATCATATTCTTCATTCATAGTCATTGATCATATTCTTCATTCATAGTCATTGATCATATTCTTCATTCATAGTCATTGATCATATTCTTCATTTAAGTTGTGTGGATTAAGAGGGGATTTGTGCCGGTAAAGGGGGTTTGACAGTGAGAGTGCATATAGTTCCCTTGCGAGTCATATCATGGTCCTTCTTGTGGACAGTGACATACGCCAAACCGCCCCCATCCCTCTCTTAATTCACGTTGCATAAGTTTTATATTCTTATCTTGTTCATGCGAAGACATGCTCTTAACACCCGGCTTTACGGGATTTAGTTTTATTCCAATATAATCGGCATTTTTGTAGATACATCAAATTAAGTCCGTTTTACGAACGGAAAGTTTTAACGAAGCCGTAATAATAAATTGGAATTTGTGGTGAAATATGAGAATTTTGGAAAATCGGATCGTTAGTTAAATAACGAGACAATTGGAAGAAGAAATTGAAATCAAATGGGAGGGCGATTTGGTAAATGCACAAACAATTTTTAATTAAAATCAAATTCACACTTTCTTTCCCCTCACCCACGCCAATTTCATTTCTTCCTCTCCCTCACCGCGCGATTCTTCTCCTCCCCTACGGCGATTCTCCTCTCCGTGGTCGAAGCTTGTCCTCCGGCGACTCGAGCCTTCACGTTTCTCTTCCGTCATCGCTCTCTAGGTAAGGCTCGACACTTTTGGAACGTTAGGTATTGATTTCTAAGGTTTAAAACGATTAGGGTTCGTTAGGGTTTTTGTCAGAAACGTGAATCAATGTTTGAAATTGATAGGTTGAGCTTAGTTATGCCTCTAATGGACGTATTGATAGTTGTCGGAGCTTAGTTTATCGATTTGTTGAGGTGTATTGAAGACTTGGTTAAGTTGGAGTTTAAAAACCTCCATTAATAGAGTTTTTGAAATATCGAGCGCAAATTACTCGATGAAATGCCTCAACGAACTAGAATAGAGTTTAGGAGATTTTTCTTTAGTTAGGACATAGTTATTTTTGAAGTTTGAGGATTTAGACCCGGTTTAACGTGTATATTGTGAAATGTATAGGCGAACAAACGCTCGTGGAAGGAGCTCGGTGTGCATCGACACGAGGTAAGTTCTCGTGACTTACTGTGGCCGATTGGCCTACACCGTATGTCGGAATTTGTTGTTGAGGATTGTTGGAGCTCTGTTTGTTTAATTGCTTTACTTTGGTTGGGTAGATCAGGTTTAATCGTTTTATAGGATACATGTTATGATGTTTTGATATATTGAGAGGTTTTGATGGTATTTTCGTTATGTATGTTTGTATTACGTATTGAACTGTTCATGCATCATAGTCTTCAAAATGCCATGAAAAATGAATTTACGCATTGATTTCAAAGAGAAAGAATTGCATGCATGGGGCAAGTAAAGTATCATGATTAATAACATATGGTGGTTATTCGGATGAGGTTCAGACCTGGCGTTCCGTGGTGAGCGGGTCTTCCTCCTTTCAGATGGTGTGGGCTGTTTACCCGCTTGATGTGCCCTATCCATCTGAATGCAATTAGGGCCCGTTAACCTAGACTGACACGTACTGAAATGAAATGACATGGACGGCTTTCATTGCATACATGATCATGCATTAGCATTTACGTAAAACTTACTGAGATTTTTATCTCATAGGTGTCTTTATGGTGTAGGTGATTTCGAGACAGGTGAGGATGATGTCCCTCCGCCTGAAGTATGAGCACGTTGAGGAATGATGGCTCGCGGGAGTGCGCTGGCAGTCGGGGCGTGATTTTGACCCGTGGGGGACGTAGGTAAATATTTTGGGATTTGATAGATGAAGAATAGGTGAATTGTATAGTTGATATTTTAGGATGTTTGGATTTGATAGTATTTTGTTGAATTTTCAATGTTTTTCAAACAGTGGGAATGTTAAACTTTTAAACGGAATCATGCGGTTCGTTTTCACGAAATTGGTTATGTTCGATTGTGTTTTGAGTCGGTGAATAGGTCCTTAATAGCGTGTGTAATGTATGCGAGAGACGGGGTTATAATGCGGAAGTATGTTATGTGAATTGTAATGGCACGTGAAGAAGGAATGAGAAAAGGAAAGAGTGTGTGGTTGTGTTGTGTGTTGTGAGTGTAATATCCGGCTTGTACGGATTTCGGATTAATATATTATATTAATATATTATATTATATGTGACATTTTTGGTAAATATGTCAAATCAAGTCCGTTTTACGAAAAGAAAGCGTCATCATGATCCTAGCAAATAATAAGAATTTTAAGGAAATTTTGGGAATTTTCGGAATAGTAACGCTATATTCCGAGTAATTACGTTTCTCGTAAAGGACGTTTTAGTAAAAATAGTAAACGGGGTCCGATTTACAAACGGACAGTTTTAATCGAACCCAGATAATAAGTTGGATTTATTGGCGAAATAAGAAATTTGAAAGGGGTTGAAAACACGAGATGTAGTAATGTTTAATAAAATAGAGGATTATTATTATTATTATAATTATTATTATTATTAAATAAAAAAAAAAAAAGAAAACAAAACAACAGAATGCTTTGCATTCTGTTGTTCTTCGAAAACCCGACGCCGTGTGAGCCGAAGACAGGGGAGGCGACGCGAGCGACGATCGACGTGAACCACTGGCGGTTTCCGGCCAGAAGGCGGCGACAGGCGGTTTCCGGCCCGCCTCCGCGCACGAACCGAAGGTAAGCTCGGTTTCTCCCTCTTTTTCGGCTCGGTTAGGGGCTGTGTGTGACGAGCCGGTTTTGGCTCCGATCGCCGGCCAATTTTGGTCCCTTCCGGCGTGGGTTTGCCGACCCTTGCACCGGTTATGGTTGATTGACAGTGAGGAGCTCAATTTGAGCAAAAATCAGAGGGCTCCGATTTAGGGCACTCCGGTTTTGGTGAGTGTAGCTCGGGAATTTTGTTAGATTATTCAAATTGAAGGTGTAGGTGGTCGATTGGTGAGGAAATAGGTGGAATTTGATGAAAAATCAAAAAGGGGGAATTTTTCGGTAAAGGGCAGTTTCGGGTTTTTGGATTTTTGACCTAGTTCTGGTCAATTGTTTTAAAATTCCTTTTGGCAGGTTAAAATAGGTTATTAGGGGAGCGCGTGGCCGCTGGAATCGTTCGATTCCGATAACCGACGCGAAAGTTACGCGCGTTTGAAGTTTCGGGCCGGTTTTTTACCGAACCCAAATTAGGGTCCAAAATTAATAGGTTTATAGTAATTGACGATATAAAGGACGTATTGAACGTTATTGGACGGAATTAGAGTGAATTGTGAGAAATGTTAAAATTGGAGAATTTTCGGGTTTTTAGGAAAACTCGTTAATTGTGATTTTAAACTATCGAGCGTTAATCATTGTTTAAATACTTCGATTAGTTAGGTGAAGATTTTAGGAAGTTCATTAGTTAAGGTTTTTGTTAAATTTGGACATATTATTGTTTAAGCTCGTATTAATGACAAATTGATAACAATTGCGTAGGTGAACCACGCTCGTGGACGGAGCTAGCCTTGCAACTGACGTCAGGTAAGTTCTCGTGATTCTTCTCTGGCCGATTGGCCTACACCGTACGTCGAACGTCGTCTCGAGGATTTTGGAGATGCGATAGTTTAATTGTATTTTGGTTGGGTAGTTAGGTTTATTTGTTTTAAAGATTAAGTTTTTATAGTTTTGATGGTATACATGGTTGTTTGTTTAATGTATGATATGAATTGTTCATGCATCACGGGTAATGAATTCTGCATGTGTTTTAAGGAAAGTAATGGACCTCGGTGACAATCTGTCTGCGACCTAATTAAAAAGTAAAATGAACCAACGAAATTAATCTACGTAATCTGTTATCTGGTCACGTCGAGGTGAGGTAGCCTCGGTGACAATCTGTCTGCGACCTAATTAAAAAGTAAAATGAACAAACGAAATTAATCTACGTAATCTGTTATCTGGTCACGTCGAGGTGAGGTAGCCTCGGTGACAATCTGTCTGCGACCTAATTAAAAAGTAAAATGAACCAACGAAATTAATCTACGTAATCTGTTATCTGGTCACGTCGAGGTGAGGTAGCCTCGGTGACAATCTGTCTGCGACCTAATTAAAAAGTAAAATGAACCAACGAAATTAATCTACGTAATCTGTTATCTGGTCACGTCGAGGTGAGGTAGCCTCGGTGACAATCTGTCTGCGACCTAATTAAAAAGTAAAATGAACCAACGAAATTAATCTACGTAATCTGTTATCTGGTCACGTCGAGGTGAGGTAGCCTCGGTGACAATCTGTCTGCGACCTAATTAAAAAGTAAAATGAACCAACGAAATTAATCTACGTAATCTGTTATCTGGTCACGTCGAGGTGAGGTAGCCTCGGTGACAATCTGTCTGCGACCTAATTAAAAAGTAAAATGAACCAACGAAATTAATCTACGTAATCTGTTATCTGGTCACGTCGAGGTGAGGTAGCCTCGGTGACAATCTGTCTGCGACCTAATTAAAAAGTAAAATGAACCAACGAAATTAATCTACGTAATCTGTTATCTGGTCACGTCGAGGTGAGGTAGCCTCGGTGACAATCTGTCTGCGACCTAATTAAAAAGTAAAATGAACCAACGAAATTAATCTACGTAATCTGTTATCTGGTCACGTCGAGGTGAGGTAGCCTCGGTGACAATCTGTCTGCGACCTAATTAAAAAGTAAAATGAACCAACGAAATTAATCTACGTAATCTGTTATCTGGTCACGTCGAGGTGAGGTAGCCTCGGTGACAATCTGTCTGCGACCTAATTAAAAAGTAAAATGAACCAACGAAATTAATCTACGTAATCTGTTATCTGGTCACGTCGAGGTGAGGTAGCCTCGGTGACAATCTGTCTGCGACCTAATTAAAAAGTAAAATGAACCAACGAAATTAATCTACGTAATCTGTTATCTGGTCACGTCGAGGTGAGGTAGCCTCGGTGACAATCTGTCTGCGACCTAATTAAAAAGTAAAATGAACCAACGAAATTAATCTACGTAATCTGTTATCTGGTCACGTCGAGGTGAGGTAGCCTCGGTGACAATCTGTCTGCGACCTAATTAAAAAGTAAAATGAACCAACGAAATTAATCTACGTAATCTGTTATCTGGTCACGTCGAGGTGAGGTAGCCTCGGTGACAATCTGTCTGCGACCTAATTAAAAAGTAAAATGAACCAACGAAATTAATCTACGTAATCTGTTATCTGGTCACGTCGAGGTGAGGTAGCCTCGGTGACAATCTGTCTGCGACCTAATTAAAAAGTAAAATGAACCAACGAAATTAATCTACGTAATCTGTTATCTGGTCACGTCGAGGTGAGGTAGCCTCGGTGACAATCTGTCTGCGACCTAATTAAAAAGTAAAATGAACCAACGAAATTAATCTACGTAATCTGTTATCTGGTCACGTCGAGGTGAGGTAGCCTCGGTGACAATCTGTCTGCGACCTAATTAAAAAGTAAAATGAACCAACGAAATTAATCTACGTAATCTGTTATCTGGTCACGTCGAGGTGAGGTAGCCTCGGTGACAATCTGTCTGCGACCTAATTAAAAAGTAAAATGAACCAACGAAATTAATCTACGTAATCTGTTATCTGGTCACGTCGAGGTGAGGTAGCCTCGGTGACAATCTGTCTGCGACCTAATTAAAAAGTAAAATGAACCAACGAAGTTAATCTACGTAATCTGTATCTGGTCACGGCGGGGTGGTGTAGACCCCGGTGACAATCTGTCTGCGACCTAATTAAAAAGTAAAATGAACCAACGAAATTAATCTACGTAATCTGTTATCTGGTCACGTCGAGGTGAGGTAGCCTCGGTGACAATCTGTCTGCGACCTAATTAAAAAGTAAAATGAACCAACGAAATTAATCTACGTAATCTGTTATCTGGTCACGTCGAGGTGAGGTAGCCTCGGTGACAATCTGTCTGCGACCTAATTAAAAAGTAAAATGAACCAACGAAGTTAATCTACGTAATCTGTTATCTGGTCACGTCGAGGTGAGGTAGCCTCGGTGACAATCTGTCTGCGACCTAATTAAAAAGTAAAATGAACCAACGAAATTAATCTACGTAATCTGTTATCTGGTCACGTCGAGGTGAGGTAGCCTCGGAGACAATCTGTCTGCGACGTAATGAATCTGAATCTGAATCTGAATCTGTTATCTGTATGTTTCTGAATGATTTACGCATAGCATGCATCTGCATCTGCATTTACGAGTCTTGCTGAGATTTTTATCTCATAGATGTCTGTATGGTGTAGGTGATTACGAGGAAACAGGTGAGGACGAGATCCCTCCTCCGGAGGCATGAGTCCAGTTGACGGAGGATGGCTGCGGTGGTGTGCTGGCGCAGTTGATGCTTATCTGACCCGTGGGGAAGTATGTATAGATGTTTTGAGAGTTTGGAATGTTTTGGGCTAATGGTAAACTGTATAGACATTATAGGATGTTTGGAATTCGGTTAGTGGATAGGTTTACATTTAAATGATGGTTGTATAGAAATTATAGGATGTTTGGAATCTGGTTAGTGGATAGGTTTACATTTGATATTTTAAATGTCTGTTTGGAAACCTGTTTTATAAACTGTTTTGTGATTTTGAAACAGGAGGATATGTTATACTTTTAAACGTATCCACGCAGTTTATTTTCTTGAAAACGTACTTTGTTATGGTTGTGTTTCGAGTCGGTTTTGGGGTGGTAATTCGGAAGACATACGAGTATCGGGTGTTTGTTGTATAGTTGTATTTTATAGGTGTTCGGGTACGTATTGATTTAAATAATTGTTTTGAACGTTTTATTAAATTGTTTTCAAATCGTTTCCGCATAGACGCTAAGAATAAAGGATAAAATGAAAAATTTGTACGGTAAATAAGGGTACAGTGTTAGGGTCGTGACAGTTATGGTATCAGAGCCCCCGGGTTTTAAAATCGGTTCTGTAGACTGCTCAACTGCACAGCCACTACGCGGACATTCTTCATCAACTGTAAGTATGTTTATAGTTTTATTTAATTACTGTTTCTTAGAGAGTTTGTTTAAACATTTTTATAGGAGTTATTTATAAATATGGTGCGTCGAGGGAATGATCGAGACGACCGAGACGATACGATAGATCACCATAAGGATTTGACCGTAATAATGTCGCGATAGATCGGAGTAGGTTGGGAAATAAAGGAAAAAGGAAATAGTAGGAGTTGAGTAAGAAAGACTCTTAGGAGAATCGGTTCTACTGAGGAATGTTAGGGAATGTAATTGGTCCATGCTAAATTATGAACAAAAGACTTAGGCATGTTCGTACTGGCCAATGCCATGAAGAAAATAGATGGATCAAGTCGAAACCGAGACGTTGATAAATTTCGAGGGCATTAAGGGAATGAAAAATATTAGAGAGGGGATGAAGTAGGCTTTGAATAAAAGAAGGATAGAGTTACGCGTTAAAGCCCATGACCCGGTATAACCGTGAGAATTGAGCACTTAAGATATAAATTTTCGTGGAAGGGATACGAGATTTGAATAAATGAGGACTAGACCTTAATTGACTGATCCTTGGAATTTAGAATGTGGTTAATTGGGGAGAAATTTAAAGGCTAGTGAATGTGTTAGATCGTCGGGGTATCATTAGTTTGTACACGTGAGTAAGAAAATACTAGAAATAGGATAAGAAGAATTCTTAAGTGAACTTTGATGAGAGGACTGTAGGTTAATACAGGATGACTCTATAAGAAAAGAGATATGCACTAATGTGATTAGATGGACGTAACCGCAAGACCCTGTACGCTTAGGATTTAGTTACCATTAAGGGGATACGACAAGTGAGATATAAGGTTTAAGTGAATGGAAGATCTGAGGGATTGTAAAAGAGTGTTCGTATCGACGCATAGTGACATTACTCGGAGATGGGAAATTAATAAATTTCAAGGCATTAGTGAATCAAGTTGTATGCATGGAGATACTCAAGTGATTGAAATCGACCGCTCACTAGGGAATAAGTACCGTTTTGAGAATCTAATAGACAAGGAGCAATTACCGATACACGAAAAGACTTTGGCCGACAAGGGATAGAAGAAGACTTAGGGAAGATAGGGCCGATCGATCAGCAGTATGCACGTTGGGTATTGGATGTTGCTCGATCAAGGCATACGGAGTAAAACCAAGATGCATAGACTAAATAGGAAAGAGTTTAACAACATAAGTTAAAAGTCGTGTTTTAGGGGTTAGTGTAATGTGTGCGAGGATAGAAGAAATAGTGGATTGATCAGGGCGAGTAACAAGTACTGATAATGTTGGAAAGTAAGAGACTTTGAATTCTTTGGTTTAGAGGTATAAGAGTTAAGTGACGGGCCTATAGTAAATACAGTTTGAGTTAAAGATCGTAGTCTGAGACTTGCCTCTGGTATAGAAATAGAGATAATAGCATTCGAGAAACTAAGAGGGGCGAACCTTAATGATGAGGTGTTTCTGACACGCCTTGGAATATAGAATCCTTGGATTTGTGAATTTGAAGAGATTAGAATCGAAGGTGTACACCTATCCACAACAAGTTTGCAAACAAAAGGACGGTTGAATGAGTCATTGTAAAGGAGCCAAGTGAAATATTTAGAACCTGATTAGAGCGAACAAAAGGATATAGATCATCGAGTACTCAAGAGGAGTCCGCGTGCGACATTTGAGATAAGTGCGGGGGATTGTTGGATTCAATGAGGAGTTAAGATTAGAAACTTAGCTCGGTGTTTAGTGCTGAACGATTTGTGAAGTTTGCGAGTTATAGAATAGGAAGAATAAGGATGAGTAATAAACCCATTTAAGTAGGCTTGGGGTGAAATTAAGTTAGAAAAGGTTCCAAAAGACTGATGGTTATCAGATCGAGACCAATAGACACGTGGGTGGTATAAGGTTAGAATAAATAGTTGGAGAGAATCTATGGCAAAACCTTGGGATTCAATTGTACTTTGAGTTAATAAGAAATTGAGTTAAACAAAGGAGTGTAATGTATATAGTAAAGAGAAAGTTAATTAAGGACTTAGCAATAGACCTCATTAAAGTAGTGCAGAGTGAGAAGTGATGTTTATAGGATCTTCACTACAAGGGGACAAAGATCCGGAGTGGTTAGCGACCTTAGCTTCTGGTTGGACTCATCAAGACCAGGAGGTGTTCTGATGACATGGTTGTGAAGTGTATCAACACAAAATTTGTTGAGAATTTTGTTAGGACCTGCTAGGTGCCTGAAGAGGTGTACGATTTGAATTCTACGGACGACAAAGTTATACGGGGGCAGTACTAGAGAAACGTGAACTCAGATAGTTAGAAACTAACGGAACTCAATTCGAAGAGTTAAAGAAAATAGAGGAGTTAAATTTCAACATGGGTGTTGTTTGGGAGTCCTTGAAGGATGATCGACCCAAATGATGTTGGGAAGTTGAAGTTATTTCAAGGATTGAGGATATGAGACAATCTTTAGTCGAAACCAATTAATAAAGGAGAGAGAGTTTAATGTTTTGAGTAACTAATACAAACCAACACGTGCTCGGAATGTTAAGTGTGAAGTACACAGCGACAGGTCAGTCGGTTAAGACTAAGAGATTTGGCAAGGTTTGATGCGTGAACTGAAAAAGAGGACTACGATTAGGAAGTTAATGTAGAAATTCAGTGGGTGTGCACCCCGATTGTGAACAGGATCGTGGGAATTGCATTGGGGTATGAGTTACAGCCCAGAAGTTTGATGAAATTGTAGGCATTCAAGTTGACTGGCGTTAGGAAGCTTAGATATAGTTTTGACCTAAAGGGACGGCAGAAGAAATACGTCGATAAAGAGTGAATTTTGAAGTTAGTATTATTAAGAGATTTAATCTGCGAGTGATTAAGTGAAAGTCGAAAGTGGGTACATGCGCAAGTGTTAAAGTGACAAATATGTTGTTGCATTAATTGATTGAGATTTGAGACATTGAATTACACTCAGTACGTGAGAAAGGACGTGTACGATCCAAGCGAAGGTAGAGAATACGAGGTTAGGGCTAAGGTTAGAGAATATAGTAGGGTTTTGATTTAGAACCACGAAGAAGGACCGTAAGTACAGACGATTAACTGAAGTAAAATGCCGCAAGACGAGAGACGTTAATGTCAAGGACTATAAGCTGTGACAAATTTTGTGGACAAAATTCTAAATAAGGAGGGTAGAATGTAATATCCGGCTTGTACGGATTTCGGATTAATATATTATATTAATATATTATATTATATGTGACATTTTTGGTAAATATGTCAAATCAAGTCCGTTTTACGAAAAGAAAGCGTCATCATGATCCTAGCGAATAATAAGAATTTTAAGGAAATTTTGGGAATTTTCGGAATAGTAACGCTATATTCCGAGTAATTACGTTTCTCGTAAAGGACGTTTTAGTAAAAATAGTAAACGGGGTCCGATTTACAAACGGACAGTTTTAATCGAACCCAGATAATAAGTTGGATTTATTGGCGAAATAAGAAATTTGAAAGGGGTTGAAAACACGAGATGTAGTAATGTTTAATAAAATAGAGGATTATTATTATTATTATAATTATTATTATTATTAAATAAAAAAAAAAAAGAAAACAAAACAACAGAATGCTTTGCATTCTGTTGTTCTTCGAAAACCCGACGCCGAGTGAGCCGAAGACAGGGGAGGCGACGCGAGCGACGATCGACGTGAACCACCGGCGGTTTCCGGCCAGAAGGCGGCGACAGGCGGTTTCCGGCCCGCCTCCGCGCACGAACCGAAGGTAAGCTCGGTTTCTCCCTCTTTTTCGGCTCGGTTAGGGGCTGTGTGTGACGAGCCGGTTTTGGCTCCGATCGCCGGCCAATTTTGGTCCCTTCCGGCGTGGGTTTGCCGACCCTTGCACCGGTTATGGTTGATTGACAGTGAGGAGCTCAATTTGAGCAAAAATCAGAGGGCTCCGATTTAGGGCACTCCGGTTTTGGTGAGTGTAGCTCGGGAATTTTGTTAGATTATTCAAATTGAAGGTGTAGGTGGTCGATTGGTGAGGAAATAGGTGGAATTTGATGAAAAATCGAAAAGGGGGAAATTTTCGGTAAAGGGCAGTTTCGGGTTTTTGGATTTTTGACCTAGTTCTGGTCAATTGTTTTAAAATTCCTTTTGGCAGGTTAAAATAGGTTATTAGGGGAGCGCGTGGCCGCTGGAATCGTTCGATTCCGATAACCGACGCGAAAGTTACGCGCGTTTGAAGTTTCGGGTCGGTTTTTACCGAACCCAAATTAGGGTCCAAAATTAATAGGTTTATAGTAATTGACGATATAAAGGACGTATTGAACGTTATTGGACGGAATTAGAGTGAATTGTGAGAAATGTTAAAATTGGAGAATTTTCGGGTTTTTAGGAAAACTCGTTAATTGTGATTTTAAACTATCGAGCGTTAATCATTGTTTAAATACTTCGATTAGTTAGGTGAAGATTTTAGGAAGTTCATTAGTTAAGGTTTTTGTTAAATTTGGACATATTATTGTTTAAGCTCGTATTAACGACAAATTGATAACAATTGCGTAGGTGAACCACGCTCGTGGACGGAGCTAGCCTTGCAACTGACGTCAGGTAAGTTCTCGTGATTCTTCTCTGGCCGATTGGCCTACACCGTACGTCGAACGTCGTCTCGAGGATTTTGGAGATGCGATAGTTTAATTGTATTTTGGTTGGGTAGTTAGGTTTATTTGTTTTAAAGATTAAGTTTTTATAGTCTTGATGGTATACATGGTTGTTTGTTTAATGTATGATATGAATTGTTCATGCATCACGGGTAATGAATTCTGCATGTGTTTTAAGGAAAGTAATGGACCTAATTAATCTACGTAATCTGTATCTGGTCACGGCGGGGTGGTGTAGACCCCGGTGACAATCTGTCTGCGACCTAATTAAAAAGTAAAATGAACCAACGAAATTAATCTACGTAATCTGTTATCTGGTCACGTCGAGGTGAGGTAGCCTCGGTGACAATCTGTCTGCGACCTAATTAAAAAGTAAAATGAACCAACGAAATTAATCTACGTAATCTGTTATCTGGTCACGTCGAGGTGAGGTAGCCTCGGTGACAATCTGTCTGCGACCTAATTAAAAAGTAAAATGAACCAACGAAATTAATCTACGTAATCTGTTATCTGGTCACGTCGAGGTGAGGTAGCCTCGGTGACAATCTGTCTGCGACCTAATTAAAAAGTAAAATGAACCAACGAAGTTAATCTACGTAATCTGTTATCTGGTCACGTCGAGGTGAGGTAGCCTCGGTGACAATCTGTCTGCGACCTAATTAAAAAGTAAAATGAACCAACGAAATTAATCTACGTAATCTGTTATCTGGTCACGTCGAGGTGAGGTAGCCTCGGTGACAATCTGTCTGCGACGTAATGAATCTGAATCTGAATCTGAATCTGTTATCTGTATGTTTCTGAATGATTTACGCATAGCATGCATCTGCATCTGCATTTACGAGTCTTGCTGAGATTTTTATCTCATAGATGTCTGTATGGTGTAGGTGATTACGAGGAAACAGGTGAGGACGAGATCCCTCCTCCGGAGGCATGAGTCCAGTTGACGGAGGATGGCTGCGGTGGTGTGCTGGCGCAGTTGATGCTTATCTGACCCGTGGGGAAGTATGTATAGATGTTTTGAGAGTTTGGAATGTTTTGGGCTAATGGTAAACTGTATAGACATTATAGGATGTTTGGAATTCGGTTAGTGGATAGGTTTACATTTAAATGATGGTTGTATAGAAATTATAGGATGTTTGGAATCTGGTTAGTGGATAGGTTTACATTTGATATTTTAAATGTCTGTTTGGAAACCTGTTTTATAAACTGTTTTGTGATTTTGAAACAGGAGGATATGTTATACTTTTAAACGTATCCACGCAGTTTATTTTCTTGAAAACGTACTTTGTTATGGTTGTGTTTCGAGTCGGTTTTGGGGTGGTAATTCGGAAGACATACGAGTATCGGGTGTTTGTTGTATAGTTGTATTTTATAGGTGTTCGGGTACGTATTGATTTAAATAATTGTTTTGAACGTTTTATTAAATTGTTTTCAAATCGTTTCCGCATAGACGCTAAGAATAAAGGATAAAATGAAAAATTTGTACGGTAAATAAGGGTACAGTGTTAGGGTCGTGACAGTGAGTGTATGAAGTGCAGGGCGTGAGAAATATAGGAGGAAAGGATGAGCGCTCTCTGGAAAATTTCCAGAGAGCGTGGCGATTGCTCGCCACAGAATGGTGAGCAATCGCCACCTTTTGCCTGGCGATCGCCATTGGCGATCGCTAGGCAAAGTGGTAATCGCCTATTGGCGATTGCTCGCCATGAGCAATCACCTATTGGCGATTGAGCAGGCGATTGCTCGCCACTTTATGGCGAGCAATCGCCACCTCCTCTGCCGCCGATTGAAAAACCAAGAGAAAAAAAAAAGATAAATATAATATGTTTTATTTTTAAATTGTTTTAATTGTTAATTAAATTATTTTAAGTATATTTAATTGATTTCAATTCCGTTTTCGAATGACTTGATTTCTATTTCAATTCCGATTTCGATTTTAAAATTTTTTTTTCCGCTCGAAAGTTAGATTTACAGTTTGTACGCATAAAAATAAAAAATTTTATACGGGAAACTAAGGGTTACGGGTAAGGGTCGTTACAGTTATGGTATCAGAGCCAGGTTTCGATCCTGGGACCTGTGGGTTATGACCTGTACGCTATGGTCCCAATCCTCTTCAGAATAGGGAATGACCCCACAAAACAAGGGAGATTGAAGTGCAACCAACGCTGACCTACGAGGAAAGGCCCGTACGAATCCTAGAGTCTTCCATCAAGGTGTTGCGAAATAAGGAGATTCCTCTGGTAAAGGTTTTGTGGAGGAATCACGATGTAGAGGAGGCTACTTGGGAGAGACAGCAGGATATGATGTTGAAATATCCTGAACTGTTTGTGTAACGAAATTTTGAGGACAAAATTTAAATAAGGTGGGTGGAATGTAACACCCGGCTTTACGGGATTTAGTTTTATTCCAATATAATCGGCATTTTTGTTGATACATCAAATTAAGTCCGTTTTACGAACGGAAAGTTTTAACGAAGCCGTAATAATAAATTGGAATTTGTGGTGAAATATGAGAATTTTGGAAAATCGGATCGTTAGTTAAATAACGAGACAATTGGAAGAAGAAATTGAAATCAAATGGGAGGGCGATTTGGTAAATGCACAAACAATTTTTAATTAAAATCAAATTCTCACTTTCTTTCCCCTCACCCACGCCAATTTCATTTCTTCCTCTCCCTCACCGCGCGATTCTTCTCCTCCCCTACGGCGATTCTCCTCTCCGTGGTCGAAGCTTGTCCTCCGGCGACTCGAGCCTTCACGTTTCTCTTCCGTCATCGCTCTCTAGGTAAGGCTCGACACTTTTGGAACGTTAGGTATTGATTTCTAAGGTTTAAAACGATTAGGGTTCGTTAGGGTTTTTGTCAGAAACGTGAATCAATGTTTGAAATTGATAGGTTGAGCTTAGTTATGCCTCTAATGGACGTATTGATAGTTGTCGGAGCTTAGTTTATCGATTTGTTGAGGTGTATTGAAGACTTGGTTAAGTTGGAGTTTAAAAACCTCCATTAATAGAGTTTTTGAAATATCGAGCGCAAATTACTCGATGAAATGCCTCAACGAACTAGAATAGAGTTTAGGAGATTTTTCTTTAGTTAGGACATAGTTATTTTTGAAGTTTGAGGATTTAGACCCGGTTTAACGTGTATATTGTGAAATGTATAGGCGAACAAACGCTCGTGGACGGAGCTCGGTGTGCATCGACGCGAGGTAAGTTCTCGTGACTTACTGTGGCCGATTGGCCTACACCGTATGTCGGAATTTGTTGTTGAGGATTGTTGGAGCTCTGTTTGTTTAATTGCTTTACTTTGGTTGGGTAGATCAGTTTAATCGTTTTATAGGATACATGTTATGATGTTTTGATATATTGAGAGGTTTTGATGGTATTTTCGTTATGTATGTTTGTATTACGTATTGAACTGTTCATGCATCATAGTCTTCAAAATGCCATGAAAAATGAATTTACGCATTGATTTCAAAGAGAAAGAATTGCATGCATGGGGCAAGTAAAGTATCATGATTAATAACATATGGTGGTTATTCGGATGAGGTTCAGACCTGGCGTTCCGTGGTGAGCGGGTCTTCCTCCTTTCAGATGGTGTGGGCTGTTTACCCGCTTGATGTGCCCTATCCATCTGAATGCAATTAGGGCCCGTTAACCTAGACTGACACGTACTGAAATGAAATGACATGGACGGCTTTCATTGCATACATGATCATGCATTAGCATTTACGTAAAACTTACTGAGATTTTTATCTCATAGGTGTCTTTATGGTGTAGGTGATTTCGAGACAGGTGAGGATGATGTCCCTCCGCCTGAAGTATGAGCACGTTGAGGAATGATGGCTCGCGGGAGTGCGCTGGCAGTCGGGGCGTGATTTTGACCCGTGGGGGACGTAGGTAAATATTTTGGGATTTGATAGATGAAGAATAGGTGAATTGTATAGTTGATATTTTAGGATGTTGGATTGATATATTTTGTTGAATTTTCATGTTTTTCAAACAGTGGGAATGTTAAACTTTTAAACGGAACCATGCGGTTCGTTTTCACGAAATTGGTTATGTTCGATTGTGTTTGAGTGGTGATAGGTCCTTAATAGCGTGTGTATGTATCCGAGAGACGGGGTTATAATGCGGAAGTATGTTATGTGAATTGTAATGGCACGTGAAGAAGGAATGAGAAAAGGAAAGAGTGTGTGGTTGTGTTGTGTGTTGTGAGTGTATGAAGTGCAGGGCGTGAGAAATATAGGAGGAAAGGATGAGCGCTCTCTGAAAATTTCCAGAGAGCGTGGGCGATTGCTAGCCACAGAATGGTGAGCAATCGCCACCTTTTGCCTGGCGATCGCCAATGGCGATCGCTAGCCATGAGCAATCGCCTATTGGCGATTGCTCGCCATGAGCAATCGCCTATTGGCGATTGCTCGCCATGAGCAATCGCCTATTGGCGATTGCTCGCCATGAGCAATCGCCTATTGGCGATTGCTCGCCATGAGCAATCGCCTATTGGCGATTGCTCGCCATGAGCAATCGCCTATTGGCGATTGCTCGCCATGAGCAATCGCCTATTGGCGATTGCTCGCCATGAGCAATCGCCTATTGGCGATTGCTCGCCATGAGCAATCGCCTATTGGCGATTGCTCGCCATGAGCAATCGCCTATTGGCGATTGCTCGCCATGAGCAATCGCCTATTGGCGATTGCTCGCCATGAGCAATCGCCTATTGGCGATTGCTCGCCATGAGCAATCGCCTATTGGCGATTGCTCGCCATGAGCAATCGCCTATTGGCGATTGCTCGCCATGAGCAATCGCCTATTGGCGATTGCTCGCCATGAGCAATCGCCTATTGGCGATTGCTCGCCATATAGTCTTCAATGAAAATGATTTACGCATTGATTTCAAAGAGAAAGAATTGCATGCATGGGGCAAGTAAGTATCATGATTAATAACATATGGTGGTTATTCGGATGAGGTTCAGACCTGGCGTTCCGTGGTGAGCGGGTCTTCCTACTTTCAGATGGTGTGGGCTGTTTACCCGCTTGATGTGCCCTATCCATCTGAATGCAATTAGGGCCCGTTAACCTAGACTGACACGTACTGAAATGAAATGACATGGCCGGCTTTCATTGCATACATGATCATGCATTAGCATTTACGTAAAACTTACTGAGATTTTTATCTCATAGGTGTTCTTTATGGTGTAGGTGATTCGAGACAGGTGAGGATTGATGTCCCTCCGCCTGAAGTATGAGCACGTTGAGGAATGATGGCTCGCGGGAGTGCGCTGGCAGTCGGGGCGTGATTTTGACCCGTGGGGACGTAGGTAAATATTTTGGGATTTGATAGATGAAGAATAGGTGAATTGTATAGTTGATATTTTAGGCTGTTTGGATTTGATAATATTTTGTTGAATTTTTCAATGTTTTTCAAACAGTGGGAATGTTAAACTTTTAAACGGAACCAGCGGTTCGTTTTCACGAAATTGGTTATGTTCGATTGTGTTTTGAGTGGTGAATAGGTCCTTAATAGCGGTGTAATGTATCCGAGAGACGGGGTTATAATGCGGAAGTATGTTATGTGAATTGTAATGGCACGTGAAGAAGGAATGAGAAAAGGAAAGAGTGTTTGGTTGTGTTGTGTGGTTGTGAGTCCTATTGGCGATTGCTCGCCATGAGCAATCGCCTATTGGCGATTGAGCAGGCGATTGCTCGCCACTTTATGGCGAGCAATCGCCACCTCCTCTGCCGCCGATTGAAAAACCAAGAGAAGAAAAAAGATAAATATAATATGTTTTATTTTTAAATTATTTTAATTGTTAATTAAATTCTTTTAAGTATATTTAATTGATTTCAATTCAGTTTTCGAACGACTTGATTTCTATTTCAATTTCGATTTCGATTTTAAAAGTTTTATTTCAGCTCGAAAGTCAGATTTACAGTTTGTACGCATAAAAATGAAAAATTTTATACGGGAAACTAAGGGTTACGGGTAAGGGTCGTTACACATGCTCTTAAAACATTTTCATATGCATAAAACATTCATGATGCATGGACATGAAAATTCTTAAATCATCAAGCTACAGAACTGAGTACCATTCGACATGAAACTTTACCACTGAGCTAATCATCAGCATAAACAATAGACAGTAACGTAAGGGAAACTTCTATTCATCATATGAGTTTCTACCTAGCATCCTTTGATGTAGGGTCCTAATGACCAAGAAACCTGAACATTCACTTACCTTGTCTCCTTAGCAATTTGAGCTCTTTTCTCTTCTAACTTCCTCACCTAAAACATTTACATTGCAGTAGTTAAAACAAAATCCTATTAGTTCTAATCACAAGTTATCCTAGGATCTAATAGCTATAGTCACTCCCGAATCCTTAGTATAGTTCTCTATGCAGTTTGAAATCCAAAATCCAGAACAAACAGATTCGATAAGCGATATCTCAGGGTTGTTTGTTTAATGTCCAAAATCGATTCGGAATGACATTACTACATTCAGATTTTAAATATTCTTACTAATACTCGGCCATTGAAGAATCCAGAACCTCAACACATAGCTGAAACAGAGCTTAACGACTGAAAGATAGCTACATTGTCAAACTCGTACCTCGAGCACAAAGTAGCCGAGAAGCAGCAAGGAAACCGATCGTCGAAGGAGGGATTTCCAGCTGACAGAGAGCGAGAGCTTGGGAGAGAAGAAATCGCCGGGAATTGGGGATGTCGGCTACAGTGGTTTAAATGAGTTATGAATCCTTTCCTTTTTCTTTAAATACTGGCCTCAATCCTCCATTATTACAACTTTGCCACTCAACCTAGTTTAGATCCACATGTAATTAATTAAGCTTGGCATAAAACCTTAAACCGTGAAGATTGAATATTCGTGACCGTTAATACAATTTAGGAAGTCACCTGGTTGAAGTTGTCGGGTGTTACATCCACCCTTCCTTAAACAAAATTTTCGTCCTCGAAAATTGATCAAGCGAAGAGTTCAGGATATCTGTCCATCATGTCCTGCTGTCTTTCCCATGTGGCTTCCTCGACACCAAGATTCATCCATAAAACTTTCACCAGTGGAATTTCTTTATTCCCCAGAGTTTTTACTGCAGATTCCAAAATTTGCACCGGCTTCTCTTCATACATTAACGATGGTTCAATTTCGACATCCACTGGCTTAACAACATGTGTAGGATCCCGTATGCATTTCCTTAACATTGACACATGGAAAACATTATGCACCTTTTCAGCAATGGAGGCAATTGCAATCTATATGTCATACTGCCAATCCTTTCTAAGATGGAGAATGGTCCAATAAATCGTGGGTTTAGCTTTCCTTTCTTACCAAATCTTAAAACTCCTTTAAATGGTGAAATCCTCAGGAAAAATTCATCACCAACAGAAAATTCAAGGTCCCTTCTCCTCTGGTCTGCATAACTCTTATGTCGGCTCTGTGCAGTTATCATTCTTTTGCTAATAGTGGCAATCTTGTCCGACATCTGTTGAAAAATTTTGGGACCTAGGAGTTTTGCTTCACCGACCTCATCCCAGTACAAAGGTGACCTGCACTTCCTGCCATACAGTGCCTCATAAGGTGCCATACCTATGGTGGATTGGTAACTATTGTTTTAAGAGAATTCAACCAATGGCAGGTATCGACTCCATGATGTCTGGAACTCAAGCACACACGCCCTCAACATATCCTCAAGTATTTGAATTATCGGTTCAGATTGTCCATCGGTTTGTGGGTAGAAGGTAGTGCTAAAAGATAATTTTGATCCTAATGTGCCTTGTAAACTTTGCAAAAACCTTGAGGTGAATCTAGGATCACGATCGGATACAATAGATAAAGGAATTCCATGCAATCTGATGATTTCTTGGACATACAGATCAGCAAGCTGATCCATTGTGAAAGTCATTCTTATAGGTATAAAGTGTGCCGACTTTGTCATTCCATCAACCACGACCCAAATACTATCATGTCCTTTAGTTTTCTTTGGCAAACCTACTACAAAATCCATAGCAATGTTTTCCCACTTCCATTCAGGGATTGGTAGGGGTTGAGGGTACCTCCTGGCCGTTGGTGTTCTGCCTTAATCTGTTGGCATATCAAACATGACTCCACATACATAGCAACATCCCTCTTCATATTTGGCCACCAATAATGTAACCTTAAATCCCGATACATCTTGGTGCTACCAGGATGCACAGAAAAGAAAGAAGAATGAGCTTCAGCCAAGATCAACTCAGGCAACTCCTTATCATTCGGAACGTACCATCGGTTCTAAAATTTCAAAGTGCCATCACTAGAGAGATTGAACTCCGAGGAGACGTCCTTTAACTTATTCATCATGCTACTATTCTCCTTCGAATTCTTTTGTTGCGCCTCCTTGATCCTGTCATAAATAGTTGGTCGGATAAATAAATCAGCCAGTAAAGCTGACAGCTCGGGAACTATTTCCAATTCGAACCCCTGAACTTCCTTCCTCAAAGGTATAGACATGGTTGATAATGCGGGTTGCATTGTCGTTGACATTCTGCTTAAAGCATCGGCTACAGCATTAGCCTTGCCTAAATGATACTTAATTTCGAAGTCATAGTCTTTAACAAATTCTAACCAACGTCTCTATCTCATGTTTAATTCCTTTTGAGTAAAGAGGTACTTCAGGCTTTTATGGTCGAAAAATACCTCACACTGTTGTCCATACAGATACTGTCTCCAAATCTTTAATGCAAACACAACTGCGGCTAATTCCAAATCGTGAGTGGTGTAGTTCTGTTCATAATTCTTTAGCTGCCTAGAGGCATACGCTATAACCTTGCCTTCTTGCATCAAAACACACCCCAGTCCAACTTTGGATGCATCACAATAAACACTAAACTTTCCTCCTTCAGTTGGGAGAGTCAAAAGCTGAGCTGTCGTTAACTTCAGCTTAAGTGTCTGGAAGCCATCTTCACAAGCTTCGGTCCAAGAGTACTTGGTGTCCTTCTTTGTCAAACTAGTTAAAGGCTTAGCTATCATAGAAAATCCCTTAATAAACTCTCTATAATAGCCTGCCAAACCAAGAAAACTACGGACTTCACTAACATTCATTGGCTGTGGCCAGTCCTTAACATCCTGAATCTTAGTTGGATCTACTGATATACCCTCAGCAGAAACGACATGGCCTAAAAAGTTAACCTTATACAACCAGAACTCACATTTGGATAACTTAGCATAAAGTTGTTGCTGTCTCAGGGTGGTCAAAACTATCATTAAGTGTTCCATATGGTCAGCCTCAGTCTGTGAGTATATGAGAATATCATCTATAAATACAATCACAAACTTGTCTAAGTAATCACGAAACACTCGATCCATCAAATCCATAAAAGCTGCAGGTGCATTGGTTAACCCAAACGACATCACAAGGAATTCATAATGTCCATAACGGGTCCTGAAGGCAGTCTTAGGTATATCACTCTCCTTAACTTTCAGTTGATAGTACCCCGAACGCAAATCAATCTTTGAAAACACTTTTGCTCCTTGCAATTGGTCAAACAAATCATCAATACGGGGCAAGGGGTATTTATTCTTAATGGTTAACTTATTTAGCTCTCTATAGTCTATGCACATTCTGAGGGAACCATCTTTCTTTTTAACGAACAACACAGGTGCACCCCAGGGAGAACTACTAGGGCGTATGAATCCCTTGTCTACTAATTCCTGTAGTTAGACTTTTAACTCTTTTAGCTCGACAGGTGCCATGCGATAAGGATTCTTAGATATGGGTAATGCCTCGGGATACGTATCAATTACAAATTCTATTTCTCTATCAGGCGGTAATCCTGGCAAATCATCCATAAACACGTCAGGGAACTCTTTAATTATAGAAATATCTTGTAGCTCTACTTTGTTCTTTACCCGATTATCGATCACACTGGCTAGATAACTCTCACAACCATCTTTCAATAACCGCTGAGCCTCTAGCGAGGATATAATCGGTATCTTACTTATTTTCATGATAGCTTGGAAAGTGTACTGATCTCCATTAGGGGGTCGAAACTCGACTAATCCAGACCTACAACTTATCGTGGCATAATGCTTGGATAACCAATCCATTCCTAATATAACTTCATATCCCTTGATGTCAACTACAATCAGTTCTACATATAACTTCTTATCTCCTAGGGACACAATATCGCCTTTCAATATCTGCTCAGAATACAAGGACTTTCCCGATGGTAACATCACACTATATGGCCTATCAGCTGGTAAGTATTCTAACTTATGCTTACACGCAAACAAGGTCGCAATAAATGAGTGTGTGGCACCCGTGTCTATAAGTGTATAAGCAGAAACACCACAGATCATAATTGTACCTGTTATGACCGTATGCTGCATGGTGTCTTCGTCTTCCATCATAGCAAAGACTTGGGGCATTACTCTTGCTCGGTTTGGATCGGGTGGCATGGGGCAGTCTCTGACTACATGTCCGACCTTGTCACATCTAAAACAGCGGCCAGAAAGTAACTTGCATTAGCCGGGATGGTTCTTCCGACAGGTATGGCATTGAGGGGCTATTGGTCGCTTTCCTTTTCCCTGATCATCATTTGGATTGAAGGGTCTCTTTATGCCTTGTTGTTGTTGTGGTCCCCTGTTCTGTTGCGGCTGCCATCCTTTGTTCTGACGTGGTGGCGGCTGAGTTTCCTTCGTGAATTTTCTTGGCTGCTCACGCTGGGCATATGCTGTCATTTCTGCCTCTTCCAGCTCCAAGGCCTTAGCCGTCACTTCACCATATGGTACATTGTGTATCCCAGCAGTCTTTACTTTTATGTACAAACTCGGCTTCAGTCCTTGAACAAATTGGTAAATCCTGTCCTCATCATCATCAATCATTCGGGGAGCAAACCGTGATAAAGCATCAAATTTGCATATGTAGTCCGTCACAGAGCCAGTTTGTCGCAGATTCATGAACTCCTTTTTCTTGTTGGCCCGAACAGTCCTATTGAAGTACTTGTCAAAGAAGGCAGTCTTAA
This sequence comes from Begonia masoniana, assembly GCA_022432975.1. Lineage (NCBI taxonomy): Eukaryota > Viridiplantae > Streptophyta > Magnoliopsida > Cucurbitales > Begoniaceae > Begonia > Begonia masoniana. The sequence continues at coordinate 36,564,843 of CM039502.1, forward strand.
ACATTTCCCAGGTCATAGCTCCTGCATTAGCAGTGTTCTAGATTAAATCCCACCAATGCCTTGCTCCCAATTCCAAATGAAAGACAGCATATGTGACCTTCTCTTCTTCATCAACCTTTGCGTACTTAAACATGTCTTCTATCTTTCGAACCCACTCCTCAGCATAAATAGGATCTGAAACATGTCCATTAAACACCGGGGGTCGAAGCCGGTGGAAACGCTCACCCCCATGATCATGAGTTGTATTAGTACTGGAGTTGCCTTGTTTCTCTCTAGCAGTCATCAGCTGTTCGATCTGGCAAGATTGGCGCATGACCAACTCTGTCAACTGAGCAATGGCATTGCTATCCTCATTGGTCTCTCTCTGCTGACCTCTAACCATTCTGGGATTCCTAAACAAATCATTATAGATACATCTTAACTTAATGACATTTACTGAAATCATAAGTACTTACAGTTGCTGGAGTGCGCTCATGTGACAGTCAGTGCTGGAAGGCAGTCTGCAGAATCGGTTTTAGAACCCGGTTTTGCTTTGATACCATAATTGTAAAAACCCCAGAGGGGTCGTCACATAAACCATATCTTTCTTAATCATTTAATTCTTATTACTCACACTCTACTCATTTTCAGTAATATATTTTTTTTTTGAAACATAACTTAACTCAAAATGTCGTACATAATTCACTAGACATCATTCGGCAAAGGAATACTTTACGCATCTGCCGGCGGGCAGTGCAATGTGTATCGACTGGTGAAGGGAAACTTAAACCTTTAGACTGCACCTGCCGATTGAGGAATAAAACCACATCTACCGATCACTAGACGACAAAACCATATTTATATCATCCGTTAAAGAAACTCTTTAGATCATCCGGTGAAATAAGGGGACATCGTCCGGTGAACATGTGCTTCTCACGTGAATAATTAAAACATAACCCGGTCACTAAACGACAAATAACATCCTCATCATCCGGTGACTTTATTACACTACAGCTGCCGATCACTAGATGACAAAATAACACTTTCATCATCCGATGGCTTAAACGCTCTACATCTACCTATCGCTAGACGACAAAATAGCACTTACATCATCCGATAAATTAAATACTCAACATCTGCCGATCGCTAGACGACAATATAGCACTTTCATCATCTCGTAATTAAATACTCTACATCTGTCGATCGCTAAATGACAAAATAGCACTTTTATCATCCGGTAACTTAAACACTCTACATCTACCGGTCACTAGGCGATGAAATAACACTTACATCATCCGGTAACTTAAACACTCTACATCTGCCGATGACGTCAGCCGGATGATTGCTTTATCCAGCTTCTGTCACACAGCAGAAAACACTATAATCATCTAACAACTTCATCCACTAGAAAATACCACAACTCACCCAAATCTTATCTTAGTAACTATAAACCTCAAGGAGTAAGAATCATAAACTCGTCCAAAATACGCATAGCGGAAGGCTTAAGCAAAACAACCCATTCAATAATCTTTAAAATCATCATCATACTCTTAGTCAAATCATTCAAGTCTAAATCTCATGGTTATAGAGATTTCTACTTTTCTTAGACATCTGTTATCATAAGCTTCACCAACATACTATGATCATAACCAGGGGGTCGTAGTCGCCTGCCCAGCCTTGCACTGTCATACTGAGCATCCTCCGCAACCAGCTTTAACATCATCTCTGGACTGGGATCCTCAACCTGCTAACTCTTCACCTACATCATAAGGTTAACTATAAGCCTAATGCTTAGTAAGGAATGCAACACTAACATAGATGCATGAAAGATAATTTGGGAAATCACATGCTCTAAGTCTTTTCTTATTCATTCTTTGCTCGTAATCATCGTTCATAGTCTGGAGTCATATTCATCAATCATAGTCATAGATCATATTCTCTTCATAGTCTTGAATCAGATTCTTCATTCATAGTCATTGAACATATTCTTCATTCATAGTCATTGATCATTTCATTCATAGTCATTGATCATATTCTTCATTCATAGTCATTGATCATATTCTTCATTCATAGTCATTGATCATATTCTTCATTTATAGTCATTGATCATATTCTTCATTTAAGTTGTGTGGATTAAGAGGGGATTTGTGCCGGTAAAGGGGGTTTGACAGTGAGAGTGCACATAGTTCCCTTGCGAGTCGTATCATGGTCATTCTTGTGGACAGTGACATACGCCAAACCGCCCCCAACCCTCTCTTAATTCACGTTGCATAAGTTTTATATTCTTATCTTGTTCATGCGAAGACATGCTCTTAAAACATTTTCATATGCATAAAACATTCATGATGCATGGACATGAAAATTCTTAAATCATCAAGCTACAGAACTGAGTACCATTCGGCATGAAACTTTACCACTCAGCTAATCATCAGCATAAACAATAGACAGTAACATAAGGGAAACTTCTATTCATCATATGAGTTTCTACCTAGCATCCTTTGATGTAGGGTCCTAATGACCAAGAAACATGTACATTCACTTACCTGGTCTCCTTAGCAAATTGAGCTCCTTTCTCTTCCAACTTCCTCACCTAAAACATTTACATTGCAGTAGTTAAAACAAAATCTTATTAGTTCTAATCACAAGTCATCATAGGATCTAATAGCTATAGTCACTCCCGAATCCTTAGTATAGTTCTCTATGCAGTTTGAGATCCAAAATCCAGAACAAACAGATTCGATAAGCGATATCTCAGGGTTGTTTGTTTAATGTCCAAAATCGATTCGGAATGACATTACTACATTCAGATTTTAAATATCCTTACTGATACTCGGCCATTGAAGAATCCAGAACCTCAACACATAGCTGAAACAGAGCTTAACGACTGAAAGATAGCTACATTGTCAAATTTTTACCTCGAGCACAAAGTAGCCGAGAAGCAGCAAGGAAACCGATCATCGAAGTAGGGATTTCCAGCTGACAGAGAGCGAGAGCTTGGGAGAGAAGAAATCGCCGGGAATTGGGGATGTCGGCTATAGTGGTTTAAATGAGGTTTGAATCCTTTCCTTTTTCTTTAAATACTGGCCTCAATCCTCCATTATTACAACTTTGCCACTCAACCTAGTTTAGATCCACATGTAATTAATTAAGCTTGGCATAAAACCTTAAACCGTGAAGATTGAATATTCGTGACCGTTAATACAGTTTAGGAAGTCATCTGGTTGAAGTTGTCATGTGTTACATAGATTCTAGTGCGACACATTCATTCATAGCATCGACGTTTGCTGATAAGTTAGATGTAAAGCTTATCCCTACAGAGCATGTGTTTAATGTTACCTTACCCTCTTGTGAACGCATGCACTCTAACCAAGTGATACCTGGTAGTGTTGTATTAGTAGGAAACATGAATTTGCCTGCCGATCTCATTATTATGGACATAATGGGATTTGATGTAATCCTAGGAATGGATTGGTTGTTTAAGCATTACGCCACAATAGATTGTAGGACTGGAATTGTTAGTTTTCAACCCCCTGGTGGTTTAAACCAATTTCTTCCAAGCTCTGAAGAAGAGTAAGGAAATGACTGTGATGACTTCTGTCGATTGTAGATGCTCCTCATGTAGAGAGTATTTGTGCTTTTTGGCCAATGTTTTAGACACACAACTAATAGAAAAATCAAACCCCAAAAATGTTTTAGTTGTCCAGGATTTTCTGGAAGTATTCCTAGATGACCTTCCTTGCTTGCCACCAGATAGGGAAATCGAATTCGTTGTAGATATTTACCCCGGCGCTTAGCCTGTGTCTAAAAATCCATATAGACTAGCACCAACAGAACTTAAGGAATTGAAGAAGCAATTGGAGGATCTGTTGGAGGAAGGGTTCATACGCCCAAGCTTTTCACCGTGGGGTGCACCTGTCCTTTTCGTCAAAAAGAAAGATGGATCAATGCGTATGTGCATAGACTATAGAGAATTGAATAAGCTAACTGTCAAAAACAAGTATCCACTACCGAGGATTGATGATTTATTTGATCAGCTTAATGGTGCTAGAGTTTTCTCTAAGATTGACCTTAGGTCCGGTTATTACCAATTAAAAGTCAAATATGAGGATATTCCTAAGACTGCCTTTCGCATAAGGTACGGACATTATGAGTTTTTGGTCATGTCCTTTGGATTGACAAATGCACCAGCAGCCTTTATGGATCTCATGAATAGAGTGTTTCATGAGTATTTGGATAAGTTTGTCATAGTGTTCATAGATAACATTTTAATCTATTCACGTACTAAGGATGAGCATGCTAGGCACCTGACCTTGGTGTTGGAAGTATTAAAACAACACCAACTATACGCCAAGTTTTCTAAGTGTGAATTTTGGTTGGACCAAGTTAACTTTCTAGGACATGTCATCTCTGGAGATGGCATATCTGTTGATCCAGCAAAGGTTCAAGCAGTTAAGGAATGGCCCCAACCGAAGAGTGCTACAGATATTAGGAGTTTTCTTGGACTAGCAGGATATTATAGAAAGTTCATTGAAGGATTCTCGAAGATTGCTACCCCCTTACTAAGTTAACAAGGAAAAATGTGAAGTATATATGGACTGATGAATGTGAGCATAGTTTTCAGACCTTGAAACAGAAATTGACCAATGCTCCAATTTTAACCCTTCCAGTCGAAGAACGTAAGTTTAGCATTTACTGTGACGCTTCCAAAATTGGTCTTGGTTGTGTTCTAATGCAAGATGGGAAGGTAATAGTTTATGCCTCCAGACAGTTGAAAACTCATGAAAAGAATTACCCTACACACGACTTGGAATTAGCTGCAGTAGTATTTGCACTTAAGATTTGGAGGCATTACCTGTATGGACAATCTTGTGAGATATTTTTAGATCATAAGAGCCTGAAGTACATCTTCACACAGAAGGAATTAAATATGAGGCAACGTTGATGGTTAGAATTTGTAAAGGATTATGATTTCGAGATTAGGTCCCACCCTGGCAAAGCAAATGTTGTGACAGATGCCTTGAGTAGAGTGACAACATCAGCCTCAGCCATGATTTTAGACATGCCACTAGCTTTAGAGTCTGAATTCTAAAAGTTTAATCTAGAAGCAGTATCCAGTGTATCAGCTATGCTTTCGGCCATATCCTTGAGGCCTACTATTTTGGAGAAAATAAAGGAAGCTCAAAGGAACGACACTGAATGCAATAAGTAAAAGTCCTGCATGGACTCTACAGACAAGTCAGATTTTAACTATTCCGCTGATGGAATCCTTAGGTTTAGAAATAGATGGTTTGTTCCTGCCATTAAGGAACTTCGAGATGAGATTCTTTCACAAGCACATTCTTCTCGATTTTCTGTTCACCCTGAAAGTACGAAGATGTACAAGGATCTTAAACAGCATTATTGGTGGCCAAGTATGAAAAGGAGTGTGGCAGAGTATGTGGAATCATGTTTGAGTTGTCAGTAGATTAAAGCTGAGCATCAGAGACCCTCAGGAACATTGCAACCTCTACCAGTCCCTGAATGGAAATGGGAACAAATAACGATGGATTTTATTGTGGGATTGCCTAGAACAGCAAAAGGACATGATGCAATTTGGGTGATAGTCGACCGTCTAACCAAATCAGCTCACTTCCTGCCAATGAAGATAACATACTCGATGAATCAACTGGCTGAGTTTTATGTGCATGAAGTTGTTAGACTGCATGGAGTTCCAAGCACCATAGTTTCAGATCGAGACTCTAGATTTACGTCTAAGTTTTGGAAATGTTTGCACAAGGCTATGGGAACATAGCTTAGTTTTAGCACAGCTTTCCACCCTTAAACAGATGGACAATCCGAAAGGACTATTCAAACATTAGAGGATATTCTCCGTGCATGTGTATTAGACTTTCAAGGTTCATGGAGCAAATACTTGTCCTTAGTTGAATTTTCTTATAACAACAGTTTTCAGGCAACAATAGGCATGGCACCATACGAGGCATTGTATGGACGAAAGTGCAGATCCCCATTGTATTGGGATGAAGTTGGAGAAGCACAATTGATTGGTCCTGACATTGTGCAGCAGACATTTGAGAAAATTGCTCTTATCCGACAAAGAATCTTGACATCTCAAAGTCGACAGAAAAGCTATGCAGACAAAAGACGAAGAGAACTGGAATTTGATGTTGGTAATGAAGTTTTTCTTAAGGTGTCACCTTTCAAAGGAGTTATGAGATTTGGAAAGAGAGGCAAGTTGAACCCCAGATATATTGGACCTTTCTCAATCTTGAAGAGGATTGGGAAGTCAGCCTATCAACTACTATTACCAGCCTCTTTAGAGGGAATCCATAATGTGTTTCATGTCTCCATGCTGAAGAAGTGTGATAGAGATCTATCTCATGTCGTGGAACATCAGTGTATTGAAGTTCACCCCACTCTTACTTATGAAGAGAAACCAGTAAGGATCCTGGACTATGCAGTGAAAGTGTTGTGCAACAAAAAAAGTCCCACTGGTGAAAGTCTTATGGAATAACCAGAACATAGAGGAAACAACTTGGGAGCGCCAGCAAGACATGATGGACCAACACCAAGAATTATTCAGGTATTGAATTTTGAGGACAAAATTCTTTTAAGGAGGGTAGATTGTAGCACTCGATTTCTATTAAACCAAATTTAATTTATCAAATCATGATGTACTAATTTTTGAAGAATTTGGAGAAAAAGTGATTAGGTTAGTTAATGAGTATACGAGGGCAAAAAGGTAATTAGATATTAAAAGTGGATAACGTATTTAAGGAAAGAGGTTTTGGGTTTAATGCGCTATAGCTGCCATTCTGTTTGTCCCCCTCTGTCGGCCATCAGTTCCCTAGCAGGAACCTTTAAGCGATTCCCCTGCCCAATTTTCCTTCAACCAAGGTATGTTTTGATTCGATTACTTGCTGCTTTATTGTCTAGGTAACTGATGGATGGCAATGTATGCATTTTTGAAGTGCTGTGAGTGAGGGATGGGATTTGGGGTTTAGAGAGGAATCGGGAATGGTGAAGAAAAGAACTCCCAGGACTAGCCCCTTAGATTTTTGAATGTTTAGAATGAAGTTTAAGTAATGCTGTGCTTATGTTTTAGGTGAGCCAGCTCTTGGAACATTCTGCAACCAAGAACCTCTCGGGAAGCCAGGTAAGTGAAGTATTGTGTGTGCCTTCGGGCCTACATCACAAAACAGTAGGTTTATGCATGCTTGAGTGTTTTTCTTTATGTCATGCATCATGTTTTTGACGAAATACGAAAATGAATTTACATGAAATGTTATGGCAAGGTATGAACAGATTGAAACAGATTAGCTATTAAGGGAAGTAATCCGCCCCTTAATCGAGTAGAGGATGTATGACTTTGAGAAAATTGATCCACCTCCCAATGGAATTGAGGTATCAGATCAGCTGTTAAGGGAACTAATCCGCCCCTTAATTGAGAAGAGGATGTATGACTTTGGGAAAGTTGATCCGCCTCCCAATGGAACCGAGGGATCATTTCAGTGAATGAACGAAATTGCAACTGAGTTGAGAAAGTAGAAATTGCATGATTAGGATTTATGTTTCAGTGTTCCATTTCATTTGCTTTACTTACTTAACATTAGGCTAATAGGTGAGTTTTGTGATGCAGGTGTTGAGGTAACCACTGGAGAGTTCTCTGAATTTACTGAGGAATAGGCGAAGCTGTTGGAGCACATTCTTGCCACGGTTTGGTGTTCTGATGAGGCGGTTTAACTCTTGTCTGTAGGTGAAGTTTCAGTAGTTATTTGATGTTTTGATACTCTTGGGAATTTCTTATCTGCCAAATAAAACGTGATTTAATTGTAGTTGGAGTTTGTTATTTCCAAAGTTATGTCGAGGATACAGATGTTGTTCTTTTGTTAATGGTTATTTGTTGAATGTCAGACGTTATTTAGGGTCAGGTTGTTTTGAGTGCTTTGAGTGAAATTTGTAAGTTCAACCATTGGTGAATGTAGTTCACCGGTGGGTGCGAGGTAAAATCGATCGGATGAAGGAAGTCATCCGGCTGACGTCACCGGTGGATGTGAGATAAAGTCGATCGGATGAAGGAAATCATCCGGCTGATGTCACCGATGGATGCGAGATTTAGTCGATCGGATAAAGGAAATCATCCGGCTGACGTCATCGGTAGATGTAGGAAGACTTTTGTCGTCTTATGACCGGTGGTTGCGAGCAATGGTTTTTGTCACTTAGTGACCAGGCGATGTATCCTGTTTTGTTTTGACTTGTGAAGGAAAAATGGACTTTGTCGTTTAGTCACCGGTGGATGTCGTTTGTTGAATCCAACGGATGATGTAGCCAAAGTTTTGTCATTTTGTCACCGGAAGAAGCCTTCTGTTTTCTGTTTCAGTCTCTTCCGTTGACTTTGCTCAGCGGCAGATACGGTTGACTTCTGTAACTTTTCAAGTATTTCACGATTTAAACCTTTAATTTCTTTGGTCGACTATTTCTTAATATTCCAACCGTTTATTCAAACATTGTTTTTATAGTTTTGTTTAACTCTATTTTTGCTTAAATGATTTCCGCTGCAAGTCTTTAAATGTTTTGAAATCTTCAAAAATGTCAAATTTTGACTTTCGAGTGAAGTTTTAAATTTTGTCCAAAGTTTCTTAGTCAAGTTTGAGTTTATGAGTAACGAACCGGGTTCAGAAAACTCGGGGCGTTACAAATAAAGTTTGCCTGCATCGACCGCGATGCCTTAAAAGGTGCCTGCATCATCATGATGCCTTAAAATTTACCTGCATCCATAGGATGCCTTAAAGTTTGCCCGCATCAATAGGACGCCTTAAGATTTGCCTGCATCGTTAGATGCCTTATTTGCCTGCATCGAAAGATGCCTTAGTTTCCTGCATCGAAAGATTTCTTAGTTGCCTGCATCGAAAGATGCCTTATTTGTCTGCATCGAAAGATGCCTTAGTTGCCTACATTGAAAGATGCCTTAGTTGCCTACATCGAAAGACGTCTTATTTGTCTGCATCGAAAGATGCCTTAGTTGACTGCATTTCACGTTGAAGAGAGAAGCTTTAGTAAAGGTTGGGATTATTTTATAAATTATGAAAATTTGGTGGAGGAAAACTTAAAAGGTAAAAAGGTGTTTTATAAATTAGGAGGATTAAGTGTTAAAAAGGCAAAAATCACTTTCTTCTTCCTCTTCCTCTCCACGCCAAGTTCAGCCACCATTTGAGGGTTTCATCCTCCATTTTCATCAAGCTTTTCAAGAGTTTAAGGTATAAAATTAAGTGGGTTTTTGGTTTATTACAATTAGGTGTTGGTTTTTAGAGATTTTAACCCTAACCATGAATTCTGAATTTCTCTTACCAATTCTTGTTTTCCTTTTAAATTTGATGGTTTAGTTATTGGATGGATTAGTTTAGGTTGTATTTAGGGTTAGATTAAGGATTGGAAGTGAATTACCCAAAAACCAGTTTTGTGCAATATGTACCCCGGTTCTGTTTTCTGGATTTCAGTTTGGCCAATGTGTTTGGTTGGTTAATTGGAGTATTACAATGGGTAGTGGATGTGTAGAGTTTTACAGATTGGGGTGGCACGTCAAAATCCGTTGAAAAACGAGGGAGTTATGGCCGTTTGAAGTTGGACGGTTAGAAATGTGAGGAAAATCGGGTTGAGGGTTTAGAAATTTCATTGGTTTGTATTGTTGTTAGTTTTGGTTAGAAATTCTAAGTTATTTCCTATGTTTGTTAGGTTGTCAAGCGAGTAATTGTACGAGCGAGTCTTACGGAACGAAGTGAGTAAGCAAGTGCCGAGCAGTTAGGTAAGTAGTGGTTGCTATCATTTCGCCTTCGGGCCTACACCATAGAACGGTAGGGTTTAATGGTTATTTGTTTGGCTTCGTGTTGTGTTGAGTTGTTGTGTTGTGTTGCATATCTTTGAAGCATACATCATGGTTTATAGCAGGCAACTAAGGCATCTTTCGATGCAGGCAAATAAGGCATCTTTCGATGCAGGCAAATAAGGCATCTTTCGATGCAGGCAAATAAGGCATCTTTCGATGCAGGCAAATAAGGCATCTTCGATGCAGGCAAATAAGGCATCTTTCGATGCAGGCAAATAAGGCATCTTTCGATGCAGGCAAATAAGGCATCTTTCGATGCAGGCAAATAAGGCATCTTTCGATGCAGGCAAATAAGGCATCTTTCGATGCAGGCAACTAAGGCATCTTTCGAAACAGGCAACTAAGGCATCTTTCATTGCAAGCAATCAAGGCATCTTTCGATGCAGGCAAATAAGGCATCTTTCGATGCAGGCAACTAAGGCATCTTTCGATGCAGGCAAATAAGGCATCTTTCGATGCAGGCAACTAAGGCATCTTTCGATGCAGGCAAATAAGGCATCTTTCGATGCAGGCAACTAAGGCATCTTTCGATGCAGGCAAATAAGGCATCTTTCGATGCAGGCAAATAAGGCATCTTTCGATGCAGGCAAATAAGGCATCTTTCGATGCAGGCAAATAAGGCATCTTTCGATGCAGGCAAATAAGGCATCTTTCGATGCAGGCAAATAAGGCATCTTTCGATGCAGGCAACTAAGGCATCTTTCGATGCAGGCAAATAAGGCATCTTTCGATGCAGGCAAATAAGGCATCTTTCGATGCAGGCAAATAAGGCATCTTTCGATGCAGGCAACTAAGGCATCTTTCGATGCAGGCAACTAAGGCATCTTTCGATGCAGGCAAATAAGGCATCTTTCGATGCAGGCAAATAAGGCATCTTTCGATGCAGGCAAATAAGGCATCTTTCGATGCAGGCAAATAAGGCATCTTTCGATGCAGGCAAATAAGGCATCTTTCGATGCAGGCAAATAAGGCATCTTTCGATGCAGGCAAATAAGGCATCTTTCGATGCAGGCAACTAAGGCATCTTTCGATGCAGGCAACTAAGGCATCTTTCGATGCAGGCAAATAAGGCATCTTTCGATGCAGGCAAATAAGGCATCTTTCGATGCAGGCAACTAAGGCATCTTTCGATGCAGGCAAATAAGGCATCTTTCGATGCAGGCAAATAAGGCATCTTTCGATGCAGGCAAATAAGGCATCTTTCGATGCAGGCAAATAAGGCATCTTTCGATGCAGGCAAATAAGGCATCTTTCGATGCAGGCAACTAAGGCATCTTTCGATGCAGGCAAATAAGGCATCTTTCGATGCAGGCAAATAAGGCATCTTTCGATGCAGGCAAATAAGGCATCTTTCGATGCAGGCAACTAAGGCATCTTTCGAAACAGGCAACTAAGGCATCTTTCATTGCAAGCAATCAAGGCATCTTTCGATGCAGGCAAATAAGGCATCTTTCGATGCAGGCAAATAAGGCATCTTTCGATGCAGGCAAATAAGGCATCTTTCGATGCAGGCAAATAAGGCATCTTTCGATGCAGGCAAATAAGGCATCTTTCGATGCACTAGGCATCTTTCATTGCAAGCAATCAAGGCATCTTTCGATGCAGGCAAATAAGGCATCTAACGATGCAGGCAAATCTTAAGGCGTCCTATGGATGCAGGCAAAATTTAAGGCATCCTATGGATGCAGGCAAATTTTAAGGCATCATAATGATGCAGGCACCATTTAAGGCATCGCGGTCGATGCAGGAAAACTTTATTAGCCCAACTGAGAGTTAGAAACTGCACGTGATATGATTGTTTTGCATTGTGTTTTATTTGCATATATTATTCCCTACTTGCTAAGCGAAAGCTTGCGTGTGTGTGTGTGTGTATGTTCTGTGGTGTAGGTGACAAGCTATATTTAGGTGAGCTGGATGAGGGAGCCTAGGGCTAGGTTGCAGTCGGTGGTGCATGGAGCATGCCGGTGGGGGCACTTGTCAGGGCACCTCGGTCACATTTCTCGGGTAGTTGGTGGGGAGTTGTATTTTGCTTTGTTGATAGTTTGCTTTTAACTGTTTTTGGATAGGCTGAGTATTTTGGATCGGTATTGTTGGATTTTACTTGGTGTAAATAATTGTGGATTTTGTTTAGATGGTTTTATAAAGGTGTATTTTAAGGTTGTTGGGATTCAAAGAATTTTAGCCGTGATGTTGCTCGTTTTATTTTAAAGTAAACAACATCAGGACTCACGTTTCTCTATATTTTCATAAATTGTTTCGAGTCGGTTTTACAAGATTTTTATGGGGCACGGTGTCAGCGATGTCGGGAAGGTGTGGTTAAATTTTCAGGGGATTTGAAGGTGTTAGGCTTGATGAAAAATGAAGAAAAGTAGAAAAGGGTCGAAAAATAGGCATTTTTGGCCAAAGAAAACCGAGAGGGCCCGATCGATCGGGCTGGGGCGCAATGTTGGGCGCACGGCACGTTGCTGTGCGTGCGCGCAACACGCAGCAGCCAAGCGAGCGGCGCGCGCGCTACACGCGATGGGCGCTCGGGGCCCAGCACACCAAATGTTGTTTTTTTTTTTAATTTTTGCCTATTTTCAAAATGTTTTGACCCGACCTTTTCCGACGTAATTTAAAAATATTTTACGCATGTTTTTCAACATTTTTTTCAAGGGTTCGAAAAACCCAAAAAATCGAATAAAAATTTTATCAAAAATTATTTTAAACGTCGTTTTCAAAACAGTTTGGGTTAGCTAAGTAGCGCAACGAGCCGGGGTGTCGGGGGCGTTACAAGTTGGTATCAGAGCAGAAGTGGTCGAGTCGTTCAAAGGATTACCCGTGCAACAGCCTGGACGCCGTTCCCGCAGGCCCAAGTCGTGCAGTTCCCACCAATGGGTTGCTGCCACGTGGGTCCCCGTAGGGCGGTACACGTGTACCGCCTTACGGGGACCCACGTGGCAGCAGCCCATCGGTGGGAACTGCACGACTTGGGCCTGCGGGAACGGCGTCCAGGCCGTTACAAAAAAGGCGCCTTTTTTTATAACGGCCTGGACCCCGTTCCCGCAGGCCCAAGTCGTGCAGGTCCCACCGATGGGCTGCTGCCACGTGGGTCCCCGAAGGGCGGTACACGTGTACTCACAATCTTCCCTCCCCCTGAAGAGTGTTTTTGCCTTCCCCCCCAACTCGAACCCAGGATCTCAGGGACTAGTACCTAGGGTATAAGTGAGGAGTACCACTGAGCTAGCTCACCCGAGAATTTTTCCTCAATGTGTACTTCTTGAGATTTAATTAAGTTATGGATCTTAGAATTTTCTAAATAAAAAATAAAAAGAAGGATTGGAGAGTTAATTTATAGAAATTTAACGGTCAAAGAATGAGAATTTAACGAGTTATTTAGTTTATTAAAAACTTGGGATTTGATTTGGAAGAGGATTTCTAAAATTTTGGCCGAGTGGATGCGAACTTAACGGAAATACGTAAGTTCAAACATGTGAGGGCAAATTAGTAATTTAGCTTAAAATAAAATAAAAAAATAAAATAAAATTGTTTTTTTTTTATAACAAACAGAATGGCTTCGTGAAGAAGCCATTCTGCTTCTTCGGCCTGAGCTCCCGACGAGAGTGAGAACCCGAGCGACCTCCCTCCCTCCGACGGCGACCACGCGGTTCCAGCCACCGTTCAGACGAGCGAACTCCGGCGAGCTGAAGCCAGAGCTTGGTTCGCCTTTTCCACACCAGACCCGACCGAAAACAGGTAGCTCCTCCTCCCTGTTTTCTCTCTGTTGCTCGGCTGAGGGGTGGTCTGTGGGTTGGATCGATTCTATGGTTGAATTATGAAAGAAATGTGGGGGAATTAGAGGTGTGAGACGAGTGATTATCGGTGGGCTGTGGTACCCTGGTTTTCAGGAAGAAAACCGTGAGGGGGTGTTCTGTGATTTTGGGTTTCTGAATTTGGAAGCCTTAATTTGTGTTAAATTATGCTTAATAGGCTAGAATGTGATAGATTAGCAAGGAATTGAGTGAAATTGATTGAAAAACCAAAAGAGGGAAATTTAGCTTTAAAAACCGGTTTTGTTTTTGAGGTTTTTGACCTAGCTATTGTCGTTTGTTTTAAATTTTCTTTTGGCAGGTTAAAATAGGTTATTAGAGGAGTGCGTAGCCGCTAGAATCGTTCAATTCCGATAACTGACGCAAAAGTTACGCATGTTTGAAGTTTCGGGTCGGTTTTTACCGAACCCAAATTAGTGGCCCGTTTAGTTAGGTTTTAGTTGAATTATGCTAGAAATAGTAGGTTGAGAGTAAATTGGTAAATGTATGCTTGATTTTAATGAAGCTTGAATGTTTGTCATAGGTCGAGCCGTAGATGGGCAAGGAACCGAGTATCCTCAACAAGCTAGGACGCCAGGTAAGTAGAGGAATCCTTTTTGTTGCCTTATAGGCCTACACCATGGAACGGTAGGGTTAACGGCCGGTTATTTATTTAGTGTTGCATTGTCTTGTTTTGTTTCGTGTTGGGTTGCATATCTTTGAAACATGCATTATGAGTTACATTACGCTACGCTAAATACAAGTTGTGCCCTGTTTTGCATTGTGAGTGTGAATTGTGATAAGATAAAAGAAATATAAGCATTAGTTTCTCGTAATTTGTCCTTGTCGGGAAGAAGTGCTGGTATGTAGCACCCCGAAGGAAAATTTTACGAGGGATTGGTTTGGCAAACATCGTAAGTATGAACTCCTAGACAGTCATCGGGTTCTACAATCGGTGTTGTTATGGCAACCATGCTTGGCCGTCTTAGACAGTCATGGGACGTGAGCTAACCGGTTTTGATTTGGTGAATCAAGGTATGGCCGTCTTAGACAGTTATGAGATGTGTGCCTACTTGATCCACACGGCTTATGAAATGATTAAAGCAACGAACAGCAAACAAACACAACTGAGTGTTAGAAACTGCATGTGTTAGGTTTGATTGCATTGTGTTGTCGCATTTGTTATTCCCTACTTGCTAAGCATTAGGCTTACGTTTTGTGTTCTATGGTGTAGGTGACCAGGTGAGCTAGACAAGGAAGCCAGAATTAGGCGGCAGTCGGTGGCACACGGGGCACGCCGGTGCGGGCAGTTGTCGGGGCGCCTCGACCATGGTCTTCGGGGGATGTGGGGCTTTGTATTTTGGTAGTTTATTGTAGATGTCTGTTTGTGAAAATAATGGGAATGCGTAACTCTTTTTGGTTGATGTTTTTGACAGTTATGGTATAACTATTTATATTTATTGTATATAGTCATAGTTAAAGGTGATGTGTCGCCCTATACTGTGGACTTTCTTCACTTAGGGATGTTCATATTTTAGTTTCCCTTTTTACTGCTATTTGGAGATTTCGTATGCTGGATAGTTAAGTAAGAGTATTCTGGATCTGGTTGAGAATTGATTCATTTGCAGGTATCTAGCATTTTGGAGGTGCCATTTTCAGGCGTTACTTTGTCGAAATTTTTGGAGAGGACGCCGTGGTGCTTAACAGTTAGGATGAAGGAAAATTAGTGAGTCTAGGCAGCTAGGTATGACATAAGAGAGCTTCGTGAGACTTAGCTTTAAATTCCGCTGTGTCCAATTTGTATAGTTTGGGGATTATAAAAATTATTTTAAACGTCATTTTCGTCGGGGTTAGAGTGAGATAAGTAGCACACCGAGCCGGGGTGGGTTCGGGAGCGTTACAACCCGACAATGCCGGCTGGCATGCAACATGTTTCACCGACTATAAGTATTTCTTTATTTTTAGTTAGTTCTTTGTTAAGATTAGATTTTCTAACCTTTACAGGAATAGAATCAAAATGTCGAGGAACGAAGGAGAACCTAGGCAACTCAGAAACGAGCTTGAAGATTTAGTCAGACAGCTCATGGAGTTAGTTGGTAGGCAAACTGAGTTATTTGGACTGCTCATCAATTATGGAGGACAAGGAAATGTTGGAGCAAGTTTCAGTGGAGTGACATTTAGAGGGTTAAATCCTCCAATGCGGGACGAAAATAAGGGTGTGAACCTATCTGATATAGTTGGTATACCCTATGTTAATGAAGTGGACAAGGTAATAGAAGTGGAAAGGGTGGTTATGAAGTGTGTCCAACCGGCTGGGTCTTCCTCACAGTTTCATGGAACTAAAAGACCGGGCGGGTATTTGAGTGATAAAAGAGGAGAAAAGAAACTGTAACAGCAACAACATAAAGGATACCCACAATGTCCAAAGTGTTTGAAGTTGCATCCTGGGAAATGCGGACAATATGCAGAGAGATGCTTCAATTGTTTTGAATATGGTCATATTTCCCGAGATTGTCCAAAGCCAAAGGTTATCCGGTGCTTCAAGGGCAACCAACCCGGGCATATAGCCAAGAATTTTCCCGTAGCAAAAGAGATCCAACCACAGTGACACCCCGAATCCTCGCCATGATTGAGCCAAATGGTAAGGATGGTATACCTAGAGTTTTGTTCCCTTAGTGAGATACATCTTAGATTTTGATACTTTTGGGGAGATATATTTTTTGAAAAATAAAAATTTTCATAGAATTTATCCCTAGTTAGCAAACTCTTGAAGTTCTAGGATACGAGAAACCAAACAAGAATTTGAAGTTAGAAATGAATTTATCGGAGGATACCTTAAATCGTTGAGATTCCATTAGGGCTCCAGCAAAAGTAGAAGTAGTGATAGGAAAGAGATATAGGGCTACTTGTTGTGATTAGTAATTTATCCGGAAAAAAAAAGAAGATGAAAGAGATTGCTCCACCGGGATAAAATGAATCGGTAGCTAAGGATTTAAGTTGGAGGTTTTATTTTAGATTTACGTAAAGTAAAAGTATCTAGGTGTATATTGCAATTGAGTGTCTAGTTTAAGTATAGTGTTATTAGCACTTTTAGCGGATCTGATTGATTGAGGCAAGGTGGTGATTATGGAATCTGAGTGATCATGTAGGAGTATCCATATTAATTAGTATCGAGGAACTTATTTCGAGTTGGAAAGCCAAAAGACTTTGAGGTGTTAGAGAATCAAAGTTAGATGTAAGGTGATATTCAGGTTATAAAAATGGTTGCCCTTAAGGAATAAGTATCAACTTAGTAGTTTACTCAATTAAGGACTTGGGTATTAACAGGTATAGTTAGAATGACCCAAACTAGAGTCATAGAGGGTGGACAACCCTTGATGAATGCTCGAAGAAAAGTGGAAAAGGGTAAAAAAATGGGCATTTTTGGCCAAAGAAAACTGAGAGGGCCCGATCGATCGGGCTGGGGTGAAATGTTGGTCGCACGGCACGCTGCTGTGCACGCGCACAGCGCGCAGCGGCCAAGCGAGCGGCGCACGCGCTGCACGCGATGGCGGCGCGGCGCCCAGCACACCAAATGTTGTTTTTTTTAATTTTGACTATTTTCAAAATGTTTTGACCTCACCTTTTCTGACATATTTTAAACATATTTTACGCACTTTTTTCAACATTTTTTTTAGGGTTTGAAAAACCCAAAAAACCGAGTAAAAATTTTATAAAAAATTATTTTATGTAACACCCGACGAGTTTGACCAGGTGACTTTCTTAACTGTTTTAACGGCCATGTTTATTTTGATCTTCTCGATTTGGAATTTTATGCCAAGGCTTAATTATTGTGCATGTGTCATAAATTAGGTTGGTGGCAGGATTTGTAATTAAGAATGGTTGGGTTAAGTATAAATAGGAAATGGAAACTTTTAAACCTCACTGTAGCCGACATTCCCTTATGCATTCCCTCATTTCCCCGAGCTGTCTCCCTCTCCGCCAGCGACTCTCTCTTTGATGATCGATTCCTCCAACCTCCACTCCGATAACTTACGTTCGAGGTAAGATTTAGTCAATGTAGTTGCCGTGTAGTTATTTGGAACTATGTTTTCAACTAGAACCCAATGTTTCAAGATTCTTCAATGGCCGAATAATAGGAACATTTTTAATTGGTGTTTGGTAATAGCATTTCCGAATCGATTCTGGACATTTAATATAACCGACCCTGATTAATCGTTAGTTGAACCTAGCTATTTTGGTTTTGGATTTCAGACTGAACACAGAGAACTAGACTAAGGGATTCGAGAATGACTTTAGTTATTAGATTCTAGGATGACTTGTGATTAGGACTATTAGGATTTTCATTTTAACTACTACAATGTAAATGTTTTAGGTGAAGAAGTCTGAAGAAAAGGAGTTCAAGTTGCTAAGGAAACCAGGTAAGTGAAGGTGTAGGATTCCCGACCATTAGGGCCCTACATCACAAGGATGCTAGGTAGAAACTTATACGATGATTAGAAGTTATTTAAGCCACTGTCTGTTGCTTATGTTGATGTTTGACTTAATGGTATGATTTCACGTCGGATGAATGCACTATTCTGTGGCTTGATGAGTTAAGAGTTCTCATGTTCATGCATCATGAATGTTTTACGCATATGAAAATGTTTTAAGAGCATGTTTTCCTCATGAACAAGATAAGAATATAAAACTTATGCAACGTGAATTAAGCAAGGGTTGGGAGTGGTTTGACGTATGTCAATGTCCAAAAGGAAGGACCATGATTACGACCCGCAAGGGACTATGTACAATCTCACTGTCAACCCCCTTTATCGGCACAAATCCTCTCTTAATCCACACAATATGAACGAAGAATATGATTGATGAACATGAATGATGAATATGAATGACGAGCATGAATGATGATTATGAACGATGAATACGAACGGTGAACAAGAATGAAGACTTTGAGTATGAATATGAACAAGAAAAGATTCATGAGTATTTGTTTTCTTAAAATGAGCATTTATGCATACTTGTTAGTATTGCATTCCTTACTAAGCATTAGGCTTATAGTTTAAACCTTATGATATAGGTGAAGATTTAGCAGGTGAGGATTCCAAATTCAGTGATGATGTCTAAGGCTGGTTGCAGGATGGTGGTCAAGGTGGAAGTCTTTGGCTGGCAGGCGAATATGACCAGTAGTTATGCTCATAATGTGTCAGTAAGATTTATGATGAACTGATGTTTAAGTAGAATGAGATTTTCTTTAGAATATTGGATTCTGTTATTGTCTAGTTTGGTTATCAAAATTTGGAGATGATTATAATGGTATAGAATGATCTGTTTTAATTAAGTCCTCCGCTATTTGTATCCTAGATGAGTCCATGTTTCATGTCCGCCTATGTTTATGTCTACGAGTATGAGATCTGTGAAGGTCAGATTATCTTTCTGTTGATATGAGTTGTTTGAAGTTTTCTGTATTTTACTGCTGTGTGATAGAAGTTGTATGAATACATCATCCGGCTGACGTCACCGGTGTGAGATGAATGATAGAAGCTGGATGGGTGAATCATCCGGCTGACGTCACCGGTGGATGGCGAACGTTTGTTGTTCTTCGGATGATGTCTCTTATCGGTTGAGGCAAGTGAGTCACGTGTATTGCCCATGCTTGCCGGATGATGTCTCTGTTGAATGAGGACATCAACCGGCTGATGTCATCGGTGGATGGGAACAATTGTTGCCCACCGGATGATGCCTCTTACTGGCGATGTTAAGTAGTCACGTGAGATGCATGAGATAACCGGATGATGTAGATTTTTACTACCGGCAGAAGCGAGCTCTGTGCTTGTCGTTTAGTGATCGGCAAGAGCAAGTGAATAAGTAATGAGTTCTGTCGTTTTATGATCGGCAGATGTGAGTTTATTCCTCTATCGGTAGATGCAGTTTAGAGCTGAAGTTCCTGCTCATCGGCTGAAGCATTTTGCACTGCTCGCCGGCAGATGTGTAATGTATTTCATTGCCGAGCGATGTTTAATGAATCGCATGTGATGCCTTGAGCCAAGTTATGTTTTAAAAAAAATATAAAGGGGTATAACTTAAATAAAGATAGTAAGGATATATGGACAAGTCAGAAGGAGTCATGGTTTGGTCTCGGCCCTACTGGGGTTGTTACAATTATGGCATTAAAGCAAAACCGGGTTCTAAAATCGATTCTGCAGACTGCCTCCCAGCACAGATTGCCACCTGAATACACTCCAACAACTGTAAGTGTTTATGTTTTTAGTAAATGTCATTAAGTTAAGATGTATTTATGAATATTTAGTCTAGGAATCTCAAAATGGTAAGAGGTCAGCAAAGAGAGACCAATGAGGACAGCAATGCCATTGCTCAGTTGACAGAGTTGGTCATGCGCCAATCTCGCCAGATCGAACAGCTGATGACTGCCAGAGAAGAGCAAGCGAATTCTAGTTCAAATGCAGCTCAAGATCATGGTGGTGAGCGTTTTCACCGGCTTCGACCCCCGACGGTTATTGGTCGAGTTTCAAACCCTGTTTATGTTGAGGAATGGATTCAGAAGATTGAGGACATGTTCAGGTATGCAAAAGTTGAGGACGGAGATAAGGTTACGTGTGCTGTCTTTCACCTGGAACTTGATGCAAGGCATTGGTGGAACTCAATCCAGAGCACCGCTAATGCAGGAGCTATGACCTAGGAAATGTTTAAGACTGCCTTCTTTGACAAGTACTTCAGCCGAGCTGTTCGAACCAGCAAGAAAATGGAATTCATGCAACTGCGTCAAACCAGTTCTGTGGCTGATTACATCTGTAAGTTTGAGGCACTTTCTCGATTTGCTCCCCGCCTGGTGGATGATGACGAGGACAAGATTCACCAGTTTATCCACGGGCTGAAGCTGAGCCTCTTCCAGGGAGTGAAGACTGCAGGGATCTATAACATACCTTATTCCGAAGTGGCTGCTAAGGCTTTGGAATTGGAAGAGGTAGAGTTGGCAGTACGAGGACAATGTAAACCGCCAAGGAAGTTTTTCAAGGATACTCAGCCACCACCGCGCCAGGGCAGAGGTTGGCAACCACAACTTAACAGAGGGCTATAGCAACAGCAGAAAGATATAAAGAGACCCTTCAATCCAAATGATGACCAAGGAAAAGGAAAGCGACCCCTGGCTCCTTTGTGCCCCACCTGTCAGAAGAACCACCCTGGCGAATGCAAGTTGCACTCTGGCCGTTGTTATAGATGTGACAAGGTTGGACACGTGGTCAGAGACTGCCCTTTGCCACCAGACCCGAATCGAGTCAGGATAGCGCCAAGGGTTTATGCTTTAATGGAGGATGAAGATGCCGAGCAGCACACAGTCATAACAGGTACCATTATGGTTTGTAGTATTTCTGCTTACACACTTATAGATACAGGGGCCACACACTCGTTTGTATCAACCCTGTTCGTACTTGAGCATAAACTAGAACTCATGCCAGCTGAGAGGTCATTTAGTGTCATGTTACCGTCGGGGAAGTTCCTACATTCTGAGCAGCTATTGAAAGGTGATGTTATGTCCTTAGGAGATAAGAAGCTATATGTAGAACTGATCGTAATCGATATGAGAGGATATGAGGTCATACTAGGGATGGATTGGTTATTCGGGCATTATGCCACGATAAGTTGTAGGTCTGGATTAGTTTAGTTCCGACCCCCGAACGGTGATCGGTATTCCTTCCAAGCTATCCGAAAACTAAGTAAAATGCCAATTATTTCCTCACTAGAGACTCAACGATTACTGAAGAGTGGTTGTGAGAGTTTTCTAGCTTCTGTAATTAATGCTCGGGTGGAGAATAAGGTAAAGCTACAAGATATTCTCATAGTCAGAGAGTTTCCAGATGCATTTTTGGATAACTTGCCCGGAATACCACCCGACAGAGAAATTGAGTTTGTAATAGATACTTATCCTGAGGCTTTACCTGTGTCCAGGAACCCTTACCGCATGGCACTTGTTGAGTTAAAAGAATTAAAAGTCCAACTGCAGGAATTAGTAGATAAGGGGTTTATACGCCCTAGCAGTTCTCCCTGGGGTGCACCTGTTTTATTCGTTAAGAAGAAGGATAGTTCTCTTAGAATGTGCATTGACTATAGGGAGCTAAACAAGTTGACAATTAAGAATAAATATCCTTTACCCCGAATTGATGATCTGTTTGACCAATTACAAGGAGCTAAAGTATTTTCAAAGATTTACTTACATTCGAGTTACTACCAACTGAAGGTTAAGGAGAGTGATATACCAAAGACAGCCTTCAGGACCCGCTACGGACACTATGAATTTCTTGTGATGTCGTTTGGACTGACTAATGCGCCTGCAGCCTCTATGGACTTGATGAATCGTGTGTTTCGTGAGTATTTGAACAAGTTTGTGTTTGTGTTTATAGATGATAAACTAATATACTCACGTACTGAGGCTGACCATGCAGAGCATTTAAGAGTGGTTTTGACGACATTAAAACAGCTGCAGCTTTATGCAAAGCTGTCTAAGTGTGAGTTCTGGTTGGATAAGGTCAACTTCTTAGGCCATGTCATCTTTGCTGAAGGTATATCAGTAGATCCAACCAAAATTCAGGCCGTTAAGTTTTGACCACAGCCAAGGAATGCCAGTGAAGTCTGCAGTTTTCTTGGTCTAGCGGGTTATTATAGAAAGTTCATTAAGGGATTCTCTATGATAGCTAAGCCTTTAACTAATTTAACAAATAAGGACATCAAGTACTCTTGGATTGAAGCTTGTGAAGATGGCTTCCAGACACTTAAACTGAAGTTGACAACAGCCCCACTTTTGACTCTCCCAACCGAAGAAGCAAAGTTTAGTGTTTACTGTGATGCATCCAAAGTTAGTCTGAGGTGTGTTTTGATGCAAGAAGGTAAGGTTGTGGCGTATGCCTCTAGGCAGCTCAAGAGTTACGAACAGAATTACCCCACTCACGATTTAGAGCTAGCTGCAGTTGTTTTTGCATTAAAGATTTGGAGACACTATTTATATTGTCAACAGTGTGAGGTGTTTTCTGACCATAAGAGCCTGAAGTACCTATTCACCCAAAAGGAATTAAACATGAGACAAAGATGTTGGTTGGAATTTGTTAAGGATTATGACTTTGAGATTAAATACCACCCGGGCAAGGCTAATGTTGTAGTCGATGCTTTAAGCAGGATGTCTAAGACAATGCAGCCCACGGTATCAACCATGTCTGTACCATTCTGGAAGGAATTTCAGAAGTTTGAATTGGAATTAGTTCCTGAGTTGTCAACTTTACTTGCTAATTTAACCATTCGACCAACTATTTTGGATAAGATCAAAGAGGCACAACAGAAGGATTCAAAGGAGAAGAATAGTGTTATGAGTAAGTTAAAAGACGCCTCCTCTGAATTCAGTCTCTCCAATGATGGTATTTTGAAATTTAGGAATCGATGGTACATTCCAAGTGACAAGGAGTTGCGTGAGTTGATCTTGGCTGAGGCTCACTCATCTTCTTTCTTTGTGCATCCTGGTAACACCAAGATGTATCAGGATTTAAGGTTATATTATTGGTGGCCAAATATGAAGAGGGATGTTGCCAGGTATGTGGAGTCATGTCTTGTATGCCAACAAGTTAAGGCAGAGCACCAACGCCCAGGAGGTACCCTTCAACCCTTACCGATTCCCCGAATGGAAATGGGAAAATATAGCCGTGGATTTTGTTATAGGATTACCTAAGACAACTAAAGGTCATGACAGCATCTGGGTTGTGGTTGACAGATTGACGAAGTCAGCTCACTTCCTACCCGTGAAGACAACATACACGATGGACCAGCTTGCTGATCTATATTTTTAGGAAATTATCAGATTGCATGGGATTCCGATATCTATAGTCTCTGATTGTGACCCTAGGTTCACCTCAAGATTTTGACGAAGTTTTCAAGGTACACTTGGTACCAAGTTAACCTTAAGCACCGCATTCCACCCTCAGACAGATGACCAATCAGAAAGGACAATTTAGATACTCGAGGATATGTTGAGAGCATGTGTACTAGATTTCCAGACCTCTTGGAGTCGACATTTGCCCTTAGTTGAGTTCTCCTACAATAACAGTTACCAGTCCATCGTCGGTATGGCACCGTATGAAGCACTGTATGGTAGGAAATGTAGATCACCTTTATAGTGGGATGAAGTTGGTGAAGCAAAACTTCTTGGACCCGAGATTTTGCAGAAGATGTCAGATAAGATTGCCATTATTAAGAGGAGAATGATGACTGCACAAAGCCGACAGAAGTGTTATGCATACCAAAGAAGGAGAGACCTTGACTTTGCTGTTGGAGATGAAGTTTTCTTAAAGATTTCACCCTTTAAGGGAGTTTTAAGATTTGGTAAGAAGGGAAAGCTTAATCCGCGATTTATTGGACCATTCCCCATCTTAGCAAGGATTGGCAGTACAGCTTACAAACTGCAATTGCCTCCATCACTAGAAAAGGTACATAATATCTTCCATGTGTCAATGTTAAGGAAATGCATACGTGATCCGGCAAATGTTGTTGAACCAACTGGAATCGATATCGAGCCGACCCTAGAGTATGAAGAGAAACCAGTAAGGATTATGGAATCTGCAGTAAAGACTCTTCGAAATAAAGAAATTCCACTGGTGAAAGTCTTATGGATGAATCATGGTATTGAAGAAGCTACATCGGAACGGCAACAAGACATGCTGGACAAATATCCTGAGCTCTTTGTTTGAGCAATTTTCGAGGACGAAAATTTTGTTTAAGGTGGGGTGGATGTAACACCCGACGAGTTTGACCAGGTGACTTTCTTAACCGTTTTAACGGCCATGTTTATTTTGATCTTCTCGATTTGGAATTTTATGCCAAGGCTTAATTATTGTGCATGTGTCATAAATTAGGTTGGGTGGTAGGATTTGTAATTAAGAATGGGTTAAGTATAAATAGGAAATGGAAACTTTTAAACCTCACTGTAGCCGACATTCCCTTCTGTATTCCCTCATTTCCCCGAGCTGTCTCACTCTCTGCCAGCGACTCTCTCTTTGACGATCGATTCCTCCAACCTCCACTCCGATAACTTACGTTCGAGGTAAGATTTAGTCAATGTAGTTGCCGTGTAGTTATTTGGAACTCTGTTTTCAACTAGAACCCAATGTTTCAAGATTCTTCAATGGCCGAATATTAGGAACATTTATAATCGGTGTTTGGTAATAGCATTTCCGAATCGATTCTGGACATTTAATATAACCAACCCTGATTAATCGTTAGTTGAACCTAGCTGTTTTGGTTTTGGATTTCAGACTGCACACAGAGAACTAGACTAAGAGATTCGGGAATGACTTTAGTTATTAGATTCTAGGATGACTTGTGATTAGGACTATTAGGATTTTCATTTTAAATACTACAATGTAAATGTTTTAGGTGAAGAAGTCTGAAGAAAAGGAGTTCAAGTTGCTAAGGAAACCAGGTAAGTGAATGTGTAGGATTCCCGACCATTAGGGCCCTACATCACAAGGATGCTAGGTAGAAACTTATACGATGATTAGAAGTTATTTAAGCTACTGTCTGTTACTTATGTTGATGTTTGACTTAATAGTATGATTTCACGTCGGATGAATGCACTATTCTGTGGCTTGATGAGTTAAGAGTTCTCATGTTCATGCATCATGAATGTTTTATGCATATGAAAATATTTTAAGAGCATGTTTTCCTCATGAACAAGATAAGAATATAAAACTTATGCAACGTGAATTAAGCGAGGGTTGGGGGTGGTTTGACGTATGTCACTGTCCAAAAGGAAGGACCACGATTACGACCCGCAAGGGACTATGTACACTCTCACTGTCAACCCCCTTTACTGGCACAAATCCTCTCTTAATCCACACAACATGAACGAAAAATATGATTGATGAACATGAATGATGAATATGAATGACGAGCATGAATGATGATTATGAACGATGAATACGAACGATGAACAAGAATGAAGACTTTGAGTATGAATGACTAAGCATTAGGCTTATAGTTTAAACATTATGATGTAGGTGAAGATTTAGCAGGTGAGGATTCCAAATTCAGTGATGATGTCTATGGCTAGTTGCAGGATGGTGCTCAGGGTGGAAGTCTTTGGCTGGCAGGTGAATATGACCTGTAACGACCCCAACCCGGTCAGGGCCGTTACGGCCTAACTATGACTTACCCTTAACTTAGTCTTCATAAGCTTACATAGAAATTCCCTCATTATTTAGAATTTATAGTATTTTTTTTAAAGAACATTAATCAAAGGAAAAAGAGGTGGGCGAAGGCGTAAAAACCCCACCCCCCCATCGCCTGCTCTGCAGGCGAGCATGCCCTTCATCCTTCATCCTTCATCCTTCATCCTTCATCCTTCATCCTTCATCCTTCATCCTTCATCCTTCATCCTTCATCCTTCATCCTTCATCCTTCATCCTTCATCCTTCATCCTTCATCCTTCATCCTTCATCCTTCATCCTTCATCCTTCATCCTTCATCCTTCATCCTTCATCCTTCATCCTTCATCCTTCATCCTTCATCCTTCATCCTTCATCCTTCATCCTTCATCCTTCATCCTTCATCCTTCATCCTTCATCCTTCATCCTTCATCCTTCATCCTTCATCCTTCATCCTTCATCCTTCATCCTTCATCCTTCATCCTTCATCCTTCATCCTTCATCCTTCATCCTTCATCCTTCATCCTTCATCCTTCATCCTTCATCCTTCATCCTTCATCCTTCATCCTTCATCCTTCATCCTTCATCCTTCATCCTTCATCCTTCATCCTTCATCCTTCATCCTTCATCCTTCATCCTTCATCCTTCATCCTTCATCCTTATTGCATTCCTTACTAAGCATTAGGCTTATAGTTTAAACATTATGATGTAGGTGAAGATTTAGCAGGTGAGGATTCCAAATTCAGTGATGATGTCTATGGCTAGTTGCAGGATGGTGCTCAGGGTGGAAGTCTTTGGCTGGCAGGTGAATATGACCTGTAACGACCCCAACCCGGTCAGGGCCGTTACGGCCTAACTATGACTTACCCTTAACTTAGTCTTCATAAGCTTACATAGAAATTCCCTCATTATTTAGAATTTATAGTATTTTTTTTTAAAGAACATTAATCAAAGGAAAAAGAGGTGGGCGAAGGCGTAAAAACCCCACCCCCCCATCGCCTGCTCTGCAGGCGAGCATTCGCCTACATTGCAGGCGATGGGCGATTGATCGCCCCTGGGGCGATCAATCGCCACCTGCTCTGGAAATTCTAAATTCCAGAGCATGCTTCACTTCTTCATCCCTCATCCTTCTTCCTTCATCCTTCATCCTTCTTCCCTTTTTATCCTACCATACTTAACTCAATTTTACATTAAACTCACTCATCTACAAGCATCTCCCAACATCCATCCATCACTCAAGACACGACCCAAAACCTATTTCACACTCTTCGAATTATCACAAAATCAACTTCATGGGTCGCTCTAAAACCGAACATATCCATACGGATTAAATCAACTAAAATCATCAAACAAAATCCAACCAAATCCTCAATTAACATTGAACATAGATGCGGAATTTACTAAAACATCACCCAAACAAATACATATCAAGTCCTCCAAAATAACATAACTCCAAGCCTAAATCATCTATACATCACACCAAAATTAAACTTTGTGTACATCCAAAAATCTATCCAAATGTGCATAAAAATCTAGTTCGTGCCTATTTACCACCAAATAGCCTGGAGCACACCCACGGGTTGTCAAGCCTAGCCAAAACACGCCCCAGCGCCACGAGCTCCACCCATCGATCTCCTATGCTTGATCATCGGGAGGAATTTTCTAACCTTCGTACTCGTCACCTACATCATACGATAAATACGTTAAGCCTAATGCTTAGTAAAGAGTGTACTAAACATAACGTCTACTATATAGATGACATTTGTAAAACAACATTGTTTTGTTTCGTTAGACCACTTTCTTGCCCCGTGAGAACCATAACTTGCCCCGTGAGAAACACATAACTTGCCCCGTGAGAAACACATATCGTTGAGAATTCATGATCGTTTCTTAAATTCGATATTTCAAAAAACATGCTCGTAAATAGTTCGTATGCACTTTAATAAAACATGATGCATGAGGAGTAATACATGTAAAACACCTATCCAACGACCACTATCTAAGAAGCTAAGGCACTACCTTGAATGACCCGCCTTACCACCAACCCCTATAACTTCCTAACTTCATCATAATTAACACATTCAACATCGTTACGACGTAGAGCCTTAGGGGCTAGAAACCTAACACTCACTTACTTGGCGTCCTAGCTATGCCGAGCACCGTCCTTGAGCTTGGGTTACCTAAGGCAGTTTCATAAAACGTCATTAGTTTTAACTCTAAATCATAAAATCTAAAACTAAACGAAATCCCGAGCTAAGACGATTTCTTCAAAACTCTAATTCACTTTATTCAGGCATTTCGTCGAGCACGTTGTGCTCACTAATTTCTAAACCTCATTAATGGTTTTTCAACAACCTAAAATTAACCCTAAACACTAACCAACACCATTAATTCACACCAAGCACTCCAATAACCATAAATACATCTTTATTGGGCATAAATTTTATCAAACTATCGATTCCTCCTAAAACAAACTATTCTCAACAAACCCTAAATCAAAAATCAACTCAAAAACTACAACTAAACTTGTCTAGAGTGTAGAACTTACCTAGAGGGTTGATTTGGGGAAGAAACTTGAAGGAAAAACGCCGGAGTCGGAGGAGTCGCCAGCGTTGGAGAATCGGTGATGAAGGAGAAGAAAAGATCGCCCAAAGGGAGGGAGAGAATCACGTGGAGGGAGAGAAAAGTGAGGGGAAAATAGAGAGTTTTCTTATTAAGTAAAAATTTGATTTAACAAATTACCTATATGCCCTTTTTATTATTTCCTTGCTTAAACTCTTCAATTAACCTATCAATTTAGTTTCTCCAAAATTATTTTATTTCACCCAATATTCCTATTTATTCCTAGGGTTCCAACGAAACTTTCCGTTCGCCATTTGGACTTAATTTATTATTTCTACGCATTAAAACTCTATAACACTTAAAATAATAAAACCCTAAAACCATAGGCTCAAAACCCATAGCCAAAGTTCCTGGGCGTTACATGACCCGTAGTTATGCTCATAATGTGTCAGTAAGATTTATGATGAACTGATGTTTAAGTAGAATGAGATTTTCTTTAGAATATTGGATTTTGTGATTGTCTAGTTTTGTTATCAAAATTTGGAGATGATTATAAGGGTATAGAATGATCTGTTTTAATTAAGTCTTCTGCTCTTTGTATCCTAGATGAGTCCATGTTTCATTTCTGCCTATTTTTATGTCTACGAGTATGAGATCTGTGAAGGTCAGATTATCTTTCTGTTGATATGAGTTGTTTGAAGTTTTCTGTATTTTACTGCTGTGTGATAGAAGTTGAATGAATCCATCATCCGGCTGACGTCACCGGTGTGAGCTGAATGATAGAAGCTGGATAGGTGAATCATCCGGCTGACGTCACCGGTGGATGGCGAACGTTTGTTGTTCCCCGGATGATGTCTCTTATCGGTTGAGGCAAGCGAGTCACGTGTATTGCCCATGCTTACCGGATGATGTCTCTGTTGAATGAGGACATCAACCAGCTGATGTCATCGGTGGATAGGGACAATTGTTGCCCACCGGATGATGCCTCTTACTGGCGATGTTAAGTAGTCACGTGAGATGCATGAGATAATCGGATGATGTAGATTTTCAATACTGGCAGAAGCGAGCTCTATGCTTGTCATTTAGTGATCGGCAGGAGCAAGTGAATAAGTAATGAGTTCTGTCGTTTTATTATCGGCAGATGTGAGTTTATTCCTCTATCGGTAGATGCAGTTTAAGAGGTAAAGTTCCTGCTCATCGGCTGAAGCATTTTGTACTGCTCGCCGGCAGATGTGTAATGTATTTCATTGCCGAGCGATGTATAATGAATCGCATGTGACGTCTTGAGCCAAGTTATGTTTTTTTTAAAAAAATATATAAATGGGTATAACTTAAATAAAAATAGTAAGGATATATGGACAAGTATGAAGGAGTCATGGTTTGGTCTCAGCCCTAATGGGGTTGTTACATTTTAAACGTCATTTTCAAAATGGTTTGGGTTAGGTAAGTAGCGTACCGAGCCGGGGCGGGTTCGGGGGCGTTACATTTCAACCCGATGTTTTACGATACTTTCAAAACGTATTTTGTGAACATTTTCTACGTATTTTAAACGGTATAAGCGTGCCAAAAACCAAGTTAACATTTTAACAAAAACGGTTATAACCTTCGATTTAAGGTTGTAAGTTTGTGAAAAAGTTTACGTGAAAAAGTCAAGTATGTCATGTCAAGCCCTGTGACAGCCCCAGGGTCGTTACAGCTGCTATATGTAGTGCCACTTGATTATCGAAAAACATTAAAGATGATCATGGAAGATTAACATTTAAATCCTTTAATAAATCTTGAATCTAAATTCTCACGACTTAGAGGCAGGCCTAATAGAAATGTCAAATCAGATGTCCCAATTCTCAGAGGTACCCATCGCCCACGGTCTGAACGTCAAATCGGCTTGGTTCGCAGCAGAAGACTTGAATATAATTCAAAGTCATAGCCCAAACGAGATGGACCTAGGTCAACATAGCGATATTAAAATAGTAGTGCAATAATTAAATTAATATTGCAACAAGTCCAAACATTCAACATCACTTAAATAATCTTATGCAGACCCCAGTAGAGTTAAGTCTTTATTCGGAAACTAAATAAACTCTCAAATAAAAGAAATAGATAAACTTGAGAACCATCACTGAGCTACAACTACTAATTGCTCTTGTCCTTGCTTAGGAAGGAAGGGGTCATTGGGGAGAGTGACTCTCTCTATAGGAAACTCATACAAACTGCACTACATGTAACACCCGAATGATGGTATTGAAAAAGCCACGTGTGAACAACAACAGGACATGTTGGACAAGTATCCAGAGCTTTTTGTCTGAATAATTTTTTAGGACAAAAATTTTGTTTAAGAAGGGGTGGATGTAACACCCGACAACTTGGGCAGGTGAACTTTCTTTTAATGAAACGGAATTAACTGTCATCCATGCATATATCTCTTTGGTCGGAAATTTGGGCGCCAAAGTTAATTAGTTCTTTTTATAAAAATTAGGTTTGGTGGCAAACTTGTAATTAAGCCTAGCTTATTAGGTGTATAAATAGAAAATGGAAATCCTTAAACCTCACAAAAACCTCCACCAGCCGACTTGCCTCTCTCAGTTGATTCTCTCTCCCCTCAACTTCCTTCTCTGTTCTTCCTCCAGCGATCAAATTCTTTCGGATTCCTTCCAATACTCCAAGCTCGAGGTAAGATTTGGACAATGTGTTTACTGATTAATCATTTGAAAGTTGATTTGCGATTTAGATTCGGGTTTTCTGAGGAAGTTGAAGTATCGTGGTAGATATAGCTATTAACATAGCATTTATGATTGTTGTAGATAATAAGTAGAAATAATGAACGTTGGCTGAGCCTGGGTAGTTGGTGAACCCGAACACCATTATCGTTTAGCTGAGGTTTTTATGCACACTAGGTGACTGATATAATGCTCGAATGGAAATGAGTAAAACTTATAGGATATATAGATATTTAGAAAGCTACTATTAGACTACTTAGGATTTGTTTTCTTACATTAATACATGAAATGACTTAGGTGGGAAAAAGCTCCGAGTGGAGGAAAGACATTGCTAAGGAATCCAGGTAATTGAGTGTGTTAAGTTTCTGGCTATTAGAGCCCTACATCACAGGGGTAGTAGGGTGAGTTTGTTTCTGGTATTCAATGATGTTTGGAAAGATCGTCTGTTTCAGTATAATGTTTGGAATAGTGTATGCTCTGTTTTCTGATGAACGACTCCTTCTATGGTCTCATGTTTTGAGAATGTTTGTCCATGCATCATGATTTATTTACCGAGCATACTAAATATTTTACACGCATATTCCTTTATGAATGAAACAAGAAAACGAAACGTATGAAACCTTGATTAAGTGAGGGTTGGGGGCGGTATTGGCCATGTCACTGTCCACGGATGGACCATGATTCCTACCAATAAAGGGCCATGTACACGCACTCTGCCTACCCCCCTTCGGCACAAACTCCTCCTTAATCCATGATATGAAAACGATGAACAAAAATATGATTCCCACGTTTTGAAAGTTAATGTGAACACAAACATGATCCCCGATTTGAGTAAAAGATGTGAACATGATTTTATACAGCATTCATGTGTTTGTTGCACTCCTTACTAAGCATTAGGCTTATAGTTTGAACCTTATGATGTAGGTGACGAAACAACATGTGAGGATTTCAGTCTAGAAGAAAATGCTTAGGTCTAGTTGCTGGTTGCTGCTCATGGTGATGATTTGTGGCTGAGAAGCGATTTTAACCCGCGGAGTGTTGCTTTCAATACAATTTAGTAAGATTTATGATATGATGCATAATAGGAAAAGAGCCTCTCTATGTTAACAAATATTGGACTTATTAAGATACGAGTTTAAATTTATAAAGTTTCGAATTTAAGGATCTTCTTTATGTGATAAGTCTTCCACTATGACCTTAAGTTAAGAATTGTGAGGTTTATGTGTATGGGGATTTTTGGTAAAAGGAATTGAGTTCTTTTGAAAATAAACGGAAAGAATTTAAGTCTCAGTAGATGTTGGATATTACTGTTGAGCGGTGGATGTCGCTCGACAGAAATGACCGTTGGATGCTGGGAGAATGAGTCATGTGGCTGACGTCATCGGTGGATGTGTTCTGTGGATATGAGTGGTAGGAATGAGTTGTGAATGTGAGCGGTGGATGTCGTCTGCCGAGTTAATGAAGTCACGTGGGTAACACGTGATTTGACCGGCAGATGCTTAGTGTTACTGTTCACCGGTGGATGTTGAGTGTTTATGAGGATCGGTGGACGCTGGGTGATTGAGTCATCTGACTGACGTCATCGGTAGATGTGGAATATCACTGTTGAGCGGTGGATGTCTGTAGCGACCCTAATACTGTACCCATTTTTTCGTAATATTTTTTTTTATCCCTATACTTTAAATAAACTCTAGGCGGAATTCAAACCGAAAATCAGAATTGAAGTCTATGTTTTAAACCATTTAAAACAAAACCATTATTAACCTTAAAACAATTTAAAGCAAAAATAATTAAAGTAAAAACAATTAAAACAATTCAATTAAAGGGGAGGGCAGAAACGTCAAGGCTGCAAAAAACATTAGCGGTGATCGATCTCCATATTTCAGGAGATCGATCGCCGAGGGCAACAACAGGAGGGGCGATCGATCTCCATAATTTTTGGAGATCGATCGCCGATGCACCAAACAGCAGGGGCGATCAGTAGCCCCTTTGTGCCTGCAATCGGTCGCTGTATCGAGACAAGGAGGGGCGATCGTCGCCCCTCACCTCCCGCGCCCAGTCGCCACCATCTTCTTCATCTTTCTCTTTTATTTTTCATACAATGCTCTCTGGAATCCGAAATTCCAGAGAGCAAAACTCTACGTTTCTTTCACTAGCCCTGCACATCACACTTCATAAATTATCACCCAACTAAACAGCTTAAACACACATCAACTTTCGTAAAAACGAACTGCGTGGATACGTTTAAAACTATATTATTCCTCTTGTTTTAAAATGTCCAAGCAGTCTCCTGTTTTAAAATGTCCAAGTAGTTCATAAAATCAAGTTTTCAAACGTTTAAAACATGTAAACATAAACCTATCAACTACCAGTTCTCAAACATCCTAAAATGTTCTAACTGTACAATTACTTTTTCTAATCTACCATCAGCCCAAAACGCCCCAATACCCTCAAAACACGTACATACATCCCCACGGGTCAGCTCAAGCATCGACTGCGCAACACACCACCACAAGCCATCCTCCGTCAACTGGATCACTCCTCAGGTGGAGGGATCTCATCCTCACCTGCGTAGAGGTCACCTACACCATACAAACAAACTATGAGATAAAAATCTCAGCAAGTCTCGTAAATGCTAATGCGTGCAGATGCGTGTAGTGCGTATGTCATTCATAAGACATGCAGATAACAGATTCAGATTCATTACATCGCAAACAGATTGTCACCGAGGCCTAAACCCACCTCGCCGTGACCAGATAAAAGATTACGTAGATTTTGTTGGTTCATTTTAGTTTTTAATTAGGTCGCAGACAGAATGTCACCGAGATCTAAACCACCTTGCCGTGACCAGATAATAGATTACGTAGATTCATTTCGTTCATTGGTTCATTTCACCTTTTAATTATGTCACAGATAGAATGTCACCGAGGCCTAAACCAATTCGCCGTGACCAGATAACAGATTACGTAGATTCATTTCGTTCTCTTAAACACATGCTTTAACAGACGTGATGCATGAGCAGTCAAATGCATAAAGTAAACAACCAGCATGTGTACCATCAAGACGATAAACAAACATAACCTATAAACAACTAACTTAACTACCGAACCAAAACAATTTAAACAAACGCATCACCAAAACTCCTCGAGATGACTTCGACGTACGGTGTAGGCCAATCGGCCAGAAAAGATCACGAGAACTTACCTCGTGTCCGTTGCAGCTCAAGCTCCGTCCACGAGCATTGTTCACCTAAGCAATTTCACCAAATTGACGTTAAAACGAGCTTAAAACAACGTAATGTCCAAAACTAACAAAATCCTTAACTAAGGAATTTCCTAAAGCTTTAATTCAATTCATCGAGCTATTCCATCGAGCAATTACACGCTCGGCACCTCAAATTGCAATTACGAGTTTTTTCAAAAATCCCTAAATTCTCCAATTTTAACATTTCACACAAATTGGTATAAATTCATCCAATAACGTCTCATATGTTCAATACGTCCATAAACTACGACAACCTATCGATTTCGAACCCTAATTCGCATTTTTGACGAAACCCCAAACGAAACCCTATTTGTTCAAACTCTGTAAAAATCAAAATAAACGCTCTAAGATCGTAGATTCATACCTAGGGTCGGGAATGGGGAAGAAATTTCGAAGAACGGAGGTCGATTGGAGGAGAAACAGGTGTCGGCCGAAGAGAAATCACCGCGGGAGGGAAACCAGAAGCTTTTTGGTTTTTCGCGAGGAGAGAAGAAATGAAGAAGAAAAGGATTTAGGTTATTTTATAATATTGATTTGGCAAATTACCATTTTACCCTTCTTTTGATTTTCTATTTGTTTCGTCCTTCGTTTCATTAATTGGCTAACTATTCAGTTTCTGCAAATCCCCTTATTTCACCAATAAATCCATCTTATTATCTGGGTTCTATTAAAACTGTCCGTTCGCAAAACGGACCTCGTTTACTATTTTTACTAAAACGTCCATGATATTACGAGAAACCTAATTCCCGTAATTTAGCGTCACGACTCCTAAAATTCCCATAATTTACCTAAAATCCATATTAATAATTAGAATCCCAACGAAACTTTTCGTTCGTAAAACGGGTTTGATTTGACATATTTACAAAAATGTCATTTATATTAAAGTATTAATATCCCGAAAAGCCGGGTATTACAATGTCGCTCGGCAAAGGTGATCGGTGGATGCTGGGTGATTGAGTCATCCGGCTAACGTTATCGGTAGACGTGGAATATCACTGTTGAGCGGTGGATGTCGCTCTGCAAAGGTGATCGGTGGATGCTGGACGTGTGAGTCCTCTGGCTGACGTCATCGGTAGGCGAGGAATACCACTGTTGGGTGGTGGATGTCGCTCGTTATATGTGAACGGTGGATGTAAACGACAAAGGTTAATTCGATTGTCTGTTGATTCTTTTCTTTAAATAAATATTTTCCAAATGACTTTGAATTTGATTGGAATTTCTTTAAAAACGTATTTATAAATATACACAAAACAAAAAAGGAAATTTGGGTTGACAATTTGATTACTAATATGATTATAAGATATTCTCGACCCGTCGGGTTTTGGGTTGTGAAAGTTAGAATGGAGTTTTGATGGAAATGAATGAAAAACTAGTTTTGAAAGTAATGAGGGCCGATTTTGTTTTTGTAATTTTGAAATTGTTATGTTTTTTGGTTGTTGAATTTAAGTGTTTCAATGGATAGTACACGTGTAGAGGTTTACGAAATGAGGTGGCACGTTGAAATCCGTTGAAAAACGAGTAAGTTATGGCCGTTTGAAGTTGGACGCCAAAAATTGTGGGAAAATCGAGTTTAGGGTTTCAATTGTAGCTTTGTTAAGTGTTGCTAGTTTTGGTTGTTAATTTTGGTTAGATAATTCTTTAGAATGTTCTTAGAATGCCCTTAGAATGCTTCTAATTTATTTCCTTAACGTGCTAGGTTGACGAGCGAGCTTTTAGCCTAGTCGAAGTGAGGAAATACGTGCGGAGCTACAGGTAAGTAGTCAAGTGTATGTGTTTTGCCTTCGGGCCTACACCGTGGAACGGTAGGGATTTTTTACTTGTTGTTGTGTTTTGTTTTGTGTTGAGCATTTTGTGTCATGCATCATTGTTTTCCAACTATGAAAATACGTGTTTTGAGCATTGTTTGTAAATGGTGAGAATGGAATGTAAAAAGATAAGAAGATACGTAATGCAATGCGATCTTTTGGTAGAGTCACCTCATTATTATACGATGCATGAAATAAGGCAATTTGAGAGGGTCTCTACAAAAGAAACGCGAAAGAAAATACGTAAAACGGGAACGCTTCAATGTCTGGTGCTCATAAGAAAGCACTAGAAGGTTCCGTGAACGCTTCAATGTTAAGTGCTAATAAGAAAGCACTAGAAGGTTCTACGATCGAGTATAACGCTTCGATGTGGTGTGCTAGTAAGAAAGCACTAGAAGGTTATGCAATAGTGTATGGGTGGAGATCGTGTATGGCCGTCCCGCGATGTGTGCCTTGGATCTAGCTCTGAGGGGTGTGACCATCCTGATAGGATAGGTATCCGCTTGACTCCCAAGTGAAAGTGAAAGAGTAATGAAAAGAAAATGAAACGAACACAACCGAGACTTAGAAACCGCATATGCTAGGGTTGTGTGTGAGTGTTGTGGGTACATTGTGAATGGTTTTGAATTGCATTGTTCCCAACTTGCTAAGCATCAGGCTTACGTTTTGTGTCCTGTGGTGTAGGTGGTGACGTCATTACAGGTGAGAGCTATGAGAAAAGCTAGGATTGGGACGCAGTCGGTGATGTACGTGGTATGCCGGTGCAGGCAATTGTCGGGCCATCTCAACCTTGATCTTCGAAAAGATATGGGTGGAACGGAATTTTGGATCGTGTATAGTTTATACTTATTTTGGAGATTTGTAAGAGTTTGTCGTTTCGTTGGATTTGTTTGTATAAAAGACAGTGTTTTATAACGTTGTAAATAATGTTTTGGAACTGGTTTGAATGTGTTTTATAAAGTGTTGAATTTCAGGTTTTGGGTTTTGATAATTTTAGTCGTTATGCTGCTCGTTTTGTTTTAAAAGAAACAACGTCGAGGTTATTTGTTTCATGTTTTTATTTAATATTTTAGAGTCGGTTTTTTGAGATTTTTACGTGACAAGGAGTAGGTAGCGTTGGAAACGTGTGGGATAAATTTTGGATGATTTGGAAGTATTTGGTTTGAAGAAAATTGAGAAAAAGTGGTTGAAGGTTGAGGAGGGCGCGCCCATGGCGCTGTTGTGCGCGCGCAGGGTGCTGCTAGGCGGCGCGCGTAGCACCCAGCGCCGATCGATCGGTGCTTGGTGCCGATCGATCAGTACCAGCGCGCGCGCCGCACAGCATTAAAGTTTTTAGTTTTTTTTTTTAATTTTCCTATTTCCAAAATGTTTTAACCTGATCTTTTCCAACATGTTTTGCACAGTTTTTAGGCACGTTTTCCAACCATTTTCAAGGGTTCAAAAAACCTGAAAATCGAGCCAAAATTTTATCAAAAATTATTATAAATTACATTTTAAACGCGGGATTGATTAGCAAAGTAACGCACCGAGCCGGGGCAGGTTTGGGGGCGTTACAAGATGGTATCAGAGCAAAATGGTTGATTCATTCAAAGGATTACCCGACAATACCAGCCGCCATGCAACGTGTTTCACCTTTTGTATCTTATTAACTAAAGAAATACGGCTTTGCACTATAGTGAGTTCAGCACCAATTAAAAATCTCCAAGGAAATGAAAGAATTGAATTCGGTTCGCCAGCCACATGGTTAGTAGAGAGGAAGATAAAGTATTTCAGTTTGTACAGGGTCTGAAACCGGAGATATATATGTTGGTAAAAACTTTCGGGATTGATGGAATATATTTTACTAGAGTTGTGGCTAAAGCATTAGAGGTGGAGGAAGCCGCTGACAAATTTATTAAACCAGCTGAAGCTCCAAAAAGTATGTTCAAGAATATTACAGGCCAGATGAGTGGAGAGGGATCGTCTTCATCATTTAAGGGAACAAAGAGGCTGGGTGGAGACTTAAGTGATCAGCAAGGAGAAAGGAAGCAGAGAAGGTTTCCACAGTGCCCAAAGTGTTTGAAATATCATCCAGAAGAGTGTGGACAATATGCGGGAAAGTGCTATAACTGCTCTGGAACTAGCCATCTTGCTCGAGAGTGTCCAAAGCCAAAGATCAAACGATGTTTTAATTGCAACGAGCTTGGGCATTTAGCTAGAGATTGCCCTACAGCAAAGAAGGGACCAGTTAAGGAGGAGCCGAGGATTTTCTACATGATCGAGCCAGATGGTAAGGATTGACCAACCATGACCTCAGTAAGGTATTTGTAATTCGGTGGGTTTTCTTATTTGATAGGCGGGGGTATGGTGTGAAATTTTTGGCGATAGCAATTTTCGTAGTGAAGTCAAGTTTGGAAGTGAAATTTGCTGGATGTTGGTTGGTGGGATTTGGAAGTTAAATTTGCTTGATGTTTGTTGGTGGGATATTGTTAGCACTTTAGCAAGGAAAGAAGTAACGGCATGAGAGAGATTTAGGGCTGTGGATTACGATAGGATCTAGTTGTGTGGGGTCAAAGTGTGACCCCCCCTGATAGGATAGGTATCCGCTTGACTCCCAAGTGAAAGTGAAAGAGTAATGAAAAGAAAATGAAACGAACACAACCGAGACTTAAAAACCGCATATGCTAGGGTTGTGTGTGAGTGTTGTGGGTGCATTGTGAATGGTTTTGAATTGCATTGTTCCCTACTTGCTAAGCATTAGGCTTACGTTTTGTGTTCTATGGTATAGGTTGTGACGTCATTACAGGTGAGAACTATGAGGAAAGCTAGGATTGGGACGCAGTCGGTGATGTACGTGGTATGCCGGTGCGGGCAATTGTCGGGGCGTCTCTACCATGATCTTCGAAAAGATGTGGGTGGAACGGTATTTTGGATCGTGTATAGTTTATACTTATTTTGGAGATTCGTAAGAGTTTGTCGTTTCGTTGGATTTGTTTGTATAAAAGACAGTATTTTATAACGTTGTAAATAATGTTTTGGAACTGGTTGGAATGTAT
Source organism: Begonia masoniana (assembly GCA_022432975.1). NCBI lineage: Eukaryota > Viridiplantae > Streptophyta > Magnoliopsida > Cucurbitales > Begoniaceae > Begonia > Begonia masoniana. The sequence continues at coordinate 36,604,070 of CM039502.1, forward strand.
TTTATAAAGTGTTGAATTTCAGGTTTTGGGTTTTGATAATTTTAGTCGTTATGCTGCTCGTTTTGTTTTAAAAGAAACAACGTCGGGGTTATTTGTTTCATGTTTTTATTTAATATTTTAGAGTCGGTTTTCTGAGATTTTTACGTGACAAGGAGTAGGGAGTGTTGGAAATGTGTGGGATAAATTTTGGGTGATTTGGAAGTATTTGGTTTGAAGAAAAATGAGAAAAAGTGGTTGAAGGTCGAGGAGGGCGCGCGTATGGCACTGCTGGGCGTGCGCTAGGTGTGGCTGGGGGCGCACAGCGCCCAGCGCCGATTGATTGGCAGCGCGGGATCACGCACTAGCGCGCGCAGCGAGGCACGTGTGGTGCGCGCAACAAGAGCGCGCGATGCACGTGCGCACCGCGCAGCATGAAATTTTTTAGTTTTTTTTTTAAATTTTCTATTTCTAAAATGTTTTAACCTGATCTTTTCTGACATGTTTTGCACGGTTTTTAGGCACGTTTTCCAACCATTTTCGAGGGTTCAAAAAACCCAAAAATTGAGTTAAAATTTTATCAAAAATTATTTTAAATTATGTTTTAAACGCGGGATTTATTAGCAAAGTAACTGTAACACCCGACAAGTTGATCAAGTGATTTTTTTAATCGTTTTAACGGTCATGTTTATTTGATATTTTCGGTTCAGAATTTTATGTCAAAGCTTAATTAATTTCAGGTGGTGTTAAACTAGGTTGAATGGTAAAATTGTAATAAGGGTGAGTTGTGATCGATATATAAAGGAAATGGAAAATTTTTAAACCTCACCAGCACCACTATAGCCCGCACTTTCTCCCTTCGGCGATTTTCTCTCCCGAGCTCGCTCTCTGCCTGCCCGTAATCCTCCCTTCGACGACCAGTCTCTTGCTATTTCTCGGATACTCTACGGTTGAGGTATGAGTTAGACAATGTAGTTGTCAGTTAGTCGTTGAGCTCTGTTTTTTAGCTTGGTGTTGGAGTTTGGTTTCTCCAATGGCCTAGTAACAATAGTAACATTTATAATCTGGATTTAGTAATGTCATTTCCGAATTGATTCTGGACATTTAATATAACCAACCCTGATTAATAGTTAGTTAAACCTAGCTGTTTCAGTTTTTGGATTTCAAGTTGCACACCGAGAACTAGACTAAGGGATTCGGAATGATTTTAACTACTAGATCCTAGGATGACTTGTGATTAGGACTTTTAGGATTCTGTTTTAACTACTGCGATGTAAACGTTTTAGGTGAAGAAGTCTGAAGAAAAGGAGCACGAATTTACTTAGGAAGCCAGGTAAGTGAATGTATTAAGATTTTCAGCCATTAGGGCCCTACATCTTAAGGGTACTAAATTAGTTATGTGTTTGATATTTGTTTCAAGTTAGTAAGATGGTTTGTACTTGGATGATTTACGGACGTTTGAGAACTATGTTATGTGATGTTCAGATAGAGTCTATGAAGTTAACTGTCTAGTATGATATTTTCCATAGTCTGATGATTTAGGAACATTCATGTCATGCATCATGATTTACTTCTCAAGCATATGAAAATGATTTATGAGCATGTTTTTCTCCATGAACAAGATATGAGAATGAAAATGAAACTTATGCAACCGGATTAAGTGAGGGTTGGGGGCGGTTTAGCGTATGTCACTGTCCAAAGAGAAGGACCATGAATACGGCCCGAAAGGGACTATGTACCCTTGCACTGTCATCCCCCCTTTATGGCACAAATCCTACCTTGATCCATATGATGAAAGTGATGAACAAGAATACGAATAAGAACAAGAAAAGAGCATGAAACGAACATGATCATGGTTTTTCTTACAAATATGCATTCTTGTATACATGTTAGTATTGCATTCCTTACTAAGCATTAATGTAACACCCGACAACTTCAACCAGGTGACTCCCTAACTGAATTAACGGCCATGATTATTCAATCTTCACGGTTTAGAATTTTATGCCAAGCTTAATTAATTACATGTGGTTTTAAACTAGGTTGAGTGGCAAAGTTGTAATAATGGAGGTTTGAGACCGGTATTTAAAGAAAATGGAAAGGGTTCAAACTTCATTTAAGCTACTGTAGCCGACACCTTCTACTCTCGGCGATTTCTTCTCTCCCGAGCTCTCGCTCTCTATCAGCTGGAAATCCCTCTTTCGACGATCGGTTTCCTTGCTGCTTCTCGGCTACTTTGTGCTCGAGGTACGAGTTTGACAATGTAGCTATCTTTTAGTCGTTAAGCTCTGTTTTCTGCTATGTGTTGAAGTTCTGGGTTCTTCAATGGCCGAGTATTAGTAAGAGTATTTTAAAATCTGAAAGTGGTAATGTCATTCCGAATCGATTTTGGACATTAAACAACCAACTCTGAACTATCGCTAATCGAATCTTTCTGTTTTGGGTTTTGGATTTCAAACGGCACAGAGAAACTATACTAGGATTCAGGAGTGACTATAGCTATTAGATCCTAGGATGACTTGTGATTAGAACTAATAGGATTTTGTTTTAACTACTGCAATGTAAATGTTTTAGGTGAAGAAGTTTGAAGAGAAAGGAGCTCAAATTGCTAAGGAGACCAGGTAAGTGAATGTACAGGTTTCTCAGTCATTAGGACCCTACATCAAAGGATGTTAGGTAGAAACTCATACGATGAGTAGTAGTTCCCTTATGTTACTGTCTAGTATTTATGTTGATGATTAGTTCAATGGTAAGGTTTTATGTTGGATAGTGCTCTGTCTGTAGCTTGATGATTTAGGAATTTCCGTGTACATGCATCATGACTATTTTATGCACATGAAAATGTTTTAAGAGCATGTTTTCCTCATGAATAAAGTAAGAAGATAAAACTGATGCAACGTGGACTAAGTGAGGGTTGGAGGCGGTTCGGCGTATGTCACAGTCCAAAAGAGGGACATATGAACACGACCCGCAGTAGGGACCAAGATCAAACTCACTATCGAACCCCCTTTACCGGCACAAATCCTCTCTTAATCCACACAACTTAAATGAAGAGTATGATCAATGACTATGAATGATGAATATGATCAATGACTATGAATGATGAATATCATCCATGACTATGAATTATGAATATGATCCATGACTATGAATGATGAATATGATCCATGACTATGAATGATGATTATGAGCAAAGATATGTACAAGAAAAGACTTATGAGCATGTGATTTCCCGAATTATACATTCATGCATCCATGTTAGAGTTGCATTCCTTACTAAGCATTAGGCTTATAGTTAAACCTTATGATGTAGGTGATGAGCTAACAGGTGAGGATTTCCAGTCCAGAGATGATGTTTAAAGCTGGTTGCTGGAGGATGCTCAGTATGACAGTGCAAGGCTGGGCAGGCGACTAAGACCCCTGGTTATGCTCATAGTATGTCAGTGAAGTTTATGATAAACAGATGTCTAAGAAAAATAGAATTTCTTATAACCATAAGCTTTAGATTTGGATGATTTGACTTAAGAGTCTGATGATGATTTTAAAGATTATTGAATGGCTTTTTTTTGCTTAAGCCTTCCGCTATGCGTATTTTGGATGAGTTTATGATTCTGACTCATTGAGGTTTATAGTCACTAAGTTAATATTCGGGTGAGTTGTGGTATTTTCTACTGGATGAAGTTGTTTGATGATTATAGTGTTTTTCCTGCCGTGTGATGGAAGCTGGATAAGGCCATCATCCGGCTGACGTCATCGGCAGATGTAGAGTGTTAAGCCGTCGGATGATGAAAGTGCCATTTTGTTGTCTAGCGATCGACAGATGTAGAATGTTTAAGCCATCGGATGATGAGCGTGCTATTTTGTCATCTAGCGATCGGCAGATGCAGAATGTTTAAGCCATCGGATGATGAGAGTGCTATTTTGTCATCTAGCGATCGGCAGGTGTAGAATGTTTAAGCCATCGGATGATGATGGTGCTATTTTGTCGTCTAGCGATCGGCAGATGTAGAGCGTTTAAGCCATCAGAAGATGTAAGTATAGTTTATCGTCTAGTTACCGGATGATGTGAGGGTTATCCTGTCGTTTAGTGACCGGGTCATGTTTTAATTATTCACGTGAGGAGCACATGTTCACCGGATGATGTCCCCTTATTTTTCATGGGATGATGTAGAGAGTTTCTTCACCGGATGGTATAAATATGGTTATGTCGTCTAGTGATCGGTAGATGTGGTTTATTCCTCTATCGGTAGATGTAGTCTAAAGGTTTAAGTTTCCCTTCACCAGCCGATACACTTTGCGCTGCCCGCCGGCAGATGTGTAATGTTTTTCTTTGTCGAATGAGGCCTAGTGAATCGCATATGATATCTTGAGTTAAATTATGTTTTAAAAAAATAATAAAAATACATTACTAATAATGAATAATGTGTGAGTAATAAGAATCAAATGATTAAGAAAGATATGGATTATGTGGCGATCTCTCTGGGGTCGTTACAATTAAGCTTATAGTTTAAACCTTATGATGTAGGTGACGAAATATCAGGTGAGGATTCCAAATTCAATGATGATGTCTAAGGCTGGTTACAGGATGGTACTCAGGGGGGAAAGTCTATGGCTGGCAGGCGATTATGACCCTTGGTTATGCTAATTTTATATCAGTAAGCCTTATGAGAAAACTGATGTCTAAGTAGGACAAGATCATGTTTGTTTTTATCTGGACTTGGAATTGTCTGGTTCAACCTCTGAGTTTGAGGATGGTTGTAAGAACCTAGGATATCATGTTTTATATGAGTCTTCCGCTTACGTATTCCTGAACGAGTCTATGATTTTTATTCGTTTGAGGTTTATGTCTATCAAGTTGAGATTTGTGTGAGTCGTGGTATTTTCTGTTGGTTGAAGTTGTTTGATGATTATAGTGTTTTACTGCTGAATGATAGAAGCTGGATGAGTGTATCATCAGACTGACGTCATCGGCAGGAGTTGGATGGTAGAGGTTGATCGATTGAACTTTCTGGCTGACGTCACCGGATGATGTCGAGAATTGTACTCACCGGATGATGTCGAGAGTTGTACTCACCGGATGATGTAAGTGTAGTTTTGTCGTCTAGTGACCAGGCGATGTAGTGTATTTTAAATACCGGATGATGTAAGTGTAGTTTGTCGTCTAGTGACCGGGCGATGCAGTGTATTTCAAATACCGGATGATGTAAGTGTAGTTTGTCATCTAGTGACCAGGCGATGTAGTGTATTTCAAATACCGGATGATGTTCAATGGATTACGTGCATTGTACGTGCCCATCGGTAGATGACCTCTACCGGGCGATGTCCATTGAGTCATGCGAAGTGCACGTGACGATCGGTGGATGTGTCTTTCTTACTGATAAAGTCTGCAACTCCATGCAACCCGAGATCGATGGAGTCGGTGATCTAAGGACACCTTCTCCCAGCCCGATTTCCTTATGTGGTTAATGGCTGAACATTGTCGCATAATTCTGCGACTTAGCATGTCAATAGTTTAAAGAAGAAGTCGAGTTTATGAAAGGTTCAGTTTCGTCTGGTACTGAAATGTTTCGGAGTTTTGTATTTTTTTTTAAAAAAATATAATGATATAACATGAAGTAGATAGGATGAAAAAGAGAACAAGCCAGTATTTATCCGAAGGATGTTTATGTTTATGTCGCGGCCTTTAACGGGGTCGTTACAATTATGGTATCAAAGCGAAACTGGGTTCTAAAATCGATTCTGTAGACTGCCTTCCAGCACTGACTGCCACCTCAGTACACTCCGGCAACTGTAAGTATTTATGATTTTAGTAAATGTCATTAACTTAAGATGTATTTATGAATACTTGTTTAGGAATCTCAAAATGGTAAGAGGTCAGCAAAGAGAGACCAATGAGGACAGCAATGCCATTGCTCAGTTGACAGAGTTGGTCATGCACCAATCTCACCAGATCGAACAGCTGATGACTGCCAGAGAAGAACAAGCAAATTCTAGTTCAAATGCAGCTCAAGATCATGGTGGAAAGCGTTTTCACCGGCTTAGACCCCCGACATTTAATGGTCGAGTTTCATACCATGTTTATGCTGAGGAATGGATTCAGAAGATGAAGGACATGTTCAGGTATGCAAAAGTTGAGGACGGAGATAACGCAGTGAGCCGGGACGGGTTTCGGGGGTGTTACACTACATGTAAAATTTATTTTACTTTTTTTCTTAAAACCATGAGTTTAATATCGTGTGAAAGTTTACAATTGTTTAAAGAATCTATTTCCATCATTTTAACAAACTTGGCCTCCATGAGCCATCGCTGAAATGTTGATAAAATCTTCGTTGTACACATAGAAAGTTATATCAAAATAAGCCCTCGTCGTAATTTCAATCTAAAATTTTTTTTAGTGAAAAAAGAGGGGTCACTCAATACACCTCTAGTACACCAACAGAGAAAAGGCAGTGATCTGAAGATCTAGCAGCACCTCATTAGCTAGAAAGAAATGAAAGTGACACTGATTCAAAGGTCCAACAACATTAGTTGAGTGGCTGACGAACAATATCAAAGACGACACCACCCTTCAATTGTAATGAACAAAAATACCCTGATCAGGTTTAGAGATTCGAAACCCAATGGGCGTGTCATCACCACCATATTATTCATTTTTGTAACATGCAAACAAAACATCTTCACGCAACAAAAGATGTGCTGGGATAGTCTCGTGATACTTTGACACGAAACTGTCCAGAGTATTTATAGGACATCCTCTAATACACATAACAAAAATAAATGAAATTCATGCATCAATGGCAAACGTGTATACGTACATATGTGTAAAAACTAACATGCTGGTGACCATGCCTTGTCAGGCTTTTCATAGAGGTGAACTCACAAAAATAAGTTTTTGAAAACTAGGCAATGCAAGCAAAAAACATAAAATTCATACTTCGATGACGATCACTCTTTTTATGAACATGAGCGACAACCTTTGGTACTAGTTCATAAGTCACAAACTTGCTTGAGCCTAAAAAAATTAAAGTCATGAGTGTATCTTCTAAACTCTAGGGAATACTTGGATGGGTCTTATACTGTGCTAGGAACTTAAACCAAAAGTAATTAAAATGTCCTGTGAACATTGCTAATGCGATAATGTTTCCTTAAAATAATTTATTATGTGCCGTTTATGTTTAGCAGGGGTCGACACTTGGTCAGCTCAGTATGGGTAGGGATCGACCGATCCTTTAAAGCATGGGTCGACATCTTCAAAAGGTGAACTCTTGTTTCTCTCGGGATCACATGGTTCGAACCACACCGTCCGACCCTTAAGGGAAGGGATCGACACCTTCACCAAAGTGTAGACCCTTTTATGTCAATTGTAATGACCCTTTTTCCCAGCAAGATATTGTCCGCTCTGGAATTTGGGTCGTAGCCCAATATCCTCCCCTCACGGCTTTATTTTGGGAGGACTTCCCAGTCAGTCACCTAACCTGGTACTACTCTCATCGAAGCACTTTTAACTTCAGATTTCTTATGGGATCTGTTGTCAATTGTGCTCCAAAACGCGTCTTGCTACCTTGGGAGGGTCTCTTTATATATGTTTCATTTCCACATACTTCCCCAAATGATGTGGGATTGTGCCCTTTTTACGACCCGTCACCTTCCAGTTCGCCCGCGCGGACGTAGCGCCATCTGAATTCTGGTTCGTGCAGCCATCGTACATATACTTACACATTCGGGTCATCACAATCACCCCCCTCCCTTGGGGGCCCAACATCCTCGTTGGCCACATTTCTGGTTGGGTACAGACTCTAATACCATTTGTCCCCTTTTCCCTGCAAGATATTGTCTGCTCTGGAGATTGGGTCATAGCCCAATATCGTCCCCTCACGGCTTTGTTTGGCGAGGACTTCCCAGTCGGTCACCCAACCTGGTTCTACTCTCGCCAAAGCACTTTTAACTTTGGAGTTCTTATGGGATCCGTTGTCAATTGTGCTCCAAAATGCGTCTTGCTATCTTGGGAGGGTCTCTTTACATATGTTTCATTTTCACATACTTTCCCAAGCGATGTGGGATTGTGACGACCCCCTTTTTACGACCCGTCACCTTCCGGTTCGCTCGCGCAGACGTACCGCCATCCGAGTTCCGGTTCGTGCAGCCATCGTACACATACTTACTGTAACGACCCTAATACTGTACCCGTATTTTCCGTACCATATTTTTTTTTAACCTAATATCTTTAATTAAACACTGGGTGGAACCTAAACCGAAATCGAAACCAAAATCGGAATCGGAATTAAAATCTAAGCTTAAAACCATTTAAAACAACTTAAAACAAATTAAATACATTAATTAAAACTATATAAAACAATTAAAGAAACAAATAATAAAGGGGAGGGCAAAACAGTCCGGCCCATGGCAAAAATGGGCAGCGACCAGTCGCTGTTATGTGCAGCGACTGATCGCTGCACATACTGCAGAGCAGCGATCGATCTCTGCAGCAATGCAGAGATTGATCGCTGCACTTGCTGCAGCAAGCAGCGATCGATCTCTGCATAACTGCAGAGATCTATCGCTGCACACCCTGCAGTGCAGCGATCGCCTCGCGCAATCATTAGCCACCCCCTCTGTTTTCTCTTCTTGCCCTGTTTCTATTTTACGAGTGCTCTCTGAAATTCAATTCCAGAGAGCAAAACTTACATATTTCCCTGCATATATGCACTTCAACACTACTCCAATTTCTTCCTCAAATATGACTAAACGTACGATTCAGACATTACGAAATAAACATACATTAAAACGTGTTTAAAACCTAACAAACTTTCGTGAAAATAAACTGCGTGGATATGTTTAAAAATCGACAATCCCTCCTGTTTTAAATCACCGCGCAGTTCATATAAAACAGATTTCCAAGCGTTTAAAACATTAAAGCGTAAACCTAGGAACTACCAGATCCAAACATCCTATACTTTCTATACAATTTTCCTATTCTATCCTAAATAACTAAAAACCCTCAAAATCTATACATACTGTCCCACGGGTCAAATAAGCCTCGATTGCACCAGCACACCACCGCAGCCATTCTCCGTCAACTGGACTCAAGCCTCAGGAGGAGGAATCCCATCCTCACCTGGTTCCTCGATATCTAGGTCACCTACACCATACAATACACTATGAGATGAAATCCCAGTAAGCTCTACGTAAATGCAATGCATGCTGTGCGTATGAGTTCGATAAACCATGCTTTATTTTATCTTACTATGCAATGCTCAATAGGTGTCACCGAGATCCTATCCCTCTAACCAGAGAGAGCTCATCTAGCGGGCGGACTACTCTTTCCAGCTAGAGGCGGGGGGTGCACGCTTACAACACGTACAGCCGTGCCTGAGCCCCACCTCGCGTGACCAATACGCCTTTCGGCCAATACGCCTTTCGGCCAATACGCATTTCGGCCAATACTATGCTCAATACGCCTTTCGGCCAGTGCTATGCTTTACGTTATCTTTAAAACTCTGTGCAGAAGTTCTGTAATATCCGGCTTGTACGGATTTTTGAATATATTATGTTATATTATTATTTCATTATTTAATAGTATTTTTGGTAAATATGTCAAATCAGGTCCGTTTTACAAAAAGAAAGCGTCATTACGATTCTAACGAATAATAAGAATTTTAAGGAATTTATGGGAATTTTCGGAGATCAAACACTATATTCCGAGTAAATACACCTTTTGTAGTGTAAAAGACGTTCTCGTAAAAATAGGAGACGAGGTCCGAATCGCGAACGGACAGTTTTAATAAATCCCTGGCAATGAATAAAAGTTATTGGCAAAATATGGAACTTTCGAGAATCCGAATAGTTGGACGATTAACGAACCGAAGGACGAAACAAAATAGAAATAAGAGCTAAGGGCAATTTGGTAATTTGCCAAATCAAATTATTAAATAACCTAAATTTTCTCTCTTTCCCTCACTTCTCTCTTTTCTTCTCTGCCGCCCACGAAACCAGAGAGCTTCTCCTCTCTCGGCCGCCGACGATTCCAACGATTCCGACCTCCGTTTCTCTTCCGTTTCTCCTCCATTCTTCGTCATTTCTTCTCCTCTCGCTACCCTCGGTATGTACCTACAATCTTAGAGCCTTTATTTCAACGTTTACGCCGTTTTAGATAATTAGGGTTTCGATTATATCTCGTTAAAAACGCGAATTAGAGCTCGTAATTAATAGGTTAGCCATGATTAAGTATATATCGAACGTATTGGACGTTATTGGACGAAGATAAACCAATTTGTGAAAAAGTATAAATTATAGAATTTTCGGGTTTTCGAAAATAACTCGTAATATGGATTTCGAGATTTATCGAGCGTTATGTCGTTGTTTAAAAGCTTCGATTTGTTAAATTAAGGATTTTATTAGTTTGGACATTTAATCGTTTAAATTAGTTTTAACGACAAATATCGTGTTTTGTCTCAGACACACGACTCCCGTGGACGAAGCTTGAGATCCAGCGCGCTCAAGGTAAGTTCTCGTGACTTGCTTAACCGAAAGGTCTACACCATACCTCGTCGTCGTATCAAGGATCCTTGAGGATTCCTTGTTTTACGTTGTTTAGGTTGGGTAGTTAGGTTAGTTGTTTATAGGTTATGTTGTATTGTCTTGTTGATATGTATGTTGTTTGTTTACTTTCCGCTGATTAACTGTTCATGCATCACGTATTTCAAATGTCATAGAAAATGAATTTCTGCACGTGTTTTAAGGAAAGAAATGAACCTTGTAATTAATGTACGTAATCTGTATCTGTATCTGGTTACGCGAGGTGGGGCTCAGGCATGGCTGTAGGGTTTGTGAGCATGTACCCCCCTCCTCTAGGTGGAAAGTGGTAGTTCGACCGCGGAAGGTATCCTTTCCATTTAGAGGGCTGATATCTCGGTAACAATCTGTCTGTGACGTAATGAAAAGAATGAAAATGTATCTGAATATGAATCGGTAATCTGCACGTTTTATGAATGGCATACGCACGCATGCATCTGCATTTACGTAGCTTACTGAGATTTCCATATCTCATATGTGTCTGTATGGTGTAGGTGACGTTCTAGGTTACGTTGACCCAGGTGAGGATGATATTCCTCCTCCTGACGTGAGAGCAGCTGATGGATGATGGCCGTGGGAGTGCGCTGAGCAGTCGAGGCGCGTTTTGACCCGTGGGGGGTGTATGTAAAGGTTTTGGGGGTTCTTTGTGATATTTTGGATTGATGATAAACTGTATAGAACATATTTAGGTTGTTTGGATCTGGATAGGGGTTAGATAACGTTTTGGTAATTGTATGTAAAAATGTTTTGGTTTAAACTGCTTTGATGAATGTTATAAAATGTTTTGGTTTAAATAGTTATTTAAACGTTATAGAAATTCTGGAACTGTTTGGTTTAAATTAAGTGTTATGAACTATTTTTAGGTTGATACGGATAACTCGGTTTTTAGAGCTATCCACGCAGTTGGACTTCGTAAAGTCCGACGCGAGTCGATTGAGTTTATATTATGTTTTAATCGGTTGAGTGCATGTGTGAGTTTTGGTGATTACTGGTGAAAGGAAGAAGGTGATTTGCTCTCTGGAGATCGGATTCCAGAGAATAAATAAATGTGTTTGAAGCTGAAAATTTTGAAGTGTTAAAGTCTCGAAGGAAAAGGAGGATCGCTGCATAGTGTGCAGTGATCGATCTCTGCTTTTCAGCAGAGATCGATCGCTGCCCTTGATGTAGGCAGCAGCGATCGATCTCTGCTGAAAGCAGAGATCGATTGCTTGCTGCATGCAAGCATGCAGCGATCGATCTCTGTAAACTACAGAGATCGATCGCCCCTCCCCTTTTGGCAGCTAGTTCCGATTCTGCCCCTCTGTATTTAATGTTATTAAATGTTTAAATGATTTAAGTTTTATTAATAGTTTTAGTTTATATTTTAAATGATTTACCAAACGAACTTCGATTTCGATTCCGGTTTCGGCTTCGATTTCATTTCCGCTTTAACGTTAGGTTTTAAAGTTTTATTTAAAATGTAAAAATAAAAATGAAAAATTTATACGGTTAAATGGGTACGGACTTAGGGTCGTTACAATTATGGTATCAGAGCCCCCGGGTTTTAAAATCGATTCTGTAGACTGCTCGACTGCACAGCCGCTACGCGGACATCCTTCATCAACTGTAAGTCTGTTTACACCTTTATTCGATTTTGTTTCTTAGAGAGTACTTGTTTGAATTTTATAGGAGTTTTATAAATATGGTTCGAGGAAGAGATCCTAGAGATGACGCGATGGATCGACTTACGGAGTTGATTGACCGCCAGTCTCAACATATGGACCGGCAAGCGCAACAAATTACAGACCTAGTGAATCGAGAGAACCAGCGAGAGAATCAGAGGGCTCAGGAGCTGATAGTCCCCAGTAATCAGGGTATGCAGAGGTTTCAAAGCCTACGGCCTCCAGTATTCGAGGGCCAGTCATCGGATCCGACACGTGCCGAGGAATGGATCCGGGTTATGGAGGATATGTTGGCTTATGCCGAGGTTGGGAATGGGAGCAAGGTGACTTATGCTACCTTTCACTTAGCGATGGATGCCCGTTTCTGGTGGGACTCGATTAAGGTGACGACGGATGTATCTGTGATGACTTGGGATCGGTTCAAGTTTCTATTCTTCGATAAGTATTTCAGCCGCACGGTGAGAGTGGCCAAGAGGAACGAGTTTATGCAGCTGAAGCAGACTGGTTCAGTTGCAGATTATATTCGGAGATTTGAGGCTTTATCACGATTCGCACCTCGCCTTGTCAGCGATAATGAGGAGAAGGTGCACCACTTTATGGAGGGACTTAATCCGGAGATTCGGATGCACGTGGTAGTCTCAGGTATTATTGATGCAGCATATTCTGATATTACAGCCAGAGCTCTGGATATTGAGGCTGCCAGAGCCACTTGTATTAGGCCGAGGGAGCCAGCTAAGGGCTTCTTCCGCGAGATACGACCTCAGTCGCAGAGCCGAGGTTGGCAGCCCAGAGCACCGCCCCAGCCACAGCAGCGGGGTGTGAAGAGACCTCTCGAGGGAGGTAATGATCGGGGTAAGGGGAAGCAGATACAGGGGGCTTCTCAGATGCCATGGTGCCCCTTGTGCCAGAAAGAACATAGTGGCGAGTGCCGTGTTGGCTCTAATAAGTGCTACAGATGTGGTGGAGTCGGCCATTTTGTTAGAGATTGCCCGCATCCGGGTCGAGATCTACCAGGCGATGATCAGAGGAGGGTTATGCCCAGGGTTTTTGCGTTGATCGGGCCTGACGATGTTGATGACGAGGATCAGCCTGCCGTGATTGCAGGTACTATTTTGCTTATGGGCGCTACTGTGTTTACTTTGATGGATACTGGAGCTACGCACTCCTTCATATCGACTGCATGTATGGCTAGATTGGGGTTAGAGTCTGGGCCGTCAGAGTATGAGTACAGTGTGATGCTGCCTTCGGGAGAGCATATGCGTTCAGATCGTATTCTCCAGGGCAATATCGTCTCGGTGGGGAGTATTACCCTTTATGCTCGTTTGATAGTTATGAGCATAGAGCGGTACGATCTTATTTTGGGGATGGACTGGCTACCACAGCACTTCGCCACCATCGATTGTCGCTCCGGGATTGTGACCTTCCGACCCCCGGATAGAGCCGAGTTTTCCTATCAGGCGAGGAACCGATTGACTGGATCGCCTATCTCTTATTCTATGGAGGTCAACGAGCAGTTCAAAGGTGCGTGCTCTATTTATTTGGCCTCTGTCTTTGATTGTCGGTTGCTCAGCGGATTGAAGCCGAGCGATATTCCTATAGTCAGAGAGTTTTCTGGCATCTTTCTCGATGATCTTCCCGGACTACCACCGGACCGGGAGATTGAGTTCACTATTGACGTATATCCTAACTCTGCATCGAGGTTTAAGAACCCATACCGGTTGGCACCAGCCGAGTTGAGAGAGTTGAGGACTCAGCTTGATGAGTTATTGGAGAAAGGTTTCATTCGACCCAGTGTTTCACCCTGGGGTGCGCCTGTTCTATTCGTCAAGAAGAAAGACGGGACCCTCAGGATGTGCATTGATTACAGGGAGCTGAATAAGCTCACAGTGAAGAATAAGTATCCACTGCCCCGGATTGACGACTTATTTGATCAGCTACAGGGTGCCCGAGTATTTTTCAGGATTGATCTCCGCTCGGGTTACAATCAGCTGAAGGTCCGTAGGGATGATATACCGAAGACAGCCTTCCGAACGAGGTATGGGCATTATGAGTTCCTTGTCATGTCTTTTGGACTTACTAATGCCCCTGCAGCGTTTATGGACCTGATGAACCGTGTCTTCAAGGAGTATCTGGACAAGTTCGTGGTGGTTTTCATCGACGACATATTGATCTACTCTAAAACGAAGGAAGAACACGAGGAGCATTTGAGGATTGTTCTAAGGACCCTATGTCAGCACTATCTGTATCCAAAGTTTTCGAAGTGAGAGTTCTGGCTTGACAGGGTGAGCTTCCTTGGCCATATTATATCACAGGACGGAGTTTCTGTGGATCCGAGCAAGATTCAGGTGGTCAGAGATTGGCCACAGCCGAAGAACGTACGTGAGGTGCGTGGATTTCTCGGGTTGGCCGGTTATTATCGGAAGTTTATAGAGGGATTCTCGAGGATCGCACTTCCTCTTACACGATTGACTCGGAAGAATGAGAGATTTACATGGTCGGCTGCTTGTGATGATAGTTTTATGGAGTTAAAGCAGAGATTGACCACCGCTCCAGTACTGGCATTACCTGATGAAGGTATCAGATACAGTGTTTATTGTGATGCATCGGGAGTGGGACTCGGTTGTGTATTGATGCAGGAGGGGAGAGTTATTTCTTATGCTTCTCGGCAGTTGAAGCCGTACGAGCAGAATTACCCCACGCACGACCTCGAGTTAGCAGCTGTGGTCTTCGCACTGAAGATATGGAGGCATTATTTATATGGGCAGCAGTGCGAGATATTTTCCGACCACAAGAGTTTGAAGTACTTATTTACGCAGAAAGAGCTGAATATGCGACAGAGGCGATGGCTTGAATTCGTCAACGATTACGATTTTGATATCAAGTACCACCCAGGAAAGGCGAACAAGGTAGCTGATGCATTGAGTAGAGTGCCTTCTGCGAGTCAGCCATCATTAGCAGCGATGTCAGTTACGCTGCGGTCTGAGATTGAGAGATTCGATGTGGAGATAGCGGCAGAGTTGTCCTATATGCTTGCCAACATTTCTCTCAGGCCAACTATTCTTGATCGTATACGCGAGGCTCAGCAGAGTGATACGGAGTGTATGGAGCTTCGATCGAGCATGACATTGGGAGACTGGTTAGATTTCCATTTATCAGAGGATGGTATTCTGAAGTTCAGGCATAGGTGGTACGTGCCTAGTGACGAGGATCTAAAGAAGGAGATATTGGCCGAGGCACATTCTTCGGCATATTCTGTGCACCCGGGGAGTACCAAGATGTACTGGGATTTGAGACAGCACTTCTGGTGGCCGAACATGAAGAGGGAGGTTGCCAAGTACGTTGAGACCTGCCTAGTATGTCAGCAGGTAAAGGCTGAGCACCAGAGACCCGCTGGAACACTGTTACCACTGCCGATTCCGGAGTGGAAGTGGGAGCAGATCTCCATGGATTTCATTGTGGGGCTCCCGAGGACTACGAGAGGCCATGACGGCATTTGGGTTATTGTGGACCGATTGACAAAGTCGGCTCACTTTTTGCCTGTGAAGATGACATCGTCTATGGATCAGCTCGCCGAGCTCTATGTACAGGAGATTGTCAGATTACACGGCGTGCCAGTTTCTATTGTCTCCGACAGAGATCCGAGATTCACGTCTAAATTCTGGAAGAGTTTACACAGAGCTATGGGGACTCAGCTTAATTTCAGCACAGCGTTCCATCCTCAGACTGATGGTCAGGCAGAGAGGACGAACCAGATTCTTGAGGATATGCTCAGAGCGTGTGTGCTGGAGTTTCAGGGATCGTGGAGCAGGTATTTGCCACTGATCGAGTTCTCGTACAACAACAGCTTCCAGGCTACCATTGGTATGGCACCGTATGAGGCGTTGTATGGTCGGAAATGTAGATCTCCACTATATTGGGACGAGGTTGGCGAGACCAGTATCGTTGGTCCAGAGATTATACAGCAGACGGCAGAGAAGATTGCCATTATCCGACAGCGTATCGAGGTAGCTCAGAGCAGACAGAATAGCTATGCTGACACTAGACGGAGAGAGCTAGAGTTTGAAGAAGGTGACGAGGTCTACCTTAAAGTTTCTCCGTTCAAAGGTGTTACGAGATTTGGAAGGAGGGGTAAGCTAAACCCTCGTTATGTGGGGCCCTTTCCTATTCTGAAGAGGATCGGGAAGTTGGCGTACAGACTGCAGCTTCCAGCTTCTATGGAGGGTATCCACGATGTGTTCCACGTATCTATGCTTCGGAGATGTCTACGTGACCCATCGCATATTGTGGAGGCTACAGAGATCGAGGTACAGCCTACCTTGAGCTATGAGGTGAGGCTGGTACGTATTTTGGAGACTTCCATCAAGATTTTGCGCAACAAAGAGATTCCGCTAGTCAAAGTCCTATGGCGGAACCACGAGGTGGAAGAAGCTACGTGGGAGCGACAGCAGGATATGATAACTAAGTATCCTGATTTGTTTGCATGATTTAATTTTGTGGACAAAATTCTGAATAAGGAGGGTAGAATGTAATATCCGGCTTGTACGGATTTTTGAATATATTATGTTATATTATTATTTCATTATTTAATGGTATTTTTGGTAAATATGTCAAATCAGGTCCGTTTTACAAAAAGAAAGCGTCATTACGATTCTAACGAATAATAAGAATTTTAAGGAATTTATGGGAATTTTCGGAGATCAAACACTATATTCCGAGTAAATACACCTTTTGTAGTGTAAAAGACGTTCTCGTAAAAATAGGAGACGAGGTCCGAATCGCGAACGGACAGTTTTAATAAATCCCTGGCAATGAATAAAAGTTATTGGCAAAATATGGAACTTTCGAGAATCCGAATAGTTGGACGATTAACGAACCGAAGGACGAAACAAAATAGAAATAAGAGCTAAGGGCAATTTGGTAATTTGCCAAATCAAATTATTAAATAACCTAAATTTTCTCTCTTTCCCTCACTTCTCTCTTTTCTTCTCTGCCGCCCACGAAACCAGAGAGCTTCTCCTCTCTCGGCCGCCGACGATTCCAACGGTTCCGACCTCCGTTTCTCTTCCGTTTCTCCTCCATTCTTCGTCATTTCTTCTCCTCTCGCTACCCTCGGTATGTACCTACAATCTTAGAGCCTTTATTTCAACGTTTACGCCGTTTTAGATAATTAGGGTTTCGATTATATCTCATTAAAAACGCGAATTAGAGCTCGTAATTAATAGGTTAGCCATGATTAAGTATATATCGAACGTATTGGACGTTATTGGACGAAGATAAACCAATTTGTGAAAAAGTATAAATTATAGAATTTTCGGGTTTTCGAAAATAACTCGTAATATGGATTTCCAGATTTATCGAGCGTTATGTCGTTGTTTAAAAGCTTCGATTTGTTAAATTAAGGATTTTATTAGTTTGGACATTTAATCGTTTAAATTAGTTTTAACGACAAATATCGTGTTTTGTCTCAGACACACGACTCCCGTGGACGAAGCTTGAGATCCAGCGCGCTCAAGGTAAGTTCTCGTGACTTGCTTGACCGAAAGGTCTACACCATACCTCGTCGTCGTATCAAGGATCCTTGAGGATTCCTTGTTTTACGTTGTTTAGGTTGGGTAGTTAGGTTAGTTGTTTATAGGTTATGTTGTATTGTCTTGTTGATATGTATGTTGTTTGTTTACTTTCCGCTGATTAACTGTTCATGCATCACGTATTTCAAATGTCATAGAAAATGAATTTCCGCACGTGTTTTAAGGAAAGAAATGAACCTCTGTAATTAATGTACGTAATCTGTATCTGTATCTGGTTACGCGAGGTGGGGCTCAGGCATGGCTGTAGGGTTTGTGAGCATGTACCCCCTCCTCTAGGTGGAAAGTGGTAGTTCGACCGCGGAAGGTATCCTTTCCATTTTGAGGGCTGATATGTAACGACCCTTATACTATTCCTAATTTCCCGTACGAAATTTTTCTTTTTCCTTTATACTTAATATTTAAGTGGAAAACAAATTAATAAAACGTTTAAAACAATTCTTCTTTCTTTTATCACCTAAATATAACTTCAACATCTTACACCCTAACGCCCTTCTATACCATTTCATAATACAAATTTTGCCTACATAACAATCATACTTTTCACAATACAATTCAACGTATAACCGCTCTATACTCTCACTCGAAACGACTCGGGACATAGTTAAATAAAACACGTTTTCACGAAAACAAACTGCGTGGTTACGTTTAAAACTATTCAAATCCTCCTGTTTTCAAAACAAATACCAAGCAGTTCCAGAATACATTTTAAAACGTTTCAAAACATCAAAACATAAACCTATCATCTACCAGACCAAGCATCCTAATATGTTCTATTCAGTTTACCAACAGCCCATCCATAACAACCTAAAAACATTTCAAAACATTTTCATAACATTTAATTTAAACAGCCAAACAGTTCCAGAATTTCAAAACAAATGTCATTACCTAACATCCTAAAATATCTTTACAATTCATAAACCCAAAATACCCCAAGAAGACCCTCAAAACCTATACATACGTCCCCACGGGTCAGATGAACCTCGACTGCGCAACACACCACCGCAACCCATCCTCCGTCAACTGCCTCATGCCTCAAGAGGAGGAAGCTCGTCCTCACCTGTTTCCACGTAAACACCTACACCATACAGACATCTATGAGATAAAAATCTCAGTAAGCTCTAGTAAATGCAAATGCATGCGTGCGTATGCCATTCAGAAAACATGCTCAGATTTAAATACAGATACAGATTCATTTATTACTTTGCTTTGCTTTGCTTTGCTTTGCTATAAACTGTATACCGATTGCTTTACTTTGCTTTGCTATAAACTATATACCGATTTCTTTACTTTGCTTTGCTATAAACTGTATACCAATTGCTTTACTTTGCTTTGCTATAAACTGTATACCGATGGGCCATTTAAACTATATACCGAAGGGTCATTTAAACCGTATACCGAAGGGTCATTTAAACTATATACCGAAGGGTCATTTAAACTGTATACCGAAGGGTCATTTAAACTATATACCGAAGGGTCATTTAAACTGTATACCGAAGGGTCATTTAAACTGTATACCGAAGGGTCATTCTTTCTTTGCATTTACTTTAAAACGTCATGCGGAAATTCGTTTTCATGACATTTAAAACACGTGATGCATGAACAGTTAATCAACGGAAAGTAAACAAACAACATACATATCAACAAGACAATACAACAAAACCTATAAACAGCTAACATAACTACCCAACCTAAACAACATAAAACAAGGAACCCTCAAGGATCCTTGATACGACGACGAGGTATGGTGTAGACCTTTCGGTCAAACAAGTCACGAGAACTTACCTCGTGCACGCTGCAATCCAAGCTTCGTCCACGAGCACTGTTTACCTAAGCAATTTACAAGAATTGACGTTAAAACGCGTTTGAGTTAATAAACGTCCAAATTGTCAAAAACCTTAACTAAAGAATTTCCTTAAAGTTCTAATCCAATTTATCGAGCTATTTATTTGAACAATTCACGCCCGGCACCTAAATTCTCAATTTACGAGCTTTTCTGAAAATCCTAAAATTCTCGGATTTTAAACTTTTTTCACGAATTGATCAAACTTCGTCCAATAACGTTCAATACGTCCTTTATATCGTTAATTACTATAAACCTATCAATTTCGGACCCTAATTTGGGTTCGGTAAAAACCGACCCGAAACTTCGAACGCGCGTAACTTTCGCGTCGGTTATCGGAATCGAACGATTCCAGCGGCCACGCGCTCCACTAACAACCTATTTTAATCTGCCAAAAGTAATTTTAAAACAATCGACCGTAGATAGGTCAATTGCAGCAAAACCCGAACTGCCCTAACCCGGGAAATTCCCCCATTTCGATTTTTCATCAATTCACACTAATTTTCTCACCAATCAATCCCTCTTATACCTAATTAACATAAACTAACCAAAATTTAGATGTTATTCACCGAAAACCCGAAATCCCCAATTCGGGATTCCCTGTTTTCGGCCCAAATTGGGCACACCAACGCTCGGCAATCATTGCCGACTTGAACCTCGGCAAGACTACGCCGAGAACAGCCACAAAGGGTCGGCGATCGGAGCTCAACAGAGCTCGCCAATCCCGGCCAGAAATCGAGCAAGAACAGGGAATAAACTCACCGGTTTTCGATCGGGTTTTTGCGCGGAAATGTCGAGCCGAACTCTGGCTTCAGCTCGCCGGAGTCTGCTCGTCGTCGGAGCCGCGTCGTCGTCGGAAGGATGCCGCTCGCCGTTCGCGTTCGTCGTTCGTCGCGGGTGCTCGGGTCGCGGTGAAGAAACAACACAATGTGTTGTTTTTGTTTTTATTTATTTATTAATAATAATAATAATAATAATAATAATAATAATAATAATAATAATAAAACTAACGATTAATTAATCCTCGTTTATCGTTTTTCCGACCATTTCGAATTTCTTATTTCGCCAATAAATCCAACTTATTATCTGGGTTCTATTAAAACTGTCCGTTCGCAAATCGGACCTCGTTTACTATTTTTACTAAAATTATATTACGAAAAGCGTATTTACTCGGAATATATCGATATTATTCTGAAAATTCTCTAAATTTCTTTAAAATCCCTATTAATTGTTAGGATCGTCATGACGCTTTCTCTTTGTAAAACGGATCTGATTTGACATATTTACAAAAATGTCATATATAATATAATAATAATATTTTCAAAAATCCGTACGAGCCGGATATTACATGATATCTCGGTAACAATCTGTCTGTGACGTAATGAAAAGAATGAAAATGTATCTGAATATGAATCGGTAATCTGCACGTTTTATGAATGGCATACGCACGCATGCATCTGCATTTACGTAGCTTACTGAGATTTCCATATCTCATATGTGTCTGTATGGTGTAGGTGACGTTCTAGGTTACGTTGACCCAGGTGAGGATGATATTCCTCCTCCTGACGTGAGAGCAGCTGATGGATGATGGCTGTGGGAGTGCGCTGAGCAGTCGAGGCGCGTTTTGACCCGTGGGGGGTGTATGTAAAGGTTTTGGGGGTTCTTTGTGATATTTTTGATTGATGATAAACTGTATAGAACATATTTAGGTTGTTTGGATCTGGATAGGGGTTAGATAACGTTTTGGTAATTGTATGTAAAAATGTTTTGGTTTAAACTGCTTTGATGAATGTTATAAAATGTTTTGGTTTAAATAGTTATTTAAACGTTATAGAAATTCTGGAACTGTTTGGTTTAAATTAAGTGTTATGAACTATTTTTAGGTTGATACGGATAACTCGGTTTTTAGAGCTATCCACGCAGTTGGACTTCGTAAAGTCCGACGCGAGTCGATTGAGTTTATATTATGTTTTAATCGGTTGAGTGCATGTGTGAGTTTTGGTGATTACTGGTGAAAGGAAGAAGGTGATTTGCTCTCTGGAGATCGGATTCCAGAGAATAAATAAATGTGTTTGAAGCTGAAAATTTTGAAGTGTTAAAGTCTCGAAGGAAAAGGAGGATCGCTGCCCTTGATGTAGGCAGCAGCGATCGATCTCTGCTGAAAGCAGAGATCGATTGCTTGCTGCATGCAAGCATGCAGCGATCGATCTCTGTAAACTACAGAGATCGATCGCTTGCTGCCAATATGCAAGCAGCGATCGATCTCTGTAGTTTACAGAGATCGATCGCCCCTCCCCTTTTGGCAGCTAGTTCCGATTCTGCCCCTCTGTATTTAATGTTATTAAATGTTTAAATGATTTAAGTTTTATTAATAGTTTTAGTTTATATTTTAAATGATTTACCAAACGAACTTCGATTTCGATTCCGGTTTCGGCTTCGATTTCATTTCCGCTTTAACGTTAGGTTTTAAAGTTTTATTTAAAATGTAAAAATAAAAATGAAAAATTTATACGGTTAAATGGGTACGGACTTAGGGTCGTTACAAGTTCATTTTCATGCTTTTCTTTAAAACAAGTGATGCGTGAACAGTTCAATATCATACAGTAAACAAGCAATAATATGTACCATCAAGACTGTAAAGCGTAAACTATAAACTCCTAAAACCTAGCTACCCAAGCCAAATACAATTAAACAAACGCATCTCCAAAACTCCTCGAGACGACATTCGACGTACGGTGTAGGCCAATCGGCCAAAGAAGATCACGAGAACTTACCTCGTGTCCAAAGCAGCTCAAGCTCCGTCCACGAGCGTTGTTTGTCTGAAGCAAAACACAATTTCTATGTTAAAACTAATTTAAGCTATTGATCGTCCAAATTTACAAAATCTTAACTAAGGAGACTTTCTAAAGTTCTAATCCCATTCACTGGGCTATTTATTCGAGCAACTCACGTTCGGCACCTCGAATTCCAATTTACGAGTTATTCCTAAAATCTCGAAAATCCCTAATTTTAACATTTTCACGAATTGATTTAACTTCGTCCAATAACGTCTAATACGTGCAATATATACTTAATCACGGCTAACCTATTAATTACGAACCCTAATTCGCGTTTTTAATCGAAAACCTAACGAAAATCCTAAACGTATAACTCCGTAAAACTCGAAATAAACGTTCTAAAACTATAGAGACATACCTAGAACGTTGATTGGAGGATAAAACGTGAAGGAAACAGAACGAACGGAGGTCGGATCGGAAGGTTTTTGTCGCGGGCAGGGAGGAGAAGCCGAGAGGGAGAGGGTTTTGGTTTCTGGAGATCGATTTTCAAAATGAAAATCGTTACGGCATTTTGCCTTTAAGTAACGTTAAACAATTAATAATTAATTAAATGCTAAATGATGATTTTGCCCTTCCACTAAATTTTCTATTTGTTTTGTCCTTCGGTTCGTTAATCGTCCAACGATTCGACTTTTCTAACTTTCCATATTTCACCAACAAGTCCAACTTATTATTTGGGATTCAACAAAACCGTCCGTTCACAATTTGGACCACGTTTACTATTGTTACTAAAACGTTCTTTACATTACGAGAATTGTAATTACGCGGAATATAGCGTTTAATCTCCGAAAATTCCCATAATTTCCTTAAAATTCTGATTAATCGTTAGGATCATGATGCTTTCTTTTCGTAAAACAGACTTGATTTGACATATTTACAAAAATGTCATCCAATAATACAATAATAATATAATATGCGAGTCCGTACAACTGGGTATTACATTCCACCCTCCTTATTCAGAATTTTGTCCACAAAATTAAATCATACAAATAACTCAGGATATCTAGTCATTATATCCTGCTGTCGCTCCCACGTAGCTTCTTCCACCTCGTGGTTCCGCCATAGGACTTTGACTAGCGGAATCTCTTTGTTGCGCAAAATCTTGATGGAAGTCTCCAAAATACGTACCGACCTCACCTCATAGCTCAAGGTAGGCTGTACCTCGATCTCTGTAGTCTCCACGATATGCGACGAGTCGCGCAAGCACTTTCGAAGCATAGATACATGAAACACGTCGTGGATACCCTCCATAGAAGCCGGAAGCTGTAACCGATACACCAACTTCCCGATCCTCTTCAGAATAGGGAAGGGTCCCACATAACGAGGGTTCAACTTACCTCTCCTTCCAAATCTCGCTACGCCTTTGAACGGAGAAACTTTCAAATAAACCTCATCGCCTTCCTCGAACTCTAGCTCTCTCCGTCTGGTGTCAGCATAGCTCTTCTGCCTGCTCTGTGCTACCTCTATACGCTGTCGAATAATGGAAATCTTCTCTGCCGTCTGCTGTAGAATCTCAGGACCAACAATGCTGGCCTCGCCAACCTCGTCCCAATACAACGGAGATTTACACTTTCGACCATACAGCGCCTCATATGGAGCCATGCCAATAGTAGCCTGGAAGCTGTTATTATAAGAGAACTCGATCAGTGGCAAATACCTGCTCCACGATCCCTGAAACTCCAGCACACATGCTCTGAGCATATCCTCCAGAATCTGATTCGTCCTCTCTGTCTGTCCATCAGTCTGAGGATGAAATGCGGTGCTGAAATTAAGCTGAGTCCCCATAGCTTTGTGCAGACTCTTCCAGAATTTCGATGTGAATCTCGGATCTCTGTCTGAGACAATAGCAACTGGCACGCCATGCAGTCTGACAATCTCCTGCACATAAAGCTCGGTGAGCTGATCCATAGACGATGCCATCTTCACAGATAAGAAGTGGGCCGACTTTGTCAATCGGTCCACGATCACCCATACGCCATCATGGCCCTTCGTCGTCCTCGGGAGCCCCACAATAAAGTCCATAGAGATCTGCTCCCACTTCCACTCCGGAATCGGCAGTGGCAATAACGTTCCGGCCGGTCTCTGGTGCTCTGCCTTCACTTGTTGACATACTAGGCAGGTCTGAACGTACTTGGCAACCTCCCTCTTCATGTTAGGCCACCAGAAATGTTGCTTCAAATCCCGGTACATCTTGGTACTTCCCGGGTGCACAGAATATGCCGAAGAATGTGCCTCGGCCAATATCTCTTTCTTCAGATCCTCGTCGCTAGGCACGTACCACCTATGCCTGAACTTCAGAATACCATCCTCTAATAAATGAAAATCCGACGAGTCTCCCAATGTCATGCTGGACCGAAGCTCCACACACTGTATCACTCTGCTGAGCCTCACGTATACGATCAAGAATAATCGGCCTGAGAGAAATGTTGGCGAGCATACTGGACAATTCTGCCACTATCTCCACATCGAATCTCTCAATCTCAGACCGCAGCGTAACTGACATCGCTGCAAGAGAAGACTGACTCGCAGAAGGCACTCTACTCAAGGCATCAGCAACTTTGTTCGCCTTTCCTGGATGGTACTTGATATCAAAATCATAATCTTTGACGAACTCAAGCCATCGTCTCTGACGCATGTTCAGCTCCTTCTGCGTAAATAAATACTTCAGGCTCTTGTGGTCAGAAAATACCTCGCACTGCTGCCCATATAAATAATGCCTCCATATCTTCAGTGCGAAGACCACAGCTGCTAACTCAAGGTCGTGCGTAGGGTAATTCTGCTCATACGGCTTCAACTGCCGAGAAGGATAAGAAATAACTCTCCCCTCCTGCATCAATACACAACCGAGTCCCACTCCAGACGCATCACAGTAAATACTGAATCTGACACCTTCAACAGGTAGCGCCAGTACTGGAGCGGTGGTCAATCTCTGCTTTAGCTCCATAAAACTATCATCACAAGCAGACGACCAAATAAATCTCTCGTTCTTCCGAGTCAATCGAGAGAGAGGAAGTGCGATCTTTGAGAATCCCTCTATAAACTTCCGATAATAACCGGCCAACCCGAGAAATCCACGCACCTCCCGTACGTTCTTCGGCTGTGGCCAATCTCTGACCACCTGAATCTTGCTCGGATCCACAGAAACTCCGTCCTGTGATATAATATGGCCAAGGAAGCTCACTCTGTCAAGCCAGAACTCGCACTTCAAAAACTTTGGATACAGCTGGTGCTGACATAGGGTCCTCAGAACAATCCTAAGATGCTCCTCGTGTTCTTCCTTCGTCTTAGAGTAGATCAATATGTCATCGATGAAAACCACCACGAACTTGTCCAGATACTCCTTGAAGACACGGTTCATCAAGTCCATAAACGCTGCAGGGGCATTAGTAAGTCCAAAAGACATGACAAGGAACTCATAATGCCAATACCTCGTTCGGAATGCCGTCTTCGGTATATCATCCATCCGGACCTTCAGCTGATTGTAACCCGAGCATAGATCAATCCTGGAAAATACTCGGGCACCCTGTAGCTGATCAAATAAGTTGTCAATCCGGGGCAGTGGATACTTATTCTTCACTGTGAGCTTATTCAGCTCCCGGTAATCAATGCGCATCCTGAGGGTCCCGTCTTTCTTCTTGACAAACAGAACGGGCGCACCCCAAGGCGATACACTGGGTCGAATAAATCCCTTCTCTAACAATTCGTCAAGCTGAGTCCTCAACTCTCTCAACTCGGCTGGTGCCAACCGATACGGGTTCTTGAACCTCGGCGCGGAGTTTGGATAGACATCGATAGTGAATTCGATCTCCCGGTCTGGTGGTAACCCGGGAAGTTCATCAAGAAAAATCTCAGAGAACTCTCTGACGATAGGAATGTCGCTCGGCTTCAATCCGCTGAGCAACTGACAATCAAATACAGAGGCCAAATAAATAGAGCACGCACCTTTAAACTGCTCATTGACCATCATGGAATAAGAGATAGGCGAGCTACTCAATCTGCTCATCGCCTGATAAGAAAACTCAGCTTTACCCGGAGGTCGAAAGGTGACAATCCCGGATCGACAGTCGATGGTGGCGAAATGCTGTGACAGCCAGTCCATCCCTAAGATGAGATCATAGTGCTCAATGCCCATAACAATGAGGCGAGCATAGAGGGTACGATCCCCAATCGAGATAATATTGTCCTGGACAATACGACCTGACTGCATACGCTCTCCTGAAGGTAGCATTACACTATACTCACATTCTGCTAACTCAGGCGCAAGCCTCAATCTCGACACACAAGCGGTGGAAACAAAAGAATGTGTAGCCCCCGTGTCTAGTAAAGAAAATACAGGAACGCCAGTAATCAATATAGTACCTACTATCACGGCAGGCTGATCCTCATTATCAACATCACCAGGCTCGATAAAAGCGAAGATCCTTGGCATAACTCTCCTCTGATCACTACCCGACTGATCTCTACCACGCTTCGGGCAGTTTTTAGCAAAATGGCCGGGCTCTCCACACCAATAACATACATTCGTGCCCATCCTGCACTGGCCAGTGTGTTCCTTCTGACATGTCGGGCAAACAGGTACCTGAGAAGCACCCTGTACTTGCTTCGCCTTTCCCCGGTCATTACCTCCCTCGAGAGGTCTCTTCACACCCCTCTGCTGCAGCTGAGGCTGTGCTCTCGGCTGCCAACCTCGGTTCAGTGACTGAGGTCGAATCTCTCGAAAGAAGCCCTTAGATGGCTCCCTCGATCTGGTAGAACTCTACTCAACAGCCTCAATGTCGAGTGCTCTGGCCACTATCTCGTCGTAGGATACATTACGTACCCCTGATATCGTAAGGCGCATCCGGAACTCCTGGCCAAGTCCCTGTAAAAACCGACGCACCTTATCCTCGTTGACGCTGACCTGCCGTGGTGCAAATCGAGACAGCGCCTCAAATCTCCTAACGTACTCGGCAATAGAAGCAGTCTGCCGCAACTGCATAAACTCGACCATCTTCGCCTCGCGAACGGTATGGCTGAAATATTTGTCATAGAACAACTCCCTGAATCTCTCCCAGCCCATAACAGTAACATCAGTGGTCGACTTCACAGTGTCCCACCAGAATCGGGCATCTAAAGCCAGGTGGTAAGTCACCAACGCCACCCTCTCTCCGTCCTCAATGCTAGCATACGCCAGCATGTCCTCCATCGTGCGAATCCACTCCTCAGCTGAAGAGGGATCTGTGGACTGTCTGCTGAATACTGGGGGCTGGAGCTTCTGAAATCTCTCCATCCCACGGTTAAGAGAAACAGCTGTCTCTCGGGCTCTAACACCCTCGCGGTCTATCAGGGTACCCAACTGCTGAGACTGCCTCTCCATCTGCTGAGCCTGTCTCTCCATATGCTGAGACTGCTGGGCAATAAAGTCCTTAAGTGTATCAATCGTATCGTCTCTGTCATCTTGATCATGTCGTGGACGCACCATTGTTATAAAACTCCTATAGAAAGTTAAACAAATATTCTAAGAAACTAGAAATCGAATAAAGCTATAAACATACTTACAGTTGATGAAGAATGTCCGCGTAGTGACTGTGCAGTCAAGCAGTCTACAGAACCGATTTTAAAACCCAGGGGCTCTGATACCATAATTGTAACGACCCTAATACTGTACCCGTATTTTCCGTACCATATTTTTTTTTAACCTAATATCTTTAATTAAACACTGGGCGGAACCTAAACCGAAATCGAAACCAAAATCGAAATCGGAATTAAAATCTAAGTTTAAAACCATTTAAAACAACTTAAAACAAATTAAATACATTAATTAAAACTATATAAAACAATTAAAGAAACAAATAATAAAGGGGAGGGCAAAACAGTCCGGCCCATGGAAAAAATCGGCAGCGACCAGTCGCTGCACATGCTGCAGAGCAGCGATCGATCTCTGCAGCAATGCAGAGATCGATCGCTGCACTTGCTGCAGCAAGCAGCAATCGATCTCTGCATAACTGCAGAGATCGATCGCTGCACACCCTGCAGTGCAGCGATCACCTCACGCGATCGTTAGCCACCCCCTCTGTTTTCTCTTCTGCCCTGTTTCTATTTTACGAGTGCTCTCTGAAATTCAATTCCAGAGAGCAAAACTTACATATTTCCCTGCATATATGCACTTCAACACTACTCCAATTTCTTCCTCAAATATGACTAAACGTACGATTCAGACATTACGAAATAAACATACATTAAAACGTGTTTAAAACCTAACAAACTTTCGTGAAAATAAACTACGTGGATATGTTTAAAAATCGACAATCCCTCCTGTTTTAAATCACCGCGCAGTTCATATAAAACATATTTCCAAGCGTTTAAAACATTAAAGCGTAAACCTAGGAACTACCAGATCCAAACATCCTATACTTTCTATACAATTTTCCTATTCTATCCAAAATAACTTAAAACCCTCATAATCTATACATACTGTCCCACGGGTCAAATAAGCCTCGACTGCACCAGCACACCACCGCAGCCATCCTCCGTCAATTGGACTCAAGCCTCAGGAGGAGGAATCTCATCCTCACCTGGTTCCTCGATATCTAGGTCACCTACACCATACAATACACTATGAGATGAAATCCTAGTAAGCTCTACGTAAATGTAATGCATGCTGTGCGTATGAGTTCGATAAACCATGCTTTATTTTATCTTACTATGCAATGCTCAATAGGCGGGGAGTGCACGCTTACAACACGTACAGCCGTGCCTGAGCCCCACCTCGCGTGACCAATACGCCCTTCGGCCAATACGCCTTTCAGCCAGTGCTATGCTTTACGTTATCTTTAAAACTCTTTGCGGAAGTTCATTTTCATGCTTTTCTTTAAAACAAGTGATGCGTGAACAGTTCAATATCATACAGTAAACAAGCAATAATATGTACCATCAAGACTGTAAAGCGTAAACTATAAACTCCTAAAACCTAGCTACCCAAGCCAAATATAATTAAACAAACGCATCTCCAAAACTCCTCGAGACGACATTCGACGTACGGTGTAGGCCAATCGGCCAAAGAAGATCACGAGAACTTACCTCGTGTCCAAAGCAGCTCAAGCTCCGTCCACGAGCGTTGTTTGTCTGAAGCAAAACACAATTTCGACGTTAAAACTAATTTAAGCTATTGATCGTCCAAATTTACAAAATCTTAACTAAGGAGACTTTCTAAAGTTCTAATCCCATTCACTAGGCTATTTATTCGAGCAACTCACGTTCGGCACCTCGAATTCCAATTTACGAGTTATTCCTAAAATCTCGAAAATCCCTAATTTTAACATTTTCACGAATTGATTTAACTTCGTCCAATAACGTCGAATACGTGCAATATATACTTAATCACGGCTAACCTATTAATTACGAACCCTAATTCGCATTTTTAATCGAAAACCTAACGAAAACCCTAAACGTATAACTCCGTAAAACTCGAAATAAACGTTCTAAAACTATAGAGACATACCTAGAACGTTGATTGGAGGATAAAACGTGAAGGAAACAGAACGAACGGAGGTCGGATCGGAAGGTTTTTGTCGCGGGCAGGGAGGAGAAGCCGAGAGGGAGAGGGTTTTGGTTTCTGGAGATCGATTTTCAAAATGAAAATCGTTAAGGCATTTTGCCTTTAAGTAAAGTTAAACAATTAATAATTAATTAAATGCTAAATGACGTTTTTGCCCTTCCACTAAATTTTCTATTTGTTTCGTCCTTCGGTTCGTTAATCGTCCAATGATTCGACTTTTCTAACTTTCCATATTTCACCAACAAGTCCAACTTATTATTTGGGATTCAACAAAACCGTCCGTTCGCAATTTGGACCACGTTTACTATTGTTACTAAAACGTTCTTTACATTACGAGAATTGTAATTACGCGGAATATAGCGTTTAATCTCCGAAAATTCCTATTAATCGTTAGGATCATGATGACGCTTTCTTTTCGTAAAACAGACTTGATTTGACATATTTACAAAAATGTCATCCAATAGTACAATAATAATATAATATGCGAGTCCGTACAACTGGGTATTACACTTACACATCCGGGTCATCACATCAATGGCTTTCAAAAGGGTTTGACACCTAATTGGCTATGTTTTCAGCAGGGGTTGACCCTTGCAAAGGAAATGTTGATCGGTGCGATGATTTCTATCAATCTTCATTTTCCACCATTAATCAACCAAAAAACTTACCTACACCTTAAATCTACTCTGAAAATTCACAAATAACCCTAGGGTACAAGTTTCTGAGGTCGAATCCAAATTCAACAAAACCCCTAAATTTCAAACTCAAAAACACAGAGAGAAAACCATATACTCTCGAAGCTCCTTCACGAAAATTTGTACTTGGAGCCTCCTTAATGTTTGTTGGAATTTTGATACTAGCCAGTATTGTGGTATAACCTTGATATGATTTTGAAAGTCCTCCATATGATATAAAATTCATAATCGGATGTCGAGTACAATTTTGAGTACCTTTCTTCAAGGCAATTGGAAGTTCCAACTCCTTTGGTTTTGAATCTTTTCAACTTCTTTATGTTCCAGCCCATTTTTTTTCTTTTATGTTAGTCTCTACAGTTCTTGAGTTCAATTCAAAATCTTGGACAATTTTGAGATGTGCTATGAACTCAATCTCTCTCTGAGGTTGCTTTTCCCGTCTGACATATACTTGGATCTCTTTATTTTTTTGTTGATGGTTAGGTATTTTTGAAAAAGGAATTTTACATAGAGACTCATGAGTAGTAGTATCAAGTTCAATACCAATCCTTGGTTCTAATTGGATTTTCGATTAGATTCTTTGGGTTGTTTGTGTAACACCCAAAAATTTCGTACGTAGCTTTACGTTAGGGTATGTCGTAAGAGTTTAAGGTTAGCCCTAGAGTTTTCCTAAGTTATTGAGTTGGAAAGTGAATTGGAAGAGGAAATTGTGAGAAAATCTTAGGTTTGAGTGGTTAGAAGTTTGTGTTGAGTTGAAATTACTTAAAGATAAATTAAGTGGTCAAAGGGGGATGAAATGTGAGTCTTCCACATTGGGATGCATGAAGGAGAAGAAAAGAGTGTTGTAAAGTTAAAAGTGAATAAAGGAAGAGAATGGAGGTTTGAAAAGTCAAAAGAAATTGACCAATGGAAAGAAAAGAAGTGAATGAGAGTAGCATTCACATTGGCATTGGGGGAAAAGAATGTGGAGGGGTGATTTTATAAAATTAAAAGTTTTGGTGGAAAGAAATCAAAAGGAGGAAATGTGTGGTTTATAAAATTGGAGGGTTTAGTGTTAAAATGGTAAAGAGCTATCTTCTTCCTCCTTTCTTTTCCACAAAATCCAGCAGCCATTGAAGAGTTCTCTCCTCCATTTCCATCAAGTTTCTACAAGGATTCAAGGTTAGTTTGAGTGGGTTTTGTTATTAATGCATCTAGGTGATAAATTTTGAGTGTTTTGTTGAGTTTTAGTGAAGTTTTGTTAGGGTTTGGAAACCCTAATGGGGGAGCTACGAAAATTTCCATTCTCTTGCTAGTTTTCTTTTTAAATTTGATGGTTTCAATGGATTGTAGACGTGTATAGATTTACGAAATTGGGTGGCACGTTTAAATCCGTTGAAAAACAAAGAAGTTATGGCTGGTTGAAGTTGGATGGTGGAAAAGGTTGGAAAAATTGGGTTTGAAGGTTTTAAACTTCAAAATGGTTTATTTGTGGCTAGTTTTAGTTTAAGTAATTCTTTAAAATTTCTTAGGTTGGTATTAAGTAAGTTTTCTTATTTGTTAGGTTGACGAACGAGCAGGTAGCCTAGTGAAGTAATTGAGCACGTGCCGGGAAATCAGGTAAGTAGAGGAGTGTTTTTCTTTTGTGTAATGCCCCCGAACCCACCCTGGTTCGGTGCGCTACTTTGCTAACCAATCCCGCGTTAAAACATAATTTTCATAAACCCCAAAACATAAAACTAAACTGACACAGCTGAATTTAAAACTAAATTTCTCAGGGCTCTCTTATTCCCTTACTCGTAACTTTTAAGCACCACGGCATCCTTCCCGAAAATTTCGGCAAAGTAACGCCTGAAAATGGCGCCTCCAAAATGCTAGGTACCTGCAAACGAATAAATCCCAACCAATCCAGAATATTCCTAACCATCTAACCAACCTACGAAATCTCCAACTTATCAACATATCGTCGAGAAATGCTAAAATAAAGAAAATCCCCAATATAGGGTAACACATTACCCAGAACTATGACTATATACAACAAATACCAATAGCTATACAATAACTTTAAAAACATCAACCGACATCTACAATAAACTACCCAAAATACAAAGTCTCACATCTCCTCCGAAGACCATGGTCGAGACGCCCCGACAACTGCCCGCACCGGCATGCCCCGTACATCACCAACTGCGTCCCAATCTTAGCTTTCCTTAAGGCCCTCACCTGTACTCCAGTCAACACCTACACCACGGAATACAAAACGTAACCCTAATGCTTAGTAAGTAGGGAATAATGCATACGAAAACACAATGCACACTGCACAAACAACCCTCACACACAACCCTAATACATGCGGTTTCTAACTCTCGGTTGTGTTCAACTCGTTCTTGTTTCATTACTCAACACTTTCACTTGTGCGTCAAGCGGATACCTATCGTAACAGGATGGTCACGCGTTGACCACTCAGAGCCAGATCCGAGGCACACATCGTGTTCACACACGAGACGGCCATACATGATCTTCTCCCACGTCGATCAATGAACCTCGTTCATTATCAACTCACCGAGAGACACCTCCCGAACTGTCATTCTTTCAGACACTACTTCGTGACGTGGTGACTCACACAGACACCTCCCGAAATTGTCATACTTTCAGACACTAATTCGCGACGAGGTGACTCACACAAACACCTCCCGAACTGTCATTATTTCAAACACTACTTCGTGACGAGGTGACTCACACAGACACCTCCCGAAACTGTCATACTTTCAGACACTAATTAGCGACGAGGTGACTCACACAAACACCTCCCGAACTGTCATACTTTCAGACACTAATTCGCGACGAGGTGACTCACACAAACACCTCCCAAACTGTCATACTTTCATACACTAATTCGCGACGAGGTGACTCACACAAACACATTGCCTCACATATCTTTACAGTTCACTTTCACAATTTGCAAACGATGCTCAAAACACGTATTTCATAGTTTGAAAACCATGATGCATGTCACATACAATGCACAACACAAGACAAAATAGACAACCAAGCAAATAATTTCCCTACCGTTCATGGTGTAGGCCCGAAGGCAAAACACAAGCGGTCCACTACTTACCTGAACTCCTGTACGTGCTTACTCTTTTCGGTTACTCTAATTGCTGAACTCAACCTAACACATATAGGAAAATCACTTAGTAACAACTTAGGAACTCTAATGAATGTCTAAACTAAATTTAACAACAAAATAAACCAACTTTTGAAACCTAACACCCTAAAACCCAATTTTCCCACATTTTCATAATATCTAAAGAAAACCAATGCCAAAGTCTATCATAATCATTTACACAACTATCTATTCCAATCACAACCAATCTATATTCAACTAATCCAATTTAAGTAATCTATCCAAATATTTCCAAGACATGACATCATACATAACTCAAGTTAAGGATCCAAATCCAAGTGATTTTCCTTTACTATTAAAATTCAGATTATATCACAATACATTATACAAACTTTGAAAAAATCATAATTTAATCTATACTTATCCAAATACGTTGATTCCAACGCCTATGGACTCCTTAAAGAGTCTACTTTAACATTCTGACTCTCCACAAAATCAGAATTACCAAAAATCGAAACTGCTCGAAAAAGTTTCCAGTTTTTGTACAATAGATCTAAAAATTCATAACAAATCGTATATATATCCAAATTTGATGATTCAAGATGTTATTTAAACCTTGAGAAGTCTAGTTTTTAATGACTAAAATCATTCAACAAACCAATATCATTAGCTTAGCCGAAACTGTGCAAAACCGAACCTGCCCTGTTATTTCTGAAATTCCAGATTTCATTAAACCTTAACTACTTCAAAAATTCACTATAAATCGTATACGTATCCGAATTCGTCGATTCAAAATTCTGTGTAAACCTTAGGATGTCTATTTTCCAATGTTGAAATCCATTTACCACTTTAATATAAATAACTTGGTCAAAATAAATAAAACCCCAGACCTGCCCTGTTTTATCAATTTCCCATACCAAACATCGACCGAGTTCAAAAATTTGTAACAAATTGAATATAGGTCCAAATTCGATGTTTCAATATGCTATGCAAACCCTAAAATGTCTAGTTTTTAATGGTCAAATCCATTTTATGACCCAGCTTCACCAGCATAGCAGAATTTGCACAAAACAAAGACTGTCCTGAAAAATCCAAAATTTTCAATTTTCACCAACATTAGCCAAACACCCATTTCTTTCAAATAAAACCATACATACGTTGTTATAGCTCAATCAATCCCACAAAATGAAAGAAATAAGCAAAGCATTTAGAATTTTCGAATTTTCCAATTAGGGTTTAACAAACCCTTCAAAACTTCCATCAATTTCTAATAAAACTCATCACTACTACCACTAATCATGCAAACTAAAACCATTAAGACTTAATCATTGATTACCTTGAAGAACCTTGAGAAATCTAAAGCTTTGGCGTGGAGGGTTTGCTGGAAACAAGAGGGAGAAGAGAGAAACCTTCGTGGGAGGCTTGGAGGAGTGAGAAGAAAAGTGTTTTCTTCCTAAAATTTTCATCCATTTAATCCCCTTCACGTGACATTCTCATTTGCCTACCAAGTTTGACTTTGTCAAACTCAATTCCTCCATTTAAATTTCTTTTCTACCCTCCCAAATATTTTCTACCTATTAAATACTCCTTTACTTTATTCACTTTTCACCACTCGTTTAGGTGAATTTATAAAATCCTCCCTTCCCCAATACTAACACTTCTTACGTGGAAGTCATACCCTTTCTCTTTACTTTGATTTTTCTTTTCCTTTTTAAAACAATTATTTCCCTTTCTCCACTTTTTTTATTTTTCCACCTTTTTGTTAATTTAATTTTTAATTTTTTTTTTCTTTCCTTCATTCTATTAGTCATTTATTCTTTTGACTTTTCAACCATAATTTAAAATTAACCCCACCTTTCCTCTTCATCAAATTCCAACGTGAAAGCCTTCTCTTCCAAACCTAGGGCTACGTACGTTGTAGAAATTTCTCGGGTGTTACATTTTGCCTTCAGACCTACACCATGGAACGGTAGGGATTGTTTGTTTAAGTGATTGTTGTGTTTTATTTTATGTTGAGCATTGTGTGACATACATGATTGTCTTCAAACTACGAAAATACGAGTTTTAGCATGGTTTGAAGTGTGAGTTTGGAACGTAAAAAGATAAGAAGATACGTAAAGTAATGTGGTCTTTTGTGGAGTTGCCTCTTCGCGAAATAGTATCTGAAAGATGGCAATTCAGGAGGTTCCTACAAAAGATGTACGGTGGTCTGTTGTGGAGTCGCCTCGTCACGAAATAGTGCCTGAAAGATGGCAATTCAGAAGGTTCCTACAAAAGATGCACGGTGGTCTGTTGTGGAGTCGCCTCGTCGAGAAATAGTGCTTGAAATATGGAAATTCGAGAGGTTTCTACAAGAGATAAACGATTGAAAATACTTAAGATGTCGTGAGTGGGACTGCCTCAGTGTTAACGTGCTATGAGAAAGCGCTAGAGAGTTCCTCGATCGATGATGGGAGATGATTGTGTATGGCCGTTCAGTGTGTGAACACGATGTGTGCCTCCGATCTAGCTCTACTGGGTCAAGGCGTGACCATCCTAATAGGATAGGTATCTGCTTGACTCACACGTGTAAGTGAAAGATTAATGAAATGTGAATGAAATGAACACAACCGAGAGTTAGAAACCGCATGTGTTAGGAGTTGAGGGTGCATTAAGTTTGTACATGCATTATTCCCTACTTGCTAAGCATTAGGCTTACATTTTGTTATGTGGTGTAGGTGGCGACGTTGTAGCGGGTGAGCTAGTTGAGAGAGCCCAGGATTAGGGAGCAGTCGGAGATGCACGGGGCATGCCGGTGCAGGTATTTATCGGGACGTCTCGACCATGGTCTTCGGGGAGATCATGTAGGATCGGTATTTTGATTGTATATAGGTAGTTTAATTTAGACTTTATTTTGTAAATAATAGTGGTTTTAAAACTATGGTGAATGTTCTTTTGGAATGACTTTGGATATGTTTTATAAATTGTTGGATTTTCAGGTTTGTGGATTTCAAAACTTCAGTCGTTATGATGCTTGATTTTTCATATAGTAAACGACGTTGGTTTTCACTTGTTTTCATGTTTTCGCTGAAGTTTTGGAGTCGGTTTTTTGAGATTTTTACGTGTCGAGAAGTGGGAAATGTCGAAAAATATTTTAAATAAGTTTTGGGTGTTTTGGTTGTGAGTAGTTTGAAGAAAATTAAAGAAATGTGAAGATGGTGCGCGGTGGTCGGCGGTGGCTCGCAGGAAGGTGCGTAGGCGTCGGGTGGGGCACGCACGGCGTGCGCGCGGTGCGCTCTGCGGGGCGCACGCTGCACAAGCACAGATCGATCAGCCAAACCCGAGAGCTAGCCAAACGATCGGCACTGTGCGTCGATCGTTCGCCTAGCAGGCGCGCGGGGAGCGCTGTTGCACTCGTGGTGCGCGCAGCGGCAACGCACGATGCGCG
This sequence comes from Begonia masoniana, assembly GCA_022432975.1. NCBI lineage: Eukaryota > Viridiplantae > Streptophyta > Magnoliopsida > Cucurbitales > Begoniaceae > Begonia > Begonia masoniana. The sequence continues at coordinate 36,641,303 of CM039502.1, forward strand.
TGCTGCCTGGGTGACGCGCACACCCAGTGCGTGCGTGCGGCGCCCAAGTGTGTCATTTTGAAATTTTTTTAAAAATTTTAGTTTTTCAAATTTGTTTTAACCCGATCTTTTTCGACACGTTTGGCATGTATTTTACGCAAGTTTTCCAACCATTTTTTTTGCGTTTGAAAAACCCAAAAATCGAGTCAAAATTTTATCAAAAATTATTTTAAACTTTGTTTTAAACATGATAAGTGTGAGCCAAGTAGCGCACCGAGCGGGGGCCGGTTCGAGGGCGTTACAGTTTGTGAGTATTTTGTCAAGGAATCCTAATTCCAAAGATTAAGTTCTTTTTTATTCTCCCCCTAAAGTTCATATTTAGGAAAGAAAAGTTGTTCTTCGAAGAAGGTCACATCCATTGTTTCAATTATCTTCCTAGTATTATGGCACATATACTTGTGACCTTTTTTATTCGCAGAATAACCGATAAATACACACTTTGTGAATTTTAAGTCAAGCTTGCTTCCTTTTTTAGGGTACACATGAAGAAATGCAGTGTATCCTAATATTTTGAAAGGAAGATCATACGAGAGTGCAAAATCATATGGGAGTGTTTTGATGAAAGCTTGGCGTGGAATTTCAAATTTTAGGACACGAGAGGGTCATCTATTTATGAGATATGTAGAGGTAAGAATAGCTTCTTCCCATAAGTATTTAGGGACATTAGTTGAAAACATGAGAGAATGAGTGACTTCTAGTAAGTGATGATTCTTTCTTTTCACCACTCCATTTTGTTGGGGTGTGTTGACACAAGAACTTATTTGAATAATCCCTTGTTTTGACAATAATTCACTGAGAGGGAAAGAGAAGTATTCTTGAGCATTGTTTAATTTTAAAATATGGATTTTTGCATTAAATTGGGTTTGGATCATGATATGAAAAGCTTGGAATATTCTATTAACTTCATATTTTTCTTTCATAAGATATACCCATGTGAGTCGGGTATGATCATCTACAAAGGAGACAAACCGTCATGCCCCCATTAATATTTTTCACTTGAGAGGGTCCCCAAATATCACTATGAATTAATGTAAATAGTTTTGATGGTTTGTAAGGTATACTTGGATAAATAGATCGTGTGTTTTTTGCAAGTTGACAAATCTCACAATAAAAAGAATTTGGGCTTTTATTGATGAACAAATAAGGAAACAATATTTCAAGATAGACAAAGTTTGGATGACCTAACCGATAGTGATACAACATGATTTCACTATCTTTATTGACACTTAAATCAAGGACATACTTGGAGCTGGAGTGATGAGAAGATTGATTTTTGGAGATGACACGACTTGAGATAAGAGTTGTTTCAGGTTGGATGGTTGGAAAGAAATAAAGCCTTGAGCACATTTCAGCATTGCCAATCTTCCTCTTCGAACCTAATTCCTAAAAGATGCACACATTTGGAAAAAATTTAGTAAAACATTGATTATCACGTGTCAACTTGCTAATGGATATCAAATTGAAGTCAAGTTTAGGAACATGAAGCATAGATTTGAGACTAATTTTGGGAGAGATTTTAACCAAACTAGTTCCAGCAACTTTGGACAAAGAGCCATCCACAATGCGTACTCTAAGGTTGGATTTACATGGTTGATAATCATAAAATAGAGACTTATCTCCAGTCATATGGTCTGATGCTCCTGAGTCAATGATCCATTGTTTTGAGTTATTAGTTTTAACAGAGAGTGCATGAGGTGTATTACCTACTTGTGCATGCATAACCGTAGATGGTTGAGGAGACATGTGGAGATTGTAACCTTTGAAGTACTTCAAGTTGTTCCTTATTGAAAGGGCTTGATTCACTCCGAGGAAATGATTTTTCCTCCACTGTTTTTATTGAATTTGCATGGTTTTCTCTATCAAAATTGGGCTTTGAAGGTTTCCAATCTATTGGTTTCTCGTGTAGCTTCCAACATGTATCTTTTGTGTGACCCGGTTTAGCACAGTGATCACACCATGGTCTTCCTTTCTTTTGATGACTATCTTGATGTCCTGTTGGTTTCCCGTGTAGCTTCCAACATGTATCATTTGTGTGACCCGGTTTAGCATAGTGATCCCACCATAGTCTTTCTTTCTTTTGATGACTATCTTGATGTTGAGATCGTGAGTTACGGACTACAAGAGCAGGTCCTTCCACAATTTGAGGAGAGTTTTGAATACCCATCATCACCTTTTTCTTGCTTTCCTCCAGATGAACCTCAGAAAAAGCTTCCCAAGGCTTAGTTCCCACCATTCTACCACAAATATCATCCAGATTTTTGTTTAATACAAATTTAAATGTCCTATTTCTCTCCACAATCCTCCTATAAAATGCAACATCCTCATAACACTTCCATTCATGTTTTTCGAATATATCCAGTTGCTACCAATGGCGAGTGAGTATGCTAAAATATTGTCTCACCAAGAGATCATCATGTCGTAGATCATGAAGAATTAACTCTATTGCGAATAGTTCTGATGTATTTTTAGAATTAGAATAGGTTTCTCTGACAACTTTCCAAATTTCTTATGTTGTTTCATATTGAAAAAAGTTTTCTCTACGAAAAACGAGCGGCATAACAACTGAATTTTTCTAAAACCGAAAATCTTGAAAAACACATTTACAAAAGTTATTTAACACCATATGTCACACAAACACAATTCCATAAAACTACCAAATATACAAATCCTCCCCACCTCCCGAAGACCATGGTCGAAGCGCCCCGACAACTGCCTGTACCGGCATACCGCATACATCAACGACTGCGTCCCAATCCTAGCTTTCCACATAGCTCTCACCTATAACTCTGTCGTCACCTACACCACAGAACACACACACCCACGTAAGCTTATGCTTAGCAAGTAGGAAATAACAAATATAAACACGCACAAAGCACACACAACCCTAACACATACAGTTTCTACTCGCTCTATTATTCTCGTTTCGTTTTCTTTGCATTGTTCTATCATAGAACCCCTCACCAGTGTCACCCTAACGCGACTGGGCGACTCACACTATAGTCCCTCGCAGGTGTCTGACTCTCACAAAGTCCCTCGCAAGTGCCACCCTAACGCGACTGGGCGACTCACACTATAGTCCCTCGCAGGTGTCTGACTCTCACAAAGTCCCTCGCAAGTGCCACCCTAACGCGACTGGGCGACTCACACTATAGTCCCTCGCAGGTGTCTGACTCTCACAAAGTCCCTCGCAAGTGCCACCCTAACGCGACTGGGCGACTCACACTATAGTCCCTCGCAGGTGTCTGACTCTCACAAAGTCCCTCGCAAGTGCCACCCTAACGCGACTGGGCGACTCACACTATAGTCCCTCGCAGGTGTCTGACTCTCACAAAGTCCCTCGCAAGTGCCACCCTAACGCGACTGGGCGACTCACACTATAGTCCCTCGCAGGTGTCTGACTCTCACAAAGTCCCTCGCAAGTGCCACCCTAACGCGACTGGGCGACTCCATTATAGTCCCTCGCAGGTGTCACCCTAACGCGACTGGGCGACTCACACTATAGTCCCTCGCAGGTGTCACCCTAACGCGACTGGGCGACTCACACTATAGTCCCTCGCAGGTGTCTGACTCTCACAAAGTCCCTCGCAAGTGCCACCCTAACGCGACTGGGCGACTCACACTATAGTCCCTCGCAGGTGTCTGACTCTCACAAAGTCCCTCGCAAGTGCCACCCTAACGCGACTGGGCGACTCACACTATAGTCCCTCGCAGGTGTCTGACTCTCACAAAGTCCCTCGCAAGTGCCACCCTAACGCGACTGGGCGACTCACACTATAGTCCCTCGCAGGTGTCTGACTCTCACAAAGTCCCTCGCAAGTGCCACCCTAACGCGACTGGGCGACTCACACTATAGTCCCTCGCAGGTGTCTGACTCTCACAAAGTCCCTCGCAAGTGCCACCCTAACGCGACTGGGCGACTCACACTATAGTCCCTCGCAGGTGTCTGACTCTCACAAAGTCCCTCGCAAGTGCCACCCTAACGCGACTGGGCGACTCACACTATAGTCCCTCGCAGGTGTCACCCTAACGCGACTGGGCGACTCACACTATAGTCCCTCGCAGGTGTCTGACTCTCACAAAGTCCCTCGCAAGTGCCACCCTAACGCGACTGGGCGACTCACACTATAGTCCCTCGCAGGTGTCTGACTCTCACAAAGTCCCTCGCAAGTGCCACCCTAACGCGACTGGGCGACTCACACTATAGTCCCTCGCAGGTGTCTGACTCTCACAAAGTCCCTCGCAAGTGCCACCCTAACGCGACTGGGCGACTCACACTATAGTCCCTCGCAGGTGTCTGACTCTCACAAAGTCCCTCGCAAGTGCCACCCTAACGCGACTGGGCGACTCACACTATAGTCCCTCGCAGGTGTCTGACTCTCACAAAGTCCCTCGCAAGTGCCACCCTAACGCGACTGGGCGACTCACACTATAGTCCCTCGCAGGTGTCACCCTAACGCGACTGGGCCTAACGCGACTGGGCGACTCCCTTGGAGTCCCTCGCAGGTGTCACTCTAACGGGACTGGGCGACTCCATTATAGTCCCTCACAGGTTTCCACCCTAACGTGATTGGGCAACTCTCGTAGAGTCCCTCGTAGGTGTCACCCTAACACAACTGGGCGACTCCACTATAGTCCCTCGCAGGTGTCCACCCTAACGCGACTGGGCAACTCTCGTAGAGTCCCTCGCAGGTGTCACCCTAACGCGACTGGGCGACTCACACTATAGTCCCTCGCAGGTGTCACCGTAATGCGACTAGGCGACTCACACGGAGTCCCTCGCAGCTGTCACCCTAATGCGACTGGACGACTCCACTAAAACCACGTCCCAAGAGCCACCCTAACGCGATTGGGAGACTCTCCTCGAGTCCCTCGCGGGTGCCACCTTAACGCGACCCCACAAAACTACATTGCCACATTGCCTTTCTACTTATCAGTTTTTGTTTCATACTCACCATTCGATACCATGCTCAAGGTCAATACAATGCTTAACCAACAAAGAAGGCAAAACAACCAAACAACAAACAAACAAACAACCAAACAACAAATAGTTCCCTACCGTTCCATGGTGTAGACCCGAAGGCAACAAAACACACGTCCATTACTTACATGGTTTCCTGGCACGTAACAGTTACTTCGTCTACGCTAATTGCTCGCTTGTCAACCTAAAAAATTTAGGGAAAACCATTTAGTAACAACCTAAGGAATTCTAAAGAACACCTAGATCAAAACTAATAACAATTAAACCAATTCTAAAATCTAAAACTATAAAAACCGAAATTCCCACAATATTTATTGTCCAAACTTCAAACGGCCATAACTTATTCGTTTTTCATCGGATTTTGACGTGCCACCCCAATCCGCAAACCTCTACACGTCTACTATCTATTGAAGCACTTAAATTAACCAACAAAATAACTTTTCCAAACAGAAATGCCAAAAACAGAATCGGCTACCAAGTATTCACAAACCGGTTTTTCCATAACTTACTCCAAATCTTAAATCTCTTCTTCAAAATAACCTAAACTAATCCATCTAACATTTAAACAATCAAACATAAGAACAAAACTCATCAAGAAACAAAAATTTCGGACTTCATCCCTAGGGTTTCTACAAACCTTCCAAAAGCTCAATAAACCCAAACAAAACACCTAAAACCTTCACTATTATGTATCCATAACAAAACCCAATTAAAAACCAACCTTAATCATGAAGAACAAGTGAAGAAGAATGAGAAGAAACCCTCCAAGGGTAGCTGCAACTTTCGTGGAGAGAAAGGGGAAGATGAAGGAGAATTTTCTCTTTTTACACCATAAATTTCCATCTTTTAAAACATCAACTTTCCACTTTAAACTTTAGCCTCCCAACTTCAACATTTTCAAAAGCAACCCCATCCCTCATTTACTCTTCTCTTGTCCAACGTGACACTAACTTTTTCTCCCTTCTTTTTGACTTTTCTACTTCACTTTTTCCTTCCTTTCTATTGGTTAAATTGTGTTGACTTTCCAAACTTCTTTTCTTCCTTTACTTCATCTTCTTCTTTAATAAATTAACCTCACCTTTTAATTCCCTCATTACCAACGTGAAGCTTTCCTCTCATTCCCTTTGTTTTTATCATTTAATTTACCTTTAGTTAAATTGTCAACTTAAATTACAACTTAGCCAATTTCTAACCACTAAATACTAGGGTTTCTCTCAACTTACTCTACCAATATTACTCTCTAATTGACATAACCCTTGAATGAAATTAAACTCTCATAACATACTCGAACATGAGCTACGTACAATAGAGAAAATTTTTTGGGTGTTACAATCCACCCTCCTTACAAAAATTTTGTCCTCAAAATTTGTGTACTCTCGTTATTATTCCTTAACTTACTCGCCCTAACTCTATTCTCTTAACGCCGTTGTGGGTTGTCACGCTAACTTTCACCTATGCTACAACCTAAATCATTCATCAATAATAACAATCTCCACATCTCCAAAGGTTTAAATTTACTTAACCACGCACTCAGTAATTCAATTACTCATACGTCCACTGAATGTCACTTAAACACTCATGACTTATATCCTCAAACTCCTCTAACTCAGTTCTCATCTCTAACTTTTCCTCAAGCTCAGTTCATCTAATCCCTCTTACTTCATACAATTTCGCTTTATTTTACTATCCCATTTCGAATGTAACACCTGACAAATTTGGCCAGGTGACTCTCTTAACGGAATTAACTGTCACCTTTATTGTCGTTCTTTTAATTTAAATTAAATGCCAAAGCTTATTAGATTTCCATTTGTGTGGTGGCAGGATTGTAATTAAGGAGGAATTTATGTAATATAAATTGAAAATGGAAATCGTTAAACCTCGCAAAAACCCCATTGTAGCCGACATTTCCATTCTGCGACGTTCTTACCATACCGAGCTCTCTCCCTGCCAGCGACTCCCTTGTCGGCGATCGATCCTTCAGTTTCCACCCGACTATCCACGCTTTTATGTAAGACTTAAGCAATGTAGTTACCGGTTAACTACTTTGAACTCTGTTTTTAGCTAGAACTCGGGACTTCAGATTCTTTAATGGCAGAGTAATAATAGGAACACTTTAATCTGATTTTAGTAATAGCATTTTTTCGATTCGATTCTGGACATTAAGGAAAACCAACTGCATTCAGTTTCTAGGTTGACTCCGGCTATGTTAGATTCTAGGATGACATTTAGCTAAGGTTTCTAGCCTCGATTTTAGAACATTTAGGACCTGTTTTAACTTTGTAATGTGAAATGCTTTAGGTGGGAAAGATTTCAAGTAAAGACAACACTGCGAAGGAATCCAGGTAAGTGAATGTATTAAGATTTCCGGACATTAGGGCCCTACATCTTAAGAGTACTAAATTAGTTATGTGTTTGATGTTTGTTTCAAGTTAGTAAGATGGTTTGTACTTTGATGATTTACGGATGTTTGAGAACTATGTTATGTGATGTTCAGATAGAGCCTATGAAGTTAACTTTCTTAGGAACATTCATGTCATGCATCATGATTTACTTCTCAAGCATATGAAAATGATTTATGAGCATGTTTTTCCCCATGAACAAGATATGAGAATGAATATGAAACTCATGCAACCGGATTAAGTGATGGTTGGGGGCGGTTTGGCGTATGTCACTATCCAAAGAGAAGGACCATGAATACGGCCTGAAAGGGACTATGTACACTTGCACTGTCATCCCCCCTTTACGGCACAAATCCTCCCTTGATCCATATGATGAAAGTGATGAACAAGAACACGAATAAGAACAAGAAAAGAGCATGAAACGAACATGATCATGATTTTCTTGCAACTATGCATTCACGTATACATGTTAGTATTGCATTCCTTACTAAGCATTAGGTTTATAGTTTAAACCTTATGATGTAGGTGACGAAATACCAGGTGAGGATTCCAAAGTTAATGAAGATGTTTAAGTTGGTTGCTGGAAGGTGCTCATAGTGGAAGTTTGTGGCTGGCAGGCAAAATCGACTCGTGGTTATGCTCTTATTATGTCAGTAAGGTTTACGAGAAAACTGATGTTTAAGTAGGATGAGATCTTTCTTTGAATACTAAATTTTGTGATTGTCTGGTTTGGTCACCGAGTCGGGGATGATTAAAAGAGAAAAGAATAACCTGTTTCATATAAGTCTTCCACTACATGTAATCTAGATGAGTCCATGATTTATGTCATCCGATGTTTATGTCTACGAAGTATGAGATCTGTGAAGGTTAGGTTACCTTTCTATCGGTATGAGTTGTTTAAAGATTTTCGGGTTTCATTGCTGTGTGATAGAAGTTGGATGAACGTATCATCCAGCTGACGTCATCGGCAGAAGCTGTGTGATAGAAGTTGGATGAACGTATCATCCGGCTGACGTCATCGGCAGGAGCTGTGTGATAGAAGCTGGATGAATGAATCATCCGGTTGACATCACCGGTGGATGGTGAACGTTTGCTGTTCACCGGATGATGTCTCTTATCGGATGAGGCAAGTGAGTCACGTGTTTTGCACATGCCCACCGGAAGATATCTCTGACGGATGAGGAAATCATCCGGCTGACGTCATCGGTGGATGGTGAGCGATTGTTGTTCACCGGATGATGTCTCTTACTGGCGATGTTAAGTAGTCACATGAGATGCACATGATAACCGGATGATGTAGATTTTCACTACCGGTAGAAGCGAACTCTGTTCTTGTCGTTTAGCGATCGGCATAAGTGAGTTTTATGTTTTGTTGTTTAGTTATCGGTAGAGGTCGAGTGTTATATGCATCGGATGATGTGAGTAGAGCTGCTTGTTGTCTAGTAACCAGCAGATACCTGCGATTTCGAGCAGCTCAAGCATAATGAGTTCAAGTGTTCTAAGGGCATTTTCTATTGCCCGATTATGTTACAAAACCAATGTCTGGGTTAGTCGTTCGATTCTGTTGATGATGAATTTGCAAAATTTAAGACAAAGGCAAGTTTTGAAAGGATCGTGCTTTGACAGTTATAGCGTTGTCCCGAGCTCTGTCAAAAAATAATAATAAGGGGTATATATATATATAAAGTTGTACAGATTGAAGGATTAATATTTATGGTTTAAGGAAGTTTATTAATTATGCCTTGACCCTACTGGAGTTGTTACAATTTTGGTATCAAAGCGAAACCGGGTTCTAAAATCGATTCTGTAGACTGCCTTCCAGCACTGACTGCCACCTGAGTACACTCCGACAACTGTTAGTGTTTATGATTTTAGTAAATGTCATTAAGTTAAAATGTATTTATGAATATTTGTTTAGGAATCTCAAAATGGTAAGAGGTCAGCAAAGAGAGACCAATGAGGACAGCAATGCCATTGCTCAGTTGACAGAGTTGGTCATGCGCCAATCTCGCCAGATCGAACAGCTGATGACTGCCAGAGAAGAACAAGCGAATTCTAGTTCAAATGCAGCTCAAGATCATGGTGGCGAGCGTTTTCACCAGCTTAGACCCCCTACATTTAATGGTCGAGTTTCAAACCCTGTTTATGCTGAGGAATCGATTCAGAAGATGGAGGACATGTTCAGGTATGCAAAAGTTGAGGACAGATATAAGGTTACGTGTGCTGTCTTTCACCTGGAACTTGATGCAAGGCATTGGTGGAACTCAATCCAGAGCACCGCTAATGCAGGAGCTATGACCTGGGAAATGTTTAAGACTGCCTTCTTTGACAAGTACTTCAACTGAGCCGTTCGGGCCAGCAAGAAAATGGAATTCATGCAACTGCGTCAAACCGGTTCTGTGGCTGATTACATCTGTAAGTTTGAGGCACTGTCTCGGTTTGCACCCCGCCTGGTGGATGAGGAGGAGGACAAGATTCACCAGTTTGTCCACGGGCTGAAGCCGAGCCTCTTCCAGGGAGTGAAGACGGCAGGGATCCATAACATACCTTATTCCGAAGTGGCTGCTAAGGCTTTGGAATTGGAAGAGGTAGAGTTGGCAGTACGAGAACAATGTGAACCGCCAAGGAAGTTTTTCAAGGATACTCAGCCACCATCGCGCCAGAGCAGAGGTTGGCAACCACAACCGAACAGAGGGCCACAGCAACAGCAGAAAGGTATAAAGAGACCCTTCAATCCAAATGATGACCAAGGAAAAGGAAAGCGACCCCTGGCTCCTCTATGCCCCACCTGTCAGAAGAATCACCCCGGCGAATGCAAGTTACATTATGGCCACTATTATAGATGTTATAAGGTTGGACACGTGGTCAGAGACTGCCCTATGCCGCCAGACCCGAATCGAGTCAGGGTAACGCCAAGGGTTTATGCTTTAATGGAGGATGAAGATGCCGAGCAGCACACAGTCATAACAGGTACCATTATGGTTTGTGGTATTTCTGCTTACACACTTATAGATACAGGGGCCACACACTCCTTTGTATCAACCCTATTTGTACTTGAGCATAAACTAGAACTCATGCCAGCTGAGAGGTCATTTAGTGTCATGTTACCGTCCGGGAAGTCCCTACATTCTGAGCAGATATTGAAAGGTGATGTTATGTCCTTAGGAGATAAGAAGCTATATGTAGAGCTGATCGTAATTGATATGAGAGGATATGAGGTCATACTAGGGATGGATTGGTTATTCATGCATTATGCCACGATAAGTTGTAGGTCTGGATTAGTTGAGTTCCGACCCCCGAATGGTGATCGGTATTCCTTCCAAGCTATCCAAAAACTAAGTAAAATGCCAATTATTTCCTCACTAGAGACTCAACGATTACTGAAGAGTGGTTGTGAGAGTTTTCTAGCTTGTGTAATTAATGTTCGGGTGGAGAATGAGGTAAAACTACAAGATATTCCCATAGTTAGAGAGTTTTCGGATACATTTTTGGATGACTTGCCCGGAATACCACCCGACAGAGAAATTGAGTTTGTAATAGATACTTATCCTGAGGCTTTACCTGTGTCTAAGAACCCTTACCGCATGGCACCTGTTGAGTTGAAAGAATTAAAAGTCCAACTGCAGGAATTAGTAGATAAGGGGTTTATATGCACTAGCAGTTCTCCCTGGGGTGCACCTGTTTTATTCGTTAAGAAGAAGGATGGTTCTCTTAGAATGTGCATTGACTATAAGGAGCTAAACAAGTTGACAATTAAGAATAAATATCCTTTACCCCGAATTGATGATCTGTTTGACCAATTACAAGGAGCTAGGGTGTTTTCAAAGATTGACTTACGCTCGGGTTACTACCAACTGAAGGTTAAGGAGAGTGATATACCAAAGACAGCCTTCAGGACCCGCTACAAACACTATGAATTCCTTGTGATGTCGTTTGGACTGACTAATGCGCCTGCAGCTTTTATGGACTTGATGAATCGTGTGTTTCGTGAGTATTTGGACAAGTTTGTGATTGTGTTTATAGATGATATACTAATATACTCACATACTTAGGCTGACCATGCAGAGCATTTAAGAGTGGTTTTGACGACATTAAATCAGCAGAAGCTCTATGCCAAGCTGTCTAAGTGTGAGTTCTGGTTGGATAAGGTCAACTTCTTAGACCATGTCATCTCTGCTGAAGGTATATTAGTAGATCCAACCAAAATTCAGTCAGTTAAGGATTGGCCACAGCCAAGGAATGCAAGTGAAGTCCGCAATTTCCTTAGTCTGGCAGGCTATTATAGGAAGTTCATTAAGGGATTCTCTATGATAGCTAAGCCCTTAACTAATTTAACAAAGAAGGACACCAAGTACTCTTGGACTGAAGCTTGTGAAGATGGCTTCCAGACACTTAAGCTGAAGTTGACAACATGATGCGAACCTCGGATCGAAAGGACCCGGGACCCGACAACAACGCGGAATAATTGAAAGGAACGCCTTTTGATTCAAGAACAAAGTAAGGAACTAAGACCCCAATTGAAGAATTCGATGGAACCCTAGTTATCAAAACAGGAGCTTGACCCGAGCCACACCTGTTGGCTGAACCAAAGCTATCAAAACAGGAGCTTGACCCAGACCAAACTCGTTGGTAAGAACCAAAGCTATCAAGCGAGATTCTTCAAGCGTGACTTGAAGAAGATCGTTGTTCTTCGCAAAGAACCAAAGAGAAATCCTCTCTAAAAAAAACACACAATTTTTAATTCAAACTTGTTCCCTAAATCAAAAGTGTTTTGCCATTAAATAGGCTACACATGAAAATTAAATTAAATAATAAAAAAAACAAAAATAAAAATAAAATAACTAATAAAATAGTGAGATAATGATCCTTGGCATGATCAGATATCATCTCACGTTTAAACTATGTTTGAATATGATTTGAATTGATTTGAGTAGATTTTGTTAGATAAGATCTCTCATACGTGATTTGTTTGAATTTGCATGTGCTTCGCATGTGACTTTTTAATTCTTACACGTGCATGTGCATGACACATGTAAATCTTCATGCATCTTTAGCCTCCCTTGCTTCAAAAGATCTTCCAATAATTTTGGGCTTCTTGCTCTTGTCATTGGGCCCGCCGTATCAATAATTGGATCTTTGTTCTTGGGCTTTGACTTGGTCTCAACTTGGATCACATCATAAATCAAGTCATGTGAATCTTTATCTCTTTCCAACCCACGTGAATCTTTATCTCTTTGTAGTTTGTGTGGATCTTTACTCTTCTCTCTCCAATCCATTGGTATTTGTGGAGCCCAACTCCGTGCCTTATGAGTCTTCTTTTGCCAAGTTCGTGGGGCCCACTTCCATGCTATAAAGCTCTTTATTTTTATAGTAATTTGTTTTTGTTGTGATGACTCTTTTTCTCGGGTTTCCGCGACTAAACCATGTGAAGCTTTGTTTGTTAGACCTCCTTTATCTTCTAATAGATCATGGTCCTTGACTTTGAGATTTATCGCTTCTCGGTTCACATCATTCCCTCCCCCTTCGAAAAGATTCGTCCTCAAATCTCCTGCATCATATAAAAATAAATTAGTAAAATTAAAAGATGTGCTTACATTACCATATTCACTCGGTAGGTCGATCTTGTAAGCGATGTCATTGATGCGCTCTAGGACTTGGAAAAGTTCATCTACTCGAGGTTGTAGCTTGTTGTTCCGTTTGTTCAAAAACCTTTCTTTTTGTAGACGTAGCCAAACCAAATCTCCAGGTTCAAAAATAAGTCTTACCATTGATTGAAATTTCTCAACAAATTCATCATTTTTCCTTTCATCCACAAAAGAAAACTTTTTAGTAAACAAAGTTAATAAATTTAACAAATTTAATGAATTAAAATAATCAATAATATCAAATAGTGAATAATATCTAATAGAATTAAAATATTTTAAAACGTAAAAATCAGATTTTAAACTCGCAAAATATGTATCTACAATTTTGTCATAAACCAAGTTGTGTGCAAAGTAATCAATGACAAATTTTCCAATAAAATAATTTTGCATATTATCTATCAACCTTAAACATATAATAGGGGCAATATAAAAATCATATGTCCTTACCAACCACTCAAACCTATTTGATGTTTCCGGTCGACTTGTAACTAGCGTATTCGGTACGAGATTTTTTTGCTTCTTAATCTCTCTCAACGGAGAAATTTCTCTTCGAAACTCCTCGGGAATTTCATATTTATTTTTCTGCAAAAGAAAAGAAATAACACTTGGAAGAAAACTTGGTAAGTCGTTAGATGATAAATAAGCATCTTTATATAAAAGTAAAATCATCTCACGCTTATCCTCACTTTTGTTCATCAACACGATTTGTTTCTCACTTGACTTTTGTTCACTCTCTCCCTCAAATTTTCTCTCTTTTCCCTTGACTTTTCTCTCTTTTCCCTCGGCTTTTCTCTCTTTCTCCCTCGGTTTTTCATCATTCTTTGTACTCTTTTCAGCTATTTTCTTTTCACCACTTTTTCTCTCTTTTTCAACTAATTTCTTTTCACCTTTTTCTTTCTCTCTCTCGTCCTTTATGATTTGAAATTCCTTCGTGATCCTCTCTTGATCTTCAATTGCCTCCCACGACTTTAATGGTGTAAGGATCACGGGTTTTCCATTGTTAACCAATGCATACTCGTTCTTTGATCCATCGGTCTTGAATTTTTGTGAAAATACATTGTTAGCAACGGGTTTGCTCTTAGGTTCCTGTCTCGGTTTTGAACTTTCATCCTCCCAATTTGATTTCCAAGATGAATTCAAAGTTGATCCCATCTTAGAATTCCGTTTTGCTCTTAGTTGCCGTTCGACCTTGATTGATTTGTGAAACAATTCTTCTAAGTCCACATAATATTGTAGATCTATGACATCCGCTATCTCTCTATTTAGTCCTCTAACAAATCGAGTCATTGTTTCTTCGTCGTCTTCCTCCACATTAGCTCTTTTCATGGCTATTTTCATCTCTTTATAATAATCTTCCATGCTTTTATAACCTTGAGTCAAATTTTGGAGTTTTCGATACAAATCTCTATAATACTGTGATGGAACATATCTTTTTCGCATGAGTGCCTTCATGTCCTTCCATGTCTGAACTTGTGACTCACCATACCTTCTTCGGTACTTTACTAGTTCATCCCACCAATTGTGAGCATAGTCCGTGAACTTCATTGTCACCAATTTAATTTTTTTTTCATCCGTGTAGTTTTGATATTCAAACAATAGGTCCACCTTTCTTTCCCATTCCAAATACACCTCGGGATCACTTTTCCCTTGGAAAGAAGGAATATTTACCTTAATGTTACTTAGATCATAATCTCCTCGGTACGACCTATCATTTCTTTCCCTTTGATAATATCCATTATACTCTTTGAATTCTACATCAAAATCCTTCCTTCGCTGCATATGACTAGGGGATGGAGATTCCAATCGGTCCATCCTCGTATTTAAAGTCTTGAAATTTTCTAGCATGGCTTTCATGAACAACTTTAAGTCTACCTCGTTTTGTTCTCCACTCATGATTTTCTTTTTCGACCACAATAAGAAAATAAAAGAAAATAGTTAGAAGTAAAAGAATAATAATCAAGTAATGGACCTTATCTCTCCCTCACGTATTTGCTCTCAATGGATGTCACTCCACTCGTGTTTCGCGCAAAAATTAAGGCTTTTTCTATAATAGTCTCACCCTCTTGTCTTTTACCTTTAGATCTCCCTTTTAGTTCTTTACGTAAGAACTTGATCGATGGTAAATATTCAACAAGCCAAATTATAAAAAATCAAACTTTAAAACTTAAAAGTTCAAACTTGTAAGGATGGCTAAATCAAGGGTATAAGTGAAATAAGACAAAAGTTTGGATGATGACAATCTTTCAAATGAAGATTCAACAATTTGAACCTTCAAAGAATAAATGTGGATAAAGACAATATTTCGAATGAAGATTCAATAATTTGAATTTTCAAAGAAAAATTATCTACGAATTTTGAATCAAAAAGGCTAGAAATTTCAAAATCTCTAGAACAAAATTTCGATTTTTTTTTTTGACTTCTCACAACTCTTTTTTTTTTGACTTTTGACCACTCTTTTTTTTTTTTTACTTTTGGCAATTTTTTTTTTGTACTTTTCGAATTTCAAGAGGAAAAATTCACAAGAAGAAAAAAATTGATGATAAAAATCGAGACTTGATAATAAGGATGGAAAAAAAAATGATTTTTTTTTGTGCTTTTTTTGAGTACTAGGACGAATAGAATAAGATCAAGAAAATATTGATAACAAAAATTAAAAATAGCTTCTTGAATCGAGGAGCCGAAGCTCTAATACCAACTGATGCGAACCTCGGATCGAAAGGACCCGGGACCCGACAACAACGCAGAATAATTGAAAGGAACGCCTTTTGATTCAAGAACAAAGTAAGGAACTAAGACCCCAATCGAAGAATTCGATGGAACCCTAGTTATCAAAACAGGAGCTTGTCCCGAGCCACACCTGTTGGCTGAACCAAAGCTATCAAAACAGGAGCTTGACCAAGACCAAACTCGTTGGTAAGAACCAAAGCTATCAAGCGAGATTCTTCAAGCGTGACTTGAAGAAGATCGTTGTTCTTCGCAAAGAACCAAAGAGAAATCCTCTCTAAAAAAAACACACAATTTTTAATTCAAACTTGTTCCCTAAATCAAAAGTATTTTGCCATTAAATAGGCTACACATGAAAATTAAATTAAATAATAAAAAAAACAAAAATAAAAATAAAATAACTAATAAAATAGTGAGATAATGATCCTTGGCATGATCAGATATCATCTCACGTTTAAACTATGTTTGAATATGATTTGAATTGATTTGAGTAGATTCTGTTGGATAAGATCTCTCATACGTGATTTGTTTGAATTTGCATGTGCTTCGCATGTGACTTTTTAATTCTTACACGTGCATGTGCATGACACATGTAAATCTTCATGCATCTTGAGCCTCCCTTGCTTTAAAAGTTCTTCCAATAATTTTGGGCTTCTTGCTCTTGTCATTGGGCCCGCTGTATCAATAATTGGATCTTTGTTCTTGGGCTTTGACTTGGTCTCAACTTGGATCACATCATAAATCAAGTCATGTGGATCTTTATCTCTTTCCAACCCACGTGAATCTTTATCTCTTTGTAGTTTGTGTGGATCTTTACCCTTCTCTCTCCAATCCATTGATATTTGTGGAGCCCAACTCCGTGCCTTATGAGTCTTCTTTTGCCAAGTTTGTGGGGCCTACTTCCATGCTATAAAGCTCTTTATTTTTATAGTCATTTGTTTTTGTTGTGATGACTCTTTTTCTCGGGTTTCCGCGACTAAACCATGTGAAGCTTTGTTTGTTAGACTTCCTTTATCTTCTAATAGATCATGGTCCTTGACTTTGAGATTTATCGCTTCTCGGTTCACATCACAACAGCCCCACTATTAACTCTCCCAATCGAAGAGGGAAAGTTTAGTGTTTACTGTGATGCATCCAAAGTTGGTTTGGGGTGTGTTTTGATGCAAGAAGGTAAGGTTGTGGCTTATGCCTCTTGGCAGCTGAAGAGTTATGAACAGAATTACCCCACTCACGATTTAGAGCTAGCCGCAGTTGTTTTTGCATTAAAGATTTGGAGACACTATTTATATGGTCAGTAGTGTGAGGTGTTTTCTGACCATAAAAGCCTGAAGTACCTATTCACCCAAAAGGAATTAAACATGAGACAAAGACGTTGGTTGGAATTTTTTAAGGATTATGACTTTGAAATTAAGTACCACCCGGGCAAGGCTAATGCTGTAGCCGATGCTTTAAGCAAGATGTCGACAACAATGCAGCCTGCGTTATCCACCATGTCTATACCTCTGAGGACAAATGTACATAAGTTCGAGTTGAAGATAGTTTCTGAATTGTCAGCCTTACTTGCCGAGGTTTCTATTAGACCAACTATTTTGGATAAGATCAAAGAGGCACAACCGAAGGATTCAAAGGAGAATAGTAGTATGATGAGTAAGTTAAAGGATGCCTCTTCAGAGTTCAGTCTCTCCATGGATGGCATTTTGAAATTTAGGAATCGATGGTACATTCCAAGTGATAAGGAGTTGCGTGAGTTGATCTTGGCTGAGGCTCACTCATCTTCTTTCTCTGTACATCCTGGTAGCACCAAGATGTATCGGGACTTGAAGCTACATTATTGGTGGCCAAATATGAAGAGGGATATTGCCAAGTATGTGGAGTCATGTTTGGTTTGCCAACAGGTTAAGGCAGAGCATCAACGCCCAGGAGGTACCCTTCAACCCTTACCGATCCCCGAATGGAAATGGGAAAACATTGCCATGGATTTTGTTGTTGGATTACCTAAGACAACTAAAGGTCATGACAACATCTGGGTTGTGGTTGACAGATTAACGAAGTCAGCTCACTTCCTACCTGTAAAGACAACATACACGATGGACCAACTTGCTAATCTGTATGCTCAGGAAATCATTAGATTGCATGGGATTCCGATATCCATAGTCTCTAATCGTGATCCTAGGTTCACCTCAAGGTTTTGGCGGGGTCTTCAAGGTACACTTGGTACAAAGTTAACCTTGAGCACCGCATTTCACCCTCAGAAAGATGGCCAATCAGAAAGGAAAATTCAGACACTTGAGGATATGTTGAAGGCGTGTGTACTAGACTTCCAGACATCTTGGAGTCGACATTTGCCCTTAATTGAATTCTACTACAACAATAGTTACCAGTACACTATCGGTATGGCACCTTATGAGGCACTGTATGGCAGGAAATGCAGGTCACCTTTGTATTGGGATGAAGTTGGTGAAGCAAAACTCCTAGGACCCGAGATTTTACAGCAGATGTCATACAAGATTGCCATTATTAGGAGGAGAATGGTGACTGCACAAAACCGACAGAAGAGTTATGCAGACCAAAGGAGGAGGGATCTTGAATTTACTGTTGGAGATGAAGTTTTCTTAAAAGTTTCACCATTCAAGGAAGTACTGAGATTTGGTAAGAAGGGAAAGCTCAATCCACGATTCATTGGACCATTCCCTGTCTTAGAGAGGATTGGCAGTTAAGCTTATAAATTACAATTGCCCCTATCACTGGAAAAGGTTCATAATGTCTTTCATGTGTCAATGCTAAGGAAATGCATACGGAATCCTACGCAAGTTGTTAAGCCAGTGGATATTGAAATCGAGCCAACATTAATGTATGAAGAGAAACCTGTTCGAATTATGGAATCTGCAGTTAAGACCCTACGGAATAAAGAAATTCCATTGGTTAAGGTCGTGTGGACAAATCATGGCGTTGAAGAAGCAACATGGGAGAGACAACAAGACATGCTAGATAAATATCCAGAACTCTTCGTTTGATCAATTTTCAGGGACGAAAATTATGTTTAAGGAGGGGTGGATGTAACACCCGACAATTTTGGCCTGGTACTCTCTTAACGGAATTAACTGTCACCTTTATTGTCGTTCTTTTAATTTAAATTAAATACCAAAGCTTATTAGATTTCCATTTGTGTGGCGGCAGGATTGTAATTAAGGAGAAATTTATGTAATATAAATTGAAAATGGAAATCGTTAAACCTCGCAAAAACCCCACTGTAGCTGACATTTCCATTATGCGACTTCTTACCCTACCGAGCTCTCTCCCTGCCAGTGACTCCCTCAACGGCGATCGATCCTTCAATTTCCACCCGACTATCCACGATTTTAGGTAAGACTTAAGCAATGTAGTTATCGGTTAACTACTTTGAACTCTGATTTCAGCTAGAACTCGGGACTTCAAATTCTTTAATGGTAGAGTAATAATAGGAACATTTTAATCTGAGTTTAGTAATGGCATTTTTCTGATTCGATTCTGGACATTAAGGAAAACCGACTGCATTCAGTTTCTAGGTTGAATCCGGCTATGTTAGATTCTAGGATGACATTTAGCTAAGGTTTTCTAGTCTCGATTTTAGAACATTTAGGACCTGTTTTAACTTTGTAATGTGAAATGCTTTAGGTGAGAAAGATTTCAAGTAAAGACAACACTGCTAAGGAATCTAGGTAAGTGAATGTATTAAGATTTCTAGCCATTAGGGCCGTACATCTTAAGGGTACTAAATTAGTTATGTGTTTGTTGTTTGTTTCAAGTTAGTAAGATGGTTTGTACTTGGATGATTTACGGATGTTTGAGAACTATGTTATGTGATGTTCAGATAGAGTCTATGAAGTTAACTATCTAGTATAATATTTTCCATAGTCTGATGATTTAGGAACATTCATGTCATGCATCATTATTTACTTCTCAAGCATATGAAAATGATTTATGAGCATATTTTTCCCCATGAACAAGATATGAGAATGAATATGAAACTTATGCAACCGGATTAAGTGAGGGTTGGGGGCGGTTTGGCGTATGTCACTGTCCAAAGAGAAGGACCATGAATACGGCCCGAAAGGCACTATGTACACTTGCACTGTCATCCCCCCTTTACGGCACAAATCCTCCTTTAATCCATATGATGAAAGTGATGAACAAGAACACGAATAAGAACAGGAAAAGAGCATGAAACGAACATGATCATGATTTTCTTGCAACTATGCATTCACGTATACATATTAGTATTGCATTCCTTGCTAAGCATTAGGCTTATAGTTTAAACCTTATGATGTAGGTGACGAAATACCAGGTGAGGATTCCAAAGTTAATGAAGATGTTTAAGTCGGTTGCTGGAAGGTGCTCAAGGTGGAAGTTTGTGGCTGGCAGGCAAAATTGACCCGTGGTTATGCTCTTATTATGTCAGTAAGGTTTACGAGAAAACTGATGTTTAAGTAGGATGAGATCTTTCTTTGAATACTAGATTTTGTGATTGTCTGGTTTGGTCACCGAGTCGGGGATGATTAAAAGAGAATAGAATAACCTGTTTCATATAAGTCTTCCGCTACATGTAATCTTGATGAGTCCATGATTTATGTCTGCCTATGTTTATGTCTACGAAGTATGAGATCTGTGAAGGTCAGGTTACCTTTCTGTCAGTATGAGTTTTTTAAAGATTTTCGGGTTTCATTGCTGTGTGATAGAAGTTTGATGAACGTATCATCCAGCTGACATCATCGGCAGGAGTTGTGTGATAGAAGTTGGATGAACATATCATCCTGCTGACAGTCATCGGCAGGAGCTATGTGATAGAAGCTGGATGAATGAATCATCCGGCTGACGTCACCGGTGGATGGTGAACGTTTGCTGTTCACCGGATGATGTCTCTTATCGGATGAGGGAAGTGAGTCACGTGTTTTGCACATGCCCACGGAAGATGTCTCTGACGGATAAGGACATCATCCGGCTGACATCATCGGTGGATGGTGAATGATTGTTGTTCACCGGATGATGTCTCTTACTGGCAATGTTAAGTAGTCACGTGAGATGCACATGATAACCGGATGATGTAGATTTTCACTACCGGCAGAAGCGAGCTTTGTGCTTGTCGTTTAGCGATCGGCATAAGTGAGTTTTATGTTTTGTCGTTTAGTTATCCGTAGAGGTCAAGTGTTATATGCATCAGATGATGTGAGTAGAGCTGCTTGTTGTCTAGTAACCAGCAGATACCTGCGATTTCGAGTAGCTCAAGAATAATGAGGTCGAGTGTTCTAAGGGCATTTTCTATTGCCCGATTATGTTACAAAACCAATGTCTGGGTTAGTCGTTCGATTCTGTTGATGATGAATTCGCAAAATTTAAGACGAAGGCAAGTTTTGAAAGGATCGTGCTTTGTCAGTTATAGCGTTGTCTCGAGCTCTGTCAAAAAATAATAATAAGGGGTATATATATATAAAGTTGTACAGATAGAAGTATTAATATTTATGGTTTAAGGAAGTTTATTAATTATGCCTTGACCCTACTGGGGTTGTTACATCGAATTTATCACTTCCACCTCTTGCACCTATTTACCCCGAGCCATCACGACATTTCATTAATCATTCAAATACCATCTCCATACTCCAAGTTCTTAAATCTATCAACTATTCCTTCAAGCTATATTCTGAATCTACAATTACTCTCGTTTTGTCCCACTTCTTTCTCAACACCCTAAGTAATAGTAAAATTTCCATAATCCTCTTGTATTGATATTACTCCTAAGTCTGCTCGTAAAATCTCCGTGTGACATTTCTTTTCTCCACCTTTGAGATCTTCTAGCTTTCCCTAGCTACACACAGAACACTAAGTCCTTAATGCCCATAACTTATCATCTATATTGTAAAAATATCCTCAAAAGTAATTCTCATAATCACGTTCAATGCACTCGCTTTGTCCAACTTTAATCTCGACTATCCCCTAATATATAATCAAATCCATAGGCTTAAGAAAAATTAAATCACTTAAACTATTCACCTTAATCCTTAAATCGTTCACTTAATAATCAACTTAGACTTTGTTAAGTACAAGCTGAACTTTTTGATATCTACTGACTTAGCTCCACTTCTAAGTTTACTCGTATAATTTTCACATGAACTTTCATTCATTCTTAATCAATATCTTCTAAATTCCTCAACTTTACTCGGAACACTGAATCCTTAATGGCTAACCTTTTTATCGCAATCCTCCATTGAAATTAACTAATCTCTTTACTTACCTTTTTCTGTTAAGTCCACCCAAAATTCATAATCTAACCTAGCCATTCTTCTATCTATATTGCACACTCGTAACACTCGAGTTCTAACTTATATTCTATGCTTAAATTTATCCACTCTTAAACGTATCAACTCCAGCCTAAGCTCTATTCACAAAATCACTGGTTTCGACTTCGTTACATACGAGTCGAACCTTCGAAACTTTCTAATTTAACCTTATACTTAACGCACTCAAACGGTTTCACTAAGCCTTTCCTATATTGTGCCGATCATAACCATTTTGCTTATCCACAATCATCCTTAATTGAGTAATTTTCTAAAGTAATACCAAAATACTTCAAGATCAAATATTTTTCTAACCTGAGTATCACCTGGTTGTCACTGTAGCTGATCATTTCTTTACTATGGGGCAGTCTGTGGCTATATGACCGGGTTGGTTACACTTAAAACATCTAGCAGCTTTTGGCTTTGGACAATCTTGGGAAATATGGCCAGTGTCGAAACAGTTATAACACTTATCTGCATACTGCCCATATTTCCCCAGATGGACTTTCAAGCATTTAGGACATTGCGGATACCCTCTCTTCTTTAATTGTTGCGGTTTCTTTCCTCCTCTCTGATCATCCAAAGTTTCTCCCAGCCTTTAAGTTCCCTGAGGCTACGAGGAAGATCCATTTCGGCTCGTCTGAGTTGTAATTTCCGTAAACATTTGCCTGGAAACTTCTGTTGGTTTAATACACTTGTCAGCGGCCTCTTCCACCTCTTATACTTTAGCCACCACTCTAACAAACGGTACTCCATCAATTCCAAATGTTTTCACCAGCATATATATCTCAGGCTTCAAACCATGCACGAACTGAAATATCTTATCTTCTTCCTGACTAACTAGGTGGCTGCCAAACCGGGACAATGATTCAAACTGCTGAATATATTCTCCTACCGATCCTGTTTGCTTTAATACCATAAATTCCAATCTCTTCACAGCTTGGACTGTCTGGTTGTAGTATTTGTCAAAAAAATAATTCTTTAAACTCATGCCAAGTCAGGTCCTGAACACCAGTGGTAGCCTTTACCGTTTTCCACCAACTCTGGGCGTCGATAGATAGGTGGAATGTTACATATCTCACTTTATTTTCTTCCTCCACCTCAGCGACATTAAACATATTTTCAATGATGCATATCCAACGCTCAGCAGTTGTCGGATCAGTCAAACAACCTTCAAACGGTGGAGGCTTTAGTCTTCTAAATCTATCCCCACTAGAACCGGCCCCAGCACCTCCCGGTCCTCCCTTCTCGATCAAAGATCCAAACAACTCCGCTTGCTTTGTAACCAAGCCAGCAAGTTGCTTAACTGACTCTTCGAGCGGGTTTCTAGGCGGTTCTGGCTTGTTTCATGGTCGCCCTTGTCGTTTAGGGTTCTGCATCTTAACTTAATCTTGTAAAATATTTAAAACAATCTAGTCTTACATATAAACTAACTAAAGGAAAGAATTACTTACAGTCGGTGAAGCACGTTGCATGACGGCCGGCATTGTCGGGTAATCCTTTGAACGTCTCGACCACTTTTTCTCTGATACCATCTTGTAACGCCCCCGAACCCACCCCGGCTCGGTGCGCTACTTTGCTAACCCAAACCGTGTTTCAAACAACGTTTAAAATAATTTTTGATAAAATTATTACTCGATTTTTAGGTTTTTCGAACCCTCAAAAAATCTTCGAAAACGTGCGTAAAATACATTTAAAATACGTCGGAAAAGGTCAGGTCAAAACATTTTGGAAATAGGCAAAATTAAAAAAAAAATGTGTGTACTGGGCACCACGCGCACCTGCTGCGCGGACCACGCGCCACCCTGTGCAGGCGCAGATGCCGAACGATCGGAACCCTCTCGTGTGCCAGTGCGCCCTGTGTGCCTATTTTCGGCCTTTTCCCACTTTTCTTCATATTTCTTCAAGCCAAACACCTCCAAATCACCTAAAAATTTACACACACATTCCAGACTCCTTGACACGTAAAAATCTCAGAAAACCGACTCCAAAATCTCAACAAAAACGTGAAGATTGTTAAAAATTGGCGTCGTTTTCTCGACGAAAACCGAGCAGCATAACAACTGAATTTTTCTAAAACCAAAAATCCTGAAAAACAAACGTTTTATAAAACATATCAAAACCATCCCAAAACACATTTACAAAAGTTATTTAACACCATATTTCACACAAACACAATTCCATAAAACTACCAAAAATACAAATCCTCCCCACCACCCGAAGACCATGGTCGAGGCGCCCCGACAACTGCCTGCACTGGTATACCGCATACATCAAAGACTGCGTCTCAATCCTAGCTTTCCACATAGCTCTCACTTGTAACTCTATCGTCACCTACACCATAGAACACACACACCCACGTAAGCTTACGCTTAGCAAGTAGGGAGTAATAAATATAAACATGCACAAAGCACACACAACCCTAACACATAAAGTTTCTACTCGCTCTGTTATTCTCGTTTCGTTTTCTTTGCATTGTTTTATCATAGAACCCCTCACCAGTGCTAACCTCGCACCTTAACAAGACTCCCATAGAGTCCCTCGCAGGTGCCACCCTAACGCGACTGGGCGACTCCCACGGAGTCCCTTATAGGTGTCTGACTCTTACAAAGTCTCTCGCAAGTGCCACCCTAACGCGACTGGGCGACTCCCTTGGAGTCCCTCGCAGGTGTCACTCTAACGTGACTGGGCGACTCCACTATAGTCCCTCGCAGGTATCCACCCTAACGCGACTGGGTAACTCTCGTAGAGTCCCTCGCAGGTGTCACCCTAACATGACTGGGTGACTCTACTATAGTCCCTCGCATGTGTCCACCCTAACGTGACTGGGCAACTCTCGTAGAGTCCCTCGCAGGTGTCACCCTAACGCGACTTGGCGACTCACACTATAGTCCTTCCCAGGTGTCATCGTAACGCGACTAGGCGACCCACACGGAGTCCCTCGCACCTGTCACCCTAACTCGACTGGGCGACTCTTCTAAAACCACGCCCCAGGTGCCACCTAACGCGACTGTGGGACTCTCCTCGAGTCCCTCGCGGGTGCCACCTTAACGCGACCACACAAAACCACATTGCCACATTGCCTTTCTATTTATCAGTTTCCGTTTCATACTCACCATTCGAAACCATGCTCCAGGCCAATACAATGCTTAACCAACAAATAAGGCAAAACAACCAAACAACAAACAAACAAACAAACTACCAAACAACAAATAGTTCCCTACCATTCCATGGTGTAGGCCCGAAGGCAACAAAACACACGTCCACTACTTACCTAGTTTCGGCACGTAACAGTTACTTCGACTACGCTAATTGCTCGCTCGTCAACCTAGAAAATTTAGGGAAAACCATTTAGTAACAACCTAAGGACTTCTAAAGAACACCTAGATCAAAACTAACAACAATTAAACCAATTCTAAAATCTAAAACTCTAAAACCCGAAATTCCCACAATATTTATTGTCCAAATTTCAAACGGCCATAACTTATTCGTTTTTCATCGGATTTTGATGTGCCACCCCAATCCGCAAACTTCTACACGTCTACTATCCATTGAAACACTTAAATTAACCAACCAAATAATTTTTCCGAACAGAAATGCCAAAAACAGAATCGGCTACCAAGCATTCACAAACCGGTTTTTCCATAACACACTCCAAATCCTAAATCTCTTCATAAAAATAACCTAAACTAATCCATCTAACATTTAAACAATCCAATATAAGCAGAAAACTCATCAAGAAACCAAAATTTCTGACTTCATCCCTAGGGTTTCTACAAAGCTTCCAAAAACTCAATAAACCCTAACAAAACACCTAAAACCTTCACTATTATATATCCATAACAAAACCCAATTAAAAACAAACCTTAATCATGAATAACAAGTGAAGAAGAATGAGAAGAAACCCTCCAAGGGTAGCTGCAACTTTCGTGGAGAGAAAGGGGAAGATGAAGGAGAATTTTCTCTTTTTACACCATAAATTTCCATCTTTTAAAACATCAACTTTCCACTTTAAACTTTAGCCTCCCAACTTCAACATTTTCAAAAGCAACCCCATCCCTCATTTACTCTTCTCTTGTCCAACGTGACACTCACTTTTTCTCCCTTCTTTTTGACTTTTCTACTTCACTTTTTCCTTCCTTTCTATTGGTTAAATTGTGTTGACTTTTCAAACTTCTTCTCTTCCTTTACTTCATCTTCTTCTTTAATAAATTAACCTCACCTTTTAATTCCCTCATTACCAACGTGAAGCTTTCCTCTCATTCCCTTTGTTTTTATCATTTAATTTACCTTTAGTTAAATTGTCAACTTAAATTTCAACTTAGCCAATTTCTAACCACTAAATCCTAGGGTTTCTCTCAACTTCCTCTACCAATATTACTCTCTAATTGACATAACCCTTGAATGAAATTAAACTCTCATAACATACTCGAACATGAGCTACGTATGGTAGAGAAAATTTTCCTGGTGTTACAAAAAGAAACATCACTTTTAGAGGTAATTAAAAGGAAAAAATGTTGGCTTTGAAAATATAGGTAATACTTCTAACTCTATAATTGAAAATGTACTTTTAGTTGATGGCTTAAAGCATAATCTCTCGAGTATTAGTCAATTGTGTGATAATGAATATTGAGTTTTATTTGAATCAAAAATTTGCATAATTGAGGATAGTTCATAAGGAAAAATTGTGTTTATTGGTTATAGGAATGAAAATATTTACACTATTGATTTGAATAAAATTTCAAACTTTGATGAAAAATATTTTGCAATAAATTCTTCTATTATTTATTTTTCTTGACAAAAAAAAAATTAGGTCATGCAAAAATGGATACCTTAACTAAGATTTCTAGAAACAACTTAGTTAGGGGTCTTCCTAAAATCTCTTTTGAAATAATAATGTTTGTGATTCTTGTCAAATGCATATAAACAAACAAATAGTTCACTAGTTTCTAAAATTGTTATATCCTCTTCCAAGCCTCTTAGTGTAACACCTGGGAAATTTCCTCAACGTGAGTGCCTTTGGATTTAATTATGTTATGCGAACATAAGGTGGAGGGGTTAGCTTTATAAAATAGAATTTTATAGTGGCAAAAATGAAAAGGTTAAAATGTGGGTTTTATAAAAGAGGGGGTGGTTAAGTGTTAAAGGTAAAAAAGAGTCTTCTTCCTCCTTTTCTCTTCACGTTCATGGCAGCCACCATTGGAGGAACCTCCTCTTCTTTTTTTTTCTTCAAGTTTTGCAAGGATTAAGGTGAGATTTTAAATGGGTTTTGTTAATAATGTATATAGGTGATGATTTTAGGTGGTTTTGTGGAGTTTTGTTGAATTTAGTTAGGGTTTGGAAAACCCTAAGGGGGAATTCCGAATTTTCTTTCATTTGCTGAAATCCCTTGCTATATTTAGTGGTTTAAACTTAGGATAGGTTGGTATAGGTTGTTTTTAGAGATAGATTAGAGTTTAGACGGAAATTGTGCAAAAACTGAGTTTGTTGATCTAGGGGGGCCGAATCTGTTTCTGGGATTTCTGATCCACCATGGTGTTTGGATGGTTATTTTGATTGTTTCAATGAATAGTAGACGTGTAGAGGTTTACGGAATGGGGTGGCACGTCAAAATCTGATGAAAAATGAGGGAGTTATGGCCGATTGAAGTTTGGACACCGAAATTGTAGGAAAATAGGGTTTTTGTGGGGTTGTGTTTTAAATTTTGTTAAGTGTGTTGATTAGTCTTAGTTAAGTATTTCTCAGAATTCCTAGGATGTTATTAAGTGATTTTTCCTTGAATATGCTAGGTTGATGTGCAAACATTAGGGCTAGCCGAGCGAGCAAATACGAACACGTGCGGGAGTCCAGGTAAGTAGAGGATGTTTGTGTTTTGCCTTCGGGCCTACACCATTGAACGGTAGGGAATTGTTTGCTTGTTTAGTTGCTTTGTTTTGTTTTGGTTAAGTATTTGTGTGACATGCATCATTGTTTTCGAACTACAAAAAATACGAGTTTTGAGCATGGTTTTGAACGGTAAGTTTGAAACGTAAGGGGTGGTGTGAGTTGAAATGTAAGGGGATTGGGGAGTTCCATCTTTGGAGCTAGAATCAGATGGAAATGCATCCTTGAAGCTAGACTCGGGTGTGATTGGGTAGGGCCATCTTTGGAGCTAGACTCGGATTGACACGCATCTTTAGAGCTAGATTCAGATGTAATTGGGTAGGGGCCATCCTTGGAGCGAGTCTCAGATAAAAATGCATCCTTGGAGCTGGACTCGGATATGTGTTAGAGGGGTTGGGTAGTGCCATTCTTGGAGCGAGTCTTGGATGGAAATGCATCCTTGGAGCTAGACTCGGATGTGTGTTAGGGGGTCGTGTAGTGCCATCCTTGGAGCTAGACTCGGATGGAAACAAAACAGGAACAACAGAGCGAGTAGAAACTGCATGTGTTAGGGGTTGAGTTGAGCATGCATTGTTTTGAATTGTATTATTCCCTACTTGCTAAGTATTAGGCTTACGTTTTGTGTTTTATGGTGTAGGTGGCAACTTATTAGCAGGTGAGCTATGAGGAAAGCTAGGATTGAGACTCAGTCGGTGATGTATGCGGCATGCCGGTGCGAGCAATTGTCGGGGCGCCTCGACCATGGTCTTCGGGAGGTGTGGAAGATTTGTATTTTGGTAGTTTTATGGAATTTGGTTTGTGTAAAATATGGTGTTAAATAGCTTTTGTAAATATGTTTTGGGATGGTTTTGATATGTTTTATAAAACGTTTGCTTTTCAGGATTTTTGGTTTCAAAACTTTAGTTGTTATGCTGCTCGATTTTCGTAAAGTAAATGTCATTGGTTTTCAACTGTTTTCTTATTTTCGTTAACTTTTTAGAGTCGGATTTCAGGGATTTTATGTGTCAAGGAGTCGGGAGTGTTGGGAATGTTTGGAGTAAGTGTTGTGGAATTTGGAGATGTGTGGTTTGATGAAAATTGGGGAAATAGTGAAATTGATTGAGGATGAGGCGCACATGGGCGGGCATGGCGCGCAACGTGCGCGCGAGGCACGCTGAGGAGGCGCATAGTCGCCAGCACC